>OY728146.1:736173142-737423142 GCA_963277665.1 Viscum album | reverse complement strand
TATTCTAATTGTATAATTCCCATGATTATTTTATATTATGGTAATATTTACTTAGCTCATTTTTCTGCCATATTATTTTCAAGTTTATTTTTAGAGGCATGTTTTTTCAATTATTTACCATGTCTAATGTTTTGGATTTCATTTTTTTTATTTCTTACCCTTATGGTGAATTTGAGCTCACCCCTTAATTATGTTTCATTTTCTCAGGACATGTAGATGTTTATTATGAATGACATGCTGAAATAACCAAGGAGTTATGGATGTTGTCTAAGGAGTTTCTATGTTTTATTTATTTTCAAGTTGTATTGTTTAACTTATGTATGAATCTTGTTTCCAATAATACTAAAATACTCGGTCCTTAAGGATGCTTATTATTTGTTTTTATGCCAATATAATTAAATAAGACACTGACTCTGGGAAACTGGGGTCGGGTCCTTACAGTTGGTATCAGAGGAAGTTTAGTGGAAAACATGGAAACTAGATTTAGAAAACGTAGATTAGGGAAGAGTCCCTATGATAGTCTTTGAAGATAAACATACACGAATGACCTATAATTTTGGTAAGGAATATATTATGTGTATCTTTCAAGAAATACATCCCTGTTTGGATACGAGCAAGTAGAGGCAGCTCTGGAATAGATGTACCTAGAAGTGAAAGATCTGACAAGGAGTTTCAGGCTTGACCTGGGGTATCCTGATACACGAAAATGGGACTTGCTCTACTCTTGGTTATGACACTCCTCAGGTTTGTGCTTAGGATAAATCATATTTTCATTACAAGCCATTATTAAGGATTTAAATGTAAATTTTTCTTCAAAGATACCATGATTATGATTAAGAAATTAGGTATGCATAGAAATTCGATTTATGATAAGTATTTTTCTAAATTGAGATTATAAATTATGATTCATACCCTAATCTAGTGTATGCCATTATTTAGAAATTTATCGTAGTGGAAGGAATGGAAACCACACAAGCGTGCATGTCCCCTATAGGGATTTCCCACCGATGAAAGATAATTATGTTGGATTTGGTGATGTGACTGGTGCTGAGTAACATTTAACTATATTGGGACAACTTAATTAGGTTATGAATAATAACCTTACCCATATAGAGCATCTAGATCCACCACGTAGAGGAGCTATGTTAGATCTCTTAATGTGACAACAGCCTCTATCATTCAATGGGACTACAAACACATTTGTATTAGAGAAGTAGATATGTTCCCTAGAGAAGGAATTTCTCACTTTGGGATGTAATGAAAGAGGGAAGGTTGTCAAGGATATTTATCATCTAACGGGAGATGCAGATCAGTGGTGTTCATTAATCCAAAGCACAAAGGAGGAGGACGAAATAGAAGAGATGGAATGGAGGGATTTTAAGTAAATCTTATTAGAAAAATATTCCCCCCATAAACAATGAGTAGATATAGAGAGGCAATTATTATATATAATATTGAAGGAGGAAGACAATTTTTCCAAGTATGAATCCACTTTTTCAAAGATGGAAAGGCATGCTGGGGACTACATACGTAAACCAAGGAGAAAAATTGATCGATTTTTTGATGGTTTGAAACCATTCCTCCAAAGGGCTCTAGTCTCCCATAATTTCTCATCATATAAAGATATAGCTTTATGTGATATCAAGATAGAAAAATAAATCTATATGTATTATGACTTTAAGGGAAATCAAGAGAAGAAGAAGGATGCTAAAAACTCTAGGAAAGGAAATAAGGAAATGGGGAAGAAGGGAAGTGTTGAATTTCCATCATGTAGTAATTGTGGGAAGAAACACCTTGGCACATTCCTGAAGGGAATTTGAGTCTGTTACATGTGCGGAGAAAATAGACACCTATCTCAAGATTTTAAGGGGAAGAAAGAATCTAACAATGTTCTATGATACAATTACAGGGATATGGGACATTATGTATATTAATGACCTAAGAGTTAGGGAAATGTTATCCAATGAAGGCCAAGGGAGCAAGGACAAGCTTATTCCATCACAACCGCGGAGGTTGAAGTTCCTAATAAATTGGTGGCCTTTTGAAATTCAAAATGTGGCTTTTGTTCCCTCTATTCCTATGATAAAGAGGGAACTATTTGATGATTCTCATAGATCTAATTTCTCTATACACCCTGGTAGAAAAAAATATATATAGATCTGATGGATCATCATTGGTGGAAAATCATGAAGATGGATATTGCTGATTATGTGTTGAGATGTTTGGTGTGTCCACAGGTGAAGGCTAAAATACAACATCCTAGAGGAGTCATGAAAACCCTTCCTATTATGATGTAGAAATGGGATGATATTATGATGGTATTTTTCATGGGTCTTCCAAGGACTCCAATAAAGAATGATGTGATATGGGTCAATGTTGATCATCTTACAAAATCAGCACATTTTCATAATATAAGTGATGATTTACCACTTGAATGTTTAGCAAGACTATATATTAATGAAGTTATAAGAATTTATGGTTTACCCTTATCAATTGTTTCCGATCTTGATCCCCATTTTGCATCAAAATTTTATAAAAGACTTTAGAAGGCCCTAGATACTGATATTCGTTTGAGCACTGCCTACCACCCACAAACTGATGGTTAATTATAATGGACTATTCAAACATTAGAAGAAATTTTGAGGACTTTTTCATTTCACTATAAAGGCATGTGGGATCAGTATTTACCTCTCATAGAATGTTCCTATAAAAACAGCTTCCATTCAAATATTCAGATGACACCATATGAAGCATTGTATGGAAGGAGATGTCGTACACCAACTTGCTGGGATGATGTTGGTGAAAGAATGCTCATAGGCCCAGAACATGTTGATGAAACTATAGAAAAAGTAAAGATTATCCAAACCCATATCAAAATATCTCAATGTAGGAAAAAGAGATATGCTGATAACCAAAGGAAGGATTTTAAATTTCAAGAAGATGATCATGTTTTCTTAAAGGTATCTCCATGGAAGGGTATTATACGATTCGGTAAGAAGGGAAAATTAAGTCCGAGGTACATCAGACCTTTTGAAATTCTGAATTGAATTGGAGTTGTACTTACCATTTGGAAATTCTGCCATATCTCTCCAAAGTTCAAAATGTGTTCTACATGTCAATGTTAATGAAATACATGCCAGACCCAGGACATGTACTCGCCTATGAAAAAATAGAACGTGAGCCTGATATGTTTTATTATGAAGATCCTATCAATATTCTTGATACCAGAGAACAATTATTGAGAAATCGAACAACTCATATGGTAAAGGTTATTTGTAGGAACTATAAGATGGAAGAGGAAATATGGGAGCCTGAGGAGCTTATGTTGAAGACATGCCTGAATATTTAGAGGTAACAATTTTGTGAATTTCGTGGATGAAATTTTTATAAGGAGGGGAGAATGTAATGACCCAATATTCTTTTCAATGGAAATTAATTTCCTATAAACATGCCATAATCACATGAAATCACAATAAAATGAACTACTAAGTTCTATGTAATGATTAAATATAAGTTTTTCACTTTTGTGATGTGAATTTTGAAAATCTAACATACATGGTTGCGATCAGCATGTTATTTGGAGTCTGAAAAAAATATAATTTTTGGTGAATAGTAACCTTACCTTATGAATAGTAACATACCCTTATGATTAGTGATATAACCTAATGAATAGTAACCTTAACTATGATAGTATATAAATAATATTCAATTGGAATTACGATACACATATACTTTTGAATAAGTAAATAAATATTTTAAAAACATTCTTTTTAGAATAAATTGTGATTTTAATTAAATATTAAATTAATCATATTTAGAATTTTTTTTCGAAAAATGTACTTCATTTTTTTGATTCTACACTACGAAGAATAGTTAGGGTGAATTTTTGGTATTTTTTCTGAAATACTCGAGTTTTTGATGAATGGTGAAATATGGTAAAATACCGTATATACAAATTATTAGTTAAATACACTATTTATGACATCACAAGTGATGTAAATCAACTTGGTTCAAAATGACATGATTTTTTTACTATTCATGGTCATGTAATCAACAATATTTCTTGTCTTGGGGGAAATTAATAAACTAATGATTAAAAAATTATGAAAACCCACCTCTCCTCCACTATAAAAATCCCACATCAATCCCTCTTCTCTTCACTCCTATAAGCCTTGAAGCTCCTAAAATTTCTACCCAAATTTCCATTCCTAGTCACTACCCACGTATAGTAAGCTCTTGGTATTTTCAAAATCCCGAAACCCCTTCCCTTGAGGTGTTTCCCAAGGAGGTAATATCAAGAGGTAAAGCACCTTTCTTTTCCATTTAGTTTCATTTCAAGTTCCATTATTTTGTAATTCTATGGTCACCTCCTCTATCCAAATGACCATGATAGATCCATTGTTATCTATATACTATAATTATATCATCTTAATGGAAGAACCATCATCAATATCCTCCCCCTCGCTTTTATTTTATAAACGAAATAAACGTCCATGAGGTTCCAATTTATAACCTTCATGGATGACAAAGTTTTGTTATTCAAATTATCCTTCATTACTTGTCATTAAACAATTTTTATGGTTTAAAAAGACTTTAAAATATGTATTATAATCTAATTAATATTTAGGAACCATTATACATACATATTATTAAATCGTATGACCAAACTAGTTCCTAATAATCAAAATACCACTAAATAATATAAGTGAATGTCATAAATAATTCATCTAATGATTTATCCTCTTTCCATGTAACCAAATGATAGAAATGAAAATTAAAAATTCTGGATGTTCATAATTAATATGTAATTTAAATTCTGGAGATTTACATCCATTCCACCTCATTACTTAAGACCAAGTTAACTGATTATGAAAATAAAGAAAACAAACACTTCAGAACAATGAAATTCAATATAATAACTTATCACTAAGGGAATAAATGAACTAAATAGAATTATGATAAACTAAATAAATGGATAATATTATCTGAAATGAGTTATTAATAAGTCTAATTTTATATTCTAGGAGCTTAATTTTAAGAGTGGAACACGTTTGGACTTAAGGTAAGGGTTTTCCACCCGAACATCCATTTTCAGTCGGGTTACTTTTATTGTATATTACAACAATGAAACTATTTTGTATTATTATGTACTCCTCAAAAATTATTTGTATGCATTATATATATGATTAAAAACCAGAATATTTCCTTATTTTATGGATGGATACACATTTTAAAAGGAACATTCAAAATTGTTTCCAAAATACAAGCCCGATCCAAGGGAATTTCTACAATTCCTACTTATTTTCAAGGGAACTCTATAATCTGTTTTTGGAAACCACTATTTTTTATAAAATCACTAATTTTTTATGAAAATAATATCTTACATTACTTATGGTTTTATACCAATATTTTCCGAAAAGAATTATTCTTTTCCAAATAAAATAGTATTAATCTCAAGATTTACTTGAAGATTTTATAAGAGTATCTTCATCTACTTCCACACTCTTGTTGATTATTATGTATTATTGGGACTAGTATTCCATGTTATAATATAAAATATTTAATTTAATGATTTATGATTACTTTGGATGTGGATGTGCTATCTTAAATCCATTCCCCAATTTACTCTGAATGGTTAGTGTTTATGCTTAATGTTCGGGGAAAGTTATTTTCATTTCATATAATAATTTCAATATGAATGTATATGTTGTTTATATATATCCCCATTTATATGAGGAATAAATTGGAAATTTTATGTTTTGGGTGGTGCCCTCTATATCCCCTTGGTGCATCGGTAGGTCTCATGAGACAAACTACGGTCTTGGCACAAGGCCTTGACAAAATGATTACTTGTGGTCTTGGTACAATGTCTAGACAGTATGGTTATGTTGTCCTGCATTATGCATTCCATCATTATAAAAATAGTATTGATGGTTCAAGTGGTTATTCAAATAGTAGAATACCCATGATTATGTTCTGTTATGGAAATATTTACTCATCTCATTTTTCTTCCATATTATGTTCATGTTTATTTTTAGAGGCATGTGTTTTCAATTATTCACCATGTCTAATGTTTTTGTTATCTTCCACTGTATTGCTTACCCTTACAAATCATTTTAACTCATCCCTTTATTATGTTTCATTTTCTCAAGACATGAAGAAGTTTATTATGAATAATTGGCTGAAATAACCTAGGAGTTATGGATGTCGTCTAAGGAGTTTCTATGTTGTATTTCATATCAAGTTGTAATTTTTAACTTATGTATGATTCTTGTTTCCAATAATACTAAACTGTTCAGTCATTTGGGATGATTATTCCTTGTTTTTATGCCAATGTAATCAAATAAGGCACCAACTCTTCGAAACAGGGGTCGGTTCCTTACCACAAATTCGTATGTTATGTATTCATGACTCATGAAATGTTCATTTATACATTGAAACCCATATTATTCATGATTCTATGAATGTGATGAGTCATTTTTTATGAAATAATCTTTTCATCCGTGTTATAACAATGAAATTATTTATATATTTTCACGAATAATTATAAAATTACAATAAATATATTTAAATCATAAATATATTTATTCTATTTATAATTATAAAATTTTAATTATATATAAATACTTTTTAAATATATTTATTTATTAATATAAATATAAATAAATAAACATACATTTATAATTATAATTATAAATAAATAAATATATATTTAAATAATTATAAATTAATAATAAATACATTTATTAAAATTTTATAAATATACATATTTATATATTTATAATTATATACAAATATTTATAAATATATTTATCTCTAGTTATACTTAAAAATATATATATACATATATTTATAATTATAATTATGAATAAATATATATATTTAAATAATTATAAAATTATAATAAGTACATTTATTATAATTTTATAGATATATATAACTACATAAATAAATTTATAAATATATACAAATATATATATATATATATAGAAATATATATAAATATAAATAAATATATACAAATATATATATATATATATTTAATAAATATAAAATTATAATAAATACATTTATTATAATTTTATAAATATATCTATCTATATATTAAAAAATAAATAAATAAACATAAATATTTACATATTTATAATTATAATTATAAATATATATATTTACTTAAATAATTATAAAATTATAATAAATACATATATTATATGTATATATATATAAATAAATAAATAAATAAATATATTTAAAATTATAAATAAGTATTTATAAATACATTTATTTATAATTATAAAATTACAAAAAATATATTTATTATAATCAAAAGGTTCGGGAGACAGGCGAGCCTGCTCATAAAAAAATTTACTATACAACAAAAAGACAGATGAAATAAGGGTGGACAGGGTCAAATAGAGACAAAACCTAATCCATAAAAGAAAACTGCAAATGAAGGGAATTAGGCATCCCCATAATCATGATCTGATACATCATCAACAGATTCCCACTCCGACTATGAATTACTATTATTGAAGATCACAAAATAATTCTCCCTAAGATTTTGCTAGTCCATAGTGAGTTGGCTCGTAGAATGGCTACACCCCCCGTGTTACTGTCTAATCATCACAACAACATTCCCAATCAAAAGATTTTAGATGACGTACTATCATGCACCATCCAAATCACACCTCCCCAAATCAACAATTTTATCAATTTTCATTTTCTCTCCATGGTCTACATCAGAAAAAGGGATCTCATGATGCTCACCTCTAAACCTAGGTGCCAGAATAATAGTGGCATCCTCTTTGGTTTCTGCAATCCATCCAAGGGAACAATAAAAAACCTGAGCATTTCCTACTTAATCAGGAGTTGCATTCATTTGATGCCCCATGATTTGTTTACCTTTACTGCTTGAGGCTTCAACCACATCATTCTGGCCCTAATCATGAGGTGAAGTTTCCTTAGAAAAATTATCTGACCAATTATTTTTCTTATCAGAGCTCTGTATAGGATCATCCCTATGGAGGTCTAGCTCAACATCACATTGCGCGTCACCCTGTGTGCAAATGATTTCATCAAGCTCATCGTTGTTCTGATTTCTAATTTCAATAGGGAGTCCATCCAGTGGTTGAACTTCACCAGTCACTATGTGGATAGCAGTCTGATCTATCATGGGATTCATTCCTCCCCTATTATTCATATTTTGATCCAAAGGAATAATAAATTTTCAATTTACCATAGAGTGACCATTATTCATTCAGTTAGATAATTTGTTTTTTTATGGAATTCGAAGTCCAAGTGCCTTATATTACAACATATCATACAAAAGGAAGGCTTCATCAAAAACTCTATGGAGTTTTCTAACCGTAAATCAATATCAAGAAATAGAAACGACTCCATAGGAGTTGAACTTAGGACAACTTCTAAGATTACTCTAGGAAAATGTCCAAATCAGGCAATATTTGTTTCTTTGTCAAAATTTATTGGATTCCCAAGAGTGGAGGAAATATCTCAAATCAAATAAGAATGGAAAAGTAACTACTGTAATCCCTGAATACTTATCCATGTTTGTGCGATGGAGTTCTTCATTGTATAAGGACTCAATAAGGGATCCCAATCTTGGATCCTTAAAATTGTAGGTTTAAGGGAAATAAAGCATAATCCCCAGGCTCAAGATTTCAGTTCATCAGGAAAAACACGATATTAAAGAACCCTTTACCAGTAGCAGTGATCCTCCCATCCATCAAAGCCCCAGATTTGAGGAAGCTACTTCTTCAGATCATTAATATTCCATAGATTAACCTGAACTTGAGATGTCAACCACACAATAATAGAGTGCTTTCATATATCTAATCTTTCTAAAATCAAATGATTTTTGGTTTTAATAATTGCAGAAAAACAATTTTTGTGACTCTAGAAGAGGATACACTCCTAGAACCAGTGAAAATACGATTTTAATTCATCTTATCAGCAACAAAAATGCAGCTGACAGCATAAGACCTTAATGTTATATCCCCTAGCAGATTCACATCTAGATATGGGGATAAGTCCTTCATCTAGTCATCCAACAGTGACCCAAGGTTTTCTGGATTGAATCAATCCACTGAGAGACCAGCAACATCTGGACCTGACGTGGCCTGCTTTAGAGAAACAGTTGAAATGTGGTTATCCGCATGCGCAACAACCAAATCCAAATCTGATAACCTCATCAAATCCTCTAACTTTGAAAGCTCCACTAGAAGATTCACATAAACTAGATATGAAACACAGTGTTGCGAAGTCACATCTATCTGTCAAAATCCACCATCCATCTTTTACAATTATGCATGAAGAGTCACATAAACTAGATCTGAAATCTAATGAAACAAAGGCACAATCGTCAGCCGTGATCTACTATCCCCCGTTAGCTCCATCGACTTAGCATCAAGATTCTAAAATCCACAATCTCCCTTTGCAACAACCTAATATGAAGACATCAATTTGGACTCTGCCTCAGAAATCCTACAAAATTTCACATTATGTGTACCCTTATGTGATTTGAAGCACTTTTATCCTAATAAAAATTTAGCAACTGAGGGACTCGATCGATCCTCTATAGTTGAACAACCATAGAAGACGCCATTGAATTCCAGAGCAAGAGAGTCTCAGACAAACCCTGTCCCCCTCTATAAAACATCTAGACCATTTCTCGATTTGTGCATTTCATCCTTGCGTAAGGTCCATGATAATATTCTTTGTATCGTTCCAATTTTATCGGATGTATCCAAATATAAACAAATGTGTATGGGTAATTATTTCCTGCCACTGGGGACCCTCGAGGCCAAGAGTACACATCACGTACCCCAGCTAGGAAATGACTTTGAATCACCCTGTACACAATACACACATCTTGAATCTTTTTAGGGCTGATAAAATAATTACCCAATTTTAAAAGAACAACTTCTATATCACATTGTTTGATGATTTTACAGAACCCTACATCTCCCATGTCACTTCTCTCTCCACCTCCACCCTAGATACCCTTATTGTCATTGTGGTTCTACTCACCTCTTCTTTCCACCACCACTCTACCTGCCACTCACTACCCACCTCTATCTTACCCAACACTCTTGTCGCCACCACTCTCACCTCCATATGTCATGACCCCTTCTTTGAGGCACGTGTCGTGACTACCCCAATCCAATATTCAATAGGTAAGGGGATGGATACTAGCACTGAGTAGGCATATACCACTAATGGGAGACAACTTCCTATGTACTTGTAAACACACACCCCTCTCTAAGCCCCAAATTGATGGAATGAAAACACTATGTAAAAAATAATGCATACCATTAAGGTACCAAAAATAGAGTACGAAAGTATACAAACTAAAAAATAAACGAGGCCAAAATAAAAGCCCAATAAAAAGGGAAAGTACAAGCTCTTGAATCTCATATGTAGAAAACCCTACCTCAAGGGAAGGTACATAAACAACTTTTTTAAAGTCATTAAATCAAACATCATCTATTGGGCCTCTCTCTAAGAACAAACTAATATAAGTCCACCAAGAACTCCGACAAAGTTTCAATTGTTTGAATAAGACATGACACATGTGGACATATCATGTGGAGGTGTGAGTAAAACAATCCCCAGTATGGACCATGAAACCACAAAGGTACACAACTAAGAAATACACAAAGTAAACAACAGAGGAAATACATGAAGTATAACAAAAAAGAAACACACCAAGTAAACTGCAAAGGAAACAGAATAATTACACCCTAAAGGAAACACACGAAGTACACCCCTAAGAAAACACAATAAGTATACCACAAAATAAGCAGACAAAGTTCAATCACTAAAATAAGATCTCACAAATAAAATTCTAAAGCATAAAGAGTAGTATTTCTAATTTTCATCCACATATCTCCCAGTCTTTATGATTATTGAAGTGTTGGAGGTTTAAGGATCATATATGGAACACAAAGCATCAATGACACACAGAGTGTCGATGGCTCACAAAGAATCAATGGCTCACAGAGCGTCAGTGGTGCATAGAGCGTCGGTGGATCCTGAAGTGGTGATGGAGTTTGGGAAATTGATAGAACACAAAGATTCAATTGTTCAAAAAGTGTTTATGGATCACAAAGAATCGATGAGTCAAGCAGTCCCCCAAGTCACATAGTCACCAAGATTACATTTTCACAACTAGCCGCATGATTCTGCTCATAGTGAACTTGTTTCAAGAGAACCTACTCATCAATCCATTAGTTCATAAAAAAATTCCACAAAAAATAAATCAATTTATCTCAAAAGGAACACTTCGTCTCCAGGGTCCCAATGATGCAAACAGCTCATCAAATATACACACATTTTGAATGATATGACCAATTTCATAAAAAGGGTCTGGTGAGGTCCATGTTCGACCTGACCCAGATCAGTTCACCCAACCATACTTGGTCATTATGGGATGGTCCAAACCATCCCTATCTACCCAGCCTACATTGATGCATGAGGGATGAATCATTCAGTGCATGGACCAGTTGTGCTATAAGGCCCCAACCTTAAACCTTACTTAATCTTGAGTTATTACAAGATTACACATTGAGGATCTTTTCGGGTTTAGAGTTTTAGAGAATTAGATCATAAAACTTGCATTACATTCCACATATAAACAAAGTGGTTACATAAAGATAATATCCTTCATTCCCATCAATGGAAACACATTTAAAATAAAACATGAATTATTTCTTGACACTTCCTTGACACTATCATCATATCATGTACCTTTCCCTTGACCTGTGAAAAACATTTCAAAAAAACTTGGGATGAGCATAAAAATCTCAGTATGGGTTATAAAAACATGGAAGGGAAACATGAGTTCATATATATATATAATAATGAAATCATACTTTACCCATAAAACATAGGCACTTTAACATACCTCATAAAATCATGAATAAATCATAGAAATCGTAAGACATAAAGGTAACTTGAGGCATCCATAACTTTCTTACGTAGGGAGTAACCCTCTTGGTTACGTTTGGAATACCCATCACAGTATATTCCCTAAATCTCTTCAGAGAAACCTTAACGTTTCACTCCTTCGCGTTACCCAATGCATTGGAGAGCTATATCGGGCTCACCCACGCTTAGATTATCACGGAACCACCTGTCTTCATAATAATTCCCAAGAACCATAACATAATTGTATCACATAAAACATTCATAAAGGAAACATAACATTTCCACATTTCAATCACAAGATATCAATACAACACAAAAAAATTGTGAAAACCATTTTCAATACCAAAATAAAATAAAAGTAAAACATGGTATTTATTTTTCTTTTAAAAAGAAGGTATGGCTTGTAGAGGAAGCCGAAACTCAAATAACGGTCACGACGGTGGAGAAGTCGTTGTCGCCGCATACGTACGCCAAAAACATTCCCTTTTATCGTTTAGTAAACGCTTCATATAAAAAAGATTCCTTTTTAATAAATGTAAAAGTCAAAGGGGTTTATACACCGTATAAAAGAAAGTTGTGTATAAAATAAAATATGCCTCAATGAAAGGAGATTGAGACGAAGTCCCATACCTCGTATCCGACTTGACCCGACCGTTCTTTACTCTCCTGAATAATAAACTTGAGTTAATATCTACTTGATTGTGAAACTTTTTCAAGTTCATTATTACTTTTATACCATGTTATGAACATCATGTAATCATTTAAGTTAATAGTGTTCATTTTGTCGGTATTTGGTTCTTAAGTCAAAAATAGAATTCTTACGCTTACATGTTGTTAATTTGGTCAAAGGTTTGTTATATCTAGAATGATATTAATTATTTGGATAACATATATATCATATATATTCAGCATATACATGTATTTATAATTTTACATCACATTTAGAGGTATGAAATGAAATGCACTGTTCATGGAGACGGTAAGCCGTACGTACGCATGAACGCTACTTCCATTTCTATTTCGTATTTTCTGGAATGGAATCATAATGATATAAGAGTATATTATAATTACACTATAATAACATATATAATATCATTAACTTTATCCTTTACATATCCCACATATGGTATTAACGAATCAAATCACTTTCAGGGGGTGGTAGTCTGCACTTTCTAAAATGAAGATATCGTGTTTACCCATAATGGAACCCATAAAGGTATGCCCAAAATGAAAAAAAACATAAGCTTAAGGAAAACATAAACATATTATATATCATATATAAAAATAGTGACATCATAATGGCCACCTTTGAAGGTGTTAAATGAGTATTGAACAATCATCGTTTCGGGAGGCAGAATTTCGCCATCCACGGAAACCGTATGTTCTTTAACCATTTGATGTAGTTGTGTGAGAGTGTAGCTCGAATAAATCTTATAAAAACATCCTAGTATATTGAGGATACTGGTGTTGTTACAAAATAAGTAAATAAAAAGATTTTATGGGGTTGGAGAAGCAAAATAAAACAAATGAACATGAGAGAATGAATTACCTTTAAAAGTGTAACTCCTTTTGATTTGAGCCTAAAGGCTTCCCTTTGAAAGGATTCTGCCCAAATGGAATCCTCTAGGATGAGGAGAGGGATGTGGAGAGAGTAAATGGGCAGGGGTTGGCCGAGCCAAAGGCTTGAGGAGTGTGTGAAATGAGGTAGAGGTGGGGGACTTTTATAAGAGCAGAGGAGGGGCACTTTTGGAAAGTAAAGAAATATTACTTTATTTGAAAATGTGTTTCGGTTTTAAAAGGTCCCACATTGATATAATTCGTGTATAAGGTGATAAGGGTTTGAAATACACCCATCCAATAAGTTCTGGACATGTGTAGTTCATAGATTTTACATTATCTTTCTATTTTATTTAAATCGTCAAATAATGATGTCATCACTGCATCATTATTATGTCATAAATAATTTAATTTATTTAATGTCTAAAAACTATAAAAAAATACTATGATGTAGGAAATTGTTTTAGCTTTCCAATGACTATTTATAATCAAAAATATGATCTTTATGACCCCATGTAAAAATTGTTTTTGTAAAACATATTATGTTTGTGTCATTTTTACTTTTACATTAAATAAAAAGTTATTTATGTCATTTCCCAACCAAAGTGGATCCATGGGGTCCCCAAGTTGACCCATGGCTTTTCTTGGTCGGCCATGACACAACCAATGAGGGTAGGACATGTGTCAAGCTCATCTTATTTTATTAAAGCATTATTTTTACCTTAAACTACACTAATTACCACTAATCGCGATTAAGAACTTAATAAGTTACTATTCACGAAAAAATTATTATAATCTCATTGAACCACATTTTACTTCTTAATGACAACCATGTATGTAGGATTTTTTAAATTCAAAACACAATGATGGAAAAATTTAATTTAAACAGAAAATCAGTCTTTATAAGTACCACTTAGTGGTTTCACTATTCATCAAAAATTGAAGTTTTTCAGAAAATTACCAAAAATTCACCCTAAGATATATTTGATATTACGAATTCAAAATGAAGCCTATTTTACAAAAATCAAAACATATAAGTCAGATTAATTAATTTAATAAATAATTCCCGCTGTCAGAGCAAATAGCGTGTTTTTATGAAACAAAAAGTATCAAGAGATTGACACTAGTGTAAGTCCGATTTCAAAGTGAAATTAATTCCAACGACCACTATTGGATTTAATGGTAAATATATTTTCTAATTTCAATTTAAAACCAATTCAAAAGATAATCTAATAATATAAATAAATTAGATTAAAAAGAGGTTTTGAATTAAAATACAACATTTTACACTATTCATTAAAAAAAATGAACTTTATCAGAAAGGTACCAAAAATTTACACAAAGTAAATTTTGATGTCCTGATTCTAAAGAAGAGTTATATTTGGTCCAATAGAATTTATAAGATCGATCAAAACTATATTTAATGACGGTTCTCCGTCAAAAGGTGATAAGTGGACCTTTCGTGAAAATTAGGGTATAAATGCCTAAAATTGAACTCTTTCCATATTTTAAGCCTTTATCTTTTATTGGGTAAATGTAAAAACATTTAAAAACATATATAATCATATTTTAGTTATTTCTATCCATTCTCGCCAGTACAATGGCTACTCGTTAACTAACATTTAAAATAATATTATTTTATTACTTGTGTGCAACGTAAGTTTTCAAAGAAACTCATCGTTGCGTATCGAGTACGCTATCGAACGTAGAAACCCCTTTTAATTAAAATTAATATTTAATTCGTAAATATTAATAAATATGAAAATTCTTTATTCTTTATTTACCTGGGATGTTACATCCTTCCCCCCTTTTGGGAATTGCGTCCTCGCAATTTTATTCACTTATCAAAATAAGTGGGGGTATTTGTCCCTCATAGCATTTTCAGATTCCCACGTTGCCTCTTCAATCACATGGTTTTTCCACAAAACCTTTACCTAATGAATCAACTTATTCCGTAACACCTGCTCTCTGTGGTCAAGAATCTGGACCGGTTGTTCCTCATAAGATAGGTTCTATTCCAGCTGAACTACCTCTGGACTCAAAACACGAGATGGATCTGGCATATAATTTCTCAACATCGAAACATGAAAAACATTGTGTACCTGAGATAAACTCGGAGGTAAAGCCACTCGGTATGCAACTGATCCAACTCTCTCCAGAATTTCGTATGGTCCAACGAACCTTGGACTCAACTTTCCTTTCTTACCAAATCTCACCACACTTTTCCAAGGAGAAACCTTGAGAAAAACATGATCACCTACCTCGAAAGATAGATCCTTCCTCCGGTTATCCGCATAACTCTTCTGCCTACTCTGAGCTATTCTCATGTGTTTCTGAATCAGCTAAACTTTTTCTGCCATCTCTTCTACCAATTCTGATCCCATCAACTTCCTTTCACCCACATCATCCCAGAAAGCTGGAGTTCGACACCGCTTCCCATATAATGCCTGAAATGGTGCCATCTGTATACTGGAATGAAAAATGTTATTATATGAAAATTCAACCAAAGAAAGATGTTGGTCCCAAATTCCCTGATAATCCTTAGAACAAGCTCGTAGCATATCCTCCAATGTCTGAATTGTTCGTTCTGACTTCCCATCTGATTGAGGATGAAAAGCTGTATTAAAATTTATTTCAGTACCCAACGACTTCTGAAGGCCTTTCCAAAAGTTAGAAGTAAACCTGGGATCACCATCCGATACAATGGAGAGAGGAACTCCATGTAACCTGACTATCTCTTTAAGATACAAACGGGAAAGTTGATCTTGGGAAAAAGTATCTCATATAGCAAGGAAATGAGCAGATTTTGTCAAGCGATCAACAATAACCCAGATTGCATTATTACCTTGAGATTTCTTCGGTAATCCCACAATAAAGTCCATGGATATATTCTCCCATTTCCACTCTGGCACTGGTAAAGGCTGAAGCATCCCTTTCGGTAACTGCCGCTATGCTTTAACCTGTTGACAAGTCAAACACTTCATAGTAAAATCAGCAATATCTCTTTTCATTCCATCCCACCAGTAATACTCCCGCAAATCTCTATACATCTTAGTACTGCCCGGATGAATTGAAAACGGAGAACTATGAGCTTCACATAATAACTCTCTCTTCAACTGTGAATCACAAGGCACACACAATCTCTTCCCAAATCTCAAAACACTATCATTATCAATTTTGAATTCAGGCAACTTACCTTTCTGAACCAGCTCTACCTTTTTCTGCAACTCACTGTCTTGCTTCTGTGCTTGCTTGATTTTATCTGATAGAGATGATCTCACTGATACCTGAAACAAACAGAAGGACTTCCTGCACCAAAAACTTCTATGCCAAAGTTCATCAAATCCTTAACCAAAGGATCACGTTCCAAACGCAACATTGTTAATGAAGCATTACTTTTTCGACTCAAAACATCAACCACTTTATTTGCTTTTCCTGGATGGTAATGAATTGTACAATCATAATTCTTGATTAATTCTAGCCATCTCCTCTGTCTCATGTTTAACTCTTTCTGAGTGAATATATACTTTAAACTTTTGTGATCGGTATATATTTCACACTTTACTCCATATAAATGATGCCTCCAAATTTTTAAAGAAAAAACAACAGCAGCTAATTCCAAATCATGTGTAGGGTAATTTACCTCATGAGTTTTCAACTGTCGTGAAGCATAAGCAATTACCTGATCATTCTGCATTAAGACGCAACCAAGTCCTTTCAATGAAGCATCACTATATATAACAAACTCACCATTCCTGGAAGGTAGTTCCAAAACTGGATCATTCACCAATCTTCTTTTCAATTCCTGAAAACAATCATCACATTCTTTTGTCCAGATAATCTTAACACCCTTCGGAGTTAGCTTAGTCATTGGACTAGATAACCGTGAAAAATTTCTAACAAACCTTCGGTAATAGCCCGCCAAACCAAGGAAGCTACGAATCTCGGTTACATTTGTGGGTATTGGCCATTCTTCCACAACTTTTGTTTTTGCAGGATCAACCGTTATTCCATCTTTAGAAACAATGTGACCAAGGAAAGAAATTTGTTGCAACCAAAACTCACACTTGCTGAATTTCCCATACAGTTTATTTTCTTTTAAGGTTTGCAAGAAAACCCTTAAATGTCTTTCATGCTCCTCTTTACTTTTAGAAAACACCAAAATATCATCAATGAAAACCACCACAAACTTATCCAAGAACTCATGGAAAATTCTATTCATTAAGTCCATGAATACAGCATGTGCATTGGTTAGCCCAAAAGGCATTACTACAAATTCATAATGGCCATATCTCGTACGGAACGAGGTCTTCGGAATATCTGCCTCCTTTACCTTCAGCTGATGGTACCCCGATCTCAGGCCAATCTTTGAAAAAAACTGAGCTCCCTGGAGCTGATCAAACAAATCATCGATATGAGGCAAATGATATTTGTTCTTAACAGTGATATTATTCAAGGCTCTATAATCAATGCAAAGTCTCATAGAACCATCTTTCTTTTTAACAAATAAAACAGGAACACCCCATGGTGATGTGCTAGGTCTAATGAAACCTTTCTCTAATAAATCTTGCAATTGCTACTTCAACTCTAAAAGTTCAATTTGTGCCATTCGATAAGGGGGTTTTGAAATTGGCTTAGCATCAGGAACTAAGTCAATAGTAAACTCAACTTCCCAATATGGTATTATTCCAGGCAACTCATCAGGAAAAACATCAGGATACTCATTTACCACTGGCACATCATTAATCTGAACAGTTCCTTTATTTTCAACGACGTGTGCAAGGTAACATTCATTTCCATCTTTTACAAGTTTCTCGACCTCTTGATATGTTATCAAAAGTAAGGGTTCATTCCTGTAAACAAACTGAAAGTCTTTATGAAAAGAAACTTCTTTAGCTCTACAGTCAATCTTAGCATGGTAAATAGAGAGCCAATCCATACCCAGGATAACATCAAACTCTACAAGAGGTAAAACAATAAGGTTTGCAAGTAGGTTCTTTCCACAGATAAGGATAGGAAGATTCTTATAAATTATTTTTGCCTCAACATTTCCCCCAAGTTTTTTTACCAAAAGTTCAGGAGTCATTTCTTTAGATGGTATTCCCATTTTACTAGAAAAGGTTTCATAGATGAAAGAATGTGTAAACCCCGAATCAAACAACACGCTGGCATAATCTGAAAAAACAAACAAGGTACCTGATACAACTTCATTTGATGGCCCGACATCTGCTAAAGTAGTTGCAAAGGATTTCACCACCCCTTTCTGCTTGTAGTCTAATTGCTTCCCATCACTCAAGCTCTTTGACGGACACTCGTTTGCATAGTGACCCATCACATTGCACTTATAACATTTCACTAACTGTAAATCAAATTTGTTCTTACCTTCACCTTGATCCTTTTTAGTGCAATCACGAGCCTTATGTCCCATCTTACCACATCGGTAGCACTTTCTAGAATTCAGAAGACATTCCCCAACATGCCTTTTGCCACATTTATCAAAAACTGGAAACTTAGTTCTCTTACCATTAGACTTTTTTGAAGAATTCTTACCTTTCTCCTGCCACCTCGGTCTCTTCTTCTGCTGGTTGTTATAGAACACTTGGTCATCGGAAAACTCCACTTCCACCTTCTCAGCAAATTGAACAATATTTTCATAACTTTTAAACTCACGAGAAGCTAATTCCCTTCGATATTTTGGCTTTAATCCTGAGTAAAAATGATTGATTTTACTATCAAGGTCTCAGATAAAATTTGGAGCATACCTTGCCAATCGAGTGAACCTTTCTTCATAGGCAGCCACTTAGTCTTCCTCTTGCCTCAATTCCAAGAATTATTTTTCCATCCTAATTCGAACAGCCTTAGGAAAATACTTCTCAAGAAAAATACCTTTGAATTCATCCCAGTCGAGAGCATTAATCTCATCAGCGTCCCTGATATTTTTAACCATCGACCACCACTGATCTGCTTCACCCTCCACACGGTAAACATCAAGACTAACCTTTTGATGTTCTGAACACCCCATGACATCAAAAATCTTCTCCAGTGCTTTAATCCACCCTTCAGCTTGCACAGGGTCAGATGATCCTCTAAATGATGGGGGATGTTGCCTCATGAAATGTTCCACCACTGACATGTTCCTCTGCGGTTGATCTGGATGATCTCGTGCATGGATACCACCACCATTTATAGCCTGAGTCAACTGTGCCATCACTGCAACAAACTATTCAGTTCCGATTCCGACCATCTCAGGTTGCTGATTTGGAAGGTTATCTTCCTCCTGATGTCATCCCAACATAGCTGCTTTGTTTCCTCTACGGAAAACCATTCTGAACATAGAAATATCTTAGGCGAAGCAACATGGTAATCTGTAAATGCTATATCATTTCAATCATATTATAATTTAACACCTTTCTAACTCCTAAAGTTGTCTAAACCGACCTCTGATACCAACTATAAGGCCCCAGCCTTAAACCTTACTTAATCTTGAGTTATTACAAGATTACACATTGAGGATCTTTTTGGGTTTAGAGTTTTAGAGAATTAGATCATAAAACTTGCATTACATTCTACATATAAACAAAGTGGTTACATAAAGATAGTATCCTTTATTCCCATCAATGGAAACAAATTTAAAATAAAACATTGATTATTTCTTGACACTTCCTTGACACTATCATCATATCATGTACCTTTCCCTTGACCTGTGAAAAACATTTCAAAAAAACTTGGGATGAGCATAAAAAGCTCAGTATAGGTTATAAAAACATGGAAAGGAAACATGAGTTCATATATATATATATAAGAATGAAATCATACTTTACCCATAAAACATAGGGACTTTAACATACCTCATAAAATCATGAATAAATCATAGAAATCATAAGACATAAAGGTAACTTGAGGCATCCATAACATTCTTACGTAGGGAGTAACCCTCTTGGTTACGTTTGGAATACCCATCACAGTATATTCCCTAAATCTCTTCGTAGAAACCTTAATGTTTCACTCCTTCGCGTTACCCAATGCATTGGAGAGCTATATCGGGATCACCCGCCCTTAGTTTATCACAGAACCACCCGTCTTCATAATAATGCCCAAGAACCATAACATAATCGTATCACATAAAACATGCATAAAGGAAACCTAAAATTTCCACATTTCAATCACAAGATATCAATACAACACAAAAACATTGTGAAAACCATTTTCAATAACAAAATAAAACAAAAGTAAAACATGGTATTTTTTTTCTTTTAAAAAGAAGGTATGGCTTGTAGAGGAAGCTGAAACTCAAATAACGGTCACGACGGCGGAGAAGTCGTTGTCGCCGCATATGTACGACAAAAACATTCACTTTTGTCATTTAGTAAACGCTTCGTATAAAAAATATTCCTTTTGAATAAACGTAAAAGTCAAAGGGGTTTATACACCATATAAAAGAAAGTTGTGTATAAAATAAAATATGCCTCAATAAAAGGAGATTGAGACGAAGTCCCATACCTCGTATCCGACTTGACCCGACCATTCTTTACTCTCCTGAATAATAAACTTGAGTTAATATATACTTGCTTATGAACCTTTTTCAAGTTCATTATTCCTTTTATACCATGTTATGAACATCATGTAATCATTTAAGTTAATAGTGTTCATTTTGTCGGTATTTGGTTCTTAAGTCAAAAATAGACTTCTTACACTTACATGTTGTTAATTTGGTCAAAGGTTCATTATATCCAGAATGATATTAATGATTGGATAACATATATATCATATATATTCAGCATATACATGTATTTATAATATTAAGTCACATTTAGAGGTAAGAAATGAAATGCACCGTTCATGGAGACGGTAAGCCGTACGTACGCATGAACGCTACTTCTATTTCTATTTCGTATTTTCTGGAATGGAATCATAATGATATAAGAGTATATTATAATTCCAGTATAAAAACATTTATAATATCATTAAATTTATCCTTTACATATCCCACATATGGTATTAGCAAATCAAATCACTTTCAGGGGGCGGTAGTCCGCACTTCCTAAAATGAAGATATCGTGTTTACCCATAATGGAACCCAAAAAGGTATGCCCAAAATGAAAAAAAACATAAGATTAAGGAAAACATAAACATATTATATATCATATATAAAAATAGTGTCATCATAATGACCACGTTTGAAGGTGTTAAATGAGTATTGAACAATCATTGTTTCGGGAGGCAGAATTTCGCCATCCACAGAAACCGTATGTTCTTTAACCATTTGATGTAGTTGTGTGAGAGTGTAGCTCGAATAAATATTATAACAACATACTAGTATATTGAGGATACTGGTGTTGTTAGAAAAGAAGTAAATAAAAAGAGTTTAGGGGGTTGGAGAAGCAAAATAAAACAAATGAACATGAGAGAATAAATTACCTTTAAAAGTGTAACTTTTTTTGATTTGAGCCTAAAGGCTTCCTTTGAAAGGATTCTACCCAAAGGGAATACTATAGGATGAGGAGAGGGATGTGGAGAGAGTAAATGGGCAGGGGTTGGCCGAGCCAAAGGCTTGAGGAGTGTGCGAAATGAGGTAGAGGTGGGGGCCTTTTATAAGAGGAGAGGAGGGGCACTTTTGGAAAGTAAAGAAATATTACTTTATTTTAAAATGTGTTTCGGTTTTAAAAGGTCCCACATTGATATAATTCTTGGATAACATGATAAGGGTTCTAAATACACCCATACAATAAGTTTTGGACATGTGTAGTTCATAGAGTTTACATTATATTTCTATTTTATTTAAATCGTCAAATAATGATGTCATCGCTGCATCATTATTATGTCATAAATAATTTAATTTATTTAATGTCTAAAAATTATAAAAAACTACTATGATGTAGGATATCGTTTTAGATTTCCAATGAATATTTATAATAAAAAATATGATCTTTATAACCCCATGTAAAAATTGTTTTCGTAAAACATATTATGTTTGTGTCATTTTTACTTTTACATTAAATAAAAAGTTATTTATGTCATTTCCCAACCAAAGTGGATCCATGGGGTCCCCAAGTTGACCCATGTCTTGTCTTTGTCGGCCATGACACAACCAATGAGGTTAGGACATGTGTCAAGCTCATCTTATTTTATTAAATCATTATTTTTACCTTAAACTACACTAATTACCACTAATCGCGATTAAGAACTTAATAAGTTACTATTCACGAAAATATTATTATAATCTCATTGAACCACATTTTACTTCTTAATGAAAACCATGTATGTCGGATTTTTGAAATTCAAAACACAATGATGGCAAAATTTCATTTAAATGGAAAATCAGTCTTTATAAGTACCACTTAGTGGTTTCACTATTCATCAAAAATTGAAGTTTTTCAGAAAATTACCAAAAATTAACCCTAAGATATATTTGATATTACGAATTCAAAAATGAAGTCTATTTTAAAAAATTAAAAACATATAAGTCACATTAATTAATTTAATAATTAATTCCAGCTGTCAGAGCAAATAGCGTGTTTTTATGAAACAAAAAGTATCAAAAGATTGACACTAGTGTAAGTCCGATTTCAAAGTGAAATTAATTCCAACGACCAATATTGGATTTAATGGTAAAAATATTTTCTAATTTCACTTTAAAACCAATTCAAAAT
Source organism: Viscum album (assembly GCA_963277665.1). Lineage (NCBI taxonomy): Eukaryota > Viridiplantae > Streptophyta > Magnoliopsida > Santalales > Viscaceae > Viscum > Viscum album. The sequence continues at coordinate 737,399,989 of OY728146.1, read as the reverse complement.
ATAATCTAATCATATAAATAAATTAGATTAAAAAGCGGTTTTGAATTAAAATACAACATTTTACACTATTCATTAAAAAAATGAACTTTATCAGAAAGGTACCAAAAATTTACACAAAGTAAATTTTGATGTCCTGATTCTAAAGAAGAGTTATATTTGGTCCAATAGAATTTATGAGATCGATCAAAACTATATTTAATGACGGTTCTCCGTCAAAAGGTGATAAGTGGACCTTTCGTGAAAATTAGGGTATAAATGCCTAAAATTGAACTCTTTCCATATTTTAAGCCTTTATCTTTTATTGGGTAAATGTAAAAACATTTAAAAACATATATAATCATATTTTAGTTATTTATATCCATTCCCACCAGTACAACGACTACTCCTTAACTAACATTTAAAATAATATTATTTTATTACTTGTGTGGAACGTAAGTTTTCAAAGAAACTCATCGTTGCGTATCGAGTACGCTATCGAACGTAGAAACCCCTTTTAATTAAAATTAATATTTAATTCATAAATATTAATAAATATTAAAATTCTTTATTCTTTATTTACCTGGGATGCTACATGTGCACTCCCTGTCAACGCAGTTGCTGCGTTCAATGTAGAAGACACCACGTCTCGACACCCTAGTCTCATGGCCCTGCTACTATAGGGTCCTCATTCGACATGGAATCCAAGACAAATCCCACTTCATCCTTCTATTTTAGTTCCTATCCACTAACCGTGTCCTAAATCACTGTGGGATTTTCCTCTGACGCAGTCTCACTGGACCACAACTATGCGCCTAGCTAAAACCAAACCTACCACTGGGTTGTGCGCTGCCCTCACTGCCGGCCACCCTGCTGGTGGCCCACTATTAGTTAAAATATCCTCCATTAGCAACCTATTCCTTGATGTGCTCCCATCACATCTCCAAAATGCCATCATGGATCACAACCTTAGGTTTTGGATCATTGCACAATGGATTGTGGGTGCAATGTTCGATCGTTCACTTAGGGTTTCAAAAGAGTGATGAACGCACAAAGAACACCATAGATTTAGGGGGGATTAAGAACATGAACACCAAAATAAAGGATCTTGGAATTGTTCATTCATCCTTGATACATTTATGTTAGCAGAATCATGATAAAACCAACAACAAAATAGTCCCCAAGATCTATTCCCTTTAATCATGCAGTAATTATCCCTTCCACAAGAATGATCGAACCATGGATAAATGTGTTTGTGGGTTGGTTCTATTTATTAATTTTATTTTAATAAGGGAAAAAGAAATAACAATGATATTTACACCCTACCTCAATGATTGGATTAGTCATTGATGAAGAACGGAGGTCCGTGTCATCATCGATCCTCGATCTGCTAGTGTTCATTGTCGAGGGATAACTTCCTTCTCCTAACCATAGAGGAATTCCAGGGTTATGGAGAAAACCTTTAATTCCTATGACATGTATTATTAATAAGGGAAACCACCACTATTTCAACTTGTAACATCTAGAAAAATATTTTCATTAGATATTTTCATGACGTCTATGTCCAAAAGTCTATCTTTCACCCTCGACTCGCACCGATCGAGGTTATGCCCCGCTTAAGGAAAGAACCTAATTAAGAACACAAAAAACGGTATAATTTTTTCAATATGAGTTTCTATTTATGATTTATGTTGATTTTAAAATAAAATAATTATTATTTAATTATTTTATTTACGATTACGCCCCTGGTGACTTTTTCTACAGATGACCCGCATCGACCAAGGTTAGGTCGTGCCTATGGTAAAGAAAATACTTTGAGATAAAAAATTCCTTCAAATTTCTTATCCAAGAACCCATTTAAGAATTATTTCACCTTTTCAGAAAAGTTTCCTGTGCGTGCTATTAAAAACATAGCATTTTTCAAACAATCGTTCTGGGAACCCCAAGCCTCATAATCACATTCCATATCATCTATTGTTCTTGGAATTTTCCCAAATAATTTCAAAAAATAAATTGGGAAAATGTGATTCATCAGACCACCACTCTCTGCATTACCCTCACCACCCGACCATTCCTTCAACATCGCATTCAGACTGGATTCTACCCTAATTTTCTTCCCTATCACCAAACCTTTTTTGTGGTCGAACCCAAAGGTATTAGTTTACCCCCTTTTTTCTTGTGATTTATTTGCGTCTATGGAATTTGAATAATTTTTTGAGCTCTGTTCTTCCAATATTTTAATTTACAGTCTATTTCCCATGATTTATGATAGGTTACCCAATGTGTTTTCTATTGAATTTGAGAAACATGATTATTTTGATGTTTAACTCCATGTTTTTCATATTAATTAGTAGCATTAAATGTTTTAATGTGTTACTAGAAAGGTAAATCATATTTTGTGGGATTTTTCATTCAATTCCAAGGTATTCTCAATTATTGAACTTGTTAATTCTTTTTAAAAAACAATCATGCACACCACGTGTTTGATAAATTGAAAAAATTATCTTTATAAATAAATTCTATGATTTTATGAGGTGTTTTGGTCATTACAATGAATTTTTAAGAGGAAAAATAATTTTACTTTTTATTTAAAGAAATACTTGAAATTCTAAGAACTGATAAAATATATCAATATTTCATTAAAATGAAATGAGAGTTTTAACATTTTTTAACCCCATTTGGTTTATTAGATAAGACAATTAAGGCAACATTTTAATCAATAAAGTTACATTAAAAAGGGGGACTTATTTAAAAATTGATTTCAATGGTGCTGTTGGTGTAGTGTTTTAAGAAATTTCATAAAAATTATTACAAGTTATTATATAGAGAATTAGACTCTTTTAAATTATTTCATGGGAACCTATATAACTACGTTGTAAATATTTATTTATGTTATAATAGAACATTCCACACTTCTAGTGCCCCTAATTATGTACAGGTCTAGTGGTGTTTCGTTTTTCTCACATAATATAAAATGCCTTTAAATTATTTTATTGAAAGTATTTCCTTATTATAATTATGACTATACGTGTTCCCATGAGGTATAAATGGTGTCTTACTGGTAGTTTTATCCCTTTTTATGGAATGATATTCCATGAAAAGTGTTTGAGGTAATGCCTAAATGGATTTTTTTAAAGAAAATTTTTGGTCTTAAAATCAATGTTAATCATTGGATTGATTTTTTTAAAATAATTATTATGTTAATCAAGTTCCAAACTAAGAGTTTAGGTTATTTAAAATTGTTTAAAATGTTGGAAAATTTTGTTTTATTTTTAATGTGGTGAGTTAACCATTGTGATAAATATTTAAAACCACTTTTTTTAGTGTTGGTTAATTCTTATATCAAAATTTTGGTGTGTTTAAATATTTTGGGATTTCCAAATGAGATGTATTATTTAAAAAGGATTCATTTTTCCATGTTAATTGGATTTTGTAGATTATTGTGTATTTGAATGTTTTTCAATGGTCGTTTAATGGGTGGTGTGAATTTCTATTCGAGTTTAAAAGGTTTTTAGATATAATTGGTCCAATGAGTAGATTGATATGGATTTTATAAATGATAAAATGTCTTGGTATTCCAAGAATGTTATAATAAAATAAGACCCATTTGAAATTTTATGAAAAATGATTTTTTATAAATGGTGTGATACCCACTTAAGCCCCTTTGATTCTTGTATGACCATTTTAATTTGTTATCCCATGTGGGAATGTTTATTATTGGATAATTGTATATTTTGTTTTGGTTTAATGTATATGGGGATACTTATTATAAGGGTGGGAATTGAGGACTGAGATATTTTAAATTCTTTTCATGCGATGCATGTACTTTGTTGACTATTATCACCTTAATTTGACTCATAATGGGATTCTTAGGTAGATAATATGTGAGATGGGTGTGGGAAAACCCTAGTGATGATGCCCATGATGTAAAAACCATTTTTAGGATCATTTAGGGGATTTATCTCTCTACTTATATTGCATCCCCTTCTATTTATATTATTGTTTGAATATATTTTCCTGTTATTTTTACCATGTTGTGTGACTTGACATAGTGATGGTTGACCGCATTATTTCATTCTTCTTTGAATGGTTTGACTTTTATAATTTTTTTGAAAAGGGATTTTGAATGGTTTTTAGTGAAGAAAAAAGAAAAGTGTGATTTTGAAGTGTTTTCAAACAATTTTAATAATGAGTTTCAAGAGTTTTCTCAAATTAGAAAAGTTAGAATGGTTTGTATTTGAAACTCCAAGAATGTGTGAGATTTAAAAATGTGGTTTTAGGCCCCCATTACTAGTTTTATAGGAATGGTTGGTTTTCAAACATGTTTTTTTCCAAATTTATGATAGTGGGAATCCTATTTGAATTTTGAAATGTGTATTTAAAAAAAGAGATTTTATAAAATATTTTAAGGTTATATTTTAAAAAACTAATTTGACCAAGAGTACTTGGATGAAGAGAAATTTTTTCCAAGTGATTGTTTTCATTTAATGAAAATATCAGAAAAATAATTTTAACACTCTTTTATATATTACAACTTATTTGGTAAAACATTATAGAATATTTTATCTAAAATAATTAAAACTAGAATATTTTGGATGTAATGAAAAATGTATCTTATATAAGAATAGTTTTAACACACTAATAAATGGATTCCTTGGATTAATCAAAGAGGAATTATAGGATGCAACCCAATGGGTAACACAACTAAAATCATTAACATGGAATCCAAAAATATATTCCCTATGATAATCCCTGAGATGATAACATGTGTTAAAATGGGTCAGAATGGTGGCGACCCTAGTTGAACATATTTTATGTATTTATTTTGTTAAATATAAATATTAAGGAATCAAATAGGATGAATATGAATAACGAATGGATGAATGCTAATCCTATAAAAAGAGTATTAAGATAGAGAAAAAGAGTTCGTCAATTTTTCAAAATATCATGTATATGAACTTTATCAAATACTTTGTATGTGTTTAAACTATTTTTATTCAAGACTAATTAGTCTAGTTGAGTGGGAAGAACACTTGATCTATCACAGAATTGATCAAAGTTATAAATGTTAGAATAAACTCAGGGAAAAGCGGATATAGCTAGTGACTAGGATAACACTATGTTTTATGGATCATCTATATGATTCCAATTATGAAAAATAAATAATACTGTATCAAGAATGTGATTATCGGTGAAAATGATGATGAAGATTTTATTGAGGAAATGAAGGGGACAACTAAATATGAACATCTTGATTGTCCAAAATTGTTTGAGAAGTTAAAGAGTTGTTAAAATAAACCATTTTATAATGGTGATAATGAATATACCACATTTTCAAACATAATAAAGTTGTATAATTTTAGGGTAATAAATGGATGGAGTGAAACCAATTTTATTGAACTACTTGTTATCATGAATATTATGCTTCTAGAAGATGACGATCTCCCTAGCCAAACATACGACCCTAAAAAATGATACATTTAATGAGTATTATCTCTAAATGAATACATGTCTACCCAAATTACTGTATACTATTTTTCAAGGGAGGAAAATCACTTAATTATTTCCTCATGTATGGTTTTTATCGATTCAAGAAAGATAAATTCGGTCAAATGAATGTTTTATGGTACTTTCCAATCATTCCCACGTTTAGGAACCTATATGGAAGTGATACGACTATAAAAACATTTATGTGGAAAGTAGATAAAGGAAATAAATTTGGAAAACTTTATCACGTAGTAGACTCTTTTTAGTGATATAAAATTGATTATGAATATCCTATATTTATAAATGAGTTGAGAAACCTTAATCTTGTGTTATCTAGAAATAGAGTGTATCCTTTTGGTTTTCAAGGAAGTACTCATAGCACATGGATTATTATGTTGGTAAATTATAATTTTCCACCATGGTTATCCATGAAATGAAAATACATTATGATATATATACTTATATCAGGACAAAAACAATTGAGTAATGATATTGTTGTTTATTTGGTTCCATTGACCGAGGATTTAAAATTATTGTAGGATTTAGGTGTTACTTTATATAATGATTTCAAGAATTAATATTTCACATTCAAAGCCATGTTGTATGGGGTGATAAATTAATTTCCTTCTTATGGAATTTTATAAGATATAATATTAAAGGAACTCAAGGTTTTACCATTTACAGAAAAGGTATATAGTTAATTAGGTCGAAATATTCATCGAAGTCTATGTTTCAAGGGAATCATAGATTTATACCCTTGATGAAATAAGTACCGATCATGGAAAGAATCATTCAATGGAATCTAAGAATAATTTACAAAATCATCTCCACTAATTGGTGATCAACTGATTGATAAAGTAAAACATGTTGACACTACTTTTGGAAAACCATTTCTGAAAAGATGTATGAAAATCAGTTGAAGAAAATGAACATTTTTTTGGAATTATCATACTAGAATTTTTTGTATTTTAAACATTTTCTTGATGTTATGCATGTTGAAAAAATGCATGTGATAGTGTAATTGGAATGTAACTAAATGAACCTGAAAAGACCAAGATGGAATTGCGCCTAGGTTGGACATGGATGACATGGGAATGCTAGAAGAGTTAGTGCTAGTGAAGGGTAAAAATGAACTTCTCTTCCTTCAGCTTCTTACACTCTTTCTAGAAAGGGGAGATATCATTTTTTCAACTTCATAAATGACGTAAAAGGTCTATAGGTGATTTTATTGAATATAAATAATATTGTTTCAATAATTGATTTAAATTTAAAGAGTTTGAAATCACATGATTTCTATGTTTTGATGAAAGATCTATTTCTTATATATCTGCATTGAATTTTTCTGATGAATGAAGTTTATACATTAACCAACTTATATTACTTTTTCATAGCTATATACCGAAAAGTTATAGATCTGGTGAAATTTCCAACCATGGAAATAAAATTTTACAACATATTATATGAATTGGAAATGTTCTTCCCACCAATATTCATTGTCATGTGGTTCACTTGGTGAGAAATATTCAACTATTTTGTCTTGTATAATATAGATGGATGTACACCATTGAATGGTATATGAAGATTTTGAAAAGGTATGTTAAAGATTGAATTTGTCCAGAGGTTTGTATTACATAGTGATATATTGTTGAAAAGGTCATTGAATTATGTACCAAATACTTGTCTGGGGTGGAAAAAATTGGTCTAACAAAATCTCATCACACTAGGAATCTTGTAGGTGAAGGAATTTTTGGAAGACATTTTGCCACAACCAATATTACAGATCTAGAGCAGGCCAACTTTTATGTTTTTAATAACATTTTGGAGGTTTACCCATATGTTGAAATGAAAAAATAAATTATTAGGTATTTAAATCCCTAAGGGGGTGAAATATGGATACCAAATACACATAATAAATAGTTTATAGAATGGTTTCAAAACTGTTTAGTCAAATGAAAATATAGATTCAATTTCAGAACGACTTTGATGGATAGCTAAGGGACCATGTGTGTATATATTATCACACAATGGTTATGTAATAAATGGTTATATATTCTATACAAATAAACATGATGAAGGAAATATGATATAAAATGGTATAGTTACACTTGTGGCTGAAGCAATGCATGTTTCTAGTACTAAGGATAAAAATCAAATTTATGCGAATATGTCATACTTTGGCATCATCAAAAAAATATGGGAGTTTGATTATAAAACATTATAATTGATGTTTTTTCAATAAAAGTGGGTTCATAACATGAGTTTTGTTAAAATTGATGAATTAGGATCTGTGAAAGTGAATTTCATTAAGGAAGGGTAAAAATATAATACATTTATAATGGAATTAAAATTAGTATAAGTATTTTATATTCTGGATCCCAAAAACTGAAAGTGGTCAATTTTTATGTTATCGATAGAAACCATTGAAAATTCATCTGAAAATTAAACTAAGGATGAACATTCCATTTTAATTTCATAATAATTTCACAATAGTCCCAATAGAAATGAGGTTTTTTATTTCAGAGGATACCACAATGAAATTATTTTGATACATGATAGAGGGGTAAAATTCCTTTATCCTTTAAAGAAAATATTTCAATAATCAGGTTATATTATTTTAATATACATTGTGTTACATCATGTTATTATCTGTTCACTACTATGTTTATGTAATATTATTTAAATGTTAAACCACTTCTATAGATAATGACTTCTACACATGCTGGTGCTCCCAATCCTGAGAAAATAAATATCTCTCAACTTGAAACTACTCTCAATGTAGAGGAACAATGACGTTATACACATAATTGTGCTTCCAATTTCGATGAACAAAAGGATTCTCAAGATGATGATAATCCTAGTGTTGAAGTACAATGACCCTATGCACATGACGATGCTACCAATCCATAGGAACAACATATTGATGTTGTTGAATATATGGAAATGGTAGAGGATGAAGGATCAGTGATGCATTAAAAACAAGAGCACTATAGTTTTATAGTGTTAGTAAAAATAATTAAGGTGAAAAGAAAAGGCATAAAATTAAAGGTCAAATGAAATGAGCGGGGCAAACATGTTAACCCCAATAAGGCCATGTTCATTAGTAACATTAGACTCATTACTCAGCAATTCATGCCAATTAATGTAGATTCATGGAACCATGCTTTGTCCATTTTTTAAGGAATTTTGATGTGAAGATATTATGATAAAATTATGATATTATTTCCTTATTTTACTAAAAAATAAAATAATAAAATATTTACTTACTCTTCATCATCCATTGTAGAGTGAATTTATAATATATTAATCCCACAAGAAATATGTATTAATTCTTACAAGAAGGATTCATAGAGGCTTTCTCATAATTCTAATGATATTTCATCTTACAGATGATAAAGGGTAAATAAACCCACACCCACTACTTATGTATGCACAAATAATAACTCAATAAACATGAGATTAATTTACTATCCATCATACAGAGGTCTATTTTTAGGTTCATTTTGGATGGTAGTACATTGTTTTAAAACATGTGTATTCATCACATTGATTGAGAATTTTTTATTTATGAAATTGAATCTGAGTGATGAAAATTAGGAACGAGTAGAAAAACCAATGTATCCCTACTGTAAAGAAAGGGTGGGTACACTTCAATTGAAAAAAATTTGGAATGTATATTAAATATACTGTAAAAATTTTATGTGACATGAAACAATGAGATAATTATGTTTCACTGTTTATATGAATGTTGATGAATCCAAATCTAAATACACTTCCATCCCTCACTATGTACTATGGAAGGAGGAACATGTAAATAAATATGGGTTACTAAGATATTAAAACACACAAAAAGTGTGTGGAACATTTGTAAGTATGAAAGATTTTTTTTGCTTTAAATTGCTATTTTATAACAATGATGCCTTAGTTTCCAATATTTTCTATCTGATGTAGTCACATGAATCATCAAAAACTATACTCGATGAACAACTACTATAGGTGGAAATGAAGTTTCTAGAATAGTATAGACTTGTTAGAGGTGCGAGTTTAAGGGTGACACCCAGAACATATTTTTAGAAAAAAACTATAGGAGGATAAAGATAAATAAATGGTAGAGACGAAAGGATGATTAGATGATCTTGAAGAATAATTTCATTAGAAGATTGAGTTTCTTGAAACTGTTATGGGGGGGGGGACAAAGAGAAGAAACAACTCAATAAAAACCATTTCATGAAGATCCCTCACACCTCCCACCATATTTGAGGTAAGGCATTCCTATTAAATAGATGTCTTAGTTAAGGTAATAAATATTATAATAATTGTTTCTGGAAAATTTCAATTTGAAAAACACTGATACCTTCCCTATATTGATATTCTATTGGGTGAAAATGACGGTGATTTATATCTATCAACATCTAGCCATCGCCTTATAGTGAGGGCTATGTTGTTCAATATCAAGGACGACATGATACAAAAAATACCACTTTTAATAGGTCACATGGGAGTGAAGATTAGCATAGTTCACGAGCCAAGTGCTGATCTACCTATTGCACTTGAGGAAAAATATATTCATACAGTCAACCATGCTATTAAAACATTCATCACATGGCCTTCAGATCTTGTAAAAACACATGTCAATAAGGTGGAATTCATTTCTAATATATTTTTCATGATAAACCTTTAAATATTCAAGAAAAAGGTATGAACTGATGAATGTTATTAAATATAGACAAAAGTAAGGGGGTGAAAAAATGGTTGACTCAAAACCATATAAAGGATCAACCAACTGACCAAAAAATATCTTTCGAAATCACCTTTACCCCCCATATTCAATATTTTCATTTACAAACATTGATGGTTCCTGTAGATACAAAGTTATAAAATGGTAGTAGTCACATAATTAATTATTAATAAAAAAATGTATTGTGAAGAAGGTACATACTAAATTTATTTTTAGAATGTAAATGAAATCCAAAACTTTGAATTTCGAGGAGTTTCAATTTTAAATGTATACATGAGGTAAGTTTTCATGATTTGATTTCCCAAAAACTGATATACTATATTAAATATGAGTAAATAAATTTCATATTTTTTTCAATCATATATATCAATAACAATTTAGGTTATTTCCCTATAAAAAAATTTGTTTTCATTAGTTCTCGTGTCACCTCTATAGAATAAATAAAAATAGAATCCAAAAAAATAGATGAAATAGTGATAAGCCTAGCCAAATCATCTGAATGAAAACTTACAAAACATATAATCTTATAAATACCAATGATGCTGGGGTAAAACAATCAAATTTAATATCGTTAAATATATTTTCATTTATTTAATTACTTATTCATTTTTTTTGTTTTTAGGAAACATGGCATGATCATTCCGGTCAATTTGGATACTCCAAATATTTATTTCTTAGATTCACTACATGGATACCCAACAAAATGACCTCATATGATAACATTTTTCAATTTTTAATACACTACAACCAATGTTTTATAACTGAATTTAAAGTTATATATTTTATATTATGTTTTAATGAGAATAATGCAATGATAGGGAAAATAGCGTGAAAATCATGGCATGAGGACAGACATTACAAACAAGGACCTTGAAAAGTTTTACAACTGGACAAGTACCAGGGTATATATAATAATATTTCACTATCCAAACACATATTGAAACAAATTACATAATTTATCAATTTTGTTGTAGGTTTTGAAATAAAAATATAAAATATTGTGGTTATTATGATTTTAAATTTATGAGAGTGATCATATTCCATAAAAAACTAGCATTCCCGAAGAGGTATTTTGGGTGGTAATTACTATTTCATTAAACAATTTCTTAATCCTTTGTATATATATATTTTTCCAGTACTACTATGACTTTAAAAAATACACATATTTACAAGAATATATATATATATATATATTTATATATATTATAAATTAATTTCAATATACCTGATCCGAGAATGTACATAGATAACATGAATATATGACTTCTATAGAAGCAATGAGTTTTTTAAATTTTTTGTTTAATTTATTTATTTTTAGTATTACTCACATAAGAATTTTTTTTCTTATAAAGGTGGTTTAAATTGTTCAAGTTGTGGTGGTTTGTTTGAAGCTTCTCAAGATCATGAGAGATTGGACTTCCAGGCTCCAAATAGAGAAAATGTATTTATATTGTTTTTAAACTTTAGTAAAATTATACATGAGTCATTTGAGATATTAAAAAGTCAGCGTCACCTCAATATGATGCATGGTGTGATTAGTATGACTATAAGTACGTCTTTTTATTTAAAATTGACATCAGTTTTTGTAAAAAGTACAACCGTTATACTCAAAACTGAGAAAATTCATTTGTATTGTTCTGATAAATTTGGGAAAAAAATAAATAAGTCATTTGAGATGTGTAGTAATTATCTCAACCTCAATTAGACACCTGGTGTGACTGGTATGACTCTATGCACATCTTTTATTTAAAACTGACATCAATTTTAGTAAATAGGGACAATTGACCAACTAAAAACTGAGAAAATGCATTTTTATTATTATGATAATTTAGGAAAATGATCCATAAGTCATTTTCTATATTTATTAATCAACCACACAACAATTTGATTCATTTTATGACCGATATAACTCAAATTGTGAATTTTTATTTTAAATCGACAATTATTTTAGAAAATAGAAAAAGTGACATACTGAAAAACAAGAAAATGAATTCAGATAGTTTATATACATTAGTAAAATGATCCATGAGTCATTTTTGACATTTAAGAATCATCCAAAACACAATATGATGCATGATGTTACCGGTATGACTCCAAGGGAATATTTAAAATTAACATTAATTTTAGTAAAAAGGAAAAATAACATACTCAAAGCTAATAAAACACACTTAAATTGTTTTCATACTTTATATAAATTATCCATAAGACATTTGAGATGTGTAGGAATTAGCCTTACCTCATTCTTATGAACGATGTGACTAGTATGACTCAAAGTGCATATTTTTAATTAAAATTGACATCAATTTTAGAAAAAAATGAAAAATGACCAACTAAAAACTATGAAAGTTCATGTATATTGTTTTTATACTTCCAGAAAATGATCTATAAGTCATTTGTGACATTTAGGAATCCAATGTTCTTCAATATGATGCACAATTTGACTGATATGTCTCTGAGTGTGTCTTTTCTATTTAAAATTGTCTATAATATTAGAAAAAAGAACGAGTGACAAAAAAATGTAATAAAACACATTTTTATAGTTTTTATACTTTAGTAAAATGATCCATGAGCCATTTTTTACATGTAATAATCACATGTAACTCAATCTGACAAACGGTGTGATAATTATGACTCTAAGTGAGTCTTTTTCGTTAAAATTGAAATCAATTTTAGTAAAAAGGACAATATACCTACTCAAAACCAAAAAAATGAATTCTTATTTTTTTGATAATTTTCGGAAATGATCAATAAGTCATTTGAGATGTGTATGAATTAGCCACACCTTAATCCTATGCATGGTGGGACCGGTATGACTACAAGTGTGTGTTTTTTTTTAAAATTGGAAACAATTTTACTGAAAATAAAAACTGACCTTATCAAAACCAATAAATCACATTAAGATTGTTTTTCTACTTTATATAAATTATTCATAAGTCATTTGAGACATTTATGAATTATCTGCAACTCAATCCGACGCACAGGTATGACCATAAGTGCATATTTTTATTTAAAATTGACATCATTTTTTGTAAAAAGCACAACTAATGTACTCAAAACAGATAAAATACAAACATATTATTTTTATAATTTAGGAAAACAATCTATAAGACATTTTTGATGTGTAGGAATCGATTTCACCTCAATACGACACAAAGTGTGACCGATATGACTCCAAGTGTCTTTATTTAAAATTGACATTAGTTTCATTAAAAATAATAATTGACATAACTAAAACTAAGAAAAAACATTTAAATTGTTTTGATACATTAGGAAATAGACCCATACATTATTTTTGACTTCTAGAAATCAGCCACACCTCAATATAATGCATTGTGTGACCGGTATAATCCACGTCTGTCTTTTTATTTAAAGTTGAAAATTTTTAATATGATCCTTCATATTAATGATAAATTTATTTCTTTATAATATAAGTGACATATGATTTTTTTATATATATTTGGATACTTTTTCTTGGGTTTAGGTGATTTTTTCTGCACCAGATACCATGGGAGGACCTTTTTGAGAGGGGCTCACAGGTGCCAAATATGACCAAATTTTAATTTTTTTAAATTCTTGTAGATAGTAATAGTAATTCTATTTATACAATTTTTTTTAAAATTTATATAGTAGTGTTTTGTTTGTATTCATGATGTAAAATTTATTTAAATTAAATTATATATTCTGTGTACTGGTGACAGATTGCTACATTATGCTATTATATGAACAACACGCTCCAGTAGGTGGGGCCTTTATCATGGCTTTTTAGCACTGATAAAGGGGACCACCCTTTTGCAACACTAAGATTAAGAACGTTTTTTAGAACTATAAGAACCCTTTTTCTTTTCTATTAAAAGGTATATCTGTAGTAGTGAGTGTGAAAAAAATATACTAACTACTCTAGAAAAGCATTGTTAACCTCAACACTATTAAAATCCCCCATTATCAATTCCTTTTCTAGCACAAATAAAGTCCCAACCTACTACAATATGCTATTTATATAATAGAACACCCAGTAATAACCTGTATCCTATGTATAAAAAATATATAATTTAATTGAAATAAATATAATATCATGAATAATAAACACTAATATAAAAATTTCAAATAATTTTATATATAATCACATTTATAATTAACAAAAAATATTTAAAAACACTATTCTTTAATATTTTGGTGTCCATAATCCCCTCTCAAAAATATCCACCAAAGGTATCAATTTCCGAACAAATTATCTCAAACTGAGAAATAGAATCTACATATATAAGAAAACAAATATATTGTTTGTAGTAATATAAATAATTAACTTAAACATTAATATGAAAAAGTACTATAATAAAATGTCATTTTTTAATAAAAAGACACACTTAGAGTTATACCGGTCACACCGTGAGTTATATTGAGTGTGTTTGATTTTGACAAATCGAAAATGAGTTATGGATCATTTTACAAAAGTATAGAAATAATATTAATTCATTTTCTTGGTATTTAGTATGTCTTTAGTTCATTTTAGAAATATAAATTTCTATTTTAAATAATGACACACATGGAGTTATATTCGTCTCACCATGCGTCATATTGCAGTGTAGATGATTCCTAACAATCAAAAATTACTTATGGATCATTTTCCTAAAGTATCAGCACATTCCAAATGAATTTTCTATGTTTTTAGTACATCTGTTGTGTTTTTTATACAAAAATGTCATTCCAAATTCGAAACAAATACATTGAGTCATACCGATGACATACTGTGTCACTTTTATGTAATACTACTTCATATACATTAAAAATGACTTAAGAATAGATTTATTAAACTATAAATAC
The DNA here is from genome assembly GCA_963277665.1 of Viscum album. NCBI lineage: Eukaryota > Viridiplantae > Streptophyta > Magnoliopsida > Santalales > Viscaceae > Viscum > Viscum album. The sequence goes on along the minus strand of OY728146.1, from coordinate 737,384,970 downwards.
AAACAGAGTGATTTTACGTGGGTTTTTGTGAGTGACACACATGTTGAACTAAAATGCCAATTTCAAACTGATAATAGAAACTTTGAGTCAAACCCAAAACACCGTGTGTTATATTGAGGTGAGGTAGATTCCAACATGTAAAATAATGGATCATGGAATGTTTTTATAACATATAAAAACAATCTGAATGTGTTTTCTCAATTTTTAGTATGCCACTTGCTCTTTTTACTGAAATTAATGTCAATTTTTTAATAAAAAGACACTCCTGGAGTCATATTGGTCACACCGTGTGTCATATTGTGGTGTGGTTGACTTGTATACATAAAAACATAATTATCGGTTGTTTATTAAAGTATAAATACAATCCGAATGATTTTTTGTAGTTTTTAGTATGTCACTTGTTCTTTTTACAAAAAATAACTTCAATTTTAAATTAAAAGACACACTTAGAACTATACCAATCACACCATGCGTCAGATTGATGTGGGGTGGATTCCAATATGTTTGAAGAGAATTTGTATTATTTACTAATGTATCAAAAAAATGTGGATACATTTTATTAGTTTTCAATTTGTCCCTTGTTCTTTTAACTAAAATTAATGTCAATTTTAAATAAACAGAGACACTGGGAATTATACCTGTCACACTATGTGTTAGATTGGGGTGGAGATAATTTTGTCACATCAAAAATGTCTTATGGATCATTTTAATAAAGTATCAGGACAACCTGAATGTATTTTATCAATTTTAATTATGTCACTTGTTCTATTTAAAAAATGATCATTTTAAATAGGAAACAAATAGTTTGAGTCATACCGGTCACATCGTATGTCGGTTTTTCATGAGATTACTTCCTATATGTCACAAATGAATTTTGAATTATTTTACTAAATTATAATGATAATAAAATCATGTTTTATTATTTTTCGGTTAGTGAAACTAATTGAACTAAAATGTCAATTTTAACCTGATAATAAACACCTTTTGTAATATTGGGTACATAGTGTATCAAATTGATGTGAAGTTGACTCCTACACATTAAAAATGATATATGTATCATTTTATTAAAGTATCAAAATAATTTTAATGTGTTTTATAGGTTTTAAGTTTGTCATTCATCTTTTCTGCTAAAATTAATGTAAATATTAAATAAAAAGATGCACCCGGTGTCATATAGGTAACACTGTGTGTTGGAGTGAGGTGAGGATGATTATTAAATGTACCAAATGAGTTATGGATTTTTTTCTGAAGGTATCAAAACAAATCAACTACATTTTCTCAGTTTTTATTAAGTTGCTTTTCATTTTTATAAAATGTCATTTTAAATTGGAAACACGCACTTTGAGTTATAACGGTCACATCGTGTATCTGTTTGACATGAGAATGATTCCTACACATAAAAAATGACTTATGAATCAGTTTCATATATTATATAAACAATACAAGTTATTTTTATCAATTTTTAGTGAGTGACATACTTTGAACTAAAATGTCAATTTTAAACTGATAACATGCAGTTCAATTTATACTGGTCACATCATGTATAATATTGTGGTGTAGATGATTACTATGACTGAAATATGACTTTTGGATAATTAAAATAATGTTTCAATGTAATTTCAATATGATTTTAATGTTTTAATTAGTTCCGTTGTCCTTTTTTCTAAAATTGGTATCAATTTTAAATAAAAACACACACTTGGAGTCATACTAGTCACAACATGCGTCAGATTTAGGTGTGACTGATTCCTACACCTCTAAAATATATTATTGATTTTAGTCATAAAGTATCAAAACAATCCAAATGTATTTTCTCAATTTTTATTATATCACTTTTTCTTTTTACTAAAATTTCTTCTTAAACTGTAAACACTCATGTTGACTCATACCGATCACATCATGTATTAGTTTAATGTGAGATCAATTAATACACTTCAAAAATTACTTATGAATAGTTTTCTTAAATTTTCAAAAAAATCCATGTGTGTTTTCTTGATTTTTAGTTAGTTACACTTTTGAACCGAAATTTTGATTTTAAACTGATAATAGACAATTTGAGTTATACTGGGCACATCGTGTATTCGATTGAGGTTCGACTGATTCCTAGACCTAAAAAATGACTTATAAACCATTTTCTTAATGTATCAAAACAATCTGAATAGGTTTTCTCAATATTTAGTATATTGGTTTTTTTACTAAAAGTTATGTCAATTTTAAATAGAAAGAAGCACTTGGGGTCATATCAGTCTCATCGTGTGTTGGTTTGAGGTGCATCTAATTCTAAGATGTCTCAAAGACACAAAAAAAATCCCAACTACATGTGTTATAATGATTTGCATTGCCTTTATTTATTGAACTTTCAACAATTCATTTTGAAATGATTTTCTTAGTAAAAAAATCTTTCTCATTGTTGAAATCTAAGAGAGTATTGGAAGCTCATGCACCCATTATATCCTGAGAAATCACCACAATGAGAACATGATATTCCTAAACTCTTATTTCATTAAAAGGGAACGGTTTTTTGGCTAAGAACATCAGCTCAATATACAATGTTGGTGGATTGACAAAGAAAATCATTGAAAAGTGTAAATATCTATGAAAAAAACTAAATATGTATTATATAAAAATGATAAAGAAATTAACATAAAAAATTGCAGATAAAATCATGAAAAAAATAATTAAATTAGAAGTAGGAATCACATTTGCATGATGGTTATATATATTCTAGACCCATTTCCTTGTTTTCATTTTCTAATTTGTAGACCCTATGTCCAATCTCTCATGATCATGAGAATCTTTGAACAATCCATCCAAAATCCAATAAAGGAATCCACCTGTATAAGAAAATAATTATTATCTGTGTAATACTAAAAAGAAATAAATTAAACATAAATATGAAATAGTCCATTACTTCTATGGAATTTACTTCTTAATGCAATTTGTATGCAAATTTTAACCTATTTCTTTTTTATTATTATCCTAGGTGTAGTCTTGAATGATCATGAGTAGATTCAAACAAACCACCCTATCTAAAACAAAATAATCCACCTATAGTGTTGAAATTTATCACTTTCCTTAAAGTTCCATCCACTTCCTTTGATGTAAAGTGAAAAATTCCAACACTGTGGGGGTGAAAAGGTTTTGAGGGAGAAGAAATTTTCTACATGAGTAGTCAAACATTTAATTTATATAATGTTAACATAGTAGATAATAGATAATATTCTGAGTCCAAATATTGTATATTAAATAAACTTTTACCTTTCCATTTAACTCTGAGTTGTATCCTTGAAGTCCAATATCTCATGAGCATGATCAGCTTCAAAAAAACCACTCCAACATGAACAAAGGAATTCACCTGTATAAGAAAAAAATTATTGCGTGAGTAATACTAAAAAGAAATATATTAAACATAAATATGAAATAATACATTAATTCTATTAACGTTACATCTTGATTCAATTTGTGTACATTATTCCATTAGGTATGCTTCCCATTAGTTTCTAAGAAAATCTATATCTTCCTTTGAATATGATTATTTTTGGCAGTCATAATATTACTAGAGAAATAAAAATACACAAAGGATTAATAAATATTTTAAATTAAATAGTAATTATCTTCAAAAATACCTCTTTAGGGATGCATGTTTGTTGATGGAATATAAACACAGTCATAAATTTACAAACATAATAACCACATTATCTTCAATTTTTTTGTTTCAAACACTATATAGAAAATGAGAGAAATAAGTATTTTTTTATTTGTGTTTGGATAGTGAATTGTAATTATATATACCCTGATACATTTTTCAGATGTAGAACTTCATATGCTTCTTATGCACATGGACTGTACTCATTCATTGATTTTCATGATATTTGAACACCTCTATATCATAATATAATTATAATTAAAACATAATATAAAATATATAAGTTGAAGTTTAGTTCTAAAACATTGGATGCAGTGTATTCCAATTTGAAAATATTCATCATGTGTGGTCATTTTGTTGGGTATTCGTGCAGTTAATCTAGGAAATAAATATTTGAAGTATCCAAATTGACAACAATGAGCTTCCATTTTTTCCTTAAAACAAAAAAGGGAATAAGTAATGCAATAAATTAAAAAATATTTTATTTTATTAAATTTTATATTTTTACCCTTGTATCGTTGGTATTAAGAATCGTCTTTCATCTTCAAGTTTACATTCAAACAGTTTGGTTAGTTTTTCCAGTATTTCATTACTTTTTTTTGAATATATTACTATTTGTTATGTAGAAGTGATATAGAGACTAATGATTCCAAATTTATTTTCATGAGGAAATTCCTTAAATTGGTTTTGATATATACAAGTACAAAAAACATGAAATGTATTTACTCATATTTAACATAGTATATCAACTTTTGGGAAAACAAATAATGAAAAGATACCTCATGTATCCATTTACAACTGAAGCTCCTAGCCATTCATATTTGAGTTTTTAATTTACATTATCAAAATCAATGTAGTCTGTAACTTTCTCTCCCTACATTTTTTATTCAAAAATAACTATGTGACTACTACCATTTATGTTTGTGGGATAAGGAACATAAAATACTTATACTACCTATGATTCCATTATAAATGGTTCATATTTGTATCCTTACTTATTAAAATATGCTTTCACCAATCTGAATTCATCTTTTTAATAGCACTTTTGTTATCTACCCACTTAAATTGAAAAATCAACACTTGGAATGTTGAATAATGCAACTACCATATTTTTTTTGAAATTCCAAAGTATGAGATATTCATATAAATTGGATTTCTTCCCTAAGTACCAGAAACATGCATCTATTCATCCACAAGTGTAACTGCACTATTTTACATGGTACTCACTTCATCATGTTCATCTTTATAAACCATATAACCAATGTAAGATAATACATAAACACTAGGTCCCATAGCTAGCCATCAAAGTTGTTCTAAAATTGAATCCAAATTTTCAACTGACTCCGTAAAAATATGATCCCAAAACCATCCTATAAACTATAGATTATATTTATTTTATATTCATATTTCGACCCTTAATGGATCTAAATTCCTAAGATTTTTTTTGCAGGTTTCAACATATGGGTAATACTCCAAACTGTTATGAAAAATTTAAAGGTGGGCCTTCTCCCAATATATAATACTGATTTTGAAAAAACCTCTTCTAGATTTTCCTTCACCCAAATTCCACATAGTGTTATGAGTTTTAATTTGAACAATGATTTCCACATCCTACAGGTAGTCAGTATGGAATTCAAGGGCTTCCTCAACAATATATCATTCTGTAATACAACCCTCTGATCAAATTCAATATTTCCCATATTCATTCAAAATACCCATATACCTTTCAATGGGATACATCCATATATAGTGTATATGACCACATAGTCTAATCTCTCTCACCAAGTGAACCATCAAGTGAAACATCATATCAATGAATGCTGGCTGAAAGGATATTTCCAATTCAAATAATACGATGGCAATTTTCCTTTCCATTGTTAGAAATTTCTCTGAGTCTATAACATTTTTACTTATATATTTGAAAACAGAATAGATCTTGGTTAATGAATGACATAAATTATTAGAAAAAATTCAATGTAAAGCTATTGAAATTAGTTCTAACATCAAAACAAGACAGCCATATGATTTCAAAACCTTTAAATCATTCACTGACATGATATTCTTAATATTTTATGAATACCCCTCTAGAAACTTTACATCATTAAAGAAGTTGATAAAATGATTTCTCTCATGGATGGAAAGTATGCAAGAATATAGAAGAAGAAGAGTTCGTTTTTCACACTTCACTAGAACCAACTCTTCTCGTATTTCAATGTCAACCATGTCCAACATAGCTTTAATTACACCCTTTTTTTTTTCACATGCATTAACTAATTTTTCTATGACACTATCACATACATTTTTCTCAACATGAATAATATCATGAAAATATCTAACGTAAAAACAATTCTAGAATGGTAATTCAAAAAATATTTATATCTTTTTCCAAGTGGTTTTCGTAAGGTTTTTTGAAAATAGTTTACCAAAATAAGTGTCCACATATTTTACTTTCTCAAGTAGTTGATCATCTATTAGTGGATATGGTTATATAAATCCATCTAAAATTCCATAAAAATGATGTTGTCAAAGATTGATACCTATGTCTTCAGGGTATAAATATGATATGTCCTAGAAACAAAGTCTTTGATGAGTGTTTCAACCAAATTGATTGTGTAACTTGACCACAATTAAGAAACCCTTGAATTCCATTAAGGAAAAATCGTGAAAAAATTCCATAAGTAGGAAATTCATTTATCATCCCACATAACATGGTTCTTAATATGAAATATTAATTTTTGTAAGTGTCATACAACATAACACCTGAATCCCCTAAAAAATTCAAATCCTTGATCAATGGAGAAAAATAAACATCAATGTCATTACTCGATAATTTTGGTTATGATACACACGTATATAACATGATGTATTTTCATTTCATGTATAACTATGGTGGAAAGTTATAATTTACCAAAAAAACTGGCCTTGTACTGTGAGTGCTACTTTGAAAACCAAAATGATTCACTCTATATATAGATATTGAAAGATGATGGTTTCTCGACTCATTTTTAAATTCTGGATACTCATAATCTATTTTATTCCATAATGTGATTCTATAAAGTGATGATGTTTCTCATATTTATTTCTTTTTTCATGCCACATCAATTGGATTGTATTCACCTCAATTCCATATAGGCTCCAAAACCTTGGAATGATAGGAAAGCTCCATAAAAACTTTTGTAGGACCCAATTAATCTTTCTTATATCGAGATGAACCACACTTTGGGCATTCATTAAGGGATTTTTCATCCTTGATAAATAATATACTGTCATTTGGGAAGACAAGTATTCTCTCAGAGATCATACCCATCAAGCATTGCATTCATTTTGCATTCTAAGTTTGTCTAGGGAGCTCCCTATCATCGAGGATCATATAATTCAAGAGATCATGTAGTTCATTAAAAATGCCATCACTCCATCCATTTCTAACTGTCAAATTATAAATATTCAGTATGGATGACAATTCTATATATTTTGTACAACCATCACACAATAGTGTATTCTCACAACTCTCTAACTTCTACAATAATTTTGGGAAATCACGAGGTTCATCTTAAACTATCCTTGTCATTTCATGAATACAATAGTTATCATCATTCACACCAATAATCACATCCTCAATATGGAATTATTCATTTTCCACACTTGTAATCATATCATATGATCCATAAAATGTAGTGTTATCCCAGTCATTAGCTATATTATATTTTCCCCCATTTATATTCCAACAATTATAGCTTTGATAAATTTTTTGAAAAATAAAGTTTTGTTCCAACTCCTCTAGAAAAATTATTCTTTAAAAACAACATCATAAACATGAAAAAAGGATTTGACAAGGGTCATATGAATAATATTTTTTAAACTTTATGAACTATTTCACTCCATTTTCATTATCTTTTGTTATACTATTGGTATCTATCCATTCATTACTCATATTAATCCTATTGTATATGGTAATATTAATAATGTCACGACCCATGCCAGTGGGTCCCATGTCATGAGTCCCCAATCCCACCTCTAATAGGCCCGGGGCTAGTGACTAGCACTGAGTATACATATCTCTAACATGGGAGGCATTTCCTAAGTAACTGTACACACACAAACATCTCTAGGCCCACAAATGCTGAAATGTAAAAACCACTAAGGAATATAATGCATGTATAAAACGTAACCTGACCAACAGAGTACGATGGAAAGTAAAGTATGGAATGTAAACTGGGATAGAATACAAGCCCTTCTAAAACAAGAGTCTTGAAAATAAAAATTCCAACCTGTTAGCATAAAGAGGTAATGAGACTACTTCTCATATCCGTTGGAACACCTCGTCCTGTTGGGAACTCAAAAATCTCAGTTCGTTCTAAGTTTACCCTGGACTCCATCGAAATACTGCTTGTCTGAAAAATACAATACACATGCAAGAAAAGCCCATGCAGTGGTGAGTATAACAATACTCAATAGAGGATCTCAAAAACCAAAAATCAATAGGAATAGTAAATGTAAAATTATATCTACATGGTATATGTATAATGAACATATAAAAATAGAAACAGATCCAGATATACTGAAAACCCCGACCCATGGTCTAAAGGCAAGTCAAACAACTGCATACCCCTGCTTGGGTTCAGTTCGAAGGTTCCATGAAGCAATCATCCCAGAGAACTGAATCCATGAGTTTGATAGCTCTGATGAAGTCTATCCTAGAAGTAATGTTCGTTGGGAAAATCCATGAGAGATAGATACACTCATTCCTGGAGAACACAGTCTTGAGTGGAGAAAGATGACAATAAGCAGATGAGGATCACTCTTAGGGCCTTGGCGGATAGTGCGACTCATCCAGATTCACCTACTAAGTAGAGGATCAGCGTCATGTAGGGTTAGTAATATCGATAACTGACTATACCTAGGGTCAAGAATGGATAGAGGATCTCACTCCAGGTCTCTCATAGGGATACCTGACTCTATCTCAGAAAATCCTGCTGATGGGATCATACTCCTATGGATGGAAATGATACTTGACCTTAGGGGAACGAGCAAAAGGGAAACTAACTCAAAAAAAAATTGACAAAGGAATAGTGAAAATGATGATCAATCCATGTTCTATGATATACATGGCATATATTAGGGATCACATGTTGTGTCCCTCGACTCTGGGTACTGCCTGTGTGTAACGACCTAAGTTAGAGGGGATGTGCTATGTAAAAAGTTAAGTACATGACGTGTAGGATAGACCACAGTTCGTGTCTGGGTAACTGGGGTTCCCATTGTGTACACGACCATGTTCCCGTACAAGGATTCAACCCGTGTGTTCCATCCCATTTAACCGTTACACGGGGAAACCCATGCAGCTATCCTGGTCCAACCGTGTGGTGGAGTACATATCCGTGTACTCCTTCCCAGGTCCGTGTATCACCCAAGATACACGTTGAGCGCCATGTAAGGACCCAAATGCTATGTTCGTTAGAGAACACACCTTTCATCCCTTCAAGCCTCACGTAACCCTAGCCTCCACTAAGATGGACCCACACATTGTGTTCTCCAGGATACATACCGTGTGTTCTAGATATTTCAAGAAAACTCTATTCTTCCTCCATGCGCCTCTGGAGTTCTTCTGATCATCAATCTAGACACCTGTTTGCCGCAAAATTCCAATAATAAAGTCACACCAACACCACAAATCCATTTCCATGGGTTTTGGACCTCCGATCGGCCTTGAAAACATTTACCGAATAACCCACACGATGAATGTTCTAGGAACGATAACTCCCAAACAATGATGATTCGTCCACCACGATCACCATCGAACTTCCACTAGGTCTTCGCAATGCCAGATCTTCATTTCCAGATCGTTGCGCTAGGAAATAGGCATGAAAAAATTCCTCATTCATATCCCCACAAAGAACTAAAAGAACATGGTGAAGATGGAGGAAGAAAATAAAATAACAAAGGAGGAACAAACCTATAATGTCATTCATCACGATGTGAATTCTCTCCCATTAGAAGGTTTAAATGGGGAAAATTTAAAACATACAATCATGAAAAAAGAATCCCCAGGAACGAACCTGATAAAGGAAATCCCTCCTACAATAATAATGATGTTTGGGTCAACTGGTTCATAGGTTGATCTGGGTTCATTGTTTAATTAAATAACATGGAAGAAACAATTTAAAACACAACCCTTACCTCGAGAAGGTATTGATCAATAACGAATGGATTGCACTACCATCGTCACTGAGATCCTTCAACTCTGAGGGTGCAGTGATTTACACTTTTTATTTTATGTGGTTTTTTGTCAATAGTTCTCTCCAAAGCTCCAAGAATTATTCAGAGTTTCTCTTAATTTTCCACCAATGACCAACACTCGATTAACCCATTAAAAGGAGGGAAAATGTTTCAGCATTCCATAACACTACGACATTAATGAGTCAGCATTTCTATTTCAGATTCCTTATGTTGTGTCATTAATTTTCGAAACTATTTCCCTGTCATTTTACCATAGTGAACATTCCCAAATAAAGAAAACTTTTGAAATTATTTTATTTTATTTTATTTTAATAAAAAAATATGAAAATTAACTTTTTCCCTTGACCTAAACTGGTCGAGGTTAGGCCCATTCGTAGGTAAAGTCGTCATACTGGATGTAATGGTTCCCTCAAAATATTAATCCAGGAATCCGTTTGGAAACTACCACCACTGTGCACACACACCAACTCCTTTAACATAAAAATAGTTCAAACCACCATTCCGGGATCACCAAGCCTCAGAATGAAGCGCGGTCTCCAGACATAGTATCATAAGAATTTCATATAATATTTAAAAATAATACAAAAAAAGTATAAGGCATTACATTCTCCCTACCTTTGGGATTTTCATCCCTGAAAAGATAAAACAAATAGGATAACAAAATAGATGTGGGTGCTGTACAAAAATCCGAGCCTTCCTCTCCCATGTGTTCTCCTGAAGATTCTCGTGCTGCCACCGGACATGCACTAGGGGAATCGCTCGCCCACAGAGGATCCTCTCCTGTTAATCCTCGAAATCCACTGGGTACTCATTGAAAGTCGCTCCATCATTGATTTCTAGCTCACCCCAATCGACGACGTGTGTTGGGTTATGCACGTACCTCCTCAGCTGTGACACATGGAATAGATCATGCACCCTTTGCAACTACAGTGGCAGAGCTAGGTGGTACGCCACCTTTCCAACTTAGTGTACTACCTGGAAAGGTCTGATGAACCTCAGAGATAGCTTACCATCCTTTCCAAATATCTGTAACCCTCGTCAAGGTGAGACCCGAAGGAAGACGTGTTCTCCCTCCTTGAACTCTATAGGTCTCCGTTGCCTATCAGCATAAGACATATACCGCATATGTGTAGTCTTCATCCACTCCATGATGATCTTCACCTTCTTGGTGGTAGCTCATGCAACCATTGGATCCATGATTGCTGACTCTCTGGGGTCGGTCCAACAAAGTGGTGACCGGCAGGGTCTCCCATATAAATCCTCAAACGGTGCCATACCAATGGTGAAGTAGTAGTAGTTGTTTTATGAAAAATATACCAGTAGTAGGTGGTCCTCCCAAATGCATCCAATGTCAAAGATATTGGCTCACAACATATCCTCTAGAACCTGAATGGTCCTCTCTATCTGACCATCTATCTAGGGATGTGATGTTGTGGTCAAGCATAGCTAAGTTGCAAAATCCTCCTGCAATCCCTTCCACAACTGGGTGGTAAAATGAGAATCAAAATCTAAGCTATCATTGACGGGACTCCGTGAAGCTAAAATATCTCATACATGTAGAGGCATCCCATACCGTCCATTGAGATCTACCCTCCAATGGCTATGATTTTTGCTGACTTGGTGAGTTGGTCAACGATCACTCAAATGGAATCATGCCCCTGGGATGTTAATGGTAATCCCATAAAGAATTCCATTGATATCCCATCCAACTTTTACTCAAGTACATCCAAGAGGTGTGAGAACCCTGCTGAAACCTAATGCCCAGCCTTCAACTACTGGCATGTAAGTCACTGAGGAACAAACTCAGCTAATGCCTTCTTCATGGATGACCACCATAATAGTCATTAGAGATCCTAGTACATCTTCACCATGCTAGGGCGTACCACCAAGGGGGATGTATAAAACTCCCTCAAGACCTCCTCTTTTAATTCCACTGGTACAATAGTGCATCGTATGAATAGAACAATATGCTCCCCACCTTGAGAATATCCATTAGGAGGATGTTCTATGGATAACTGAGCACCTAAATCCTCATAGTCTACATCCCCAAGATGATCCTCCCTTACTCACTATAAGATTATAGGGGTAAAAAAATCGAATGAAGGTAAGTTTTATCCTCTCTTTCCAGGAAGGATGACTGTAATGTTGCCAACTGCTCTGTTACCTCGTCTAGTAGCTGCAAAATCAATCTTCTACTGAGAGTATCTACCACAACGTTCCAATTCCCATGAGTATAGATGATCTTGAAATCATAGTACCATAGGATCTCTAGCCAATGCCACTATCTCAAATTCAGATCCTTTTTCAAGAAGACGTATTTGAGTCTCTTTTGGTCAGAGTAGATGATAAACCACTTGCCCATAAGATAGTGTCACCACATCGTCAACACAAAGACTACTGCTTCCAACTCCAAATAATGGGTTGATAAGTTCTTCTTGTGAGGTCTTATGTTGTGTGAACCATAACCAATCAACAACTATCCCTACATCAGGATATAGCCATGCCCGATATATAATGTGTCGTAGAAAACTATGAACTCGACACCCTCTTCTGGAAATCTAAAAATCGGGGCGCTCGTCAAGATATGTCTCAACTAATTGATAGCCTCCTGGAACTTCAACTTTCACATGAATGATTTTCCCTTCCTGGTAAAGGCTTTCATCAGTGCTGATATCCCAGAGAAATCAGGAATGAATCTTTAGTAATATCCTTCCAATCTAAGGAAGCTCCAAACCTCCGTCACTCTCCAAGGTGGCTCCCATGCTAACACTGGCTTCACCATGGATGGGTCTGCAACAATTCCATCTGTAGATCTCCCTTTTTCTCTTCCATGTCTAATTCATGATGAATATTTCTGCTGCACTCTCTGCCTCTACCTCTATGGTCCATCAACCGACTCTCTTTCAGTATCTCGATGGGTTGGAGAGTCTCTAGTGAGATTTCCCCTATTGTCGCATGAGTAGAATCACCTCTCCCTAGGATGACTTGATCTTGCGTGAGAGCCAAAAACTGTAGATCCTCTATCCTGGGTCCTCCAATGATGTATCCCACATCCTGAACTCTATTCTCAACATTGGATCCCTTTAGCCGAGGTCTCCACACTTTTCTGCCTTCTACTGACTGCTATGGGATCTCTTTGCTTTGCCAAGAACATCTCTATCACCAAGGCCCGCTTGAGCACTCCATCATAAGTCGAAATACATAGAGTCATGGCACTATCTCAGATGTACCATCATAAACCTCACTCAATGTTATGAGATTTGAAGTAATGATCCTTGAAAATATCCATTAAGTACCTAGAGAGGTTGGTGAAACTCGATGAATAGTCAGCCACCATTAAAAAACCCTAATGGAGCTGAATAAGCACTTGGATATACACTTATCTCAATGTAACCATAGAGAACTCCTCCCTAAAGAGTTACTCAAACATATTCCATGAAAGAGTCTCCTCGTCTTGAGTCTGTATGATCAGACTCCAAAATTGTCCGCTGAACCCTAAAGAAGGCTCTCTCCTAGGATCACCATCTAGTCCACTAGTGTACTCAGTAGATGGAAAACTCTGGTCACCATCTCAAGCAAGTACTCATCCGCTTGAAGTTTGGGCTCACCTCGAAACCTAAGGGGTCTCTATCTCCGTAACTCCTGGAGTGCGCTCAGCCAGTGCCCCTCATGTTTCGGTACTACAGATACCACTGACTTCTCAACTCGTGGTGGTATAGAAAGTTCACCATCTAGAAGTAAATCTTGGGGAACTGGTCCCTATATCAAAGCCTCATCATTGAGGGTGTCATCATCAAGATCATGCTGCTTAATCGTAGTGGGTGTGCATTGCAGAGGAATCTGGTAAAAAAAAAGGATGTACCATGGTAAATGAGTATATCTTGTTAGCTGACACAAAGGATATGGAGGACATAACCCATTCCTATATGATTAATGTACCATTATTTTAATTCCTTTCGACTAGTGTTTTCATGTAACAAGTCGAAAATAAGTATATCAGAGTCCAAGTGTATGGATACATAGGCCACCCACACCAACACTAGAGTCCCTGGCCTGAAAGCCGAACTCGAAACACTTAACACTGTTTCCCCAAACCCATCTCACATATGCTTAGTCCACTGTAGAACCAACCACATTTGATACCACTCTGTCAGGACTCTTCCTATTGGGGCCCATGCCACGACTCCCCAAGCCCACCTCTAATAGGCCATGGGCTAGTGACTAGCACTGAGTTGGAATATCACTAACATGAGAGGAATTTACTAAGTAACTGTACACAACCACCCATCTCCAAGACCACAAATACTGAAATGTAAAAACTGCTAAGGAACAAAATGCATGCATACAACTGAACCCAACCAATATAGTACGATGGTAATTAAATTATGAAATGTAAACTGGTATAGAATACAATCCCACAAAAAACAAGAGTATGAAAATTAAAAAGTCCAACCTGTAAGCACAAAGAGGTAATGGGACTGCTGCTCATAGTAGTAGGAACACCTCAGCCTATAGTGAACTCAAAAAGCTCAGTCCAGTCCTAGTCTGCCCTGGACTCTGTCAAAAGGCCTCTCATCTTTACAAGACACGACACGTGCGAGCAAAGCCCGTGCAAGGGAGAGTATAAAAATACTCACTAGAGGTCCCTGAAGACCGCAAAGAAATAGAAAATGTAAAGGTATAATCAGATATGCACAATATATGTATAATGAACATATAACAATAGAAACAAATACAAATATACTCAAAACCCAGAACCGTGGTCTAAATAAAAGTCACACAACCGCCTACCCCTGCTAGGGATTCAGTTCAATGGTTCCACGAAGCACTTGTACCAGAGAACTCACTCCACAAGTCTGATTGCTCTGATGACGTCTATCTGATAAGTACTGTTCATCGAGAAAATTCATGAGAGATAGATACCCTCATTCTGGGAGAAAACACTCTAGAGTAGGGAAAGATCACAATACAGATATGGGGATCAGTGCCAGGGCCTTGAAGGATACCACGACTTTTTTTTATTCACCTGCTAAGTAGAAGATTGATGTCCTCTGGATTAGTCACATCAACACCTGACTCTACCTTGGTTGAAGAATTGATAGAGGATCTCACTCCGAACCTCTCAAAGGGATACCTGACTCTATCTTATAAAATCATGCAGAAGTGATCATACTCTTATGGATAGAAATGATACCTGATCTTTAGGGGAATGAGAAAAAGGGGAACTAACCCAAACAAAACTTGTCCATGGAATGGTGGAAATGAAGATCAAGCCATGTTCTAGGATATGCATGAAGTGTATAAGGGGCCACACACTGTGTCTCATGACTCTGTGTACTGATCATGTGTAATGGACCAAGTTAGAGGGGGCATGTCGTGTAGAAAGGTAAGTACAAGACGTGTAGGACGAATCACACACCATATCCGAGTATCAGGGGTTCCCTTCATGTACATGGCCATGTGCCCATACATGGATTCAACCCGTGTGTGCCATCCCATGTAACCAGTACATGGGGTAACCTATGCATCCAGTACATGGGGTTACCCATGCAGTCGGCCTAGTCTAGTCGTGTGGTGGAGTACACAATAGTGTACTCCACCCCATGTCCTTGTTTCACCCAAGATGCACACTGAGTTCTGCATAAGGACCCACTTGTCGTGTTCTTTAGGGAACATGTTGTTTCACTGTTTTATGCACTGCGGAACCCTAGCCACAACTGAGATTTCCCCACACACCGTGTTCTTCGGGATACACACCGTGTGTTCTGGAAATTTCCAAAAAACACATTTCTTCCTCTAGGCGCCTCCAATGTTCTTCAAATCCTCAATCTGATCACCCATTCACCACGAAACTCCATGGTTAAGGTCATCCCGACACTGCAATTCCATTTTCGTGGGGTTTGGACCTCTAATCATCCCCGGAAACACATACTAATTTACCTGCATGAATAATGTTCGAAGAATGAGAACTCTCGAACCATATCGATTTTTCTGCCGCAATCACCGTCGCACCTCCGCCGGGTCATCGCGATGCTAGATCTCTATTTTGGGACAATTTTTCTAAGAAATGGATTGAAAAAATTCATTTTTTGTATCCCTATGAAGAACATGATGAATGTGAGAGGAAGAGGGAGGAAGAAAACAAAAAAACAAAGGAGGAACAAACCTCTACCGTCATTCATCACGACGTTAATCCACTACCATTAGAAGGTTTAAATGGGGAAAATTAAAAATATCCAATCATGACAAAAGAATCCCAGGAAATGAACCTGATAATGAAAATCCCTCCCACAAGAATAACGATACGCAGGTCACTAGGTTTGTAGATTGATCTTCATTCATCGTTTTATTAAAGAATGAGGAAGAAACATTTTAAAACATAACCTCTACTTTAAGAAGGGATAAATCATTGAAAAAGGTATCACACTTCCATCATCACCGATATCCTTCAACTCCATTGGTTTAGTGATACACACTTTTGATTTTCCATCATTCATTTTTGAGAGTTCTCTCCAAATCTCAACGAATTCTCTAGATTTTCTCTCAATTTTCTGCCAATAATGGACATTCGATTAACCCATTAAAAAGTGGGAACGCGTTTTAGCATTCCATTACACTGTGATATTAATGAGTCAGCGTTGCTGTTTTAGAGTCATTATGCTATGTCATTAATTGTCGAATGAGCTACCATGTTTTTTCACTATAGCGAATGTTCCTAAATAAAGTAAACTTTTAATATTATTTTATTTTATTTTATTTTACTAAAAACATATGAAAATTTACTTTTTTCTATATATCTATGCCAGTCGAGGTTGGGATCATTCTTAGGTAAAGTTGTCATCTCAGATGTGATGCTACCCTCAGATTTTAATCCAAACATCAATTTAGAAACTGCAAAAAATGCGTCCACAAACCAACAAACCTAACTTTAAAAAAGTTCAACCAACCATTCTGGGCTCATCGAGACTCAGAATGATGTACCGCTTCTATGATTAGTCTCTTAATAATTTCATATAATATTTAAAAATAATAAAATGGAAATCCAAGACATTACAAATAATTAATAAAATAAATACCCAAAAGGGGTCTTTCAAATAATGGGATCCCAACATTTGAATTATGTTTATTATTGAATTTTGTTTCTTAAGACTCATCCCTTTATAAGCTAACACCAAACTAGAGAGAAGATTTAGTTTTAATGGACTCCCCTAATTTAAACCATGTAGGTAATATTTGATGCAAAGTAGGTTTAGGAGTTGTAATGTGGTTAAACATTAATTCACCTTTTTTGCGAGTGAGGTCATGATGGATGTCCTATGGGTTGGATAGAGTTAGTTTCATGCCCTTTCCATGGTGTTATTACCAATCTATATTATGTAGAAGGTGAATATAGTGCTAAGTGATGGTTAAGGTTTTTAGTGTTGGGTTATGGTCACCCGAGCTGGATCATTTCAATAAGGGATTTGTGTGATTCTCATGAATCACAAGGAATGAAAAAAATATCCTAGTAATTTTATAAAACTGTATAAAATTGTATATATCTTATAAAAGTATACATGAATTATAGAAGTATATAGTTTTTTAAATTTAAAAATGTTTAAAATTATAATATATGCAAGTAAAATTTATGAAAGTATAAAAGTGTAATAGTTTATAAGGAATAAACATATAATTTTATATCAATTTATAAATCTCTAAAACTATAAAAATATAAATAATTAATAAAATTTTATATTTAAAATATATATTTAAATATTGTATACTATAACATTTATAAAATTATAAAATTTTATATATGAATTAAACTCCAAATGTATGAATATTTAATAATAAAATATTATTAAATTATATTAGTATTAGGATATATACTATAATATTAATAAAAGTTTATTAATTTAAAATCATAGAAAATTATAAAATTATAAACTCGACACACAATAAATATTTCAAAAGACATTTAGATACCATGAATTTTTAGTGCTTCCTAAAATTGTTTTCATCAAAAAAATCTAATAGACAATCCATAGACTAATTATTAATGTTTTTACTTTTTAAATGCAAATAAAATACATTAACACAATATAATTTATTGTGAAAAATTAATTCATTTAATATTAAATTAGTTTTCTATGAATTATATATAATTAAAATATATTCATTATAATCAAACACTACATCATTAAAAAAATTATAAAATAAAAAATTATATATATTGAATTTCCATCATTCAAAATATTTATGAAATACACTTATATTGTGAGAATTATATTTGTAATGAACTATATAAAATACACTGATGCATTATAATTTAAATTATAAATTTAAAAACCGAAACACCCATTTTAAATAATACTTTCGATGAATACTATTTTCATCAGTAGTTTAGAAAATCCTAAAAAAATCTCTATATTAATAAAATTTCATAATCAAAAAATTATTATTTCACAAAAAGTGATGTAGATTTTTTTTAAAACCTAGGACATATAAGTGAGATTTATAGACAAATACTTAGATTGGGTTTATATTTAATTTAACATTATTAAAATGTATTTTTAATGTGATATCACATCACATAACCATTGCATGACCATATACCAAAAAAATAATTTCCTCCCCAAAATGAACATCATATCCCCATAGATAACTCATCATCCCACACTCCACCCATGTATCATCAAAATATAAACCACCTCAAACTGAAATAAAATGCACCACCATAGTGAATCATTAAGAGAAGAATAAATGAAAACAACCAAGTAGAATAGAAGACCTTACTACTAATTACCAATGTGCGTCCATCCGAACCAACAGATCAAAGCTAGTGTGCCAAGAAAGTGAATACACGGGAAGGAGGACTAAGATGTGCATAGATATAGAAGTATGGGAGTTCGGTTCTTTGAGAAAAAATGAATCATGGGAAGGTGTTGTGTGACTTAAAAAGGTGAAAAAAACAACATACCATAGATTTAGAGGTCTGGAGGAAACAATAAGATCTGGCAGCAGGGGTAGTGGTAGATGTGGTAGCGATAGTGGCAGCGGCATTGGAGAAAGTGGTTGTAATGATAATAAGTTCTGGTAGTGGGGGAAGCGGGATAGGAGGCAGTAGTAGTGACAGTGGGAATAGAGGTGGTGATGAAGACGATATAGTTCTGGTTCTCTGAAGGCTTGAGGCGCCGGTGATGACAGCGTTCTAATAGGGTTCCATTTATAAAAACATGAAAGTCTTTTATCAGTTGTTTTTGGAAAGCGCTGATAAAGGTTTTTTTTATCTGCATTAAAATAGAAAGCGCTGATAAAACCAATCTTTATCAATAATTTTTAGCACCGATAAATATCTCTCTTTATCAGCGCTAAAAAAACTTTGATAAAATGTGTGTTTATTAGCGCTAAAAAAGCATTGATAAACATCTAATTTAATAATTTATTTATATTATTATATATATTTATAAAATTATATAACAAATAAATAAATATATTTATTTATAATTATAACAATAAGTAAATAAATATTTATTTATATTTATATATAAAATAAATATATTTTTATATATTTTTATTTATTTTATACTTATACATATTTATAAAATTATAAATATTATAAATAAATACATAATTAATTATAATTATAAAATAATATTAAATATGTGATATATATTATAATTATAAAATTTTAATAAAAATATTAATTATAATTATAATTATAATTATAAATATATATAAATATATTTAAATAAATATAAATTCATAATAAATATATTAATTATATATATTTATAAAATTATAAATATTATAAATAGATTTTATTTAATTTTATAATTAAATAAATAAATAAATATTTATTTATAGATATAAATATAAATATAAATATAAATATAAATATATATATTTAAATAATTTTAAAATAATTTTTTTTTATTATATTTATAATTTTATAAATATATATAATTAATATATTTGTTATAATTTTATAATTATATTTTTTGTAATTATTTAAATTTATATATTTATTTATAATTATATTTTAAAATAAACGTATTAATTAATATTTTTATATAATTATAAATATATTTATTAATATATATATATAATTATAATAAATGTATTGTTATAATTTTTTAATTATTTTTATTTATTGTAATTTTTTAAGTATATTTGAGAACATAACAGGTTCACGAGTATAACAAGAACGAATCAAATACCTAGTAAAGTATAGATTATAAAAAACTTATGTATAAATGAACATTCATGATGAATACATAACATATGCATGCATCATCATAATATATGTAATCTTAACATTTAGAAACCCACAATCATGTCCAAAAATAAATGTCTGATCATACAACATCAATTATACTCACACATCAATATATGAACATAAATCACGACAATGATATCCATGAATATCAACGTTATCTCATGATTTATATATTATTTGAAAAAATTCATTGGATACATATACTTATTTCAATATATATAATTATAATTATAATTATAATTATAATTATAAATAAATATATTTAAAATTTATTTAAATAAAATTATATATATATATATATATAGACGGTGCTTGGTGGTACAATTACATTAAACACATAAACACCACACACATACAAGCCGGAAAGGTAGACCATAGCCCCACAGAAGGATTTCCACCCAATAAAGCAGTATTTATTCAGCACATGGCCTAAAGGCCCACTAGGCATGAAGACTATAACATAGTCCAAAGGCCCAGAAACTGGCCAGAAAGACCATTGCAGCATCATGCCAACATCATATTTCCTACATCACTAGGTCTACGTCATGCTTTCAACCCCACCTGTCTGCATCATGCCTGTGTCACCGCTTGCCTGCAGAAATTCGCTCTCATCAGGATTTAAAAAATATTATAATATTATAATTATATATTTATATATTTATTTAATTAAAATCATAAAAATATTTTTAATCCATTATATATTTATTTGAATTATTAACAAACATATATATTAATATATTATATTTATATTAATTATAAACATAAATTATATAATTAATGTATATAAATAAAAAATATTTTTGAATATAAATATAATAATTATATATATAATAATAATAATAGTTTTTAAAAGAAAATTTATCAGTGCTAAGAATAGCACAGTTAAATCTCTCCTTTATCAGTGCTAAAACAAGAACTGATAAAGGATATACCTTTATCATTGTTTTCTAGCACTGATAAAAGTGAACTTCATTATTCCATTTAGAAAGAACTGATAAAGGTGAGGATTTTACTAGTGCTTTCTACATAGCGCTCATAAAAGCAGGTGCTTCCCTTTCTTGGATCCGTGGTAGTGATTATTTAAGCTTTTTTTGTATTTATGTTGATCGTTATTGATGATATCATAAATATTCTATTCCTTGATTCCATTATTCCAGGTTGCACCATCTCCTCTACCTTACCCTCTCATTCTAGAGTTTTTTAGATATCTCTTTCTAGGGAGTCTATGATGTGTTTAAAGGTGTAATTAGGGTTTTTTCAATGTAAATGAAACAATTAATTGATTAATTAATTAATCCAGCCAACTAAACTAATTAATTACTCTTTCCATGATGAAAAAAATCGATGATCCCAATTCAAACCCATGTTAAACCATCCACCGGGTAAAACTCGCATTTTTTATTCCATAATGATATTCAATTCTCCATATAAATATTTATTTATAGGTAAATACATAATTTCTAGGAATGAACATGCACAGGCTGAAAATAAATTTTTTAATTAATAAATTTTTATCAACCCCTACAGTATCTACTCATCTTGGGAGTAAACCCCACACCCTAGAATCCACATGAACATTTGTAAATTTTTATTAACTCATATGTTATGGATAACTTACCATTTTACTCATTGATAGTTCATGAGACTCCAAAACTCAAAATTGAGCTTAAGCCACAAATAGAAAACTATAGGTCACTGCAATCCCTCACTTTTTCCTCACCTTTATATTTCATGTAGGTGATATAAGTAGGAAAAAAATAGAAGGCCCATAAGAGTTTGTTAATGAGATTTTCCTATGGGTTGGATGACTATATCCCCAATGCATGGCGTTTATTACCCCATATTCACCAAACTTCTCCTTAATTATCAAGATGAATATAAATAAAGAGTATATCCTTATACATATAAAATAATTGGAACCAAATAAACATTCATAGAAGTAGTAAATTACTATATTTAGGCCCTGGAACAAACCAACCATCCCTCTACAAGTTCCAAATTTGACTGGATCCTCTTTAATGTGTGATCAAAAGTAATCACAAGTCTCCTCAGTGGACTTGAGAAGATATGATCTCTTTCCTCAGATATGGAACAATAAATGAGGATACCTCATACTATATCAATACTTCAATATTTATAATATATAGAGATCAAAGGATGGTATCCTATATCACACTTCTTCAACCTATAATATTTTTAGTGGAAACAAGAAGGTAACTCTCTTATCTTCTCCAAATTCAACTCACATGAGTGATCTTCAACACAAAACATTTGTTCTCTTCTTTTATTCAACATTCTAAATATTCATAATAATCATAACATAATTTCTCTCTCTCTATCTATATATTTTTTGTTTTACTTATATTTTTTTATACACTCAACATATAACCTTAATATTGTTTTTATATATTGTGTATGAAAAACCCTTCAAACTTAGTAATTCAATTCTTTAAAATTCATGGCCTTCAAAAACTCATTTAATACAATCATATATAATATTTACATATGAATCAATATTTAGTATCCATGTGTAATCCATAATCATTGAAAGATTATTTTTCAATAAAACTATATAAGATTTAATTCCATGTTTTCATGGTAACATATAATTACACTGTTGTAGTTTGAAACTCTCTCACATGACTCTCTTTATCACGCACTAAAATGTAACCTTATATTTTTAGGGTGATGAAATATCAACTTATAAAACTAGATTTATCTTATTTTGTATCTATCAATTTCATTATATCATGATCTTTTTCTTCATGTAATACAATAAAATCATCTTCTCCATTCTTCATCATCAAAATTAGATTCTCGAATCATGTTGTAATACTTCAACAAAATGATGTTTATATCTTTAGGAACAACATAATAATCATCTGATTTATTTCTTGTTTGGAATTATCCTTTCAAAATATATCCTTATAAAAATACTTATTAATCTTTTGAATAAAAATTAGTGAAGTTCTAGAATATCCAGTTAATATTTATTTATCGACTGGTAATCTCCTACACATTTTTCAAAACCTCTAAAGAAACCTTATGTATTATAGTGCTTTCATGAAATTTTCATATGTTAATGATTAGGAAGATATATTTTTATATGTTTTACATATTTTTATATGTTTTAAATATTTTTCATATGACATTGAGTCCAATTTAAGGAGAGGCTCCACTAGTATAAATGGTTTTATGTTTTTATTCAACTCTAGAAGATGCTCCATACAATGGGAGGATGATTGGTTAGAATATAGAAACTCCCAATGGCGATGTGAAGTCAGGAATGTTTTAATGTAATGGGACTATGTGAGAATATTAGATGGATAGAAATGGATGGTTCTTTTTTATACTACTAAATGATGATCAATTTGTGGTATAACATAAGAGATTGATAGCCATCTCAGTTCAAAAGAATGACCCCAAAGAAATCATGAGGTTTGTGCTAATAGAAAACTGTCTGAAATTATATATAAAATAGTTGTGGGACCACATGAACATCTATAATTTTGAGAAACATGAGGTTTATTAATATATGTGTTGAAATGTAACAGTTATTGTAAACTCTTGTATCTTTTATAAAAGTATTAATGAACATATAATAGTGTTCTCCCCTAGATGCATGACTTATTTTCTTCGAATTATAAAATGAAAGTTTCCTTTTAATTTTCTATTTTAACTTTTTTGTAGTATGTTTTTGTGTATTTGAAATGTCGGTATTCTATGTTTGGTTATTTAGGGTTCTATTAGTATATCTATGTTCTATTTCACAATGCTCTGTAGAGGAAGTGTTCTACAACATGTGAAGTCTAGAGATTGATGTTTCGGTAGATCTCATATTTTGGTTCTGATGAAGTTAATTTCTAGTTAACGTACTATTTTATATTTTTGTACCCAAAAAATGTTATGTTATATCTATGGTTCAAGACTCAAGTACACTCAAAACATACTAGTGTATATTTATTCACTAATTCCTTGGTGTTATTTTTTTAGTGGGGTTTTACTTTTAGAAGATGGTATGATGTTAGGTGATGCAAAGGTTTGAGTTTATAACTTCATTAAAACAACCTATGGATTTTGGAGGATGAAGATGCAAGATTATCTAATCCAAAAGGATATTAATGTTTTTCTAACTAGATGAAAATAACTGAAAATGGATAAAAGGAAATGGGAATGGAAGGATTGTATAACACAAGGATTGAATAGGATGTCTTTAGAAAGGAATATTTACTTTAATGTGTAAGAAAAGAACACTAAAACATAGTTTATGGAGGCCTTTTTAGACATGTACAATAAATATACATCTTTAAATAATTTTCTCATGACACAGATTCTGTTTTGAATGAGGTTATCAAAAGTAAGATCAATGAATTTCCATTTTAATGATTTCATCCCGACCTAGAATTGTCTTGATTTGGTTAATGCGAAGTTCATTGAATATGTATGGATTTTTCACATGATTTCATCATTACCAGATAGTTGGGAGGCTAATGTTATTTCTATTTGTAATTATTATGAGAAATCTAACTTAGTATTTTATGATTTCAACATGTTAATCTATAATGGGTATCTTATATGAAGGGAAGTTCAAGTACCAACCGATAATAAATTGAATACATATGGTAGAATAAAATAATCCAATTAGAAGATAAGTTGTAGGAAAGTGAAATATAAGTCCAAATATAGGTGTAATGGTAAATCTACAGACCTGGACCCACATGATAGAACTATAGGAGTACGTGAAATATCAATAGTGAATGTGAGGTTTCATGACGATCTCTTGAAGTATAGATTACATAATTTCAACTATCATAAATTCATTTGAATGTAAAAACATATTTTTATAGAATTTCAATGTTCTAATATAATCATGGGTAGTTGATTTATGGGTATCATTTCATTCCATTGAATAATAAGGTTGCATGAATAATTATGCATCTAAAAGATTAATCATGGTCCACATGGTAAATGAATATTTTTTTTGATGTTTTTTGGAAAGGTTATGTTAATACATGGATGGATAATGAGAGTTTCTTGAAGTTAAATAAGGTTTTTTTGTATCATAATATTGAAAAAAATCAAATTTCAATATCTAACTACATGAAGATGATTATGAGATTAAATTTTAAAATATAGTATGGAAAGTATCTCTTGGATCTATGATAGAATAAATAAGAGTAAGGGTCGATACCTTGTATTTTAATATAAGCTTATAAGTTTTGATGATGGCTGAATCAACCAATTCTCAAAATCCATAGTTTTGGCATTATTTACTTGGTCTTCTTAGTGAGAAAAATACAATAGTTTTATAAATATTTTTTAGTTCTGAAGATTGATCATACGAACTTAATTTTTTTGAAATTTTTATACATAATAAGAAAATGAATGATTTATTTAATTTTAATTGAAGGAATCCTAAGATATGAAAATTAGAACTTGCTCACTCAGATGTCTATGGACATTCCCCAGTGAGATCTCACAGAGCATCCTTGTACATTTTCAGGTTTATTGATGATGCAACTAAGAATGTTTATGTATAATTTATAAAAAAATATTATATGTGTATGGTGTATTTATTTAATGGATATCCATAGAGTAAGGATAATTTAATGCAAGATAAAATATATATAGTATAATAATAGAGGTTAATATAGAATAAGGTACATTAAGAACTACTACTTGAAGAAGGAAATTAAAATATAAAAAATTGTTCCTATAATACCATAACAATTGGTTCAGATGAAATGAATAATAGAACATTAAATGAGAAGGAATAAATCATGATATATTCCTCTATATCGTCTAATGAAATTTGGGAAGAAGAACTTAATTTCACAATATAATTTACTAACCGAGTCTATCACCACCATTGGGGTAGGATATTCTTGAGTTGTTGTGGTCTGACAAACCATTTTAAATAAGTCACCAAAATATTTGAGAAAGTCTTTTATTGGTTTAAATTGATGGTAATGATATGGACATGATTGAGAAAATGTACCAAGTTTGTTTTTGTGTGCTATGGAGATGAAAAATTTGTCTTGTGGCATGAGGAAAATGACCATCAGAAGATATTTATAGCATCACATGTTATCTTCATTAAGAGGGTCATATAAATTGATTAAAAAATAATGGACTATGAATTTGAGTATAGATAGTGTATAGTCCATGATAAGATGATTAGGGTAGAATATCCATAGGTATAAATTCATCTGAGGTTTCAGATGATGGACAAATGTTTTTGGAAATTAGGCTAGTGGATGATATACAAAAATGATCAAGGTCATCAACGGTGAAAATCCGACCTCAAAATGATAAATATAAAAGTTATGACACTGAATGTTATTGTACAAGAAATAGAAGGATCACATGTTGAGTTTATATGGTCTTATAGAGTCAAAAAACTAGTACATAGGTATAGACATGACATACACTACTTAATTTTAGCAGATGGGGTAGATTTTGATAGCCTGTTAGAAGTGGATTTACATTGAAATTATGGAAGGTGAGAATTATCTATAAAACAAATTTGAATTCAATACATTCCAATGATACCTAAAATATAATAATAGTACCAAAAGGGAAGAAAGGGTTGTAGAGAATGTGGGTCATCTAGTTAAAATATATAATTGGTGGAAGTAAGAGGGACAAGAATAGGGTGGTAGTTGATGTCTTCATTTAAAAGGATGGGGTAAATTTCTCAAATACGTTTTCACTACTAATTAAAAAAACTACCTTCTATAAATTATTAATTATGGTTTCTATCAATTATTTGTAGCTTTAATAAATAGATGTGAATGCCACATTATTTTTTAAAAAGGGAATTCCCAGGCATGGCCTTTTCTAACCCTTCACAAAAGGAAAACCCCCTCCCTATGAATCAGTCACTCTAAAGAGAGGCCGAGTGAGGAAGATGCTATTTCCAGCTGAGATGGAATAGAATCCCAGAGAGTGAAATACGAATCATTAATGGGTCAACACATCAATCTATTAGAAAAGGTTGGTTATACCTCATTTTTACAACCCAGTAAGGACTGTGTGGCCCAGAAATACAAGAGAGGCTGGGGGAAGGAACAATTATCCTAAGATAGGTCTCCTAAGGATTGAACCCCACACCTCCCAAAGGATAGTGTGTTTTTTCATGAAGGGATTGGTGTTTAGGCTAAAACGTAGTCTCTATTTCTTGAAACAAGCACCAACATAGTGGAATTAGATATTTAAAGAATTTATAGTTAAAAAGTGTTTGATGAAGAGAAACTCTAACCAATATTACTAAACATAGGCGTGTATGGTTGATTGAATTATCATCCTATACTTTTATGTTGATGAAATTTTGTTGGTAGGACTAAACATTCAATGGATTCAGGAATTGATATCTGAGTTATCTAGATTTTTCAAAATGAAAGATCATAGAACAGATAATAAAATTATTTGGAAGAGTATTTAAAGAGACAATGAATCTAAAAGTATAGTTTATTATTTTAGGGAGTACAGCTAAAAGTTCATTGAGAATTTTTTAATGATTGGATGTGAAGAAATTTTAAATATTATACCTGGAATCTTCAAATTTTCAAAGGTTTAAGAACTGATACTAGAATATGAGACAATATAACTAAATATATTATTAAATTTCCTTAAAAAAATATTAGTTATTCAGTAGGATCTAGCAATAAGTGCAACGCCCTGTCCCAGGGCCACTCACCACTACTCATACCAGAGTGCTACATGACTTTGAGTGCACATTCATGTACACAAAAGTCTATCGACTAGAGGAAAGGGTCTAAAATATAAAATGAGGAGACTATGAACTAGAATTATAGTAATATAATAGTGTAAATTAATCAAAAACATCCATCAAATAAACATAAAAGTATGCAACATCAAATAAACAAAATTCCAAAAAAAAAATTCATACCATGTATAAGCCATACTAGTATATATCTTTGAACACCCACTAATCCAATCCAAAAGAACAAACAAACAATAAATAAATAAATGTACAAATATAGCACTACTTATATCCTCGGGCCTCACACACCATATATTTAAATAACCATTGAGATTCCCCATCATGATCCAATAAAAATCCCATACTGAACCATAAAATAAGAAATAATGTCTATATACACAATGAGGTTCTCTTTCATGGTGTTAGAAACACATCTCAGTTGGGTCTCACCAATTTAACCTAGTATAAACTACCAAATATGTGTATCTATGAGTAAATAATAGATATGTTACACAATTTCCATGGACATCAAGTGATAACTAGGACACCATGACACCCTACTCACTTGGTCACTGTATGCTAACTAGACCACCATGAAACCCTCTCATACCTACTTTAGTTCTATAATGAAATCCACCTCATCATCTCATCATGCCACTAAACTGATTCCATGACCACATTACAATATTCAATATAGGGCAACATAGAAAACCTTGACTCAATACCCACAGACACATGGAATTTTAATGGTTTCATATACCATGACCTATCCCTTCTCACACAAGGGAGGTCCATTAGTTACGTCACATAACGCCATAATGTAGCTCCCAAATTGGTCTTCTATAAAGACCCAAGACTCTCCTAGAAAGACACTATGGAATCATTGAACCATTCACTATCATTCATGATTTGGTAATTTAGGTCCTCTCACTCATGAAAAAATCACCTTCCATAACCACTGCACTATAATTTAGGGTTTGACCTATCTTTGTTTATGCACACTAACAAAAGAGACCTTTAAATGTCCTCTACTGATTCCAAAAGGAATTGGAATAGTATTTTTACTATCCTATCCTATATTTTGAATGTTACTAGACCCAATACCTCCATTAGGACACTATAATCACACTAAACCATCCATGTAAACACTAGGGAGGTCTTAGAACATTGACCCATCCCTATAGAATCTAGGGAGGCCATCATGATAACATGGAGGGCCATAACCAATGAAAAACACACTAGATTTTTCAAAGGTTCTATTCACTTGAAACCAGTCCCCTTTTTACAATAATACAACCCTTACTAATTAGGGAATACACTAGATCCTCTAGAACTATCAAAATATCACCTTTACAATACCATCATGAACCCATCACCCATCAGTGACATCATTTTCTAAATGCTCTACCAATCTAGATCCCAATGATCAATCCAAATCCTTATCAATCCCTCAAAACTCAAGGTCCCAATATACATGGATCTTCTCAATACATACTAGACTAATACCCTTATCAATGTAGATGTGTAGTCCCTAACAATTCCTAGGACCCGTAGCTGGGTCCTATATCACATCTACTAGGGCAGACCTCTCAGCCCATCACTGAGAGAAAACCCCTCTCCACCACACCTTACATATTAATGGACGAATCATCATGTTTAAAACCCTTTCTAGGCCTTAGACCACCGTTTGTATGGTGTCTTTCATCTGGAATGATACGTACATTTATCATACACATCATCACTAGGACAAATCCCCTCTGTTCTATCCAACTATCCCAAACGAAACGTGTCCTAGGATACCTATATCCCATCTGGAATCCCAAGATTCCCTAATAAGGTCCCTCATCATCCTAAATACATATCTCTCTACTTAGTGATATAGTTTCTTGGTGATTCCAAATTATCAAAATTATAAAGGGAAATTTTCTTGAGCATAGGTGTCTAAATTCCAACCTATCTAATATTCCTAAGTAATATTCATTCTCTATAAATTCAACCCAAAAATATCCAATGAATTAAAGTTCGAAACTCATAAATAACCTGAATACAAACTAGTATTATAGGGACCACCAACCTTTTTCAAGTAGTTACTCCGGCACTAATCTCCACCGAGCATCGACTTAGCTCATCCTTACCTTTATCAAGCCTGTACCGCTACCCGAGATCCTACTTCATGACATAAAACCAAAATACATAATTATAATAAACAATAATTTTTCATTTAAATAAAAACCAGTGAGGAATATCTGAAATTTTTTTCACCAAGCACCACCGTCATATTAAAACTTTGACCAACCTTGCCTAGAGGGAAAAAAACACACCCCATAAACTATTCCGACTAAAATACCCAACTATCAACACATAGTCATTCCCCAAAATAATTTATTTTAATAAAAAAACATAGAAAATATCATATGATGATATAACTAAACTGGAATAATAAATTAAAATGGTCAAATAGTATCATTGGAAATCCTCTACAAAAGTCAATAAAAATCCCCATCCATTTCTATAACGACCCATAATTTACATACATGGTTATTACTTCAAAATTGAAGCATAATTATTAAAACATATAAAAAAACCATGAAAGGACCGCATAGTTATAGTGTCTTTAGAGACTGGGAAACATAAACTACTGGTTCATAAATCATCTACGTTGTCTCCCATTTATTTCATCATATCTAGAGTCCCTTTTTGGCATATCCTAGTTAATATCCTTCTTCCTGACCTGGGGAAAAGAAAACATACAAAAGGGTGAGCTGAAATGCTCAGTAAGGGTAAACAAAAGAAATATCAAACATATCATAATTATAAGAACATAACGTTTTGAAAATCTTATCCTGTAAATAATATCATAACATGAGATAAATCATAAAAGTGAAATGTAATTCCAATAATCAAAACATAAAACATGATGCTTTGTGGAATACACACATAATCATAGAAAATCATTTTTTAGTAGTCAAGACTCATTTCCAAGACTATCTTAGCAGACAAAGTCCTTTTCTGAACCGAGTTCACTCCTCGTTTCAGTCCTATTTTACTGAACCGGTTTAACCTGCCATTCCAGCCATGTATATCTCATGAAATATAAATATTTACCCAATGCATTGGAGGGAGATATAGGTCCCACACATCTCATAATTATACCATTCTTATGTGTACCACAAAATTAAAAACAATACATCATAGCATAACCCATGTAATAAAAATGGGATTCTTAAACATCACGTCATCATAACATAATCCATAAAAGGATATCGTAAAAATAATTCCATCATAACATAATCAAATAAATGTAAAAATAGGTATATAAATAGAACCCTATATTATCTTAGATGAAAAATATTTTTGATAAAACACTTGAACTCCATTCTTGAGGAAAATATCCTTTCTACTTCAAAAATATTTTTCTTTCTTAACATGTCATATAATTTTGAACTAAAAGAAGTTGATTAAAAATAAACTTGAAAACATGTAAAGGAATATTCATGGAAATAATATTCTAAAAATCCATTCATGCTGTATAAGTTAATAAAAACATTCTTCCTGTAATTTGGACGGAAAAGTCAAAAAGTACCTCATATGAAAAATGACAAAAGATTCCTTTGATATCTTTTACTAAAAACTCCTAGAAGGGTAAAATTGGATTTAAAAAACTGTAGGTGGATGGAAATAATATTACATACTGAGGAAACATGGATGTGTATGATAAATATTCCCCAGTAAATTCTGAAGTATAAACAATCTCGTATAGAAATGAGATTGTGAGATTTTCCCTTACCTTAGGTCCGATTTGCTTCGTAAGTGTCCGAACCTCCTATATAATGATTTAAATAAAGTCATTGACTTATTCCAGAATCATACTTATTTTTATGATGTCATATATGGTCATTTTATTAGCTTCTTATTAGTAATATTTCATTGCTACTTGTTATTCAGGTGTTTATTGCTTTATGTTCGTATGTGTGTTTTGTTGAATAAATTATTATTGCTATTTTTAGGTTATAAACACCTCATTTACATAATGGTATTAGTGTAATATATATCATATTTATTCATTCAATTCATTTATATAATCATTATGCAATGAAGATCATGTAGAACGAGTCACATCACATCGTGGAGACGGTATTCCGTACGTACGCACGAGCGATGATATCATTCCCATGATTTGGGAATTGTATTGGAGTGTATGTATACTATTTAAGAATCAATATAAATTTAAAATAATCATATATAGTCATTATTTACACCATTATACCCATCCAAGTAAGGTGGTGGTGGAAAATAGATTACACCACGACATGGAGACGGTGTTCCGTACGTACGCACGCGTGGTGATTTCGTTTTCCATATGATGGATAGATGGCTAAAAAGGGTTGTTTCATACTTATAATAACATATCAGTATATTAGTGATACTGTTGTTATTGCTTAATAATTAAACAACTAATGAATAAGAAGTATAAGAAGAAATAAAGTTGAAAGAATCGGTAATAGACATTACCTCTTCTTTGAAGCGCCTCTTTGATACCTCCTCTTAGGGTACTAGAATTGGTCTTTGAAGAAGACAAGGACTTCTAGGATGCTTCTAGGGAAGTGGGGAAGTGAAATGGTTAGGGTTTGGCCGAGATTGAAGGCTCAAATTGGTGTGAGTAGGAGAGGGAGGAGGTTCCCTTTTATAAGGGAGGAGAGGGGCACCTTTGGAAATATAAGAAATATTAGTTTATATTAAATCCCAACCCCAGTTAAAAACTTCAAAAATGACTCATATCTAAATATTAGATGAGATAGGGTTGTAATATAATCAACTAATAAAATTTAGAAACGTTAGGAATTTATTTTAAACATTATCAACTTGATTTATCCTTATTTATCAATTTAATTTTATTTGTGGTAATAATATTAAAATTTTTAAATTATTATAAATAATTACATATGTGTTTTGAATTTTCCATAATTTGACACGTTATGAAATTTTTGGCCATATAAATTTTAATTTATAATTTTTAAATATTTTTGTGATTTTTAAACAATTTTAGAATGTGTTATTTTTATAAAATAACAATAGTGTCAATTTTGACACTATTCATTTATTTGAATTTAAATAATATATATACAGAAGATATGTTCAAACTAAAAGATTTAATAGATTCATAAGATGTGATATGTATATAGAAAATTAGAGGAGCACATTAAATGGTTCATATGATATTTATTTTAATATTTTTAATACCATTTATTTGATATTTTAATTAATAAAATAATTTCAACATCACTATCGTATCATAATTAATGATAATTATTTAATCCCTAAAATTTCTAAATAAATTAATATGATGTATATAATTTTATTATATTTTTGGAGACTATTCATGTTCGAAGTTTCATTAAGTTTATCACTAAATTAAAATTATTATACTTATAAGATTTAAGAATGTGACATGTGGTCACTTTCTTTGGTTTTAATAATAATTTAATTATTTTCATGGAAAAAAGTCTATTAAATGAATCTAATCCTACCCTCAGGTGATATGGGTAGACTTTTAGTCATCCAATAAGATTTTGGCAGGTGTTAGGGTAATTTTATAATCATATATTTACCCTTAATTACCCGATTTATCTTCAACTATGGTAAATAATATTTTCTGTAGTTACTATTCATAATTCCCAAAAATAAAAAGTTGCCTATTAAAATAATTTGGACCCACTAATTCCAAATATTGAATCCATTTTTAGAAATTCAGAACACATTAGTTGCATTAATTAATTTAAAATTAATCCCATTGTTAAGAAAAGTGGTTTTAGAAGTTAAAACATTGCCAAAGATTGAAACCTTTTTACCTATGAATTCAATATGAAATTAAT
The DNA here is from genome assembly GCA_963277665.1 of Viscum album. Taxonomy (NCBI): domain Eukaryota; kingdom Viridiplantae; phylum Streptophyta; class Magnoliopsida; order Santalales; family Viscaceae; genus Viscum; species Viscum album. Next base: position 737,351,230 of record OY728146.1, on the reverse strand, counting down.
GATAATGACATATATTATATTAAATGGTATAATATATTCTATTTATACTTTAAAAATATTCAATATTATAATTTAACCATATAATTTATCTCAATGAAAAAAGTTGTTTTTAATTAAAAATTAGCGTATTTTTACTATTCATCCAAATATGAATGTTATCAGAAAAATATCAAAGATTTATCCAAAGTAAATTTTTATATCCTCATTCCAAATAAGAATTTTATTTTTTCAAATTTAACTTATAAACATGTTAAAAACTAGATTTAATGTGGGTGCGCCATCAAAACTGCGTTTTTTGAAAAATACTTATTTTACCTGGAAAATTTATTTTGTTCTCTTAACATGTTCTATAAAAGTTGTAAGATGAATAATAATGTTATAAAATTCAAAATTTAGTTAATACTATTCACAATGGCTAGTCCATAAAAATATATCGTTGTTTAGTGAAACTCGGTATTGCGTACTACACACATTATCGAGGAAGGTCGCGATTGCATGTAATGCAAGACAAGTCAGTATTGTATGTTGTGAAAGATTCCTTTGGTGTTGTCTATAAAATAAGACATAAAAAAATATTTATCATAAAATCTCAGGGTGTTACAATTTTGGTCAATTGTGACATGCCCTAGTGGAAAAGAAACCAAATCCCTAAATAAAATTGATTACAAGAGGGAAGTGAGGGAGGGGGATAAGGATAATGAATGATCTTACCATGAATCACCATTATGAAGAACTAAAAAACCACCACCTTGAATGGGGTTAATGGAGAGAAAATAGGAGGATAAATATTCCATGAATGTCCTTTTCTGACAACTCCCCTCCTTAATCCCTAGAACCCTCAACCTAGAAAATACCATTTTGTAACAACTGGGACCTAGTGAAAGCACACACACTCATCCTTAACATGGTCATTGGGTCTTGGCCTGCCAGGTACCACCAATTTCCCCATAGAGACATGGTCTCCTCCCTAGGGACCACCCATGTGCCCGAACATGACATCTAACTAATGATAATCCCCACAGGCCAACACATGTCCTTTCCAGTGTACTTTGTACTCACCCACCCACCCTGGGAAACTTCTCGAAAGGTTATCCATACTTATCATTACTCCCGGACAAGTATGTATAACTGTCGAGTTCTAATCTGGTAGGCTCCTGAAAAGAAAGATGAACCTTGTTGACATGAGTCATATAATTTAGTCATTTATCCCTTCATCATTCTGGGGTGTTACATTCACGACCTTATGAGGACAACATCCTCGTTTTGGGCCCTACATCTCAACCCAGGTAGTGCAATTCACTTAAGGTTAGGTTCCTCTTCTAATACCAAATGTAACAACTGGGCCCCAGTGACAGTACAAACACCCCACCTTAACTTGGACGTTGGTTCTTGGCCCACCAGGTTCTACCAGTTGCCCTGTATACACACGGTCCCCACCTCAGGGCCTACCCACATTCCCGAACGGGTCATATGACTAATGAAAATACCCATAGGCAAACAAATTTTCTTTTTATTGTACATTTTCCTCACTCACACACACATTACGATACTTTCCATAAGTTCATCCCTCCTTATCACAACTCCTGGAAAAGTACACTTAACTCTGTAGTTCTAATCCTATAGGATCCTGAAAGGAAATGTGTACCATGTTGACATGAGTCGTATCATTTAGTCATTTGACCCATTTATAATTATTGGGTATTACACATTTATCCCCGACATAACAAAAAAACCTTGGGCCCAATGATTGTAATGTGATCCTAGATTTCTGATAAGGCCATTGGCTATATCATCGAGAAGTCGGTGCCCTACTACTAGCTAAATGTTGGAATCCTGCTATTGAAATTCATTAGTAGGGCCTCCTAAAGAAATCCTTCGATGCTTCCTCAGATCCTTATTCCACCACTCCTTAATTAAACCCCATCAAAAAACATACCTTTGGGACTTCCAAAAGCTCAAAACCTCTATTTGAGTATTTTTTCTCAAATTGAACTATTCACTAAATGAAAATTGGAATTAAATCATAAAATTTAATAATTATAAATTCATGTGTTTTCCCATCATTTTCATATAATAGTTAGGGAATGAACACCAAGAATCCCTGAAAGAGATTATGAGATATCTAAAAGGCATAAAAGATATAACCTTATTCTTTGCTTTGTCTAAAAAACTGGAAGGGTATGTTGATGTTGACTGGGGGGGGGGTTGATAGTCAAAAGAGTGAAAATGACTATGTGTTCACATTCATAGGGAAATATTTTGTGGGATGTCATAGATTTATCCATTGGTTTCACTCTATCTCATGTAATTTAAGTATATGGTAGTAATGAATGTGGGGAGGGAGTTGGTTTGGTTGAGACATATTTTGGTGGAACTTGGAAAGAACCCAGAAAGTGTGTTACAATATTATGATAATTAGAGTGAAATTATCATGCTAAAAATACAGTGTTTAATTCAAGGACTAACCATATTGACCTAAAATACCAGTGCATTTAGATTTTTTGTAGGATAAAGAGTGAGAGTTGTGAAATATAGTGATGAAGTAGAATTTGTTTCTATATACACTGAGGTCTTGGAGTTATAAATTAAGAGGTAACACTATACCATAGTGGGACTAGGATAAATTGAAGGTATTGGAGAGCACTATATACTATGAAAAGAGTGTATATTTTAAATTTACTAGGTATTATAGGATGAATTAACTCCTTGAAAAAACATTTCAAGTGAATTAATGTTAGATGTTTTGAGTATTGTTTTCATATTCCATTCAATCCACCAAGAGGATATGATCCATAAGATCTAATGGTTTCTAGGTTTTAGTTAGTGGTAACATATCCTCTATACCATAATCGCTAAGTTGTTCATATGTTAGTATGTTTTTGTGGGGATGTGAATTAAAGCCAATTTTAGTAGTAGGGTGACATATGATAAGATCAATTTGATATAAAGGGGTGGTTATTTCTTCTATCAAAAATAATAAATCAAGATGATGAATGCTACCAAAGAACAACCTTCATCAGGGATCAGTCGAAGGACACTCATGAAAGTAGTAGGTTAGTTATACAGGATATATGACTAAAAGTTTATATAAAAGAGAGGTGGGACCACATGAACATCTGTAATTGGGAGAAACTTAGGGTTTAGTGATCTAAGTGATAAAAAGTCAACATGATTAAAAACCATTTTATCTTATAGATAATTAGTAATAAATATGAAACAATATTCTCCTGTTTAAGTATGACTTATTTTCTAAACCATGTAAAATCAAAATATCCTTTTACTTTTATTTTGCCTTGATTTCTTGCATACTAGTACATGTGTTATATGATAGTATACTTATTTTGTTGATTTATGGTCCTATCATGATCCCTATGTTTGATTCCCTAATCTTAGGGAAGGATATGTTTTGTTATGTGCAAAGTTCAGAGACTTAATTTCTTATGGATATCAAAACATGGTTTTTGGGAAGTTAGTTTCTATTAAACTCATGGTTTCATACGTCTCTTCCATAAAAAATTAAAAATCATGTGTAGAATTATCTAACACTTTCCCTATTATCAATAATTGAAATTGTGTATAAGCACCTGAGGGTGCATAAGTATATTAGTGTAGATTTAACACTTTTCAAAATTATAAATATACTATTGTCATAAACTTTTGTATGATATTGCATAATCTTACATATGAGGACCCATACCCTTATGTATCATAGTATACCTCTCTAAGTTTCAAAATTCTCTATCTTCTTTTTGAGTACCCTTAGTTATTAACCTTTTCCGTAATTAAAAAATCATCAATACCTAAAGTCTCTTACGTACCTAGTGAATTTTTAAATATCTAATGACCTACATATTTGAAATTATATAGAATTACCAAAATATAATAAAAAAACTCAAAAAACCTCAGAATAATATAAAATTGTCTTAATTTATCACAAAAATAATTTCAAATGTTATTCAATATAAAAATATCCCATAGAGTGCTTCAATAGATATTAAAAATCCTTAATGATCTTTAGCTCTTCCTCAAACATCATCCAAGTATACTATTCGTGAAACATTTTTATTCACCATATAGGATGTAATTTCACAGCTAGCTTTCTCAACATCTTCATGGGGGTATATTATCTAGTAATAATTATGATCCATGGAACTCTTCTAGGATTTATACCATCTCAATATTAGCTACCTTTCCATATATGAATGGATATGTAAGGACACCTTTTATTGAAGCATATCACTTTCAATTTAATTTTCTATATGAATAGTGGGAACAACTCACTTATAAGCTCCAAGGTATTTCTTCAATCATTTTTCATTATCCAAAACTCAACATATAATGATACCTTACTTTTAAAATCCTAACTTCTTCTCATTAACATTATATGGTACTCAAATCCCCTCCCAAGCACCTATTTCTAATAAATATTGAATTCATTCTTGTTGACTTCTTGAATATTGAAAACAAATAAAACTCAACACTAAGTGGGTTAAATAATCTCAATATTTGGATATGTTGTCGATACCAATATATAATATTTATTTTAATATGTCTTCATCTATTTTTTTATCTACCCCATTATTGGAAAAAAGGAAAAGAAAAATGAGAGATGGTGGTATCAATTAAATTAATACTATTAACCACTAATTACTCCACTACAAGTTTAAGTGAGGAATGATCTAAGTTGAAAAATAAGAGGGACCAATTTAGATAAAAAAATCGGTCGACATTGAAATGAAAATTTGATATCAATTTCAAATGAAGCTGTAAATTATTGAATGTATTCTCATGATTTGTTTAACCTGAATTACTACACTCATCTCAACAGTTTATTAAAAAAATTCAACACAACCTGTTGGTTATGTTTTATAAATGAGATCATTAATTTCTAAAATTATTATAATATCTATTTCAATTGATCAATCTAGTTTATCCCCCATAACATCAGAATTAATTATTGAAAAACAAGGTAGAGATAATATTAAAAAATAAAATTTTATTAAACCATTAAAAACTTATAGGATAAAAAAATTAATTGTTTTACTATAAGAGGGGGGGGGGGGGTAAATTGTAATTTATAAAGTAAAACATTCATTTTTTCCTTAACCATATAATGAATGTATTTCAGACAATTATTTGTACACAAATTTTAGTATCTGAGTAAGAAAGTTTTTATTAAAAAATATTTAAGAATTTCATAAAACTTGCACAATGGAATTTGGAAACCTATATAATAAGTTAAATCAAAACATTATAATTTGAGTAAGAAAAGCATATATAAACATTATAAAAAAGATCCACACATTAACATTAAGTGTTAATGAATTCAATAACCCTAATATTATGTATCAATGGTCTTAACCAAATGATAATAGAATGTCTTCCTGAACCTTGGATGCCCTAAATAAAAATATCAGAATAACCTCTATTTCCTTATCCTTAGGAGAACTCGATCACACTAGATCAGAATAACCTATGTCTATCAAAACCTTGAGATCCCTCAATCATGATCGATCATAAATCATAATTTAAAACTAAATGAATATAAAGAAATTATTAAAATCCACATCGACGGATGTCTTATGTAAAAACTATCTAAATTTTACAGTGAATCATTCTATCATAACATAATGTTTAAAACTATTAAAAAAACATTATATAGATTTGTTAATGCACTTCCTCATCCTTGAATAAAACATTAATTATTGGAATATTTCAAATTCTCATATTCCATTTTTCTTAGAGTTGGTTATAATGAAATTTAATGAACTAATTCTTCATCTGGAAAGGTTCATTACAACACCTTCTTCTGATATTCATCTTTAAAAATCACTATTATAATGCCTGTGAACCCATTTAGTATAATGTGAAGTGTTTATATAGTGGAATATGTAAATTTTGTATATTTTATAGGTTTTATAAATTTCACCAATAAAACATATATTCCTCCATATGATGAAGTTTTTATAATATAATTTGTATAATTGTGTCTGGTGATACTTTTTTTTACCTTTTCTTATAGACTTTATAAAACTTCATATGATAAACTTTATATTCATCCCTCTAATGTAAAAATTATATTTTCATGTATTTTAGTAAATTTCCATATAATGGAAATGTAATTCAATGTCTAGTAAAAAATATTTCCTATAAAACAATTTTAAATATATTAAGAAAATATATAATTTTTTATCCTATAAACTATTAAAGAAGTGGTTTGTGATTTCTAAAAAATAGGTCATAAATTGTTGAAAGAAATCTTTAAATTAAAAAGTATATCCTTTTTTGGAAATAAAAAAAACAACTACGAAAGAGAAAAAATATATTTAAAAACATTTAAATAGACTTCCCATACTTTATACATTTCTAACCTTTATCCCTTTTTAAGTTAAAGATACAACTTTCCTAAAATTATTAATCTTTCTAAAATTTATCTATCTCCAAAACATTAGGATATTTATATTTAAACCATTTTTTTTCTTTCAATGAAATATAGATAATTTCTCCCTTTTTTTATAAATTATTAAATAATTTATCCCCTATTGTGATTTTCCGAAACAATTTGTGGGAGGAATAAAGTATACCTGAAATGTCAGAAAAAAATTATAATATAAAAAACTTTATGTGAAAAAAACCATCCAAAATATATAAATACATTGATCCAATTAAATTGGAAAAAACATCACTCCAAAAATATATATAAGAAAATTAATTCAAAATATACATCCAGGAAGTTATATTTTTCTTTGTTACAAATATCTTTTAAGAGTTTGAAAAATTATCAATATTTCTTTGAGAGTTTTTTTATAATAAATTTCATTTCCATCCAATATTATTGGTATTTATTTAACTTAGAAACTATTAAATTGAGATGATAAAATTATTAATCCAGGTCTTCTATGTTTTTATTATCATTATTTAACTCTGAGAATACTTCTTCTAGATCTTGAATCTTATTCCCTTAATTTGATATCTCCTTTAATTGTTACATTGAAAGGTAGTTCAAAATATCAATTTACAATTAACATTAATAGGATTCTAAGATAATATTTAATATAAACTTTGAAACGAATTTTGTATAATTTTTATCCCATCAATTTGATCATCATAAAACTTGTTGTCTCCCTCCATGTTTTTGATCCAACAGATAAAATTTTTAAATTTCATGAGTCTACTATTGTATTTAATTTGAAATAATTAAAACCTACTTCATTCTAAATCACCATCTCAACATTTTCTTTAAAAATACTTGAGTTTTAAAAAACATCTATTCTCCCTTGAATATATTTTAGAATTTCAAGTATATCAAGAATTATTTTTATTATTCTATCAATTATTTTTATTACATCATTAAAGTAATTATTTCTCATATCAACATGTTTGGCGCTTGTATTATGAACAAAGTTGGTGGAATCAAATAAAACATTGTGAAATGATTTATCAATTTGTGTAGAAGATCAACATTTTTTTTCTTTCATTACTAATTTTTAGAAGCATCCAAAACTTCAACATCTTTATTAGACTCAGCTTTTTCTGAATATTAAGTTTTATAATTTTTATCTTCTTCCATATTAGAACTATTTATTTATGAAACAAATTAATTAGCATATATATAAGATTTTATAGATAAGGAATTATAATTTTTGGCCGAAATCAGTTCAATATATAAGGATTTCATAATCTATTTAGAAAGTTCATCATATTTCCTTGACATTCTATTTCTTAATTTTTATGATGTTTTGTCTACTTCCACTTCAACATCATCTAACATCCTTTTTCAATATTTACTTCTTTTCCATAATCATTTTGAATGGGAAAGTTTTCTATTAAATTTTTTTCTTATTGATGAATGGAAAAAGTGGTAACGGACTATGGAACATACTAAATAAGAAAAGACTGAGCATGAAAGGAAGGAGGAGTCGATTGATAAAGAACATGGGTTTGGTGTACTTCTAGTTGAATGTAATAATATTAAATTGATAGAAGAAGTTTTCCAGGTGTTATTATAGATAATTCTTAAATTTTTTTCTTTTTCATCCTTATTAGTAATTTTTTTACAATATTATGTAAAATATATTAGTTTCATACATTCTTAGAATATCATATATGGTGAATCATTCTTGTGACTTATTTATTTATAATTTTTCTCACACTTGTAATAGAAATTCTTCATTCCAAAAATCCTTTTAATTATTTTGGTAATATTATTAATCTATTTTTTACTTTATTTAGTTGTACTAATTTCATTTTCAACTTTTATTTTCTTTTTTTTGAAAAGTTTGAAACATTTTTATCTTATTTTACTTTCTTAAGTGCTGTTGATATTGAGGAAAAAGAAAACCCATTTTCCTTTTTCTCTTTCTAGGCATATATTTTTAGTCAAACCTAATATATCATGAGATCTCCAAATAATATCATATAAACTAAACTTGGTAATATTTTTTGTATCATATAGATATTTTATTTTTTATTCCAATTCATTTTTCCAAATTTTAATTCTTTTACCAATCGAGTTTTAATCATTAAATCTAGTATCTCATAGAGATTGAATAATATTAATAATTTGCATAAATATTTGATGCATCTGTGAAACAAATTCTCTAGGAAAAAAATCAAATTCTACATATTCTTATCAAATCATATTTAATATTTTCACAAAAAATTTTGTATCTCCAAAGCATGTATCCTCTATTTTATCCCAAATATTATATTCAGTTTCAAAAAATAAATCTTGCTGTAGATTTTTCTTTTAATCTAAAAAAGTAATGTATTTATAGCTCAATAACTATGTAATCACCCGGGTTTCTCATATTTTTTTAAAGGTTTTAATTTATTATTCTAGAATATGATAATTTTAAATTATCATAAAAACATTTTCAACTCCTGTTTTTATAGAAAATTCCTTCATATGACCTCGTAAGTATTCATAAACAACTCCATCAAATATTGGTTTCCAAATTGAATTTAGATTTTTTAATGTCCCATTGGAATAACCTACCATATTAAACACATTTATAAAATTTTCTATAAAAAAAATTACTGTTGAAAAGTATAACAAGTAGAAACCCAATTTGATATCAAATAAATGATTGAAAGTTAAAGTGTTTTAACTAAAATTGGATGGGGGTGGGTGAATTTTATTTTATAAAATAAAAAATAAAAAAATTTCCTTGACCTCTTAAGGAAAGTATTTTGGACAATGTTTTGTGCGAAAAAATTATTATTAGAGTAAGAAAGTGTTTATTATAAACTATATAACACATTCTTAAAATATTCATAGTTGAATTTATAAACTTGTAAAAACAAAAAAAATCCCTTATAAAGTGATTAATGAAAACTTACATGAACATTATAACAAATATACACACTTTAATATATAGTGTTTTGGAAGTAAATAACCAAAACATTAGGTATCCATGGTCTTAAACAACCATAAATTTCTATCTTCCTATACCTGAAGTACCTTGATACAAATATTGGAAAAACATCTATTTCCACATGATTGGGAACCCTCAATAATACAAGATTAGAATAACTACTATTTCTTAAAACCCTAAGGGTCATCGACCAAGATTGATATGAAATAATGATTAAGGAAATAAAGAACTTAAGGAATTTACAAAAATCCCCATATATGGATGCCTTAAGTAAATAAAATATCTAAAGATTAAAATGAATCATTATCCTTTAGTAATAAGTTACAAAATCTTCATAGAAAAATTATATATATTGGTTTACATGAATCCTCATCCTTTGATGACGCTTTATTTATATCCACACTCCCAATGTTAATATTCTACATTTCTTAGAGTTGGTTGTAATAAACATAGAAAAACTCGTTCTTCATCTTGAATGGTTTATTATGTTGTCTTAATCTAATATTCATCTTGATATGGAACTATTATAACGTCTTTAACTTCAATTTGGTAGAATTTGAAATGTTTGTTTGGTGGAATATGTAATGTTTTTCCATCCGATAGGTTTTAGAAATCTTATCTAGAAAGCATACCTACCTCAATTTGATGGATTTTGTCTTCTAGAGTTTATCTTAATTTTTCCATTTAGGCATCTTTTAATTCATCTTATCTATGTTCTAAACCTTCATTTTTGGAACTTTATATTCATATGTTTGATGAACAAAGTTATTGTTTGTTTGGTTTAGGAATATTCCATCTACTGGAATGGTAATTCTAGGTTGGGTAAAAAATTCCATACAAAAAAATTTATTAATATTTTAGAAAAATATAAAAGATATAAAATTAAAAACTATTAAGGAATTAGTTTCTGATTTTTGAAAATAAGGTTAGATGGCATTGAAGAAAAATTTTTGACTCAATAAAACAAAATTTATAGAATTTCACATTTTCATGATATATCATGTTTCTAGTATCATTCCGAAACTTCCCCCCTTTCAGGGATTCACTCCATCTTCACTTCATCAATTTTGATCCCATTATCAAATATTATTCAAGATAAAAAATTCTATTATCAATCTAATTTGGTGACTTCCATTTCATTTTTAATTGTTATCCATGATTTCTTTGTTTTCCATTTATCCCCTGTAATAATTTGTAACATTAAATTCATTAAAAAGTAAGAAAAAAACACTGTATATGGAAATAAGATGGTATTTATTTAATCCTTTGGAAGATAAAAAAATTTATTCTTCTTCTCAACCAAGATACTTATTTTATTCCACCTCCATGATTGGGAGAACTCATCTTGATATCTCCATTAAGTTTTATTATGGTTTAGTCCATGGGAAATATAGACTTATTCATTTCTTCAACATCCTCTTTGTGTATAATTTACTTCTTCACATCAAAAAAAAAATAAATATATCTCATGGTGAATAATTTATCATCTACATCATTATTACTTGGGATAATAGTATAATCATATTTTATTGTTTTTTACCAGCATGCTTCTTCACTGTGACTACTATCACAATGGATTCTACATATTTTTTCAATTCTTTTAAATATATTTGAAGTAAAAATATTATTTTATTTCTTATGAGGATTTTTTTCAAATAATGCTTTTTTCCCTTGATTTTATCTAAATATAACATTAAGATATTGAAAAATTGTACCAGAAATCCAATGAAATAAGCCTTAATCTATCACATCACCAATAGTAACCAACAAAACATTTTAATAAATGTCTGGTAATATATTTTTACTTTCAATTTTTGTAATTTTTTTTATCTAATGGAGCTTTACTTCGGAAAAATATTTTACTAAAATATCTCATATCAATCATATTTTTAGTGGTGGGGTACTCATTAATTTATTCATCCATCTGGGTAAATATTTTGATTTTGGACATATACTTTTCATGAAACTATAATTAACATAATCATAACTTTTTTTGGAGTGGATAATAACTCTTTATTTATTCTTATAATGATATTATAAAAAAAAATTCATTCCATTATTTAAACTATTTATAGATATTTTAACACAAATATCCTCCTTAGAGATTTTAATTTTCTGAATTCTTTAAATAGTAACATGTGAGGACTCAACTTGAGTTACTATAAAATATGATAATTTAACTTCTAGCTCTAAAAACATAATGTTAAATATATTTTTCTCATAATCAGTTGATCACACCTTCTCTTCAAGATATATTCTTATTTTATCAATATTATCTTCATGGATTTTTTTCTCTCACATAGAAATATCAATATTTTTAAAATTATTAACTTCAATCCCCATTTGAGCTTCCCTTACAAAAATTAATTCTCTTTATTATTTGAATCTTATTCAAGAATTTTCTTTGCATCAACCTTTTATTGGATTTCATTAATCAAATCATTAAAATCTTTGGAGCAAATTTCTTCTTTTTCTACATTCATTGAACTTATTGATCTAACTTTCTTGGAGTGTTTTACACATGAAAACTCCCTTTTCCAAATCCTTATTAATCTCTTAACAGTATCTTGAATTTGGTTTATATCCTCTGACACACTTAAAAAAAGTGATCATTTCTTTTGGAAAATTATATAGGTTTTCTTGTAAAGTATTAAATGATTTAAATTGTGAATATTTAGATATGTGATCTTCCCCAATTTTTCTTTGTTTTTCTATATGAAATTTTTTAAAGAAGTTTTAGTTACGTACCATTCATGTAATGACTGTGAACATTCCAAGGTATAAGTGACATATATTTTTCTTTTGTATTTTATTTTACCATGTGTTCTTCCTTCTCTATGAAAAATATTATTTTACCAGGATTATATCATAATGAAACTAATTTGACTTAATATTTTTATAAGAGGGATGAATTCTTCATCTATTTAACATCTTTATTTGTCCCATCTACCAATGTATTATAATAAATAGAACTCTGATAAATAGTTGAAAAATATTCTCCAAGTATACACTTTTTGATTCTTTAAAAATAAAAACTCAAAAATTAATATATTTAAATATTAAATTGTTAAGATTAAAATCGAAGGATGAATATATCAGGACTAGTGAAATTGAGACAATTTGGTGTGTGTGGCGTGGGGTGGGGGTGGGGGGCATTATTTTGAGTGAATATTCACCAATTTAAACATTTTATCCTCTTTACCTCTGCAATAATTTGATGAATTAATCTCTCAATATTTCATTCCCTTTCGTTTGTCTGAAAATGATATAATCAGGAAGGTGACAACAATGATATAAGAGTTTGTTAGTGAGGTTCACCTCTATGATTTATGACTGCATCCCCAATATGTGGTAGTTATTATCTCACTCTCAAACAACTTATCATTTTTTTATCAAGATTAAGCTTTGGAAATAGCATGTCCTAGAACTAGTGTAATTAATGGAACCAAAATGGATGATAGAAAATCACTAACTTACAAAATAAAGGATGTGAAACTAACTTGATTTCACACTATAAAATATTAAATCATATAGATCATCCATAAATTTTGATTATAAATAAGCACAAGAATCTTCAATAGAATTTAATAGATCTGATCCCATAACATAGATATACAACAATTATCTTGGTTTCCTTACACTATCTCAATAATTCAGTCCTTAATATATGGTGACATTATAGGTGGGTATCCCAAATTCATTTTCTTTTTCCTACAATATATTTAATATAGGTAAGCCCCTCTCTCTCTCCTCATCTTTTTCTATAATGCACATGTTTGATCCTTCAAACAAATCATTAGTTATTTTATTTTCATTGACTTATTGAATATTGTGGATAATTAAAGTATAAAATCCCTATATATATTAATATTTTTGTTCCTTTACTTCCCCTATTATTATAAACTCAATATGTCATCTCGATATTTATTTTATAAATTAAATATAAAAACCACTCAATCCTAGTATATTAATTCTCAATCATTCTAAGTATTCAAAACATTTTCAAACCAATCACATATATTATTGTTATAATACATGTTCTTTAATATCCTAATTATATATGAAAGTATCATAATATGATCTTTCCAAAAAATCCTCATGAATTTAATTTGATGTCTATATAATATCATGTCATGAAAATATTAGAGTAAGAAGTTCTCCCACAAAAAACTCTTCAAAATGAGCAATGGGTGTCCTTTTCTCATGTAGAGTTTTTAAATATAAAATTATATAATAATATTAGACCTAGTTTTTCCCTAAAGATCTAATTTATGAGTAATCTTCTTCTTCACGGGACATGGATAATTAAACTGATATATTCTTCATCCCTGAAACTTGTTTATTGGGTTATGAGTTAATACTTTATCATCATGATTTTATATCTTAAAAGAAATAATAAGAATATTCTAGTTTATTTAATCTTCTAAATTATCATTTTGGAAATTAGGCTTTTGAAACTCTTTATTATCATTTGGAACAACTGTTACATAAGTACTAGACATTCTAATTGATATTTACACATCGCCTTGGAAACACTTAAATATTTCAATAAACATATATTGAAACCTTATTTACAATAGTGCATTTATGTCATTTGAAAATTTATATGTTTAGGAAGATATTATGTATCATAGGAATACTTATCCACCACTATTCTAATCATCAATTATGGTAAAACATACATATGAACTGAAGGACCCTTACATTTCTTTTTTGAAATTAAATATATTTTTAAATTACAAATACACCTTCCATGAAATCCTATATATGAAATTATATACACTTACATATGAGTTACATAATCCATATATATTGGGGAGAAAAATTAAATTTTCTGGAATTCATAATCTTCCTTCTAATTTCCCTTATTTATTAACATATTCAATTTTTTAGAAATCAATAACATATAAATTCTATTACATATCAATTATGTTGTAAAATCTCTAATTACCTAAAACTAAAAAAATTATCCACCATTTAAACTACTTTAACACATCTCATTTATTACTTTAGAATAATTTTATATCATCTTTAATTATAAATAGAATAATTATAAATATTTTGCAACATATAAATAATCATTATATTATTTTAATGAATATTTCACCACATAAATAAAATTTATCTCTTCTGAAAACATCATCCAAGTATATTCTTCATGTAACATCAATGTTCACCATAATATATTTCATATGATGGAACTTTAAAAAATGATTTCTCAACTTCTTCATGGGGGTATAATATCTTGAAATCACGAAACTCCTTAGAATATTACCAATTTTTGATCTTATAAATATCAAATACATTTCATTATATTAATTAATATCTAATAATAACTCCAATGATAACAACACACATTAAATATCCTTTTACTTATTAACAATGAAAATAACTCACTTCAAAGATCTAAGGATTTTCATCAATCTTCATTTATTATTCACAAATCAACAAATAATAACACATTCTATGGAAATTAAAACCATATCCTTATAAACATTTATGATTACTCTAAAATCCTTCCATTATTCTCTTATCAACACATATTAACATCATGCTTATAAATATAAATAAAACTCAATTCTAAGTTGTTTCATAATATTTACTTTATTTTTTATTCACTTTGAACCTTATTTGTCTTACCCGACTAATAAACAATTTAGTAGAAATTAATATTGTTTAATAGATAACTTTTAATGGATATTAATTTTATATGTGTATGTTTTGTATTGGATTTAACATTTGGTAACATATTATTTGATCATGTATAAATATTTATATTTTTTATTTGTTCTAAGTTTCTTGGGAAATGTACTTTGACATGTTATTTTGATTTAAAATTATATATCTTATGAACTGAAAGTGTTGTATTATGTTTTTAAGTCTTCATATTTTTTTTACATTTACTAATGATAATTGAAGTGTTTTAATGAAAAGTTATATAATATTTCATTTTTTCCTTTGGAAAACATCTTCCTTCATTAAATCTTATTTATTACATAAAATATATTGTTAAAACAATGACATGGAAATACATAGTATTTTTATGTACATTACTTTCATAAGTATTTATTCTATAATACTAAAAAAATTAATTTGAGGTAAAGGGGGTTTGACTACTTTTCATTTTTGAAAGACTCATTATTTGACCGTCTGAATGATGTGTTGGGTACCAAGTTGATATTGAAACCAAACATTAAATCAAGAAGGGGATGAAATTATGTATTTAATAATGATATTGGAAATAAAATGGGTTCATGAAATAATCCACATTTATTGTAAATTAGTTATTGAAAAATCATATTCTTAATGTTTACATTCATTATTTGCTTATTTTTTTCTTTCATTACTAAAAGTATGTCCTATTTATTTCCTATAGTGAATTATTAATGTTGTTCCTAAATTAATTATTTGTCTATTTTAATTGCCTTATTTATCTTTCCACAATTATGTTTTTAGGGCATTCTTATTATTTTGTTTCATTGAGGAAGCTGATTCTCTAATGTGTGATGTGTTCAGAAGCATGTCTATTTCTTTGATATGGATTATTCTGATTACTTTGATATAGAGTATGTATATTAGTTTGGTGTAGATAATTAAAATTACATTGGTATAGATAATTTAAATTAAATTTATACAGTGAGAATATGGAAGGTGTTATATTTTTTTTATAGAATATTTGAGTAGGTACGTGGTCCTGTGATGGTATGGGATAGGTTCACAACACCCTTACTCAAGAATAAGAAAGAACATATCATATAATAAATTATTTGACAAAAAAATCATGGATTTAGTTTTGAAAATATTTTAATATTATTGGATATAAGAATTTAATTTCCTCAATTATGATGTATATAATCCTATAAAATATAAACACAAAGGTAGTTTCTATTTTTTACCACAACTAATCCAATATATTCTTATAGAAGTCATTTTATTTGTGTTTTTATTTTATCCTTGAAATTTGAATTTTCATTTATCAATTAATTGGACTACATGACCCCCCAATAGATTGTTTATTAGTATAGGATGAATTTGAAAAACCCAAATATTTTTTTTGGGGTTAGTACATAACCCATCCCCTAAAACTTTCCATGACATTCCATCCATAAAAGAGTTAAATTTCATTATTTTGAGATGCTGCTGATGTTTATTTAGAGTTTTTTGCCCAATTTTTTTGAATTTAAGCCTATAAATCACAAACATTGATGAATAAATTATTAATTGTATTTAATTCATAATAATAACCAATCAATATTAAAATTATAATGGAAAATAGTTACCCTAATGTTTTTATTGGTTTATTCATGAAACTTCCATCATCCATCTTATCAAAGTGAAGACACATCATTATCCATCCAACTTGGAAACCAAAATCCTTATCCTTTCAAAAAATTAATACCATGTTAAGAAAATGATAGATATAATATAATAATAATAAACATAATAAACAATTCCATATGGATCTTTTCACAAAAAAACACTATGAACTAGTGGTATATGGAATGATTGATTTGTCATGAATCTATGTATTTTTTAGACATTTCATGGAATATTTTACATTGCTAAAAATTATAATTTCATTTTAATAATTATATTATTTTCTATAAAAGTTTATAATACCACATTTGATGCATCTATTCTAATATCAAGAAATAACATCCACTATTTTTGGGACATGCCTTTTGTATTTTTTTAAACACATCTATGATGAGATTTGGGGTATTTAAATAAAAATGTCCCAGAATTTTTGATTAAATTTACTTTATTTCATACAAATATTTTTCAATTAATATATATGTTAAATGGAGTTAATAACATCAAAATGAAAAACATATAGAAATAAAACCCATAACAATATATATGTGTTATAAAAATTTTACTCACCTAATTTAAATAAATCATCAAGGAAAGATAAATTAATATTAATATTATTTGTCTACTGAACACCTCATTCATCCTAGAATTGATAAGATACTACTAATATTTATAATTAATGGTCAAGTTCACCATCTCACAGTCAAGATTCTTCAGAATCTATTCATAGATTTCAACAATATCATTAGTATTTACCCTGAACCCATTAAATCGAATGCCAATATGAAACACCCTCAGTCCCTATACATCAATCATCTTCATATTTACATCTATTATATTTTAATTTCTATCTTATTTGAAAAATAATAATTAAATTTTCAATGAAATATATAGTTTTTATAATGACATACATAAAAAAAATGGAAACCTGCTAGTTTTCCATGGAAGAAGTGAAAAATAGTTCACCAGTTTTAGGTGCATTGGATAGTAAACTAGAAAAATCAATCGTGGAAGCTGATGGATTTATAATTTTCTCTAATAAAACATAATCACCCAGTTCCACGTTAGATGATGGTGTAAAAGAAGTTAATTGAGATGATGACCTTATAGGATCGCAATTTTTTTTAGTATTCAACATTTCATATATCAAACGGATTAAAATACATTTAATATATATAAGAAATATATAAGTAAAAGAATTATTATTTTCATGTTGAATTGCATTTATTTCATTATTAAAATAAAGTATTTTATACACAGATATATATATATATATTAATTACTACATTTATATTTAATATATGTATCAACCATATGTAATAAGTAATTAAAACACTCATGAACCATGAAAAATAGTATTCAATTGTGTAAAATATAAGCACATATGGGTAAAAAAATACATTCCCCACAATTTTGAAATCATCTAATTGAATATAAATTTATTCCATTCCCACTAATATACAAATTTTTAAACACCATAAATATTTATATTTAATCAACTATAAAAGGAATTATAATAATTTGTTTTGACATGATCAATAAAAGTCAATTCAAAAAAATGGTTAAGAAACATAAGGATTCACAGTACAGAAATACGAGTTTAATAAAACAAGATAAACATAATTTAAACATTAAAAATAATAACATTTCATAACTTTTTCTATAATTTAATAATGATGTTACCATATAAATAGAATATTTATTATTAAAAAAATCATTGATATTTCACATATAATAGCTTACGAAATTATAGAATAAAACCAATTAACATAAAAATGAGTGAGAAAACTCATGAATAACATGCTTAGATGCTCAAATGAAAATTAAACTGAACTAACAATATCAATTTTCTTTATAAAAATAATTACAGAGTATCAAAACCATTTTTATTACTATTGTAACTTAATAAGTTAACCAAATTCTTAATAAAAAATTATTTAAGCACATAAAGTGGTTAATTTTTTTTGTAAATGTATGAAATTACTATATACAAGTGAAGTCATGGTCATAGGTGGATTTTGTTAGATGATGTGTTGTGGGAGATGGAGGATTGTGTTTAGTGGGGTATATTGAGGAGATGTGGAGAGGGGTGGCTAGATTCATTGGAGTCTAGATAGGGGGTGTGGTGATGTTAGATGATGTATGGATGGATAAGGAAGCTTTAATATTATGGCGTACTTAGAGGAGGAGGGAATAAGGGGGTCATGCATAACTGATTTCTAAAGAGGGGAATAGATTTGGGATGTGAATATAGGATGAAAAACCACTGGTATTCCCATGTAGTGTAACACCCCAGGTAAATAAAGAGTATAAAATTTTCATATTTATCCATATTTGTGAATAAAATATTAATATAACTTTAAAGGGGATTCTATGCTCGATGGCGTACCCAATACGCAACAACGAGTTTCTTGGGAATCTTACGTTGCACTTTAATAATAAAATAATATTATTTTAAATGGTAGTTAACTCCTATCCATTTTAATGGAAAGAATGAACATAACTAACTAAAAAATGATTATATATGTTTGTCAAATATTTGTACTCCTTACAATAAATGTTATAGGATTAAAAATGCGAAGGAATCCATTTTTAAGCGTAAACATTCCAATATTCTTTAAAAGGTCGATTAACCGCCTTTTAATGGAGAACCTCTTTTAAATCAACTTTTTGACAATTTTATAATCTCTATTTTTCAAAATAAACCTATTATTTATGATTGGGACATTGAAATTTACCTTGGGTAAATTTTTGGTATTTTTCTCACAATGTTCATTTTTCAATTAATAGTGAAAAATACTGCATTTTACATCAATACGGATTTTTCATATAATTTAATTATATGGTTATATTATCTTTTAAATTTGTATTAAAGTGTAATTAGAATATATTTTTACCATTTAATTCAATTATGGTCATTGTGATTAATTTTACATTGGAATTAGGCATAAACAAGTGCCAAACTTTTCATAAATATTGTTTCTAAAAAACCCGCTATTTGTTTTGACAACGGGAAGTTTTTTATAAATTAACTGTTGAAATTTATATTTTTGGAATTTGGTAAAATGGATTATATATTTGGAATCATAAGGTCCAAATTATGTAATTAATACTCTTTTGTTTTTGGACATTATGAATAGTAACGACGGTAATTATCTTTAATTATCTTGATTAATGAGTAATCGGGTAGTTAAAGATAATAAGATAATATCATAATAAAAAAAATGACCACAAAATGTGTCCTAAGGATACTGGTTGTCTAATGGCCGACCATGATATTCCTTGTGCCAAACTTGGGGGCCCCATGGAATCACTTTTGTGAGAAAGTGACTTCTTATCTTTTTATTTTTAAAGAATGATAATGTAACAAAGAATGTATCACCTAAGTAAAATATTTTTCACTTTGTCTACATAAATGATATTTTAGACTATAAATATTCATTGGTAAGCTAAAAAGATTTACTACAGCATAGTATTTTTTTTATAATTTTTAGACATTAAATAAATTAAATTATTTATGACATCATGATGACGCAGCGATGACCTCATTATTAAACGATTTAAATAAAATGGATAGATAATGTGAAATATAAGACCTACACATGTTCAAAACCTATTTTATGGGTGGATTTAGAACCCTTATCACCTTATCCTCGATACACATCAATGTGGGACCATTAAAATCCGAAACTCATTTGAAAATAAAGTTACATTTTATACCTTTCCAAGAGTGCCCCTCCTCTCCTCTTATAAAAGGCCCCCACCTCTACCTCCTTACCCACACTTCCAAAGCCTTTGGATCGGCCAACCCCTGACAATTGTGTCTCTCCACATCCCTCTCTAACTCCTTGAAGCCTCACTTTGGGCAGAAGGCTTCCCAAGGAAGCCTTTGAGCTCAAACCAAAGGGAGTTACCTGATTTTAAGGTAATGTCTTCACTTGTGTCCTTTTGTTTTATTTTGCTTCTCCATCCCCCTAAACTATTTTTATTCACTTATTTTGTAGAAAATACAGTATATTAAATATACTATGATATTTTTATAAGAAGTTTTCGAGCTACACTTACACACACCTACATATGATGGTTCAAGAACATACTGTTTATGTGGATGGCGAATTTCTGCCTCACGAAACGATGATTGTTCAACATTCTTCTAACACCTTAAAAGGTGGCCATTAAGATGACACTATATTTATATATGATATATAATATGTTTATGTTTTACTTAATCTGCTTTATTTTTCATTTATGGCAAACTTTTATGGTTTCCATTATGGGTAAACGCGATATCTTCATTTAAGAAAGTGCGGAATACCGCTCCCTCAAAGTGATTTGATTCGTTAATACCATATGTGGTACGTATAAAGGATATATTTAATGATATTATATATGATACCATACTGGAATTAAAATACTATTATGTATCATTATGTTTTAATTCCATTAAATATGAAATAGAAAAGCAAGTAGCGTTCATGCGTACGTACGACTTACCGTCTCCATGAACGGTACATTTCATTTCTTATCTCAAAATGTTATGTACTATTATAAGTACATATATATATTGTATATATATGTAATATATTACATCTAAATTATGGATATCATTATGGAATTATAACATATATATATATATATATATATCTCATTTTGTTTTAATTCCATTAATATGACAAAAAAATGAAATTAGCGTTCATGCGTACGTACGACCTATGGTCTCCATGAACGGTGATTTTAATTTTTATCTCCAAATGCTATGTAATAGTATAAAATGAATATATACTGTATATATATGATATTTAAAACATCAATACTATTCTGGATATGATGTACCTATAACTACATGGAAAATTATTTTCTAAAAAGTTCAATTTTTGACTCAGGTACCAAACATCGACAAAAACGACTAATATGAACTCATATTATTAACCAATTATTATAACATTAAAATATGCGATATGAACTGAAGAATAATCTTTATAGGAGTTCCTTAAGAAATTATATATTGACCAAAGTTTATTATTCAGGAATATAAACAAACGAACAAGACAAGTTCGACTTGAGGTAAGGGATCCTACTCCTCTCTTTTTTTAAGTACACCCTTTTATGTCATTCCTTTTAAGAATATATTTCTTGTGATTGGGATGTTATTTTATATTACTATAACTGATAATTTTATGTTCATATGATGAGAGACCCTATTTCCTCTCATAAATCCATTTTGGAAGTTTTAAGTGGCGCCGTTAGGCTGCCGAGTTTTCGTAAGGGATTTTTCATCTCACTTTTATTTCCGTGAGATTTATGCTACATTTTCCACAATTGCCTTTGAGTGGTGTATGTACTGCCCATTATTATACACTTTGTGTAGTATAATTTTATTTATGGGTATTCACATCTTCATTGTATGACCCTTCTTCCATGGGGTGTACGTTTCGAAAGTTACCCAACTCGGTAAGGGGACCTTTCACCCTCCTCTTTTTTAAAAAGACTTCTTTTGTCATGTCTTTTAATTCACATAATATTATGTTGGGATACATTCTTATATATCCTTATTTATGTAAATTTAATGTCCAAGTGATGAGATCCCCTTTATCTCTCTCATCAACCCTTTTTGTAAAATTTAATGTGATTCCATTAGGCTGTCGAAGTTTACCAAGGGAACTTCTTAACCCAATTTCGATTTCTTTGAGTTCAACATGTAGTTATTGAATATGTCATCCTTTTAATATGTGTGAATAACATTTGATTGTTTTACACTTAATATCCACTTATATTGGGTGTATTTATATTTGTAACACATAATTATGAGATTTATTTATCCTTAATTTAATGATACCTTCTTTATAATGGATTTCATCTCATTTTACATTTCTTTTGAGACTTCATTATTATTATGCACCAATTCACTCTTATATGGTGTGTATACTTTCCTTTGACATATTATACCATGAATACATTTATTCTCATGATATTATAATGTTCGTATTAAATGTTATTCCACTATTATTTGTATTCAAGAGTCTCTCATTTTGTTAAAAACTCTTTAACAAAAATATCGTTTTAAATGTTTTAAAGATTTATTATGCTAAATATTTATATTTAATTTATATGTTTTCAAAATTGTTTTCAGTATTTATTTATATAGACATTAATGTTTTAAAATTATAATTCCAATAAAACCTTCAAATTGGTATGGGACACATTGATTCAAAAATCTCTTTTAAATTATTTTTGAAAATGGATTGATAAATTCAATATCTTGGAATTATTTACTTTGATTGGAAATTAAATCCTGTTATTGAAATATATATATTTTCAATATTTTATGTGTAATGATGGAACTTGGATATTTTACGGGTGGTTACGTGATAAACCATATGACGGGTGGTGCCGTGAATACTAGGACAGGTGGTTACGTTATAACCTCCAATGCATTGGGTATGGAAGTCGGTCGTATGGCTATTCTATTAAGTATGTGTGGAATTCGGCCGTATGGATATTCCATTAAGTGATATGTGTGGATGTCGACCGTATGGTTATTCCACTTAAGTATGTTTATGTCCCAAGTTACCTTTATATGTTATGTGTTCTTTATATGGGTTTCATGGTAATCTTTTGGTTACAAAAGGGTAATTAATGATATTTTAATTAGAGAAGAGTTTTTACTACTTCATAAAGGTGAAGGTATTACTTTGATAAAGTATACATGGTTTACTTGATGTTTGAAAAACTAATAGTTTTTATTCTTTGTGTATCCCTTACTGAGCTTTTTATACTCACCCTAAGTTTTTTTGAAATGTTTTTCATAGGACTTAATGTGGAATAGGGTCAAGGATGGGATAAAGGGAATGTCATGCTATCTAAAACAAGGAACTAGACATATTTCTTTTTAAGAGTTTTTATTTTATGGAAATTTATTAGAAGTGAATACTTTGTAATCTTTTGAGATGTAATAGTTATGTCCTAATTCTCTAAATCTCTAAACCTTAAAAGATCCTCAATGTGAATTATTAATTTAATTCAATATTAAGTAAGGTTTAAGGCTGGGGTCTTATAGTTGGTATCAAAGGTTGTTTTAGATAACTTTAGAGGTTAGGGCATTATTTAAGCACAAGTGACATCACCATAATGGTTAGGATTTCAAAAAGAGTCCTAGTTTTAGATAAAGTGAATGGGTAAGTATATATTAGTGTTTACCTTCCTCATTAGTAAATGATGGTTTTGTTGATATACTCACACTGGAATTTCTGTTTTTAGTGAATGGATGGATCTGGAAGGCACCAAAGAGACAACAGGTTTGAAGGAAACTGTGGTGGTTCCCTGATTAAGATACTAGATAAAATGGGGGATTCAATGAGGAAAATTGTGGTTGTTCTAATCCAACTATCAAGGAGTCATGATCAACCACTTGAACCTTGGTATGATCTGTAATGCATCATGTATGAGATGACCAATCGATGAGGAAGTTCAAGTAATAATTATAAAGGTAACCATTACAGTTTATATGATCCTTACTTTTGAGGTAATTATGGGTTATTATATGTTATGATGGAAAATGAAAGTCAAGAGATAAACATGAGGTTAAAATATGTTATGATCATTTTTGAAGATTTTATCTCGTTTTGGGGAATGTTTTAAGAATTATATAGTTTTGGAAAAAGGACAACATGTAGACCATGTGACAACCCGTCGCGTCGGACAAAGCTGTGGGAATCGAACCCACAACCAAAGTGCGACTGGTATTTATCGCCTACCACTGGACTACATGAAGTCCCTGGTTAGTTTGAATAATTATTTTTAGTTATATGGTTTTATGAATTAAGAGTAAGTTGATTTTGGGTTACCTATGGAAATTTATTAACCTATCATGGAGGATATGTGATTAGGTTAATTACTTTTCAATACGAGACATTAAGAGAAACTGATGTTGTTTGGAGATAAATGTTACGATTTAACTTGGAAGAATATGTGATTAAATTATTAAAATATTTAGGTTTCAATCTTAGTTTGGTTTACATTAAATAATTTTAGGGAAAAATTGTTTATCGAATGGTCCTTGTTGAACTTTGGGTTTTGTTGGACAAATTTTGGAGATTAAGAATATATTTTCTTTTTATAAAGGGTTATCCTTTTCTGGATTATCTGATCTTGTACTAACCTTTTTGGTTTTGGTTTTGGTTAAAGTCAAAAGACATGGGAATTATATAGTTCTCTTTTGTGTATTAGGTGATCCTCTAGAAGTTGATTATAGTACTCTTATTGTGAACAACTCTTCCTAAATACTCATCTTTTGGGGAAAGTATGAGTTTGTGTAAGAAATATAGTAAAAGTTGAAAGTCAACATGACAAGTAAGTATGTTTCCTTAAGATCAAAAAAAAATTCCCCAATGAAGAGTAACTTAAAACGAAAATGTTGCCTGTTAACTTTTCATACTGGGGAATCGAATACAGTTTAACCCATCACAATTTTGTGATTTTCTTGTGGTTAACTTTCTCCTAGACATGTTTACTATCACTCTCCATCAGAACATGACCCTTTGTTTTTTCCTCCATGTCCATATTTTCATACTTGGAATCCTAGTATGGGTTAACTCGGGTGACCTTTGTACTTATCGTTCTTTATTTTAATGTTATTGTTTTACCGACTCTTGTTCTGATGTGGGACGTTCAAGGATGTTTCCATGCTCAATTTTAAAATTGCGAGGATGCAATTCCCAAAAGGGGGTAAGGATGTAACACCCCAGGTAAATAAAGAGTATTACATTTTCATATTTATCCATATTTGTGAATAAAATATTAATATAACTTTAAAGGGGATTTCATGCTCGATGGCGTACCCAATACGCAACAACGAGTTTCTTGGGAATCTTACGTTGCACTCTAATAATAAAATAATATTATTTTAAATTGTAGTTAACACCTAGCCATTGTAATGGTGGAAATGAACAAAACTAAATAAAAAATTATTATATATGTTTGTCAAATATTTTTACTCCTTACAATAAATGTTATAGGATTAAAAATGCGAATGAATCCAATTTTAAGCGTAAACATTCCAATATTCATTAAAAGATCGATTAACCGCCTTTGGATGGCGAACCTCTTTTAAATCCACTTTTGAAAATATTATAAGCTATATTTTTCAAAATAAACATATTATTTATGATTGGGACATTTAAATTTCCCTTGGGTTAATTTTTGCTATTTTTCTGACAATGTTCATTTTTCAATGAATAGTGAAAAATACTGAATTTTACATCAAAACTACATTGTCATATAATTTTATTATATGGTTATATTATCTTTTTAATTTGTATTAAAGTGTAATTAGAATATATTTTTACCATTTAATTCAATTGTTGTCATTGGGATTAATTTTACTTTAGAATTAGGCATAAACAAGTGCCAAACTTTTCATTAATATTGTTTCTTAAAAACCCGCTATTTGTTTTGACAACGGGAAGTTTTTTTTAAATTAATTATTGAAATTTATGTGTTTGGAATTTGGTAAAATGGATTAAATATTTGGAATCATAAGGTCCAAATTATGTAATTAAGACTCTTGTTTTTGGACATTATGAATAGTAACGATTGTAATTATGTTTAATTATCTTGATTAATGAGTAATCGGGTAGTTAAAGATAATAAGATAATATCATAATAATAAAAAATGACCACAAAATGTGTCCTAAGGCTACTGTTTGTCTCATGTCCGACCATGGGATGCCTTGTACCAAACTTGGGGGCCCCATGGAATCACTTTTGTGAGAAAGTGACTTTTTATCTTTTTATTTTTAAAGAATGTTAAATGTAACAAAGAATGTATCACCTAAGTAAAATATATTTAACATTGTATAAAGAAATGATATTTTAGACTATAAATATTAATTGGAAATATAAGAAGATTTACTACATCATAGTATTTTTTTAATAATTTTTAGACATTAAATAAATTAAATTATTTATGACATCATGATGATGCAGCGATGACCTCATTATTAAACGATTTAAATAAAATGGAAAGATAATGTAAAATATAAGACCTAAACATGTTCAAAACCTATTGTATGGGTGTATTTAGAACCCTTATCACCTTATCCTTGAAACACATCAATGTGGGACCATTACAATCCGAAACTCATTTGAAAATAAAGTTACATTTTATATCTTTCCAAGAGTGCCCCTCCTCTCCTCTTATAAAAGCCCCCCACCTCTACCTCCTTACCCACACTTCCAAAGCCTTTGGCTCGGCCACACCCTGCCCATTTGGTCTCTAAACATCCCTCTCTAACTCCTTGAAGCCTCACTTTGGGCAGAAGTCTTCCCAAGGAAGCCTTTGAGCTCTAACCAAAGGGAGTTACCCGATTTTAAGATAATGTCTTCACTTGTGTCCTTTTGTTTTATTTTGCTTCTCCAACCCCATAAACTCTTTTTATTCATTTAGTTTGTAACAAATACAGTATATTAAATATACTAGGATATTGTTATAATAAGGTTTCTAGCTACACTTACACACACCTACATCTAATGGTTAAAGAATATACTGTTTCTGTGGATGGTGAATTTCTGGCTCACGAAACGATGATTGTTCAACATTCTTCTAACACCTTAAAAGGTGGCCATTAATATGACACTATATTTATATATGATATATGATATTTTTATGTTTTACTTAATCTTCTGTATTTTTCATTTATGTCATTCCTTTATGGTTTCCATTATGGGTAAACGCGATATCTTCATTTAAGGAAGAGCGGACTACCGCCTCCTCAAAGTGATTTGATTCGTTAATACCCTATGTGGTACGTATAAAGGATATATTTAATGACATTATATATGATACCATACTATAATTAAAGTACTATTATGTATAATTATGTTTTAATTCCATTAAATATGAAATATAAATGGAAGTAGCGTTCATGCGTACGTACGGCTTACCGTCTCCATGAACGGTACATTTCATTTCTTATCTCAAAATGTTATGTACTATTATAAGTACATATATATAATGTATATATATGTAATATATTACATCTAAATTATGGATATCATTCTGGAATTATAACACATATATATATATATCTCTCATTTTGTGTTAATTCCATTAATATGACAAAAAAATGAAAGTAGCGTTCATGCGTACGTACGACCTACCGTCTCCATGAACGGTGCTTTTAATTTTTATCTCCAAATGCTATGTAATAGTATAAAATGAATATATACTGCATATATATGATATTTAAAACATAAATACTATTCTGGATATGATGTACCTACAACTACATGGAAAATTATTTTCCAACAAGTTCAATTTTTGACTCACGTACCAAACATCGACAAAAACATCTGATATGAACTCATATTATTAACCAATTATTATAACATTAAAATATGTGATATGAACTGAATAATAATATTTATAGGAGGTCCTTAAGAAATTATAAATTTACCAAAGTTTATTTTTCAGGAATATAAAGAAACGAACAAGACAAGTTGGACTTGAGGTAAGGGATCCTACTCCTCTCTTTCTTTTTAAGTACACCCGTTTATGTCATTCCTTTTAATCTCATATTTCTTGTGATTGGGATGTTATTTTATATTACTCTTACTGATATTTTTATGTTCATATGATGAGATACCCTATTTCTTATCATCAATCCATTTTGGATGTTTTAAGTGGCGCCGTTAGGCTGCAGAGTTTTCTTAAGGGATTTTTCATCTCACTTTTATTCCCGTGAGATTTATGCTACTTTTTCCACAATTTCCATTGAGTTGTGTTTGTAATTACCATTATTATACACTTTGTGTAGTATAATTTCATTTATGGTTATTCACATCTTCATTGTATGACCCTTCTTCAATGGGGTGTACGTTTCAAAAGTTACCCAACTCGGTAAGGGGACCTTTCACCCTCCTCTTTTTTAAAAAGACTTCTTTTGTCATGTCTTTTAATTCACATACTATTATGTTGGGATAAGTTCTTATATATCATTATTTATTTAAATTTTATGTCCAAGTGATGAGATACCCTTTATCTCTCTCATCAACCCTTTTTGTAAAATTTTATGTGATGCCGTTAGGCTGTCAAATTTTACCAATGGAACTTCTTAACCAAATTTCGATTTCTTTGGGTTCAACATGTAGTTATTGAATATGTCATCCTTTGAATATGTGTGAATAACCTTTGATTGTTTTACACTTAATATACACTTATATTGGGTGTATTTATATTTGTCACACATAATTATGAGAATGATTTATCCTTAATTTAAGGATACCTTCTTTATAATGGATTTCATCTTATTTTACATTTCTTTTGAGACTTCATTGTTGTTATGCACCAATTCACTCTTATATGGTGTTTATACTGTCCTTTGACATATTATATCATGAATCCATTTATTCTCATGATATTATAATGTTCAGATTAAATGTTATTCCGCTATTATTAGTATTCAAGAGTCTCTCATTTTGTTAAAAACTCTTTAACAAAAATATTGTTTTAAATGTTTTAAAGATTTATTATTCTAAATCTTTATCTTTAATGTCCATGTTTTCAAAATGGTTTTCAGTATTTATTTATATGGACATTAATGTTTTAAAATTATAATTCTAATAAAACCTTCAAAGTTGTATGGGACACTTTGATTCAAAAATCTCTTTTAAATGATTTTTGAAAATGGATTGATAAATTCAATATCTTGGAATTACTTATTTTGATTGAAAATGAAATGTTGTTATTGAAATATTTATATTTTCAATATTTTATGTGTAATGATGGAACTTGGACATTTTACGGGTGGTTACGTGATAAACCATATGACGGGTGGTGCCGTGAATACCAGGACGGGTGGTTACGTTATAACCTCCAATGCATTGGGTATGGAAGTCGGCCGTATGGCTATTCCATTAAGTATGTGTGGAAGTTGGACGTATGGCTATTCTATTAAGTGATATGTGTGGAAGTTGACCGTATGGTTATTCCACTTAAGTATGTTTATGTCCCAAGTTACCTTTATATGTTATGTGTTCTTTATATGGGTTTTATGGTAATCTTTTGGTTACAAAAGGGTAAGTAATGATATTTTAATTAGTGAATAGTTTTTACTACTTCATAAAGGTGAAGGTATTACTTTGATAAAGTATACATGGTTTACTTGATGTTTGAAAAACTAATAGTTTTAATTCTTTGTGTATCCTTTACTGAGCTTTTTATGCTCACCCCAAGTTTTTTTGAAATGTTTTTGACAGGACTTAATGTGGAAAAGGGTCAAGGATGGGATCAAGGGAAAGTCATGCTATCTAAAACATGGAACTAGACATGTTTCTTTTTAAGAGTTTTTATTTTATGGAAATTTAGTAAAAGTGACTACCTTGTAATCTTTTGAGATGTAATAGTTATGTCCTAATTCTCTAAAAATCTAAACATGAAAAGATCCTCAATGTGAATTATTCATTTAATTAAATATTAAATAATGTTTAAGGCTGGGGCCTTATATGTAGTGAGGCTAAAATCACGATGAAAAGAGAGGAAATGTGTGGGGACCAAGATAAAGTTTTGATGTTAGGGGATATCGATTGGTGGTTGTTAACAACATACTACTAGGTTTTTTATTTTGTTATAGTTGTAGTTAAAAGTACACTAATTTGATTTTATTTTCAAATAAAGTGGTCGTTTTAATTATTTACTAGTATATTTATAATAAAAAATGATAAATGTTTAGTGTTAGTTTGGTAGACGACCACTATTGAATTAATTTTTTTGTAGAAATTCCAAACACCCCTTTTTCCTTCAAAAAATACATAAAACCATTTTCAAAATTCATGATAAATATTATTATAACATTGTATGAATTCATTTCCATATAATTTATTGAAAAATAATGTTATAATTTTCACAAACTCTATTTATGCATTATTTTATATGAACAAAGTTTTTACCATTAAACTCAGGCTTTCCCAAAATTAAGAGTCAATATAGAGACCCTAATAACAATTATATCTAATCACGATCAAATAAAATATTTATAGAACTTATATTATTAAAATATATATTGATAACAACAAATAAAATCATGTTTTAAACGAAAAATGAATATACATAGAGATTTCTACATTTAGGGCCACATTTATAATTGAAATGGGTATTTTCTACCAAATATCCTCCTTCAATATGCCAAGGCTTATTATCAATAAATTTAAATAAAAAATAATATATTTTTATGATCCAATGAATCCTTGAAGTGAAAATAATTCCTAAAGAGTAATAGGTTAAATGTGGAGCCACAAAACTGGTGTAATTGACACACATAGTGACATGCCCCATACCCACACTCTATAGTCTGGTGCAAAAACAGACACTTTACAATTGTCTTTGATTCTATGTGAGATAATCAAGCCAAAATTACATATATTTCTATAATTTAAACATTATATCTCACAATAATCCCAAAAACAAAAGGATTAATGTATTTTAATCATATCTATATAGTAAAATTATTTTATAATACTGTGAAAATTCCCCCATATAAATCACACCACACTATACTTCCTTTTAAAAATCACATATGTTATAGTCATATTTTTAATTCAGGTAATGGAAAAATTAATAATGGGTGAGCTCAAACACTCAGCAATGTATAAACCAATAAATATTTCATCAATGTTCTGATCAAAATCATGGGAAAAAATGTGATCATGAGGAAAATATTGTATTAAATATAATATACAATAATAAGAATAATCTATAATGAATAATATAAGGAAATTTTTTATCAAATGATCAAACATATACCATGGAAAAATATTGCCTAATAAAAAGGTAATAATTATATTTAATAAAGAATAAAATAGGCTTAGAATATAAAAATATATTATAAAATTAGGAATAAGAAATAAGATAAATATAGGAAAAAATAACTTTAACTATGTCCACGCATAATGTTTTGGACATAACAATAATTTCCATGCATCATGTTGTGAACATAAAAATAATTTCCATGCATCATGTTGTGGACATAAAAATAATATCCATGCATCATGTTGTGAACATAACAATAATGTCCATGCCACCTGTTGAGAACAATATATTGTATACACATCATCCTTATCTAATGAGACATAAAACCTTAACCAATTAATTATTGGGTGATATAGGACCCCAACCATAAATATACACAAATTTTTATTCCATAAGATATCAATCATTCATAATTTCATGAAAACTCATGAAAAAATGGGTTTTATATCATTTCTAAATAGTGTCATGTAATGTGATATAAAAAGTAGATCTGTTGATACAAAAAATTCAATCACCAAAAAGAAGTATTTCAAAAATGAATTTAGAGGGTGATTCATGAATAATTACTCTAAATGTTATCAACAACTTGGAGACAAATAATAATTCAGTAGTAAACTCTTGAAAATATATTTCATAAAACATTTTTAACATCATTATAAATGAAATATTTAAGGTCACTTTCACAATTGGATTTTGAGAAGTTAACTTCATCATTTGTGAAAACACTATTTTTAAACGAATAAAATTAGTAGAACCATGAAAAATAAATAAATATTTTTGAGGGTAATGCGGAGTAGAATATAAAATGCAGTTTTTGGGAAGGAAAAATATTTTTATTCTTTTAAAAAAATTACCTATATTGACCTCGAATCATAAAAATAGTTGATAAAACTTCACCATAAAAGAGGTGAAGAGAAATATAAATACCATAAGAAATAATATTTACTTATATTTCAAAATAACCATGGATTAAATTATAAAGAATAAATAACATAGATATGGATAAAAAGTAGTTTTTAAGAGGATGTGAATTATTCTTAACAATGTTATACTTTTATAAGAATGAAATTTATCAAGGAGGATTATTTGGATTAAAAAATTAAATTTCCTTAATATAAAAATAAATTATTATATGATAAAAAAATTTTGTGTAGAAAACATATAATAAATAAGTTCAGTAAGAAACATTATAACTCAATGAATAAAGATATGAGTTTTCAAAATCCCTTATGACTTTAGTAATACTGGGATAATGATATCTTGAAAAAGAGAACATGTGATGGAATTGTAAATACGATTAATTTTATGAATTTCATGATAAAATTCATCCATATGGAAGTATATATATCATTAAAAATGAAAATATTGGTGAATATGACATAATTTTTAATAAAAGAAAAATGAGAATAGAGAAACCCATACCTTAACTCTCAGCTTCAATAAAAGTGTTATACCATCTAGTATAATAAATATAACCATATTAATAACCTATATCATAAAACTAGTCATATATATTATCCTATTTAATCTTTAATTTTAATTATTTATTTTACAGTTATTAGTTAGTTATAGATATGTTCATCATTGGCTTTCAAGAAATATTGATTATTTCAAGCATGTTTTTAAATATCGATATTGATTAAAATTATTTGATATGAAGTTCATCACTGTTATTTTATCCATGATAATATAATAGAATCTTTATAATTTTTTACAATGTTCTAATTTCATTCCAAGAGATTATTAATCATGATTTGTGAGGGAAGAATTGGTAATGAGCATGTTTTAATAATTTTTGAAGAATAATAGTTGGTATATTAATAATAAGTTTAAAATTAATATAAGTCCTCAAAAACCTAAATAATTTAATAAAAATCATATTAATTCATTAAATAAACTATAATAATCCAATTTTTTAGGTGATAAAAAATGAAATACATCTTTCCATTATGGCAGTAGTTCGCATATACATACAAATGATGTTTTTATTTTCGATAGAATATGGAGACGGTAGTTCGCATGTACACATTGACAACATTTTCATTTTTATAAGAAGAAGGGAAGAAGGTATATAAAGATCACAACATTAATATAAAAACAATCACTTAGAGTAATTATAATAGTTTTATTAATTTAGGGTTGTATAATATACTTTTAGGTAGAAGAATAAGACTTAATGAAATATAAATTAAAAGGATTGATTTGAGATTTTTTCTAAAACCCTTATATTTAATCCATTGAAAATTGAACTAAGCCTTCAAAGGTTGATATTTTTTTGAGAATATAACCCCTAATATGTATATATGTCTTTTGGGGAGGGATTTGGTAGATTTGGGTAAATATAAGGGTTTTGGAGTGTGAGGAAATATGGTGTGGTTAAGGTATCCCTTTATATGTGAGAGGAGTGACATTTTCCCATAAGAAGTGAACTATACAAGTAAAGTGGCTCAACAAGTGTCCAATAATGCAGAAGTTATGATTTTTGGTTGATAATTCCCTCATATAATAATTATGGATACATGTTTTTAACTTTATTTAGGCTATTTAACCTTTTTTAAAACCCTTTTATCATTCTTTGAAACAAATCATCATAGGATGCCATCCTACCCAACACCCAACCCAATCCTTCACAAGGAGAGAAGTGTATTGATGTTCTGCACTGGCTAGTGAATAGATCATGTAAATCAGTAGAAATATTTTGGGAATGATTACTTCCAAAAAAGAGTTAAATTATAGAAATAGATATAAATAAAATAACCAAAATAATTAAATAAGTAGTCAAGAAGGATATAAGAAACCACTAACTAAAATAAATAACTATAAGAAAGAAAAAATGAAAAAAAAACTCAATACAAGACCCAAAACATCTCCACCTAACTCTCCCCCACACCAGACACGAAGAACAAAAGGAATCCAACTATGAACTTGGAAAGTTAAAGGAATTAGCTGAAAGCCCAGCAGGTCACCACAACCCACCGAATCTAAAAAACAGGTTTCATAAGGCTAAAAATAAACTCTAATTTTAATGTAAATATAAAAATTTGTCTTTTCATACATATTCATCTATAGAAAAAACAAATAAAATCCATAGACAACATCTAAAAGATTTTTCTTTTTTTCCAAAACTACTCACACGCATTTCAAAACCATTCCACATGAATAACCCTTATCAAAACCACACTCACTGTTATCATTTATAAAAAATCAACCAACTTTAATTATTTAAATGAAAACAACCACTTAATATTTTTTCCAACAAGACCCAAACAAACAACCAAAACCACATAGAAAACACATGCTAACTATCCAACAAGGCAAGGAAAATGAGGGCATACTCATCCATATATACTCAATGAAAACAATGGGAATAAAATATCTCAATAATTCATGTCAAACATGGAACTTAAAAAATAAATAAAGAAAACAAACAAGACCAACCCATAAGTAAACAACCCAAGGGATCTAAAATACCATGTCTGGTCATCTTAATTTCTAGGTCACAAGTTGGAAAACACAGATTAGGTGATAAAATAATAAAAAGGTAAATAAGAATAAATAAGGTTTCATTAGCAAAAAATATTCACTTTAATAATTTTCTTATTTTGTTCTATAGTTAGGCATTTCCATCCATTATACAATTTCCCATGCATATAATCTATTATGCATAAAGGGATAAGTCAAATTCTCTCTCTCAATAGGGAAAACATTTAACAACAATTATATTTCACTTACCATGGAGCATCAATCTAGGTAGTTCATCACACATACCTTTTAGTATCAGTCCAGATAGTTTATCACAAGTAACATGGAGCATCATTCTAAGTATTTTCATCCAATGCAACCATTTGGGTCTACAACATCATTCCAGCAACCTGAATTATGCATTCTAGGGGTGGCTTCGAGCATCATCCCAACCCGACCTATGGGAGGATCCTCATCCCTTTATCCCACACCACCAAGCCATGTGCACATGCTTCTTTAACTATTTACCACATATACCATTTCATAACCATATTTAGAAAATAACATAAAATTAAAAATTCAAAAATCATCAATATGTAAATCATTTTCATGATATACCCATGAACATGTTACCATTTGAAAATAAATTCTCATTAACCTGTTAACATTATACCAAGAACTCCCTCATTGAATAATATCACTTAGGAACAATTAAAATCAATTTCATTTACAATCCTTGTTATCCAACTAAACCCAATTCTAACAATTTACTTTCATAAAACCATATAAACATGTTAAACATAATAGTACTAGGTTTAACCCCTTTAGTGACACAAATTTCATATTTAACCACATGAAACCATGTTTAAAAACACAAAACACCTCATGGGTAGCCTTAATACCAACCCTAACATCCTCCATGGATCTGATGAGGATCATGAGGGTTTCAATTACCGTTTAATAAAAAAATATATCATTTTTCACCAAGGGAACCCAAAACCACAATAAGAAGATACCAATAGCACTACCATTCATCAAATCACAAGTATTTATCACACAGACAACATAATCATCATCTATGAACAAGATGGTTCAAAAAAGGGAAATCAATATAACATCATAAGTTCTAAACATGACATCACTCATATCTTATACAATTTGAAATTCCTTTCTAAAGAATCTGAAATATATAACATAATTCAAAATTGAATTATAAAAACTTTCAAGAATATCCACATAGGTCAAGGGAAACTCCATTTTCACTTTATAAAACTAAAACACACATCTTTACAAGAAAACCTATTAAACAGAAAAATGATGCCCACTTAAAAAACCTATTTGACCTAAAGCCCAAGATTCTAGTATATTTCACAATCAAACCAATTATTGAAATTTTTTCTATCAATCAGGAAGATTACATAAAACCCAATTTCAAAACCAAGTTCCACTGGATAATGCAATTGTCCCACTATTTCAAAGGTAAAACCCTCCCACGATTTAAAAACCTTACATAACCACCCACCATGCATGGGTTTAATTGTATGAAAAAAACAAGTCCCAAGGCCATCCATTTACATCAAACGAATTTTAAAGAATCCACCATGGAATTTTCACTGGGGATAGAATACACTACCATTTCAAAAAACCATTTCAAATAAAATTGAACACCTATTTCTTAAATAATTTGTGGTCAAAACCTTAATTTAAAACTAAATTTCATTTTAGATATCATTTTCAATCAATGAATATCAAACCGAGTCAAAACCCATCTCCCAACATTAAAAAAATTCAGAAATCCCAAATGAATGTCATGAAAATCATAGCATAATTATATTATCCAATTTAAATCATAAAATGTTGATTACACAAAAACCAACCAATTATACCATGATTGAGGAACAATAAAATGGGTTCAAATAATATCAAGGCTATAAAGTATTCTTATACTTTTACAAAAAGGGAATTAACAAGGAACACATATATTAGATTTAAAAAGGAAATGAATTTCATAGTGACACCTACCTCTAGAAGAAGAGGATCAAGTTAGAAAACTTTGGCACATGATACTTTCATCGGAAACCTATCAAAGATATTGTTCCCCGCCTCTGAGCATATGCAACTTTTCATATAGATAAAGACAAATAGTGCCTATGTACTTATTCTCATGGCCATGAATATGTACAAGGGGGTCCTTACATATATGCTTATATATTCATACACATGTTTATACTTACATATATATGAATTTTTCATATATATATACATAATCAAACTTATCCCCAATATATACATTAAGCCCCATGAGTAAATATATATATAACATGAGGAACTTACCTATATATATGACTACCTATGCATACACAAGTAATTATCCTTCGACTTTGGTGACTTGAACCCACCTTAAGGATAAACAAAACACACAACCAACATTAATAGGAACCCGAAATAAAAAAAAATGATCCAATAAAAATTATGATAAAAAAGAAGAAATCCTACCTCAAGCAACGAAAATAAACTGAAACGATTTTAAATGATTTGCCTTCAGTAGTGAAGACCGAAACATACACATAGCCAAACTGATATGCCCTTTTCATGCCATAACTAAGGAATAAAAAACCAAAAATCTAGCCCACCATAATCCATTGTTTTGGTCGATCCAAATAGGGTGACATGGAGAGTGAAAATCATCAAAAATAGGGAGAATAGAGGGAGAAGAGATATTAACTCAAAGAACCAACCAACTGACCAGAATAAATCTAGTGAAAATCTTCAGACAAAGAGGACATGAGAAGGAGGGTGGTGTGTGGCTGGAGAGGAAGGAGGAGGGGCTTGCACAACTCTAGGGTGGAGAAGGGGATAAAAAATAAAATAAAAAAATAAATAATAATGAAAAAACTCAAATATATATTTTCAAAATACTCGACAACCACACAGTTTTTGAATGGTAAATCAAACTATGAGCTAACCATGTGCTGGCCACTGCCATGACCATGAACCCCCTTACATAGTTTTCTGAAGGAAGACACATGATTGAGAAAACCATTATCAATCCATGCCACTCAGAATTGTGAACATATACAGGCCAGTCGCACGCTTGCCACGCGGTTTAATAGACTGTGTGCAATCTATCTGCCACACCTTAGACTCACCTAAGTAACTTCATGTGCATCACACCGTTACAACTAACCATGATGGATAACCGTGAAATTTCCTAAAATCCCCAAAAAAATTAAATTTTTGGCCCTCCATCTATCGGAGCTCCAACCCACTTCATAACAATAATAAATAATCAGAAACAAAAATACCACAACACCCGGGGTATTACAATCTCCCTAGAAGGCTACTTTCTATCCCCAGAAATCCATTTGGAAGGAATAGAAAATGAAAACAAAAGGTCTAATGAGGTCCTAAATAAAATAAATACTCGACTTGACTTAACCTCAAGGGGAACAACTAAAATCCTTAAAAATGATAACTCTATTCAACTAATAAGAATCCACGACTCCAAGTACTATTGGAATAAGAACCTAAAATAAGAAAACTTATCCATCACATGAACCTTTAACATGGTCTCCCCACCATTTAGAGTTCCTCTAATGTGAACAACAAGAAGTCCTATCCTCAAACAAATGAACATTTAAAAGAGGCACATAGTTAAGAAAAATCACTTCCACACTCAAGGATGAATGAACCACCACATGGTTCGCCAAAAGATGATAAGAGATCTCACCTTGGGTCATGACATGAACATATAACCTAGGGTTCGATGCATGGATCACCCCCACATAGTGAATCCAAAATATCCATATTCAAACTCTCTCTCGTATACCAAATAAAATTTGTAAATAAAATACCCTAGTTACCCAATTATTCACCCAAGGCCTCTCTCATGTACAAGAAACAATAATCTCAATAGATTAATGAGATAGTTGATGATATATATATAAGCTCTAAACAACCATGTCCAATGATCCAAAACTATGATCACAGACACTAAAAGAAAAGATTCCAAAAGAAACTCACCTCATCAAACTAAAACAGAACTGATAAGACAGAGCTAAACTACCCTTACAGATCTAGTTTCACATTTACTACTCTAATCAGATTCTAGCTAGGCACTGAATCTAAAGAGACTATTTCAACCATTATAAGTTATATAAACAAAAAAAGTATAAATATACCTTTACAATACCTAACTCTTAACAAGAAAACAATTATTCCTTCACAATCAAGGAATAAAAAACAAACTTCATGCCATAACAAGCCTCAAAACTGTCACACATAATTTCACCGAAATAACCTTTTCCCCTAAAAAAATCATTTTCACCAATGAATTTCTAAAAATCACCATCCAAGGAAGTATTTTTCGAAAACAAATTTATCCCACCTTGAAACCCAAAAAACAATTGTGGGACCCACCCATTACCTAAAAAATGAAAACCACATGAAATGCTATTCAAAATTACATTTCATTTTGAAAATAAAGAACCCATGGATGACGATTCAAAACCCCATTTCCTTTTGAAAACGCCATTTCAAAATAAGGAAACCTTTTTTATAAATCATTTTAAAAAACCAAGGAAATTCACCCTTCCCATTTTCCCACAAAACTAAATTTGAAAATTAATGTTTTCCTTAAAACCATTTTTTTTCTCAATCACGATTTTCAAGGCTAAGAACACACAAGTTTCACACAAGAACCCACATAAGAATTACAAAAACCACATCCCAAAACAATAATCAATATAATTCCCATTAGGTGAAACCAACTTGGGAGAAATCCAAAATCAAGTGGAGTCCAAAATAGGCCAACCAGAGAGGGAATAGTGTTATGCATGCGTTGGCCCCATGGTTGGGGGGCCACGAGAAAACCATACAACTCACTCTATATAAGAGGAATAATTGACTGCATGTCTTCCCAATGCATGAGTTGTAACCATGCAGATCAGTTTTCCTTTATCTATACCCTAGGACCAAGATAAACCCCCAAGATCACTCAATTTCTCAAAGGGTATCAAAACATAAATCATATAAAAAACCATCAAAATGTCCCAATGAAACATCCTATACATGATTCGAAACCCCATATTTCCTATCATCTTGAGGCTTCGGACAAGCAAGAGATTTCTAGACTCTCCCTACCTTTACCTCTCTATCCCCGATCACCTTAGTCTCCCTTCTACCTAAATATTCCCAAATAACATGGGCTATAGAAAACATAGGTCCCATTAAGAACATAGTCTCTAATGCCACTTTTTAATGAATTGGAATGGGATTCCATCCTACATAACACCCTACCCAATTCAAAACAATACCCAAAAGGTGATCCCAATCCCTAGAGGCTGGTGACTAGTGCTTGAGCATCACCATACATATTTTAGGATCGATTAATCCCAAAATATAGTTAAACAACATCAAATTTAATAAATTAAATAACTAAAATAATTAAATAATAAGGATATAAGTCTATATAGAAACAACTAACTAAAAGAAACAACTATAAGAAAGTAAAAAGGTAAAACTAACCAAGTCAATCCTAGACCCAAAACATCTCTACCCAACTCTCCCGCACACTGGCTATAAAGAACAAAAAGAATCAAGCTGAGAACCTAGAAAGATATAGGAATGTTATAAAAGCCTAGTAGGTCACCATAACTTGATGAAGGTATGAAAATGGTTTCTGAAGTCAAAAAATCAATGAACGTTTAAGAATAAAGCTAGAAATTTGGATTTACATATATAATCATCTCTATTAAAAACAAATTAAATCCATAGAGAGCATCCAAAAAATATCCATTGTTTTCAAAAAATGATCACAAAAATTTCAAAACCAATCCATATACCAAATAATTATAAAAAAACTCACATATTTATCATTTCTAAAAAACAACCCACATGATTTATTTAAAGGAAAAAATCACTTGAAACATTTTCTAACAAGACTAAAATAAACACCCAAGATAAAATAGGCCCCACATGCTCAACTATCCAACGAGGAATGGAAAAGGTGGATATAATCATCTACATATACTAAATTAAAAAAATGGGAATAAAATATCTCAATAGATCATATCAAACAAGACAGTAACAAAATACATCCAGAAAACAAACAAGCCCAACCCAACAACAAACATCCAAAGGATTTAGAATCCCATGTCCAGTCATACTAACTTATAGGTACCAAGTCAGAAAACACAGAGCATGAGATAAAGGAATGAAAATGGTAAATAGGAATAAATATGGTGCCATTAGCTAAAAATAATCATTTTAATCATTTTATTCTTTTGTTTTATATTTAGGAATTTCTATCCATTATACTTCGACCTATTCTAGTCAACTACTACGAAAAAAGGGATAAGTGAAGTCCCCTATCTCATTAGGGAAATGTTTTTAGAACAATTATGTCACACGTACATAGGTACATAAGTCTTGGTAGTCAATGACACTTTCCTTGGAACGTCAGTCCTGGTGGTCTATCACAATTACCTTAGAGCATCCATCCAGATAGTTTCATCCAATGAAACCATTAGGTCCAAGAGCATAATTTTGGCACCCTATCATATGAATTCTAGGGGTGGGTTCGAGTATCAGTCCAACCTAACCCGTGGGAGGAGTATCTGCCCTTTATTCCACACAACTAATCTATGAAAACATGATTATTTAACCATTTACCACACATACCAATTCACAACTATAATCAAATAATAACGTAACATTAATAATTATAATTCATCCATATATAAATCATTATCATGCCATACCCATGAACACATTTCCAGTTATAAATCATTTCTCATTAACCCATTAACATCACACCAAAAAATCCCTTATACCATGATATCAATTAGGCACAAATAACATCAATTTTATTTACAAACCATGTTAACCACCTAAACCCAATTATAAAAAATTCATTTCTTAAAACCGTGTTAGTATATTAAGAATAAAAATGCTTGGTTTAACTACTTATGTTCCACCAAATGAATATTTAACAACCTAAACCCATGTTCACCAACACAGAACACAGCATGGGTAGCCTCAATACTTACCTCAACATCCTCCATGCATCCCATGTGGATAATAGGGGATTCAATTATCATTTAATAAATCAATATACCATTTATAACCAAGGGACCTCAAAATAACAACAATAAAAGACCAATAGTACAACCATTTATCACATTATAGGCATATATCACATGAACAACATAGTAACCATCAATGAACTATAGGGTTTAACAAGGGGAAATCTACATCACATCACAAGTTCTAACTAGGCCTTCACTCATATCATATAAATTCAAAAATACATTTCTAAAACAATTTAAAATTTCTAAAACAGTTACAATGGTAAGAATAAACAAATTCAAGAAAAACCACATTGGTAAATAGAAACACTATTTTCACTTTTTAAAACCAAAACACTCATTTTAACAGGTTAACCCATTAAACCGGAAAAGGGATCCCACTTAAAAACCCATTTGGCCTAAATCCTAAGGATAAAGTACATTTCACAATGAAAACACCCAGTAGAATTTTTTGTATCAAATATGTAGAATGTGTAAAACACAATTTCAAAACAAAGTTCTAATGCATTATTAAATTCACTCACTATTTCCGAGGAAAAACCCACCCAATCGTTCAAAACATTTCAAAATAATCCACCGTGGATGGGTTTTACTCTTTGAAAACCAAAACTAGGCCCAAGGCCATCCATTTCCTTTAAAACACTATTAAGTAATCCACCATAGAATTCAAACAAGGGATAAACCACACTTTTATATCAAACAACCATTTGAAATAAAAGTGAAAACCTCATTTTTAAATAATTTGTGGTTAACACCTTAATTTAAAACCAAATTCCATGTAAAATATAATTTTCACTCAATGAAGAACAAACCAGGTGAAAACCCATAACCCGACTTTCAAACCATTAAAAAATACAAAGTGATTTCTACAAAAATTTAAATAGAATTATATATTTTAATTAAAATCATAAAACATGGATTACACAAATGTAACCATTTATACCAAGGCTAAGGCGGAATAAAATGGGTTGAAATCATCACAAGGCTTATACATATATTAATAATTTTTTAAAAAATAATTAACAAGGCACAAGAATAATTTAAATAAAAAACAAATGAATGGCATAGTGAAACCTACCTCAAGGAGAAGAGGATCAAGCGGGAACACTTCGACACATGCTGTTTTCATTGAAAAACAATTTAAGCTTCTATTCCCCACCTCAGAGAAAATGTGCCTTCTCATATACATTATAAAACCAAGACCCTATGTACCTATTCTCATATCCATGAATATGTACAAGGAGATCCTTACATATATTAATATACATGAATATACTAATTTACACTTACACAGATATTAATTTCTCATATATAAACATAAAGACACATAGCCCCAATATATATATTCACCACTCTGAGTGAATATATACAATGGGGAAGTTATATATATATATAAACCTTAAATCCCCAAAAGGGTGCAATAAAAACTCTATTATATAAATTTGGAAAAAATCCTACCTTAAGTGGTAATGGGAAACCAAAAAAATGTGAAAAGCCTCACCTTCAGCAGTGAACACTAAAATACGCACAAATCCAACATGAGAGGCCCTTTGCATGCCCTAGACAAGGAAGAAACATCCAAAAATCATGTCATCCCTAACCATAGGGTTCGACTTATCCAAACATGGAAATAGGGAGAGGGAAAATCAACCAAATTTGGGAAAAGGGAGGAGGAATAGATCTTACCTCAAAGAACCAAACATGTGATAAGATAAAATCAGGTGGAAATCACCGAAGGAAGAGGAGCCGAGAGGGAGGGAGGCATGAAACTAGAGAGGAGGGGGGAGGGGATCATGACATGATAGAGAGGATAAGGGGAGAAAAAAAAAGAAACAAATAAAATAAAATAAAAACAAAAAAAAACCTAGAAAAATATTTTTAAAATACAGGGAAAACTCATTGTTTGCGCATGATTTACCAAATTATGCACTAATCGTGCTCTATAAATTCCCAAGGACAGGAACCCCATCGCATGTCTACCTAAAGGAAGATGCATGGTTAGGCATACCATCCTTAAAATGTTCCACATGACACTTTCTACTTATAGATACAATCTTCACACTTTCCACATGGTTAAATAGACCATGAGCAAGTCATGTTCCACCCATAAAACTCACCTTAAAACCATCACGGGTACCACATAGTTTCTAATAACATCATGGGATAACCATAAAATCGCTAAAAATCCTCAAAAAATTTAAAATTTTAGACTTCCAACTACTGGATCCCCAACCCACTCC
This sequence comes from Viscum album, assembly GCA_963277665.1. NCBI lineage: Eukaryota > Viridiplantae > Streptophyta > Magnoliopsida > Santalales > Viscaceae > Viscum > Viscum album. The sequence goes on along the minus strand of OY728146.1, from coordinate 737,306,946 downwards.
ATAATAAGACAAATTAATCCAAAATAAAAACATTATGACACCTGAGGTATTATATTTTCGCTTTTACTGGGGTAACTATTTTTTACCAAAGTAATTTATTTTCATTCATATAAACTGAAATTATTATATAATTTATAAATTATAATTAAAAATATTATATAAATTTTATTAGATATAATTTATAAAATTAATAAAACATGATTCATTAATAATAAAAGTATATCACATTAAAAACAATTTGGAGAAAAATATTACATTAGTTATAAAAAGTAAAATATTGGTTTGTAACTTAAATATAATATAATTAAATGTATAAATTTACATATAAAATAGATATTTGTTAAAGAAATGTTTTTTTATAAATTTTATTTTATTATTATACCCTAATGATGTAATAAAAGTTATGATATTTGTAAAAAATGATATTTTTCACTTTTCACCTAAAAATATATCTTTTAAAAATAATTACAAAAATTAAGTATAATATAATTTTTTTATGATAAATTCAATTTTTTTAATTTATGATTTAAAATTTCGTAATTTAACTTTGAAATGTAAACATTAAATATAATGAAAACATGTTTTTATAGGAAAATAAAGTATTCAAATATTAATTATTATTATTTTTATTTCTTATTAATTTATAATTAAACTAGTTTTAATATATTATTAATATCAAAAATATATTTTATGATCATTTATGATTAATATAATTGGTTTATTTTAATAAAAAAACATAGAGCATAAGAATCAAAATTTTGAAAAAAATACTTTTTAAACAATACAATGAACTTAATAGTTATTTAGCTATACTAATTTAATATCAGATATGAAATAACATTGAGGGTAAAATTTATTTTCAAATCTACATATTTAATAATGTATTGAAAACTATTTATGCCCTACAATTAAATTTCTATTTTAAAATGATTATATTTATCTTAAAACAATGTGTCGTGGTTTGATTTTGGAAAACATCATGTTTGAAACCTACTATTTATTTAATATTTATTTAAGAATAAGTATGTCATAAAATAATATGGTGTCACATATAGAAATTCTCTTAATACCAAGAGGGAAATTACTATGGGTTTTCTTACTCCCGTGAGTAAAATATCCATAGTTTTTAGGTATTTCACATTGACATTGTGAGACATCATCAACAATGAACCCTAAGAAATGGAAAAAAACATTAGATAAAGTAGATTATAATGAATAAGAAGAAAATAAGAGAGGTAACAGTGATTGGAAGATGATATTTTTTTTAAATATTATGGAGGAAGGTGGGGAAGGCCTTTGGATGTGAACAAGAGAGTTTCCTCCTCCCCCTTATTCATGTTAGCCACCACCAAGGAAGACTAAGTGCTTCTAACCTCTTTTAAATATTTATTCCATTTAAATGATAATATTGTTAATTTTTTAAAAAAAATAACTTTATGAAATTACTCTAAAAACACCACTCCATTTTATATATATACATTTTAATTATTCAAAAAAATAACATTAACATTTTTATTTCAGTATATTATAAATATAATTTTAATACTCAATTATTAATAATAATAAAAAATACACAGAAAACATAATAATGCCAATAATATATAGGATAACCGAAGTTAAATATTTAGAAAACTAGTAATTAATTAAATGAATATATTAAATTCTTTAAAATACTTTAATAATAATCCAATAGTAAATTATAACACATCTGAGCATGATAGGACATAAAAACTTAACGTTTATGTAAAAAATTATGAATTTATGGTCTATGTGCATGATTTCATAAACTATGGACCTACCATGCATTACCCATCGCATTAAAACATACAATATCGCATGATTTTATTACATAGGATACAACTGTATGTGTAGAGAAAGCATCCATAAAAAGTTTAATTTTTTTTAATAAAACTCATTACATTTTAATGTAAATTTAATTATCATATTATATATATATATAAATTTTAAATAGGTGGGGGTCACAATTATCTCCCACATAATGCTTTCCCCATCAAAATCCTATTCTTTCTAGTTACAAAAATAACATATTTTTACATGAAAAATTGAATAATCATTTTGAAAACATTTATTACAAATATTAATTATATTTTTATTTTTGAAATAAAAATCAATTTAAAATCCACTCTCAAAATCTCACCTCGATGCGGGAACTCCCTATTATATGAATTATCATATTACACATCAGTTCCATATAATGGTTCCATGTAATGGCATACCATGCCTCAAGTGGATACTCCCCACCATAAAAAGATCTATATAATAAATATATTAGCACAATGTATCCATTATATTATTCCCATTTAATCTCAATAGTTACAAATAAACAAAATTAAGACATATATTTCCTAAAATAAATACTTTAATGGAAATCATATTTTTTATAAAATAAATCAATTTGATAAATTTTGTTTCCTAAAAAATAACAAACAATTTGTAAAAAGAAAATTTTGAGATAAAAAAAGTTAAAAAACATTACTTAATATTGTATATCAATACATTAAATTTTACACTAAACATACAAAATTGGATATCCTGATATAAAAAATAGTTTTTGGTGTCTTACAAACCACATTGGGAAAGGAAAATTGTGATATAGGACCCCCATAACAGAAATCATAAACATCTTCACAAGAATGATCTGAAAACTTATAGATATTAAAATTTAAAACAAATCAAAATTTATATCCAGTAGAAGTTAAAATTCTATTATTAACTTATATTTAGACATTTAATATGTTTATAAAACATAATTAAGGCCAAAAAATGTTTTTATTACTAAAGTATGGATATCACAAAATTTATATTAATTTCCCCTAATGCATGGTTATTATTAATGATTACCTGACCATGATCCAAATATAAAAGAGGTTCTAGATATTATTTCAATATACATGATTACATTAACGGTTTATAAAAACATACACCAAACATGAATATGGTTTTAGAAAACATTTATACATTCATGTTTTAAGTGCATGATTTGATAAATTGTACAATAATCATGCATTTTATTCTCTCCCAATATTCTTAGTTTACCCTAAAATAATGCACTATATTCTCAAACGAAACACATTTTTTGAAAACCATGCACCACATGAGATTGCTGGGTTTGAAAACCATTTTTCATAATCTTGATTGAATATATTTTCAAGGTATTTTATGTACTAAGATTATCTATTAGTGATGTATTTTAGCTTTCATAAAAAAATTTAAATGAGTTATTATCATTCAGTAACTCGTTTCCTTTGAAATTATCATAAATTTCACAATTTCAAAAGTAATTAAACCATAGAATATTTCCTCTTCATAGATCACATTCATAATTGATAAAGAAATTACCCTTATACCTATTTGGGATATTACATATGGGTTAAAGTTGAATTTCATGTTTTGAATTGATATGAATCTCATGAAAATACATATCCCTCAAGTATCATGGATCCAAATCAAAATGTGTAATTTCAAGATATTCACACAAACCGGACACATCCTAAACTATAATTTCAATGATAATAAAAGGCATTGAAATAAAATTATCTCAAAAAAAATTAGTTATAATTAACAAAAGATAATTCAAATTTCAAATACATACTCTGGAACTATTTTTGTAGTTTCAAAACCATTTATTAGCTAAGAAAAACATTCAAAACTCAACATCAAATTCGTAAAACTAATGATAATAAATGCTCTATTCATAAATAATAGGACTTGAAATATATTCTATCAACTAAACTCCAACATATTAAACATCACAATAAAATATTTATAATTTAACTCCAACTAAGAAAATAATTAAATATTAATTATTTAAATAAAATTTATTCTAGAGATTTTTTTTTAAAAAATTTAAATTTAGATTTATGAATAAATTATGATGAGTACAATTGTTAGTATTTAACAAAAAAAACATTCATTTAATCAACTTTAGCATTAAAATGGTTTATGGTTATCAATTCCTCCCCAAATAATGGCATGATAATTTAATATGAAATCATAAATAATTTAAACATCTAAGGAAAAACTAATTTTTTCAAAATATTTGTGCATAGGTATAAAAAAAAATTAACCAAAAAAACCAAAAAAAATGAAAATTCAATAAACCTTTTAATGGATTATCAAATATTTTTAAATTAATACCATATCTCACATTTTTACTTAAAACACTACATTATAAAACAAATTAATCTCTAATTTAAAATATTAGTTAAATATTTTTTATTATAATTCCTTATTTCATTAAAATAAAGGTAAATTTCATGCACTCATCATTCAAAATACCGCTAAATCTATTAATACATTCTAAGCTTCCCTCTATTTTATATTTTCCTAAAACATATATCGTACATGAATACACATATATGATAAATTTAAATAGATGAAAAAGGGATGTATTTTTTTTTAAAATTTCTCATAATAAAATCATTCAAATAAAACAAAAATATCAAATAAGACTATCAACTGAACTCAATATTTTATAAAGTAAAATTTAAACATATCAATAATATGGTCATCATAGAGATAGAAATTTAATTTAGGACACGTAATTATTCCAATGAATTTTATGTTAACATTATCTCTACTCCATTTAATGGTATTATATCATCAACCAATAAACTTGTAAATTTATATTTAATTCACATACAATACCAATATAAATATGAATAAAAATATTGAATTACAATTACTGGAATATACATGATAAAAAAAATAAATTAGACACAACCAAAACACATAATATATGTATTGAAAATAATTAGATAAATATAATTAAAACTTATTCAATTTATTTAATAAAAAACCAAATGTTTCAAAATATATTTTATAAATATATTTAAACTATTTATAGTTATTATATTTGTAAATTATAATGGCATTAACTATTCCTTTCCCAAAATGATTTTCAAAATTTTAATCTCATCATTATCCACTTAAGAAAAATATTGATCCAATTATTGATCACCACAAAGATATAAAGACATAATTAAAATCATTATTTAATTTATATGGAATGAATATACCTTCCTTTGAATAATTTGGAAAACAAATTCATATAAATTTTAAATGTCATACTATTAAAACTCAAAAAAACAATCATTTAAGGTATGTTCATTAAAAGAACACATAAGAGTCTATTATTATATTATAATTTTCTATTTAACAAGTAAGAATATAAATATCATTTAAAAATCAAATTAATCACATCAAAACACATAAATAAGTGCACAATCACTTATATTACCACCAAAGACCATTCAATAAAAACAAAATTTTTAATAGAGGTAATACTATTAATCAAAATTATTCAGGATATAGTAATGAAATGAGAAATTACATCATTATATTTTAACTTATATATTCAATACATCGTTCTATGAAATGAAATAAATGAATTAGAAACCCAATAAAGAGTTTAATAATACCACATAACCACATAATTCATTGGTAACAAAATATATCACCATAATGAGGGTTATTAGGTTCTTTTATTATTTAGTTCTCAAGTTACAATGATCCTTCCACCACTTAACATAGAAGAAATTACCACATTTACTCTGATACCATTTGGTAATGAACCAACATAGGATATTGAATATTAATACTTAAAAAATCCTTCCATAACTTAACATAGAAAAATTTCTACATTTACTCTGATACCATTTGGTAATGAACCAACATAGGATATCAAATATTAATACTTAAAAAATCATAATATAAGTCCAAGGGAATTTTCCAAATCACCTTGATTTGGTAAAAATTTACAAGGGATCCAATTTATAACATTGAGAATGATTGTCCAATATAGTTGAATTGAAAAAATGAGACCAAATAGTAAAAAAAAAATATTAACTTATAATCCATTATAGAAAACTTAACACACATCTAAAAAATATATATAGAATATACAAAATTAATAGAAATACAAAAAAAAATGTGGATCACTAACTCCATGTGGAACACAAACACCTTCATATACCTCTACTATAATCACATGAAAACTAATATAATTGTTCAATTCAAATTAATTAACGAGATGATATCCTAACTTTCAAAAGATATCCAAAGAATAAAATTTTTATAAACACTAAGGTGTGTATATAGAGAGTGACTGAACTTTATTTATAGTATTCCACCACATAATCTATTTATGAACATTATAAAATAATCCATTCCATAGTAGATCAAATTACAAGTGTGAGATACCATTTTTATTTTTGTAAAAACATGTAAAAAGAAGATTTCAAATTTTAATCATTTCATTTAATGGGAAATAATTTTTCATGATTAATTAATAATGAGTAAGGAAACAAATAAAAACTTAATAAAAATAGTTATTCATATAAAAATTCATCAAAGAATCATCAAAGATATACAGGGTGACATAAGACCTATGTACTAATCCATCCATATACATAATCCGAATCACCACCACCAAATCCATGCTCACATTAAAATCTATAATCATATCATATAAATATCCAACATTGCATTGGAAACATCCTAGAGTGGAATCCTTGAGCAGTATGAAGTAACTGCTACCCAGAGTGGCATCCCAAACTAGTGATGGAATGCGGGGGAGAGTTTTACTCAAAACCAATCTTGATACCTGTCTTAGGGAATCCTTTCAAAACCCCCTCCACTAGTTTCCCTCATGGGTTATAAATAAAGATAGGGCATTACATCTGAATCCAAACTCCAATAATCCATTATTTGGTGATTAACATCAGGTGTATAAACATGTTTAAAATCAGAGGCATTACCCTCAATATATCACAATAAATGATAAACAACCACAAATTAAATCTTGAGAATAATAAATAATGAATACAAATACATTATATTTCATATAATGTAGAATAAAATAAAATACCACTAATGACTTCTACATAGTGATCAAAAATACCATAATCTCTTGAATAACTTGGAGATAGTAGTTCCCATATTTATCACCAACCAAATCTATCAGATTTGAAAAGAGTTTACATATATTAAGGTGAGCATACAAGTATGCTCAATATGATACACCCTGAAATATCTGTATAAAATGTGAAAGAATCATGATAAATAACAAATTAAGAAAACAAGAAATCAACTAATTCATTAAATTTGGTGAAATAAATCACAACCTCAGTAAGGATCACTCACCAATTAATTCATATAAATTGGTAACATAATAATAGGATATTTTTTACATGAAAGGCCGCAACATCTCCATTCTCACTAAACCAATCACTCTCACCCCAACAACATATGTACTGTTGCAACCATACCCTTTATATTCACCATTCCCATATTGAAACCACATCACATTCACATCATTATCTCATCATATATGTCACTAATCCCATTACATTCTTATAATAATATCATCACATAACCTATTAGTAAGTAAAAAATCCATCACAACTAATGTATCAAAAACTATACCTCAATTTATTATTTTTTGTGAATGTAAACCTATAGTAACAAAAGTCATTGTAGCCAAAATGAAGTTATATGCTATAACCCCAAGATACTACTAAAAACCTATACATTTATGGTATAATTGAGATCCATTAAAAACCATATAAGTATATACCCAACACCTATATAGTATGACATGTCGAGAAGTGAGAGTTTGGAGGAGTGTACAAAACCTATGTATCCTTGATATCCTTAATTTATGAAAAAAACCCCAGATCCCAAGGCCATATGGGTTTCATCTACCCTACTAACTTGAGTGGTGAAGCTTATGAAATAATATAACATAATATAATATATTCCATCATTATCCTAAGGGAAACAATCCTACCCTGTACTTAAATATAGCTAAAATACCTCTTGAAAACCTAGATGCTATTTCTATTACTATGAATCTAAATTTAATGATAATACAAGATCTGGAATTCATTATAATTAATCATATTTTAATTTAATCGATTAAAATTTACATTATTAATTTCAATGTTAATTAGAATTTAATCATTAATAATCATTCTAATCCTAGTGTCTTTTATATTATTCATTTTAATTTCTAGTTTCCATCCCATTCACATAGAAAATTAATCAAACCATCAAATGGTTTTCATAAAATATTTCATTACCCCCATAATCCCCAAAATCCCACAATCCATTTACAAATCATTGAAGTCCCTTTATATTTTGTATTCTAGGACACAACCTGAGCTACAATAAAGAATATGCACTTACTGTGCATTATAACAACTACAATTGGTAGTTAGAAATCACAATAACCAAAAAGTTATGAAATATCCAAAAAAGAAGAAAGATGAGAAATCTATGCTCTCAGCCAAAAACATTTATCCCAACATAAACCATAGCTCAAAACATATACAATAAGAAATCATATATCGTAACTTACATTACCCATCCCTTTATTAATATCCCAACCATACCAGGTTTCACAAAACATCAAAATAAGGGATGTACAATTCGATGGAATAAAAAAGCTAGACAAATTAAATTCAGTATATAATATTCAAGGGGAAACTAAGGACATCACAATATGAACAAAATATTAGAAAATATGGATGGGTGATAAGGAGAAAAAATATTTAATTATAGTAAAAATAATTAACCTTTATCATATTGATTTAACCAATTAATTATGATCATGTAACAATTAAAAAATTGATATATATCAGCTAAAAAAGATAGAGTAAACCAAAAATCTTATGCAAAAAAACAATTACATGATAATTAGTTTCCAGTGATGAATGAGTGTTAAATCCAAATACCTCATTCATCATTCAAATATTCTTACCATATTTATGTTTTCAACCAAATTTAGGCATATCAATGAAATTAAGGAATACAAATTATCAATATAAAAAATCTCACATTATCATTAAAATATTAGGATCCACTTTCAATGTATAATAAAATCAGACCACATCGCCATAAAATATTTCTAATTTACTTACATCAGGTTAATTATGTTTATTAAGGTCAATATTAATCATTTACCTATAGAGGATAAATCATTAAAATAACACACCAACACATGAATAAGTAGTGGTTATGAATCCATTATTTCTACAAGAAGCATTTAATGGGTCCGGAATAAGAATGTCAGAATATTATAGCACCCAGAGGTTTTATTATGTATTTTTTTTCAAATAAATTTTATTTCTTTGATATCTTTCAATATACACAACACCAAGTTTTAACAAACTCTTAAATACAATAAATATTATTTTTTCAAATAAGACCATTAGAGCCATACCATTAAACTTGGTCGTATGAATAAGAGTAATTTTTTTAAAATAATTATGAAGGTTTTGTATAGATAAAATATATTGATATGTAGTATTTAATATTTGGTAAAGTCATTTTATTCATTGAAAAATATATTTTTCTCTTAAGAAAAATGATTTTATTTGTTTTTGTGAATACATAATAAGAATAATTTTTTTCCCACTTTAAGAAAATATATTGGAAAAATTGTACTTCATTTTTAAATTACTATGTAAAAAATAACTTAGATACAAACTTATGTATTCTTAGAAAAAGATAATATTTTTACTAATAGTGAAAAATATATTTTTTTTATTAAAATATTCATTTCGTTTAAAGAATTTAGAAGTTCCATTTTATTTTAAAAAAATATCAAAAGTAAAATTAGATCCATTATGTCATTATAAATCTAAATCATTTTATTTGAATCAATTCTATACTGAATTTTTTTATTAAAACTTTTTATACCTATGAAAAATGTTTTATTTGAAATCCTTTTTTTGTCGTGTCTAGGGGTTTACTTTTAAATTAAAATCAAAAACCTCTATAAATTGAATTTATAAAAATATATTACAAATATTTTATCATAATAATTAATATCATATAATACTTCCAAATAAATTTTTGGTCTTAATGAATTGTAAAAACAAAAAAAGTAATTTCATTAGTAATGTTAAAACGAGGTTTTTGGGGGTTAAACTAAACAGATAAGGGTTACAGTAATATAAAAACATGTAAAAATCCAATTTTATTGTCATATTTAGTACATATATCATCTATGGTTTAGTAATGATTCATTTTTGAGCCTTTTGGCATAATAAAACGTTGTTATACCTTATTTGTTTCAAAAATTCCATGTGTGTCCTCTCCCTCGCTTATAAAAGGGTTCCCAATATCCCCTCTTATTAAATATTAAAAAGTATTTTTGCACATCCAAGACCTACCAAAATACCTTCCTTAATTCCCTCACCATATCCCAGAGGCCTTATTTTTATCAGTTTACCCTCATAATAAATCTTTAGGTGTAATCCTAAAGAGGTTCTCCGAAAAAGTTGCACAATCATTAACCATGTGTTTTAATTTTATTTCTTCTTATAACACCTTAAAATATTATTAAACCATTATGATATAATAAAATAAATATATAAAATATAAATAGATATTATTATGTTATTATCGTGACCTATATCCATATCCACTTCCATAAAATGGGAAAATTAACCATCGACCGTGTGTATGACTATAACATCCCCATCCTGGATACCACTAAATCAGTGCCCCAAGTATAGTTGTCACATGAACTCAGAAAAGACACCCCATATTATAGAGGGTTTTGACTAATAATAAGGGTATAATAGATTATTTTGGGAGACTATAACTTCTTCTCAAAGTTACCCACAATAGATAAACAAAAAATTAGGGAAATCGTATTCAACAAAAAATTGAAATGAATTACCAACATTTCCCAAATTAGGGTACAAGAGTAAAACCAAAAAGTAATCCTGCTATGTAATTTCAATGAAATGTCAAGTGGAAGGAAACACAAAATGTAGAAAAACTTAGGAATCCCCAAAATGGGTTCTGAATCCTAGTCTGGTCCCTCACCCATGCACATGCCTTGTCCAAATCAACTCTGTTGCACCGATCCCTTGCCCTTGTTTTGACCTGAAACCATGAAGTCCACTTAGGTACCCATACAACGGGTTTGAGTACAACTTAGTAGAGCACCACCAATGGTGTCTAAAAAATATCTAGTCTAACAAATAGTGAATTCATGCACTGATATAATTTTAAGATGAACAAATGATAAACTAGGTTCTATTAGTTAACATTATCAATGAAACCATTTTCATTATTTGTTCCAATGGTTAGTAAATTAATTTCTCACATAATGGTCAATATCAGTCAACAACTATAAATAAGGAAGAATTTAATGTTCCCTATTTCACTAGGGATACCATTTTTATAATGATTAACAACACACTTTCCTTGGAGCCTTAGTCTTGGTAGTCTTATCCAATGCAACCGTTAGGCACCTAGAGCCTAAGTCTGACTCCCTAACATGTGCATTATAGGGTGGTGTTTATATGCTCATTCTAAATCAAACCATGAGAAGAGTCTCAATACACTATCCCACACACCACCAAGACTTTTTGATTTTCTTTGTTAACCATCCATCATATAAACCATTTCAATAATCCATAATCGAACAATACACATAACATTCACAATTCATTGTTAAATCAATACATAAATCATCATAACATCTTCAACATTTAGACATTGTAATTTACAACCATAATTATTTAAAAAAATAACCTTAATTTATCAAACTCATTCCTGATATTCCAAACAAACCTTTATTCCATGTTACTAGTTTAATACAATCATGTTTATTTGCATTTACAAACCATGTTAAACAACCCAAAAAAATACCATTGATTCCTTTCATAAACCTATGTTAACATTAAAAACATATAATTCCTAGGTTTATCCCCTTAAACCCAACAATTTTATATTTAATAACCCAAATCAAAGTTCATTAGTACAACACACCCTATGGGTAGCCTCATTTCTGATCCATCCAACCTTGATGAATCCCACAGGGATCGCGAGGGGTTTATCTTTCAATTTAAAAAACCAATTTACAGAATCTTACCAATGATATCAAATTAAAAATAATAAATCATCATATCACAATCACATACACTTAAAATAAACATCAAGACTATGTAATATAACTTGTTGACCACCTACCTTGATTCAAAATATAGATGCACACTCAACCTTGGAGTTTGACATGGATTCGACCACCCTTCAAAGCCCCAACTTTTGATTTAATAAAAAAGGAGGATGTTGGATATTTAGTAGTAGAAGAAGAAATCTGAAATCCAAAATCCAGAAAAGATAAGGAAGATGAGTGTTAGACTCACGCAGATGTTCAATCGGATCCCAAAAACAATCTAAACAACCTAGAAACGAATGATATTTATCCTTAAGAAGCCTTGGGTGTTTGGGTTTGCAACTAGGGTTTTTGGTGAATAAATGCAGGAAATAATCAGGTAGAGAACATAAATACCAATGGGGTAAAAGGGTAAAAACCCACTTTTAATAATGTGAATGGTTTGGCCACATGATTTTCCAAACCGTGCACCAACCGTGTACCAACCACTATTTATGAGGGGATAGGTCGCAATATTACATAGGAATTCCAAGCGATTTAACAAACCATGTTCCAAGCATATGGGATGGATATATCAATGATTACATGGGTTGGACCCCCATTCATTTTTTACTTAACTATTCACCCCTCCTCTTAGATGGCATGGTTTGGGTGCATAGTTACTACTAACCATGTGACAAACATGCATGAAGAACAAGACGGCCTCCTTCCCCTTTCTTTCATGTCACGAACCCCTAGGACACCCATGATCATCCTCATACACATGATAAACATTTAATTAATGCACATTAAGGGATTTAAACCATGATTTATACATAAATGTACCTCAATGATGTTTTGGATCATATAATCTTCCCACCTTATAACAACTTGTCTTTGAGACACTCTTCCTAAGCATCATTGAGCTCCCAAAGTAATGATAGTGGACCACTTGGACTTTATATCCATTTCCCTCTCTTAATTTTCTTCTTTAAAATTACCATGCTTCTATAACACCCGAACCAAAGGAATAGTCTTTCCCCCCAATAATATTTCACTACTATCCACAATATGAATCAGATGCTCCTCAAAGCACACATAAACCTAAAGCTCAACATCATCAACATCAATCACCTGGGATGGGTGAAGATGATACTAGTGAATTTTTAAAGCATGAAAAACATCATGCAAATCACTACACCTCTATGTAAGTGACAATCAGTACACCACTGATCTGATCCACTCCAAAATATCAAACGACCCCATGAACGTGGGTGCCGACATTCCATGATTCCAAATCCAATAGTGACCCAACCTTAGTGAAACCTGAAGAAACACACGATCACCCACCATAAACTCAAGAGGTTGATGATGCTGTGACACATACGAATTTTGATAACACTAATCCATATCCATCCACTTTTGGATTAAATTAACATGATATGATGTCTCCTTCGAAATACTTGACCAAAAAAATTGACTCCCCACCCTCTATCCAACATAACAAAGATCTATAAGGCCTCCTATATAGCTCCTCATATGGTACCATCAGAATAATTACCTGGTGACTATTGTTATAGGTGAATTCAATAAGCTCCAAGTGTTTATCCCATGTTCCAAAAACTTCTTGGATGAATTACCTCAACATGTCCTTTAGAATCTAAATAGTATGCTATGATTTTCCATCCATCTAGGGGTGGAAAATCATACTCAAAAACACCGAAGTACTAAGGATCTTCTGTAGCGCTTTCCTAAAGTGTGATATAAAATTCATATAAGGATATAGAACTATAATTCATGGAACCCCATAAAATTGTACTATCTCCTAAGCATACAACTCACCCAATTAATCAATGAAGAAGGTATATTGAATTGGTAAGAAATACGCAACCTTGTCCAACCAAGAAAAAACCACCCATATCGCATCATTCTTCTAATCCATCCTTGAAAGACACAAAAAAAATCTATTATCATGCCATCCCATTTCAACTCTAGAATGGGAAATGGATGTAACAAACCACTTGGTCACTGATTCTCCACCTTTACATACTAATAGGTATAACATATCACCATGAAACATGCATATTCTATATTCATCCCCAGACACCAATACTATCTATGATGATCATGATACATATTGGTTAATGTAGGGTGGACCGCCCACTTCAATTCAAGGAACTCATGCCTCAACTCTTCCTGTATACATATTGATACAAACACATGACCACGAACGTAAGCGATATCACCCTCACCAATAGTCCAACCTAAATGAGACTCCCCACCTTCAATAATTTCCCTAAAATCCAAAAAATCTATATCCTCATGCCACCTCTCCTTGATACGACTCAGAAGTGTTAAATCAACTATTAAGGATGAAAGGGTCATCTATACTTTCTAATCATTCAACTCTATATATATCCTAGAAAACAATGCCATCATCCTACGCTCAGAACTAGATTCCAGAGCCACCTGATTTTGAGTTTTCTGACTAAAAGCATCTGAAACACTATTCCCATTTCTTGGTGTGTAAACCAACTCAAAATAAAAGGACAACATGTATTCGACCCAACTTTTCTACTCAAGATTCAAATCAGACTTGGAGAAAATATACTTAACAAAATTTTGATCAGTATACACAATAATCCTCTCTACCATCATGTAATGCTACCAACATTTTAATGTATAAGACAATATGGTATTTTTAAGATCATGAAAATTATAATTTCATTCATGATTCTGTAACTTCTATGAACCATACAAAACCACCTAGTCATTCTACAGCAACACGGATCCATGACCAACACCAGATGCATTAAAAAACAAGGTATACGCCTTTATTGGCTCGGTTAGGTTCAATATTGGTGCAGTTTTCATCCTCTCCATTAACTCCAAAAAAGAAATATCACAGGGTTCAGTCCACTCAAAATTATACCCTTCTTGATCAAACCCAAAATTAGTGCTTCTATGGGGATAAATCCATGACGAACCTTTGATAATTACCCTCCAAACCTATAAAAACATGGACATAAAAAACATTGTTGGGATGATCTTAAGATACAAAAACTTTCACTTCATATGGGTCCAGAGACACACCTCAAATGAAATTATGTGACCCTAGAAATGTACATTTTCAATCCAAAAATGAAACTTGGATAGCTTAACATATAGTATATTCTCCCTTACTGTATGAAAAACAATTTTATGGTTTTTAGAATGATCTTCATGAGTTTCTGGGTACACCAAGATGTCATCAATAAAGACAACTACAAACTAATCTAGGTATGGGTTAATGAATATATTTATTAGGTCTATAAACACTACTTGCATGTTTCTTAACCCGAATGTCATCACAACAAAATCATATAACCCATACCAACTCTTAAAAGAAGCATGTGTTACATTGGGAAATATCAACATTACCTGGTGATACCATGAGCTTAGAATAATCTTGGAGAACATTGTAGCACATATCTTCTAGTTAAAAAATATCTCTGATTCAATGAAGACGGTATCTATTCTTAACTTTAATCTAATTCAACTTTCTATAATCGACACACAACTGCAAGGACTCATCATCATTCATATAAAAAAACACTAGGGATCCCCAAGGTGACATACATAAGTGAATAAACCCATTTTTCCCAGTTCCTACAACTGTGTTTTAAGTTCCCAGAGTTTTTTTGTTCCATTCTATATAGAGGAAAAGAAACCGGTTCTTCCCCTCACAACAACCCTAATGTGAAATTAGCATACCTCTTGGGTGGAAGCACTAATAACTCTTCTGTAAACACATTTTGAAAACCATTAACCACTATAGAAACGAACATTTTCTCTACTCCCTCATCATCAAGCATAAGACATGCCGCTTGGGTTATTATTTCACCCAACTACTGACTAACATGCCCCACACGACCTGCTTGGATATCCCATTCACCACAATGAACATAATTATTTATTTAGAGGGACATACACATTATCATATGGTGGTAATATCTAATATGGATTAGGTACAAAACCATCCAATCTATCCCCATTATTAGATCAAAACCTGACATATCTAGCACAAACAAGTTCTATAGAAAAATGTACCCACCTACATCAAGAGCAGAATCCTTACATTCCTATATATTTCCAACTCGCACACCTAACAGTGTGTTAATCAACATGACCCTACACACATGTTCTACCAGTAAGCCTAATACACTCACAAACTCAGCATATATAAAAGAATGTGAAGAACCTGCATCAAACAAAGAACTATCAAGTATGTGATCTACAAAAATCGTACCTTGATATGTTAGTGGTCTATCCTCACCACCTCTAGGTTATAGATGAACTGCATGAATATAACCTGTCTCTCTACCCTAAGCTCCATTCTTATTTTCTAGAACATCAATACCTAGATGATATATACTCTCTCTACCTATAGTACCATGTCCATTACCATGAACGACACGGCTGGTGGAGCTCCAACTACCTACATGATATGGGGTGATCAAACCCCTACCTATACCTTGCACCATCCATGATCCTGCATTAGTACCCATATATTGAGGGTTCTTAAAGAACCTATACAAATTCCCCCACCTTCCAAATACAGAAAACTCAACTTTTGGTGAGAGATAATAACTATTCACGTTTCTTGGCCTGCCGCATTGGTATCAAAAAATTCAGTCACTACCTTATGAGGTTGGTTCCATTTTTCAAATACTCTATCTGCTATCACCCTAGTGTAAAATTTAAAAGTATCACTTCTTAAAACCCGAATATACACAACTAGATCTCCCAACTAGAAATACATGCCCACCACTAGAAGCCTCTTTGAGGTTCACTTCTGAAATAAGGGCATAATCCACCACTTCTAGAGCCCTCTTTAAACGAAAGATATTCACATTTGACTTGAACTAATAGCTAAATATTTCATGGAAATGTGTCTCTATTGCTACCTCCAACCCTTCCAACACTGTAATTGATCATTTCAAGTTAGTGAAATAGTCAACATAGTCCATCACTGACATAATACTCTGGGTTAACCTCCTAAACTATGGAGACTTCTCTGGAATCAAGTTATCTAGATAGAAATATTTCAGAAACTTGTCCAAGAAATATTTCCATATCATGACATCATCCGACTATGTTTGGAATAGGACATCTCACCAGTGACATTCCTGACCCTATAGTATATAGGCTACCAGCTTGAAACACTTCTCAGGAGGAGTCTCTAACTGATCAAGAATTTTCTGAATAGACTCTATCAAAAACTCGGATGCATCAGGTCTGACCTCTCTAGAAAGATTTGAAGGGTGTTGTAGTGGAAACTCCATATTCCGCTCAAAAATACTTAGAACAGCCACCCAAGGTACAATTATGTCATCTAGATAAAACTAGTGAAATTCTCATATGACATATCCTCTCCCCAATTTCCCTAGATCACTAGATTTCCCTGCTCAAATTATAGAGGATCATTTTTAGAAACATCATCTTTTCTCCCAACCTAAACATGATTTCATGGAGGAATTTCTATAAAATTAAAAACATAGATCTCAGAACACATAACAAAGATCATTACCCATTTACAAAAAATAAGGCTCTCTACTAGACATACAAAACACATTTTTCTTACACTTTTCCATCAAACATAGTTGTATCCTTATCACTACCCTTATCCATCCCTACCACGGGATATAGTCAACATGGGTTAAATAATTCACACAACTACAATATTTTCCATTAAAAATTTTTTATACCATTTCCACTTTCACAATATAAACCATTTTCTTTTAATAACCTTTCATTCTATAAAACTTATTTCAACCATAATTTTTTAGCCAATTTTTTTCTTTCATTAGGAAAAATTCGTTAACCATTGTATTGATTTATTTAAATTTAAATATTTGTATTATCTTTATTAAAAATCATTTCATCAAATTTTCCAATAAAATGGAATTCATTTTATCACTCGTGTCCCAGACATCTTCTCCTTGTGTTCCTACCATGAATCATGACACCTATATCCCTGGGTACCTAAAATGATACATGGATTCACAACACCATACTATTCCATTCATGAGAAAAATATCAAAAAATAGTCATATAACACAAAAAGTGCACCACCCAATTGTGAAATGTCATCTAACCATAACAACACACGGAAAGAACCAAAATACCACCCTGGGAACTTGGGGTTTCCCTCATACATGGGTTAGATAATCTCATGAATGAGCTCATTTACAAGGACCGACACATCCTAGTCCCACATATACCATCCCCAAATAATATGATAATATAAAAGAACCACCTTTGTTACCAATTTTTAATGTCCCTAAGTTGAATGCCCGTAAACTGCTACCCTGATTCAAGTCTACACAAGACCTCATGAATGTTTACCCATAAGCGAGAGACTATCGACTAGTAGTGAGGGTTTAATAGATTTTGTGGGGAGACTATTACCTATTTGTTAGAGTAATATAAAATAGATAAAAATGAAATAAATTAAATAATATACAGTTAAAAATTAAAATATAGTTCCAAAATTTCATAAAATTGGTTACAATCCCACTACCAAATGTAAACATGATATGCAATTTCAATAAAGTGGCAAGTGCATGGAAACTAAATATGTAGACAAATTATGGAATCCAAAAAATAGGTCCCAAATCCATGTTTGTGTCCCTCATCCATGCACATCCCATGTCCAAATCAACCCTCGAGCACCAGGCCCTTTTCCTTATCTTGACATGCAACCATGAAGTCTACCCGAGTACCCAATGATGGACCAAGTATGGTGTGAGTACAAATTAATAGGCCACTACAAATGGTGTCTATAAAATCTAAAGTCTAAAAAAATAGTGTATGCTTATACTTAGAGAATTACAATATGAACAAAATATAAACCATGTTTTATTAGATAACATTATCACTAAAACCATTTTCATTATTAGTTAAAAGGGTTATGAAATTAGTTTATCACATAATGACATATACTTGTCAACTACTGTACATAAATAAGCAATTCATGTTCCCTATCTCACTAGGGAAACCATTTTCATAGTCAATAACAACACACTTACCATGGATCCTTAGTCCATTTAGTCTCATCCAATGTAATCGTTACGAGCCTAGTGCCTTAGTCTGGCTCCCTAACCCGTACATTCTAGGGATTGGGTTTAGAGCCTCAGTCATAGCTGAACCATGGGAGGAGCCTCATTCCACTATCATACACACCACCAAACCATGTTCACATGATTTATTAACCATATATGACACAAACCATTTCAATAATCCATTATCAAACAATACACATAAAATTCACAATTCATCGTTCAATCAATACACAAATCATCTTAATGTCTTACCCATTTACAAATTCTCATTTACAAACATAAGCCTTTTAACAAATTCAAATTAATTCATTTAACCCATTCTAAATATTCTATAAAACCCTTTATGCCATGTTACAAATTTAAGATAATCAACATCTATTTCATTTTCAAACCATGTTAAACAACCAAACACAATTCCCATATATTCTTTTTATAGACCCGTGTAAACATTAAAAAGTAAAAATACTAGTTATATCCCCTAAAACCCACCAATTACATATTTAACAACCTAAATCCAAGTTCATGAGTATGGAACACCCCATGGGTATCCTCTTTTCCGATCTAGCCAACCTCGAAGAATCCCATGGGGATCATGAGGGGTTTAGTTTATCATTTAATCAACCAATTATCCAAATCCTAAAAAAGAAATAAAATGAAAAAAAATCATCTTAGCACAACCAAATACAAATAAAATACAAATCAAGACTATGAAATATAACTTATATAGTACCTATCTGAATTATGTAGACAACCACATGCTCAAAATTGTCCTTTGACCCAAATTCAACCACCCTTCAATGTCCTAACTTATAATACACTATAAAATGAGGGTTTTAGTGTTTCAGAAGGAGAAGAAAAAATCGACAAGACCCAATCTAGAAAATAACAGGAAGAGTATTTTTATACTCAATTGGAGCTTCAATATGCACCCAATGACACTCCAAACAACCTAGAAATGAAGGAGATTGATCCTTAGGAAGCCTTGGGAATTTTGGTTCGTTAATAGTGTTAGTGGAGAAGAAATGAGAATCATAATTTGGTAGAACAAATAAACAAAAAATGTTAAAAAAGGGAAAAATTCCACTTTTAATGAGGTTCATGGTTCGGACACATGGTTTTATTAACCATGTGTGAACCGTTCACCAGCCTTTTATCCACGAGGGGTTATCTCACCCATTTACCTAGGGATTCCACAAATTACAACAAAATGTGCACTAACTATACATGATGGATTTGTCTAAGACCCCATCCTTTACAATCCACCATTTCATGGTTTACTTAACTATGTAACCTATCTCTTGGCTAGCACAATTTGGGTGAATAGTTACTGCTAACCATGCGTCTATCGTGCAACATGCACATGATGGATCAATTCCCCTTAATTTCATGTTGAAAACTTTCAGGACCCCAAAAAACATTCTCATAAACCTGAAAAACATTTAATTAATGCACTTTAATGGAGTCAGACCAATATTTAAATAGGAATGTACCTCCATGATTTTTGGGATCATAAAACGGTGGACTACCGCCTCACGAACTGATGAAATTCGTTTTCCATCACCAAATATTATGGATGGATAAAATTATGGATTTATCATATGTTTATGATATTTGTAACATAATTATAATTCTTTAATAATAATATCACATCTACCTTAATATCATCCAATCCATTGGAAAATGATAACATCGCTCATGGATACGTGTGGACTACCACATCCACGAAGCTGTGTGAAACATTTTACATTTTATTATGACTTGAATGGTTGTGAGGATAGATTTAATTATTTACCTTTTTTTCATTCCATCATTTTATAAAATTCAAATAGATTTCATGTGCATGTATGAGCTACCATCTCTATGAATGTTGTAATTCATTTTTAATATCAAACTTTAATGGATTTATATAAAAACATATATAATGAATATATATGATATTTATATGATTTTTAACACTCAAGAGATGTTGGAAACAAGATCAAAGTAAAATAAATTATAATACCAAACCAAAACATACATGAAAATTGAAGCTATTATTACTCAAAAATTTATTTTAACAGGGAATTGTTTAAAAATGAGGCATAAATATTTATAAGAAAATTATATATGGAATGATATATTTGATTATTATTATATAATAGACATAGAATAGACCTATATTTATTATAAAATAGGTTCCATTTTGAATGAATAAATTTGACACTTGAGGTAAAAGATTTACACCTCACCTTAATTTCTATGGGACACATGCCACAAACACCACTTGTTTCTTTTGTGTGGCGTGTATACTAACCTTGATTGTATTTTATGATTATTATAATGATAATAATGGGATTTAAATATTCATATAATATTTGTTTTGTTCTTGGGGCTTATGATTCAATATTTACCAATGTTTAAAGGGATTTATGTTATAATCTCTTGGTTTTTTGGGATTGCTTACGATTATACTTTCAAAGATGAAATATTATAAGTATCTCACAAGAAACTCCTGAAATTTCTTATACTAATTTTTTCTCATTAAAATACACATTTCCAATCATTTTATTCTCTTTATGTACTCAGGGGTCCAATTTTTTATGGAAAACATACTTTATATCTCTCTTTGATTGGAAATCCTTTTTCTTCCATGACAATGTTTTTTATTTTTTAGAATTTTTTTACTATTATCAAGTAATTTTTTAAAGAAAATGTTTACTTATTTTAAATTTAAAATTAATCGGTTAAAAGTAATATTCTTAAATTTTTTCAAACAATTATCTTTTTTTTAATTTTAGGAAAAATGTGACAGTAATATGAATTTTAGCGTGTACGACATGAACCTTATTTTACAGAGTTATGACCTCTAGATGACTAAAGCCTTATTTGTAAATTTAAAAGTTTATTTTTAAATAAAATATATTCCTTAATGTTTAGTAAATTTTTATATTTTAAATAAGTTTTTTCAATGTGGAAATGTTATTTTTCTCAAGAAATGTTCCATATAATGTTTCAAAATCATTTTACATTTACGATGAAATCCTTTAATGCAAATTAGTCTTTACTAGGAATGTGATCAAATTGTAACATCCATATTTATTATTTGAATGGTTTATGATTATAATAAAAATATTTTTATGAACCCATTACATTTCCAAGGGTTATTGTATGGTAAATTGATGAAATTATTATGAAACCCATTTCTCTTCCGTGGGTTACGCTATCACTATATGTTTATAAAACCCATTACTTTATATGGGTTCTGATATGATAAATGTTTTATGATATTTTGGCACATATATGTATAATTTTACTTATGTGAGGGGTCGGAACTATATCTTCCACTAATGCATTTGGAAAATATTTATATCTCATGAGAAAAATTGGGTTGGAATAAGGATTGAACCTAGTTCTGTAAGGGACTTTTTTACACCATGATAGTCCTCAGAGTGAACCTTAACTAGTTATATGGTTTAAGGATCGAACCTATTCCACTATAATAATTTTGGAAATGGATCTTAACTACAAAGTAAATTATTTTATATGCTCATGTTTATGCCAAAAATCATTGACTTATTCTAATTTTATTCCCTCGTTGATTATGTTATTTGATTCCACTATGATTTTTGTGAAATAAATATCCGAGATTTATTCCATATCAAAATATTATTTATATAAATTTTGTGGTTTTAAAATGTTAAGCTTATATTACCATACACTTATTCCCATTATATGTTGATATCTTTTAGGTTTACCTTTATGAAGTATCTAAGTTCACCCTTTATTATGTTTCTTTTCCCCACGTTATGAAGGAAGGTGTCAGGTATGATATGTATTTGAAGGGTGATAGTTATGAAGAACTTTGTGGGGGATAATGTAGTTTACTTAAGGATTATTACCTTATGTATCCATGTTTCCAATGATACTAGACCTATACAATTTTTTCATGGATCATTATGATATGTAAGGAATATTCATTTTCTAAGATTTAATATTATTGTATAAATATTTTGGATCATTATAGTTGGAATCAGAGAAAGGTTTAGGTAAAAATTTGGAAACTAGGATGAGAGAAATTGAGTGAGATCCCTAAGGATATGTCTAAGGATAATTCTAAGGATAATCCGAAGTAAAAGAAAATTTCATTGAATTTTGGTAAAGGTTAGAGCAAGTGGATTCCAAGAAATTAAATCCTTGTATGGATACAAAAATGGATGAAGATTTATATTTTAAAACCTTTGGATAATAAATATGAAAATAGTGCATTTACCAGGACTCAATCATCACTTTTTCCATGAAAATGATCCTTGCTATGCATCTTGTTTGACACTCATAAGGTATATATTTATAAAATTAAAAAACTCTTTATCGAACATAAATAATGATTTAAATATATGATGAACATGAATGACCTTGGGTAAACCTAAGGTGTCATATATATAAAATATGACTTCATGATTTTGATATAAAATAAATGTTTTTTCATGATTATGTGGTTTCTCAGTATGATTACTATTTCTTGGACTATGCATTTTGGTTATAGTCAATGGATGGGACCTCAAGTAATCTTGTTAATGAAATATTTGATGGAAAATTAAATGATTATATTCTTGAGAAACCAAATTTAGTTTGATCTATAATATAAAATATCATTTCTAAGATTAGAAAACATTTTTAAGATATGAATCATAATGAAGTTTCAAATGAGAAATGTGGGGAAACATTTTTTTAAGTCATTAATTTGGAAATGTCCACATTATGTTAGTGGTTACACTGATCTACTTGTCATGACACCCCTCCCCTCAAAGTGTACCCCTGCTGGGCTGAAAATGGGAGAAGAGAGATAGTGACCCCTGAGTCCCACCTCCGGTAGGCTCTAGGTTTGTGACTAGCCGCGTGTGTATAGAAAATACACATATGGGTGGCATTACCCTCTAAGAGAACACATGTGGAAGAGAGAGATAAGATAGACACCGACCAACACATGCTCAAACCAAAAAGTAAAAGAAACTAATGTAAACAAATGTAATTTCATGCAAAAACCATAACAACTAAATGGAAAAATAGAAAGTAACAAATGAAAGTAAACGACAATGACGACGAATCTCGAACAACTCATACAAAAAACGGAGATAGTAGTAACCAGATCCTACTGAAGTAACGATAGTGTGCTAATACACAGTTAAAAAATTGTGAAAAAAAATCTTCACCTAAACATGTATACTATGATCTCAGCCTCACCATCAATACTATCACCCATTATCACATACAAGAGTATATAATATAATAAGGACCATCAAGGGTTCCCCATAAACACTTCCCCATTAGTTTTCTACTTTACCGTAACATCACATTTCATGGACATCTCCCTCCAAAAAGGATTTTCAATAGACACCTGGACACAGCACCACAACACACACCTCATGCATCAATATGCACCTTATTGACCGACATGCACCTTGTGAATCACACCACCACATTCATGTAACCAAAATAAATAGGTATTTTTCTAGAGACACCATATATCGGATAACGTGTATCATACATTGAGTATTATACCTCAAGCCATCACAACCCATACATCATGTATGGATCCTCAAGACATCCCATCCTTTACACATTATACATATAGTAGCCCTTTGGAAACTATATCCAGAATATATGTGTGTAAAATATACACAATCCAATCCGTCCCACTATAGATATATATGGGGGAAACTAACCACTGTGTATACCATCACAAGTAACTACCAAGATAAGAGAGTAGATCCAAAGGGGGTAGTCATTCATCCATCCTCCCACCGGGATGTTTGGGAAAACACCCTTGGGCTCAGAATCCATGGGATGTTAGTCTCCGTAACCGATATGGTGGAGTTTCATATAGAAACAAAAAAAGTAAAAGTTATAATATAGCTCACACCCATTCTATGGAAAACACCTAATCTCATACTCAACTGTAGGTAACATCTCTCATACTCTAGGAATCCACTCCTAATAATATATATCATATAAGCACACAATCATTTTGAAGAGCTACATTATTTTATCATATAACATTTTATCAGTTTCACTTTATGTTAATTAATTATTTAAATATTAATTAACCATTATCAATTCCATATTACATTACATTATCATTTCAACAAATATCATTTCCCTCCATGTATAACAAAGCTGATTCCACAACATCTCAATATCACAACCTCATAATTGCATCCTAGAAAGCTCCAACCCCATGGGTTAAATATTCATTCATTTATTAACAACATTACAACTTTCTAAAAATCCAGGTATTTTAGGAAAACATTCTAAGATACAAAACACAAGGGGATCAACATGTTGAGTAGGTGAACTATCCATAGAGTTTTTTACACTTACAACAGGAGCATATAACCATCTATCCTCAATAATCAAAACACAAAAATAACATGGAATAACTCATGAATTATAACCAATTTTGGAACCATCTACCTCATGTAGTGGGGAAATTAAAATAGATAAAAAATGAAAAATTCAACATGCATCCAAATTTCACATTAATGACTAGGCCCATCTCCAACTCGTTCCATCATCTCAGGTGCCCTTACCGATACACATATGTATAAACCGACACATTTTTTCACTCTTGGAATCAACTAATGCCCCAACCATTGGGCCTCCCTACCTCCACATACCACAAAATACCTCTAGGCTCAGGTACCCTAGGCTCACACCACATCCAAGCCTACCTTCCCCCACAACCACAAGTCTCATATCTAGAGCACATCACAAGTAACCAAAACAACATAGCAATGGGATCTCGACCCCAAATAAAGAATTCAGCATTTAAACACAATGATCTCTTTCAGTTACAAAGTATAGGAACTCATACTTTACCAGAAAGAGGTAAACTCAGGCCCTACAAGGCATTAACTTTATCACACAATTGTTTCTTATTCCAGATTGAATTAACCAATTCATTATTCACAGGTTCCAACTATGGGAAACCTAAGAAACAAAATATCAAAAGCTATAACCAAATTAATTAAAAAATTATTTTAACCTAACATTACTTCTTTTATCAACAAGCGTCAACATGATTTAGGTTCATCAACCAATTCAGCCAAACTATCTTACTTGAATCAATTTTATTATCATCAAATTACAATGACAACAACAACAAAAACAACCAAATTCATTAAACATGCCTCTTTATATTTTAGCCAATTTATTTAAAAATTAATTCGGGATTTACATTATTTACCAATTTCCATCAATAATGACTTTCAAAACAATCAAATCATAGATATAAAACAATCTTGAAAATCTAGAGGCAAACCATTATCACGGTATATTGAAAAAACATATGATTGATACCATTTATTTAATTCAGTTGATATAATTATTAGGTCAATTATATTATTATCCAAGGGATAAACCATGATAACTATATAATTTCACAAAAATATAGAGGTGCAATGAATCCCCAACCTCGAAAGTTTTTAGACATTCTTCGCACGAGATCAGATCAAAGCAACAGGTCACAATCACCTCTCCCACAACAACTGCATCCACCCGAGCTTGCTGCGACACAACCACACCATCCAATCACTATGGAAACACAATTTGAAACCTTGATATAGAACACTATCACATTGACAAAAGAAATGGGAGGAAACAGATCGAAGAAACCTCATGAATGGATGTAAATCATTCCTTATATCAAAGATATATCTCTACAGATTGAAGGAAGGAGATAGGGATCATTCCATGATGAAAGAATCCCCAAAACTCTGAATAGAGGGTCGTCGGGTTACCCAGGGTCATTGTATATTCACCGTAGCTGAAGGGTTTTACAAAAATAAAGTGGCTAGAAAATACTAAAAACATATAGTGTTGGGGCATTACACAACACGTAGTCCCCTTTTACATAGTGTAATGCCTTGAGGTCGAGTTCCTCCAATAAATGAGTCACCTAATTGATTTAATTTAATTATAATACCTCAAAGTACTTTATAATGTGAAACCCTATTTCATGTCATGAAACAAACCATGAAATAGGATTTCACATCACGTATTTCAGTTACACAATTTATAGTCCCCTCTTCCCATATTTTACTTAACTGAACTTCTACAAACTTATTCAGAGCCACCTATGAGAACATAGATCTTTGAAAACATAAAAAGGGTTGATCTAAAAGGATACATGACCTTAAATTAGAAACCTCTCAAAATATTCTAGTCTTTGAGAATCCAATACCAAACTAGCAAGGAAATAGAAATGAAAGGGGTCATTCAATCATCCACCCCCTAAGACACCTTTTAAGGCTCTTGACACTACAAGAGCTCAATAAATACATCAATGGAACAACGTGAAACCACTTAACAACTAAAACCATCTCATAAACACTCTCTCAGGAGAGATACCTCTCAAAAGAGATAAATCCACAATAATCAATAATATAAATACATCTCAAAACAAGAAAAGGTCTACAACAATCAAATGAATATAATTACAAGAGAAGAGACAAAAATCAAACAACATTGGGTACTGATCCTGTATTTTTGACTCACGTTACAAGGTATTCTCCTCCACATCACTGTTCCGCAATAATACATGAACTAAGGGTGTAACATGCCTACAAAACTCCTTCTCTTGTTTGTCTTGGATCTTTACAAGTCACTCCTCAAAGGCCGCATCATTGCCAATGTCGAACTCACCCCAATCGATGATTTTAGAGTCATCATGAAGATGGCGATGGTGCCATGACACATAAAAAACATCATGTATCCAAATCATCTATGAGGGAAGTGATATCTAATATTCCACAACTCCAACATGATCCAACACCTCAAAAGGACCAAAAAACAGAGGGGGAGGGGGAGCATACTCCGATTACCAAAACATTACTTCCCATGATGGGGAGTCACCTTCAGAAACACATGATCCCAATTACAAACTCTTGAGGTCTCCTCCTATGACTGATTTAATAATATTTTGGATCTTTCCCTACCTTCACCCCCTCACAAATCACCCAAACCATCTCTATCAGACTCTGTACTAGTTCCATCTCAAGAATTGCTGACTCTGTGACCCCAGTATAGAAAAATGGGGAAAAGAAACTTCATCCAAACATGGATTAAAAAAAACCATACTGATGGTTGAATGGAAACTATTGTTGTAGGAAAACTCTACAAAGGGTAGGTGCCTCATCAACGAAACTCCCAAATCCCAAAAGCAGTAGTGAAACATGTCTTTTAAAGTCAGTACGGTCTATTCTGTCAGGTCACCAGTCTAGAGATGAAATGTAGTTATAAGGAAACATTGACATCCAAAATAATTCTAGAGGTCTCTCCACACCCTAGAGGTAAAATGAGGATCTCGATCAGAAATGATCATCCTCAGAACTCTGTAGGGTATCACCACCTACTTCCAATTATGACTCGATAGAATCTCCCTTGATCTCGACTCTTTATTCACTATTAAGTGGAAAGATTTCATCAAAATACCCACTACTAACCATATATCATCACAGTCTCTTTAATATCGATGTAAACCAGTAACTAAGTCTGTCAAGATGTCCTCCCACTTCCACTGAATAACATCTAACGGTTGGAGAAAACCACTGAGAACACGGTTCCCATCCTTCACCTTCTTGTAGACCGTACCTCGAGAAACATACTATGCAATTACATGCTTCAACCCAGGCCACCAAAACCAACTCCCCAAGGATCAGTACATCTTTATCATGCTAGGATATACCATTAATGGAAAACTAAGGAACTCTCTGATAATTGTATCACACGATGCCAAAATAACAAAAAGACTTCCTTGAAACAACACTTGATGTTGTTCATACATAGACAAACCATCATGGGCCTCAACACAAACAACTCAGTCTCTCTAGACCTCTAGCTCAAGACCCCCCAACTAGCACACTTTTATCTTCTGTACCAGAGATGACTGCACCATCATCTGAAAAAGACAACATCTTCACCCAACGTCTCTAATGTCTAGTTTTAATGCGGAGATTTCTTCCATAACTTTTCTTGAATCACCATATTCATTAACTAAATCACTACATGAATTCCTTCTAAATGCATTGGACAAAAAATTCTATTTTCTAGGTATAAATGATATTTCGAAGTCATAATCCAATAAGATCTCCATCCACCGATGTTGTCACAAGTTCAAGTCACTTTGGGAGAAAATGTATGTCATTCTCTTATGATCGGTGAAGAATAGACAATTCTCTTTAATGAGGTAATGTATCCACAAATTAAGAGAAAACACCACTCCCACTAACTCAAGATCTAGGGTGGAATAATTACATTCATGGGGATGCCACTACCAAGACCCATAAGAAATGACCAATCTCTACTGCATCAGAACACTGCTTAAACCTAGACACAAAAAATCATATAAAACCTCAAATTGAACTCATTTTTCTGTTAGAAAAATAACTGGATCACTGAAAAAAACATTCACTTTGAATACTTCAAAAACAGATACTACTGAGGAAGAACTCCCAATATATCATGCAGATTCTCTGCATACTCCTCCTCATACATGGAGTACATAAGGATTTCATTAATGAAAAAAACATTGTACATATACAAAAAATCATATAACACAGCATTCAATAACCCCATGAACACAGTTAGAGCATTCATCACACCAAATGAAATCAAAATTAACTCTTAATATTAATTATGACAAGAGAAAGAAGTCTTTAGGATATCCCCATCATTCACATGCATATGATGATGTTATGACTGAAAATGGATCTTCAAGAACCAACTAGCACCATTCAATTGATGAAATAAATCATCAATACACCAAAGATGATAGAAGATATTCATTGTCACTCTTTTCAAGTGATAATAATCAACACAGAACTACAAAATGTTGTCCATCTTATTCATGAAAAAAACTGTCTCACCCCACAGTGACATGATCAGCCAAACCAAACTGCATTAAAATAGACCATTGAGCAGTATACATAGCTCTAGAAACTTGTAAGGTGATATCCCATATAGAGATATCGATATTGGATACACGCCTGGCTGTAGCTCGATCCCATAATAGATCTCTCATCGAGTGGGTAACACTATAAAATCATACAAAAAGTCATCAGGGAACTCTTCTACGACCCTGGAAAACACCAACTTATGAACCGTTGAATAACCCAACATCATATCATCCATCAATGATGACAAGGATGAAACACACCTCTTACCCATATGAGGGTATCACTCGCCGAAAAAACCACTGGCTCTCTATCAGCTTCAAAGAACACCACTTGCCTCTTAAAGAAATCCGGGATTTCCTGCACTAAATACAACCAATTCATTCCCACATTGACATCATATGGTTGTATCTGTAAACATAGTAAATATCCCCAAGATCGGTTCTTCCCCATAACTAGATCATTGTCTCTACATATTTCAAACAAGTCAGCTCGACCACCAACTGGCATACTCAAGGCCAAGGGAATTGAAAGCCTCTCAACCTCAAGTCCCAAAGCATGAAAAATGGTAGGTGATATGAAGGAGTGTGTCTCTCCCGAATCAATAAAGGAATACACCCATGTAGGAAAAATAAAAGGGTTCCCAAAATAACATCTAGGTCTCTTGGCACTGGCAATGCTAATGCATGAAGTGGACTACGACTTTCTCCACATCCTCTATGACCCTGCTGGTGACCACCTCCACCGTTGTGTTCTAATATCTATGGATAGGGAAAATCCTAGTGCTATCATCTTCCTTACCCATAATCTCTTTACTGATCCCAATATGGTGAAAACTACTGCAGCTTCCTTGGATAGAACTGCCTCAATAGAGGGACCAAGAGAAAAACACCTGACACACAATGAATGATTAGAAAGGTCGATCACTCATTTAATTGATGACCTTAGCCTCCAAAAGAAAAAAATTGCATGATACCTTATCATAATCATGAGAGATACCTCCTCATAATAAATGAGATACTGAGGGCTAGAACCGACCCCCCCAGGTCGAACAGAAACTCTTCTACCCTAAAAATTTGAAACCCTGGTCCACATCTTGGCATCATGAGGAATCTTGAAGACCCCCCTATCGTGATGATCCATTCCCGGTTAATATTATCTTGATGACCTCTGAGCTCTCTAGAACCTTGAGAGATGTCTTCAACATAAATGGCATGAGTTGGAGATGAATCTCTGGAATCAAAGCATCCTCAAAATTCCATTCCCTAGCCTCATAATCCAATAATAGTTCTGAACCACATCCAATAAGGTTTTTTAAAAAGATCTTGAACTCCTACACACTAGAGCATCCTTACCGAATGGTAAGAAACTCCTAGAGATTTGATGCCTTCATGGTCGAAGAAAGATGCTTGGCACTAAATAGGTATCATAACTTCTCGCACAAGATTGAATACCCCCACAATCCCCAAGGAACAAGAATGACCACTACCTCACTATGCCACACAACATCTCACAACCAAGGATACACAAGGCTCCTTTCATGAATGAATCAAACTGAAATCTATCTCAACCTCATCCAAGAATTCTTCTATAACTACATCTATAATAGATCCCTCAAACATCTAAAAACTCTAGTACTGAAATTCATAGAGTGTCATCCTATAAGTATCATCACCATCAACCTATATTATGTGGCGATCTGTTGGTTCAACCTGTGAGAAATATTCTACTCGAAAATAACAAGGACATCGACTTGGATCAATACCTACAAAAGGAAAAATAGTTAGAGGTCCTAAACCTAGAATATTAAATACTTTAACATTAATTAATTTTTTCTTTTATTAATTTTAGGTTAACCTATCCCAAGTTCTACCCATTCAAACACATGCGCAAAGAAGAACAATGCATGATCCTTGCCTAGGTCTCTACCCGACAACAAGTATCACCTCATTTAGTAGCCACTATAAACATAAAAGGTCTGTGTATCAGATCATTGGGTGCTCTAAATACCAATGTCTTAGGTGACCTCCAGTTTTACAACACTTTATAAACTTGACTGACACTATCGCACTACCATCCTATGTAACCTCGCATGTTGCTAACTACGAACACCATCGTATCCATCGACCGGACCTCTGATAACACTATGTCATGACCCCCTCCCCTAAAAGTGTAACCCTCCTTAGAAAATAATGGGAAGAGAGAGATAATGACCCCCTGAGTCCCATCCCTAGTAGGCCTCAGGTTGGCGACTAGAATTGAGGGTATAACAAACACATAGATTGGAGGCATTTACCACTAAGAGAGAACATGAAAAAGAGAGACATATGATAGAAACAAACCAAATCATACTCAGAACAAAAATTAAAATAAACCCAAGTTCACATATTCAATTTCATGAAAAAACTATAACAACTAAAATGGAAAACTACAAGTTCAAAAAGAAAGTAAATGATAACAACCATGAATCTCAAATAGCTCCTACAAAAAAAATATAGTAATAACTAGCATGATCTCCAACCTACACCAAGTGACATAATTTTTTTTTATATAATGTAGGTTGAGTATATAAGTATAATCAGTAGGATCCTCACAAGATCCTCTTGTGAAAAAGTATTAAAAGCATGTTAAGTAACATTGATAAACGGTGAAATTAACTCATCACCTAAACATGTATACTATGTTCTTAACCTCACCATGGAAATTCTCACCAAGTATCGCATATAAGAGTATATAATATAATAATGAACATCAAAGGGTACCCCACTAACACTTCCCCACTAGTTTTCCAATTTTACCCAATGTCTCACTTCTTTATCATCTCTCTCTACAAAGGCTCACCAATAGAAACCTAGTCAAAGCACAACAACACACACCTCATGCGTCAACAAAAAAATCATGCATCAAACCACCATTTCCATCTAACTAAAGTAACCAGGTAGTTTCTAGGAGAAACTGCATATCATATAACGTGTATCAAACATCGGGTAATATACATCACGCCATCAAAACCCATACACCAATTAAGGATCCTCAAGCCCTCACAACCTATACATGTTATTCCTATAGTATTCCTTAGAAAACTATATCCAGAATATATTTGTGTGAAATAAAATCAATCCAATATATCCCTCTACACACATATAAGGGGAAAACTTATTTCTATACATACCAGCACAAGTAACTACCATGTAAAGATGGCGGTGCTAATGGGGTAGTTAGTCATCCATCCTCCCACCGATATGTTGGGGGAATCACCCCCAGGGATCAGAATCAATGGTCTGTTAGTCACCAAAATAATAGGGTGCATTAGCATATAGAAACTCAAAAAGTACAAGATATAATATAGTTCACAACCACACTATGGGAAACACATAGTCTCAGACTCAACTACAACTAACGTTTCTCAGACTCCCAGATATTACTACTAAGACTAGATATATTATAAGAACACAACCATTTTAAAGAGGCACATTAAGTTATCTTATCCATTTATATTGGTTTCAATGTACATTAATTCATTTCTTAAGCATTAATTATCCATTATCAATTACACATTACATTACATTATCATTTAAATAAATATATATGCCCTTAAGGCATCACCAAACCGAGTCTACAGCGTCTTTGAATAACAAACTCAACATTGCATCCCAGCAAGATCTAACCCCATGTGTAAAACATTCCTTAATTTTTTAAAAATATTACCACTTTCCATAATTCTAGGTATTCGAGGAAAAAATTCCAAGCTTCCAAACATAAGGGGATCAACACAATGAGTATGTGAACTACCCGTGGAGTCCTTTCCACCTATAAAAGGAGAATAGATTCTTTTATCATTGAAAAGATAATCACGGACAAAACATGGCATACCACATGTGTAATTTCCTATTTTGGAAGTAGGGTAAGCCAGAACATCTACCTCAAGAATTGGAGGAAGTAAAACAGATAAACAAATAAAACATTCAACAAGCATCTAACTTCTACATCAATGAGGAAGCCCATCTTTAAACCTTTCCATCATATCTGATGACTTTCCTAACAAACATATGAATAAACCAATGCATGTCCCTCATCTAGGCATTAACTACAACCACAAACACTGGGTATCCCTACCTCCACATACCACATCAGCCTTCCAAGATCATCCATCACAGGCTCACATCACATATGGGCATCCGTGCCCCACCAACCACAAGTCTCGTATCCAGATCACATCACAAGTAGAATGAACAACATATCAATGGGGACTCTCACCGAAAGAAAGTAATTCATCCTTAAAACACAATGATATCTCACTGATTCAAATAAAGGGAACTTATCCTTTATAATAAAGTGGGAAACTCAGACCCTACAAGGTACTAACTTTATCACACAATTAGTTCTTATTACATCTTGAATTAATCGATTCATTATTCATAGGTTCCAACTATGTGAAACCTAAGAAACAAGATATAAATATATATCACCAAATTAATTAATAAATTAATTTAACATTCCATTACTACTTTTATCAACAAGAATCAATATTATCCAGGTTCTTCAAACAATTCAATCAAACATGCTTACCTACATCAATTTCATTATCATCAATTACAACAACTACAACAGAATTCATTAAATATGACACTTTATCATTTATCCAATTAACTATAAAATTAATTAAATATTTAAATTATGTAACGATTAACATCTAAAATGAATTTCTAAATAAGAAAAATATTTATATCATACTATCTAACAAATCAAGAGGCAAACCGTTATCTCTTTATAAAAGAATAACATAAGATTAAGACCATTTATTTAATCTAGTTCATATAATTATTAGTTCAATTAAATTATGATCCAAGTGATAAACCATGTTAACTATACAATTGAACATAAATATAGAGAACCATCAAATACTACACCTCAAAATCTATTTGATGTTATTTACACGAGATCATATCAAAGAAACAGATCAAGATCACATCTCCTACAACATCTGCATCCAGATGAGGATGCCATTACACAACCACATCATACAAAAACTAAGTAAACTCCATTATAAACATGGATATCACCTAAAATAACATGGAAAATGGAAATGGGATGAAATTGATCAAAGATAACTCAATAATGGATGTAGATCATAGATTATATCCAAGACAGATTGTTACGAAACGAAAGAGAGAGATTCAGATCATTACAAAATGACGGAATCCCCAAAACTCTAAAGAGAGGCTTATTAGGTCAATTGGAGTCAAGGGAGATCTTCCATAGCTATAGGTTTTGATAAAAAATGAGCAGTTGGAAAAAACAGAAAACATACAACATTAGGGCATTACACGATGTGTAATCTATTTTCATGCTGTGTAATTCCTCGAGGTCGAGTTCTGCCAAAAAACACATGGCCTTAATGATTTATTTTATTTTTCATACCATAATTTATTTAATGTCATGAAACCCTCTTTAATTCTATGAAAACACCTATGAAATAGGATGTCATGTCATGTAATGTAGTTACACGATGTGTAATCTCTACTTTCCAGCTTTTAGTTTACAAATATTCTCTAATATTTTTTTAGCCACCCCAAGCACTTTGATCTTTGAAAACACACAAAGGGTTGATACACTCTAATTTGGTCCCTTAAATATACTAGTTACTAAATAATATTTTAGTTCCATTTAAATGATATTTTCCATTCTCTAGTTTTTGAATCATTAAAAGTCATTTTGGTTGTCTTTTATTTAGAAGGTGAATTATATCAATGGTGGAATCTTATCCAAAATATGTGGAAATAGTATGCAATTGAAGACATAGAGTGGGATGTGTTTAATATATTATTTTTAGATAATTACTTTTCCCATATTATTTATATAAAAAAAGGATAAGGAATTACTTGAATTAAAACAGAATGATGACGAATCCATCAGTACCTATGCGGTAACTTTTAGCAGACGTGTGAGGTACAATTCTGGAATTATCATCCTACCTAAAATTATGTTTGATTAATTCTTAAATGGAATACAATCAAGTCTCAAAATTGAATTTCCCATAATATAATTCAATACCTATGTAGAAATCATTCTATGTGCCAGTAATGTGGAAATGGATATTTTATTTATCCATAAATCTCATGGTTTTGATAAGAAAAGAACTATGAAATTCAATGAAAACTCTAAAAACCATGGAGAGAAGAATATGATATTTTTTTAATTCATGAAGTGCGGAAGGAAATATAGAATAAATTTTATTAAGGGGAATAATAAATTTTTTATGTGTGTAAAAAAAGTTCATCAAAAAATTGATTTCTAAAGTGATGGGAGGAATTTTTCTAATGATGTGAATAGAGATAATGCTCCAAAAAATGAACCACCCATACTCCCATGTTTCAAATGAAAGTATTATGGGTAATATGGTAACTGGTTCCCAAATATTTCTTCTAATTAGGATGATTGACATTATAAATCTCCTAATCCAAGATAAAATGGGAAATCTCATGTGATCACTATTTTTGATGAGGAGTGTAATAACGACATGGTTAATGGTGAACTTATGATCCACTCTAGAACAAATAGTGTATTATTTGACTATGGGTATACCTACTCTTTTATATTTAAATAATTTTATATGGGTATGAAAATTCCATCCTAATGAGTAGATTTTGAATTAACAGCGCAAAATTGTAATAATATGATGATCACATATCAATTCTATGATTATTCTATGATTGAAGTTTGTGGTAATATGCTTCATAAAAACCTTATTATTCTCTATCTAGTTAAATTTGGTGTTATTTTTGGCATGAATTTTATTTCTCAACACATCTACCACATTAATTATAGGGGTAGAGAAGTCAAATTTGATATTCCCAACCTACCTATGATCGTCTATCAGTGAGATGATATATATGAACTTCCAATGGAGATCACATCCATTCAATGGGTCTTTATTCCCACAAAAGGGGATTTTATATCGTATAGTTGGGGAGAATTTAAACATTAATGATATTCCTACTTTTATTTAGTTTTTATGTATATATAGAAGAGTTTAATATTCTTCCATAAAATAATGAAGTTGTGTTTTTAAAATAATTCATACCTTATACCACACCTATTTCAAAGAATCCTTATTGAATGGACCCGATTAAGTTTTAATATTTGAAGAAGAAACTCCTTGGGAATCTTGAAAAGGGATTTATTTAACAAAGTGTGTCACTTTAGGGTGAAACTATACTTTTTTAAGAATAAATGTTGATTGATACGACTCTATATTGATTACCAGGAGTCAAAAAAGTCACAATCAAGATCAAGTGTCCCATACCCATATTGATGAATTATTTTGTCAACTGTATGGATCTAAATAATTTTCCAAGATTTACTTTTATTCAGGATATCATCAAATGATGGTGAAGAAGGAGGATATACACAATAGAGCATTCCAAACATGGTATAAAAATTATGAATATATAATTATTCCCTTTGCTATTACTAATTCCTCCACTAACTTTATAGATTTAATTAATAGAGTCTTTATATATTACCTGATCAGTTTATATTGGTATTTATAGATGATATTTTTTCTATTAAAAACCATTTTAGATAATAATGAGAAATTATCCAAAAACCATCAATAATATACATCAAAACAAATATAAAATCATATCTCAGTCACAATGGTTGGAATGGGCGAATAATAAATAAATTTGGTATCTGATGGATACCAAGATATAACCGTTATTAAGATTATATGACCCCAAAATGAAGAAGGTTTTACATTAACCAGCATTGAAGAAGGGTTTTTAATATATAGTGATGCATTGAAGAAGGCATTAAGATTAATTATGATGTAGAAACGAATATTAATAGCATAATCTTCATGAAAATTAATGGTTCGAGAACCAAATTACCCAAATCAGGATTTTGAGTTAGCTGTAATAATATTTTCGTTAAATATATAAATGAAATATATTTATATAGAAAAGAGTGATATATATACATATTATAATAGTTTAATGTGTATATTAAAATAGAAATATTTGAATTTGAGCCAGGGAAGATGGTTGGAACTAATTAATGATTATGATTTCTAAATACACTACCACTCCTAGAAAAAAACAACGTGGATGATGCTTTGAGTCAAAAAGATCATGCTATCTGTTCTATGAAGAGGATAAAAAATGATCTAATATTTTTTTATTTTTAAATGTTGGATATGGAAACCTTGAAGGAATGGGAGAAATATTATTATTCTCAAATGAGGGTTCAAAAAATTACACCAGTAATGATTAATGAGGCATAGAAATGAGATGTGGAGCTATAGAAGAAGGTGATAAATATTCATAAGTTTAGCCTTAATTTAAATTCAACTATAATGTTCAAGTGATGTCTATGTGTCATGTATATACCAGATTTAAAGAATTACCTATTTGAGAAAGCTCATAGTTCTTCATTCTCTATTCATCCAAGAAGTTCTAAGATGTATAGAGATTTTAAAGAGTATTTTTTTGCGGGATGTAATTAAGTGAGATATTATAGAGTTTGTATATCATTGATTGATATGAAATGATTTTAAAGATAAGAGACAAAAGTCCAAGGGAATGTTACAACCGTTAACCAAACCATAATGGAAATGGGAAAACATTTCCCTGGGTTTTTTTGTCACACTACCCAAGACATCTAAACCAGATCATGCAATATGGGTTATAATCAATCACTTTATGAATTTAAAAAACATCCTTGCTATCAAAGAATAAATATATATGGATTATCATACTATGATATAATAAAATCAAATGGTAAGTTTTCATGGAGTACCACATTTTATTGTATCTGAATAATATCCAAGGTTTACCTCAATGTTCCAGAGAAGTATTTCTCAGGATCTGGATATAAAGTTGAGTTTCAATACAGTGATTCTTCCCAAGAAATATGGTTAGTCTAAGAGGACCATTAAAACCCGATAGGATATGGTGAGGTATTGTTTTATCAATTTCAATGGTGGTTGGGAGAAACACCTTACTGTAGTTCAGTTTTGCTACAACAATAGATTTCACTCTAGTATTAAGATATCCCCTTATAAAGCCCTCAATGGAAGGAAATGTATAATTCCAATGTGTAGGGATGAATTTGGAGAAAGAAAGCTATAGGTATTTTATTTGGATCAATAAATGACATATAAGGTGAGTGCTATTTATCAACACGTAAGGAAAAAACATTGACAGAAAAGTTATGCTGATAATCATTGATGAGATTTGGAGCTATAAGTTAGTGGTATGGTTTTCATGTGAATTTTTCCATGGAATAAGGTTATGAAATTTATCATGAAATGAGAGATGAGCCATAGGTTGTTTTTGGAAATTTTGATATTCTTGATCGAGTAGGGATGTAATCTTCAGTCTTTGAGCTTCTACTAAACCTATCTCCTATCCATGATGTGTTCCACATATCTCTCCCAAGGAAGAACAAACCTAATCCTTCACATGTATTGAAATAAGAATTAATACCAATCGATAATGATATTTCCTATAATGAAAAACATACATATAATATAGATCATAGAGAGAAAGTTCTACGAATCAAGGCCACTCACCTGGTTAAGATTTTATGGTGAGGCCAACAATTTGAGAAAGCTACATGTGAACTTGAGGATATGGTTGAGCACAAGTATCCTATGTTTTTTATATCAAAGAGACATAATTTCAATTGTGAAATTAATTTTAAGGGGGAGATAATTTAACACCCTAAGATTTTATGAATTATTATTTTCAAATAAATTTAATTTCATGGATTGGTTGTGTTACATGTAACATCATGTTTTATAACACCACAATATCATATTAATATTATTATTTAAAAAATAATATTATAACCTAACCGTTAAACATGGTGTAATGAATAGGATTAACAGAATTTTTAAATGTATGTATAATGGTTTTAGATAAATACAATTTATTTATAAATGAGTTTTTAATTATTTGTAAATTATTTATATTCTTGGAAAAATATATTTTTTAAAATGGATTTTATTTCAATTTATGAACAAATAAAAAAATTCCACAATTTTAGAAAATTAATTTTAAAAAATAAACTTGATTTTTGAAATCAACTTGTCAAAATTATAATAGAGTAATTTTTTTTGGATTTATCTAAGAAGTTTAATTTTTTAATGAATAGTGAAAATTCTGATTTTTATTAGAAAATTTTTTTTTGTTTAAAGTATTTACATGTTCTGTAACAACCCACAACTCACATTCATTTATTTATCTTATCTATTGTTGTCTTCCTTCTTATTT
Source organism: Viscum album (assembly GCA_963277665.1). Classification (NCBI taxonomy): domain Eukaryota; kingdom Viridiplantae; phylum Streptophyta; class Magnoliopsida; order Santalales; family Viscaceae; genus Viscum; species Viscum album. The sequence continues at coordinate 737,266,721 of OY728146.1, read as the reverse complement.
GGGTGCATTTTGGTACTCCTGAGTATATAAAGAAATTTATTGGGAAAATAACATAATATTAAGAGATGTATGTTTTTTGAATAAAAAGAGACCAATTATAAATGTGTAAAATTATTTATAGGGTTCTCCCTGAGTTTTTAAAATGTTGAAGTTGGATTTTGTACTGTAACTGGGATTTTCAATGTCAAAAGGTGAAATAAATTTCATGTAAAGGTATTACATGCCATGTATTGGTCATTGGAGAACATATGTGAACCAGTGCAGAGTGTGAGAAGTTTACATGACCTATATTTAGAGTTCACATTATTTAATGGTAAAAAGGGATTAAAAAAGAAATGGGGTTTTTGGGAATAAAGGGTTTTTGTGGAATAAACAACATGAAAAGGGGTTTTATAATGTAAATCTTTTGATTTGGGTTTTAGGGTGCCACATGGCTAATCAGTCCTTCATTCATTTCAAAATGTCTTCCCTCTCAAACTAGAGGCTTGTAGGGGTGATTTTAGTGACCTCCATATTTCCAAATAATTAATTCAGGGATTTATCATCATTATGGCTATGGTTCATTTCTCTAATTGATTTTTCCTTTCTGCTTCTTCATATCCTTCGATCATGATAGTGACATTGTATTGCGTTTATAGTTCCACTGATAGTTCATGTGGATTATACGTATTTCCTTATATATCCATCATGACATATTCCTTTAGAGAATAAATCTTAATTTATTTGGGGTCTGATATGCAGTTTTCCTTGAGGTATGCTGTGATTTGTCTTCCTCTCAAACCCTTATTATAAATTGCATAAATTCTGATATGTGTGGCCTGATTCCAGGCCCTTTTTAGTTTTTTGTTGTGTAATTTATGGATTTCATATTCCATTTTGGGAGTGTTAGAACCTAGTTTTATGTAGGTTCTTATGTATCTAACCTATGTTGGATGAAATAAATTTTTTTAGTTTTATAAATTGTTTCATTAAAGAAATGGCATGATTGATTGATTGATTTTTGAGTGTGTGGAAATGATTTTTTTATAAAAGCTCGGTTTTTACTTTTTTTTGGAAAAAGATAGGGTATTTAGATGGAATTAAGAAATGGATTTATGATGTTCTTTTAAAATAATGTTTTTGATGAAATGGTTTAGAAAATATAGCACAGGGGAGGCCTTTGGTGGTTAGGTGTACATTTTATCTTTGGGACATAGTCTATGTATTATCACAAGGTTCACTCATGGGGTGCTCCAATTTTCCCTTGTCCCATTTTTCTAGGGAATTTATGTTGAAATTGTCATGATATTCAATCATGCGGTGTTTATCTGCTCCTTAGTCCCATTTTATAAGGACTTGATTGTGAATTAGTCATTGATTATGGAATAAGTAGTCTACTTACCTGAACTATAGTGATCATTCTTATGATGTTACCTTTTCTTTGTCTTGTACTATTTTAGCATTAACATCATTTGATTTGATATTATATGTGGTATATGATATTCTTTGATTTGATACATGTAAAATTATTTGAAACTACTTTACGATTATTATTTTGGAAATGCGGAAAAAGGTAAAATTAATTTTTTCCCTATTATTTTGATATAAAAAATATAAGATGTTTATATTGATTTATTTTCATTAAATTTTAGTATGTCCATATTATTCTACCTATAATTGTTATAGAACACCTCGATGTAATCCTACTAAGCCTCTTAGGTCGCTCCCTATTCACCCCTTTGACAGTTTGTAGATATTTGTATGACTTTTGATATAGGGAATGGAATGGTGAGGTAGTGATATGTTGAGGTTTTTTGTTAGCTGTATCGGGGTAAATGGTGGTGAGATGGGGGGAGTTTTCCTATGCAATTACGTTGAGTTTTTTGTTTTCCATTAATGATTAGACTTGTACTTTGGGATGATCCGACTACTTCCATGTTGTATCATTTCCACTATATTCTTTTTGTTAGGGAATATATTTATCTCTTCTTCTATTTATCCATGTTATATATATATATGCAAGTATGTATTCCATGATGTTTCTTCAAGATGGGTGAAATCATACTGTATGGATATTGATTGATTCTCGGGTGCTAGTCGCTAGACCATGTGGAACAAGAATTCCCTTTGGGTATGTGGAAATTCATGTCGGAAACTAGTTTGAGAGGTTGTTCGGTTCGAATTAATCACAGTTTGGTATCCGAGTAGGTATTTTTATCAAGATTCATTGTATTGAGATGTTTTTTATACTAGAGATAGGATTGTTTGGACTTGAGAGGTAGGTTGCAGTGGGTGCCTTTTTAGTTATTTTTGTGATGAGAACCAAGTTACCATGGGATGTTGGGATGTGTGTGTCTCCTATTTTGAGGTCCTAATCTAAATATTAGTTTTTACATATGTTTTTCTGGTTTGAAATAATAATATTATGTTATATAATCACTTCTTATGTCATGGTTTGTAATAATATTCCACCAATACATGTTACATTGGTTCCTTAAGATGATACAATAGACGTTCCTAAAGGCTACCCCTCTATATATCAGAATCTTATAGAGTTTATCATTCAGACAGTTAATGTTCTCGACCAAAATGTACTAAAAGTATATAATGTGTTTGTTGTGGTACATACACGATCTAGATTATACATGGACTGATCATGAAAGTTCTTATGCAAGAATACACCATCCTTTAATTATATGAATGAACCTCAAGAGTTGGAGGAATGTATAGACAAGATTGATAAAAAAATTGACATCTTGGATACACTTGAGAGTATCCTGGTGATGTGTGTGACATTCCAACATTAGGGTCCAAGAAAGTGATGGTGTGATTCCCTGATATAGGAATATAGGCATGTGATCTTGAAGTGGAAGGGTTTCAAGGATCTCTTATTTTAATAGTTTTATCTAGAGTCACTAATGATTGTGAAGTATTTGGAGTTCCTCTAATTTAATTAGGGAGAGAATTAGGTGTTGACGTATGCTAATTCGTTTTTCGAGATGGTTCTTTATCCACCAAATTGGTCAAGAATTATTAGATAAAACATCAAAATCACCTTCTGGGTTTGAGATTGGATATCAGATTGAAAATAATTATGTTGATTCATTCAAACTACATATTGACAGTAGACATGGGAATTATGGAAGAGATGAAAATTCATGGAAAGGTTGAATGTTATATCCCTTCTCTTCCACATAGTGGTAGCTTCGATGGAGCCTGAGGGAAAAATAGGAAGCAACAATATTATCACATGAGTGGTGGAGGTGGGTGACATGCCTCCCCTTTACCCTTAGTTATAGATAATATTGTGCCTATGACATTTTATCAGCATGTAATGGTTGTACAAACTTGAAATTTTTGTTCTACACTTGTGAATATGTGTAACAGTTATGGATGTTATGGACTTTATGCTCATCTACAACATTTCATTTAGGATTTATTTACACCTCTCTATGGTTAGGTATTTTAATCTCGAAAGGCTACTGTGGTGGAGTCAGATTCTTCAAAGAATATAAGGCATCATCCATTGGCCTCAGGAGTGAATCCCCCTCATGTATTAGATGAGTTTCTAGAAGAGGTTAACAGGGGTAAAATTAGAGTGAAAGGTACCATTTTATTGCATCATTATTAGCGATTGATTTACTTGATACCAGTTCTTCCTAGTCATTTATATAAGGACATTTTTTGGATATGATTAAACTTCCAACATCACTCATTCCCTTTTTATGGAGTTATAACCGCATCTTGGTAAGAGGAAAGTCTATGGGTTTTGATGTCCTTCTGGTTCACTATTTGTGGCTGATACAGAGTTAGTATGGGATTTTCTCATTCTTCAACTGAATCTTTTTTACATCATCATTGGGATATATTGGATTGTCGCTCATCATGATGAGGTTGATTTTAATCAGTGGAATGTCTTGTTTCTTGTTGATAATGGGATATCATAGGTGTTTTAGTGAGAGTGTGATTTATTCTCTGGTTGTGTAGGACTTCTTTTCTAGTGCTCATGAGTTCATTGTCTATTTTAGATGTTAAGCTCTATGGTGTTTCTTCTATTATTGACCTTCCAAATGTTGTTTTTTATATTTCTGATATTTTCCCTGATGATTTCTATAGTCATCCTCTAAAGGGGGAGGTGGAGATTATGATTGAAATTTTTCTAGGTATGCAGCCGATATTGATACCTTATTATCATATAAAAATAGTGGAGATGAAAGATAATAAGATTTAGTTGGGTAACTTGATGATGAAATATTTATTTCACCCTAACATTTTCTCTTTGCGTAGCTCCTATACTCTATATAAAGAAATAAGATGCTTCACTCTATGTGTGGACAATAAAACGTTCAATTGAGTAAAAGTAAAAAATAAGTATCCTTTTCCTCCTGTGGATTTTTTTTGATTAGTGATAAAGGGAAAGGTGGTTTTCCAAGATTCATCTTTAGTTATGTTATCATCAGCAAAAAGTTCATGAGTCTAATATACCAAATATTTCTTCTAGGAGAAGGTATGACCATTTTCAAAATATGGTGTTACCATTTGGTATGACTAATTCTTTTGATGTTTTAAAAGATTTTATGAATCAAATATTCCATCAGTATTTGGAAACATTTTTGGTAGTGTTCATAGCTGATATTTTGGTTTATTTGAAATCCAAGCACGAGGAAGAGCACCATTTGAGTTTTTCCTAGAAAATTATAAGGTGTCATCATTTGTATGGAAATACTACGAAATAAAGTTTTTGGAATTAATATGTGATTTTCTTAGGGAATACTATTTTTGATAAAGTCTTTACTGTTTACCACGAGAAGGTGAAGGTTGTTCTATCATGGTATGAATTGGGAAACATCTTTGATATTTGGATATTCCTTAGTCTTTATGTATATTATCAATGGTTCATCAATGATTTATCAATGTTGGAATCACCTTTGAATTCTATTACCAAGAAATGGATGAAATTAATGTGGGATGAAAAGTGTCTTTATTCTTTTTATGAGATGAAACAACTTATGAAAATAGATCTTATAAGGATCCTACCTGATCCTAATAAGGGGTATGTGGTTTTATGTGATCATTCTAGTGTTGGTTTGGGTTGTGTTATTATGTAGGATGATCATGTGGTGGATTATTACTCTGATTAGATTAAAACACATGAGAAAATTTACCCACTCATGATTTAGATATTTATGCAGTTATGCATGCACTTAAGTGTTTGTGAAACTATCTTTTCGGGGAGAGGTACATAGTAATTTTTTCCATAAGAGTCTGAGCTATATATTTTCTAAAAAATAATTGAATAAATGATAGATATAGTGGGTGTAATACCTTTAGATGTTTTACTTCAACATTACCTAAACCTTTGGGAAGGGGAATGTCATTACAGAAGCTCTCAACTTGAAAGTTCTATCACAGGCTGTTTTGGAATCGAAGGAGGAGTGGATCGTTTTGTTTCTCCTTACTATGTTTTACATTGACTATCAAGAGGATGTTTTAGGTATGGTTTTGACAATTGTACACTTATCATCATCCCTTATTGAGTATATTCTATAGATTTACCAGTAAGATGACATGTTTAGAAGAATTTTATAAACCCTATATAACGGGGAGACCATTTCCAGTTGGTATCTCTCTTCATATGGTATACTCAATTTTTGGGATTAGTTTTTCATACTAAAATTAGTGAGGGTCTCTCTATTTTTTTGATTTCATATTTATTTCTGATCCATTCGTCCATGAACATTGAGGATTTATTATGTTATGAGATGAATATTTTTGTGGATGGGTATGAATTGCGACATTATAGATTATGTTCCCTACTGTTACAGCTTCCAACAGATAAAGGAAGAGCATATGAAACCTTATATTTTTCTTCAACCACTGTTGGTTGCAGTTTGTAAATGGGATGAGGTATCGATTGGTTTTGTTTTTTGATCAACATGGACTACCTAAGTGAGAAATTATATTTGGGTGGTGACTGATTGGATGATAAATTCATATCTCTTTATTCCGACCCGAGACACAAAAAAATTGATGATACGAGTAAGCTACATATAAAAGAGATTTTTAGGATACATGGGGTTGCATACACCTTTATTTATGATAGACATCCTAGTTTTACTGTAATGTTCTTGGGAAGCCTCCATGAGGTGACAGGGACTCAAGTTAGGTTGAGTAGAACTTATCATCAACAGAAAGACGGTCAGACAGAGCATGATATCTAGATTTTAGAGGATATGCTCAATGCTCATGTGTTGAGTTTTAGTGGATCTTGGAATACCGATATTGGAATGGTTAATTTTTTTTATAAAATAAATTATCTTTCATCTATCAGAATGGATCCCTTTGAGGTTTTGCATCATCATTTGTGTTGATTAACTCTTTAATGGGGAGAGGTGGGTAAAGCCTCTTTGGTGGGATTGATCCTTTTTATGGAGATGATAGAAAGGATTTAGGATGGAAATATGTGTATGGTTATATCTCAAAGTTGGTAGAAATATTATGTAGATCATCAGAGTCATATTATTTATATTTTCATAGGTTATCAGGTTTTCGTGAATGTTGATCCTCAGTTGGGTCATCACTGGCTTGGAGAATAGGGGAAGTTGGTTCTGAGATATATTTTATAGTATTTAGTCATAGAGTGTCTTGGGAATGTTTCTTATTGGTTAGAATATCCAATTTATTTGACAAGCATTGATGATGTTGTCTAGATATTGTATCTCAGGAAATACCATATAGATCCCTTTTAGTTTTTGAGTTGGGAAGTGATTGAGTAAGATTAGGAAGTTTATGTTGTGGAGTAGCGAGAAGAGATTATTGACTCCAATGTGAAAGTGTTTCATGGGATGTTTAATCCATTGGTCATAGTGTTATGCAGACCTAGGATACATTATCATGGGACTTGGGAGTGTGTGTCATTGATGAGGGAGTAGTGGACTCACCTATTTTATAGACATCATTCTTCCACATAACTTCCCAGGGATTGAAAGTTTTATATATTGGAGTCTGTAACATCCCAATACCCACTTTTAGGTATTTCTCTTATATATTTTCATTTATCTTTTTATTTGGGTGTGTTTTGGGACTCCTAGGGATGGAGATAATTTTCTATGGAAAATGTACTAATGTTATGGGATGTATGTTTGTTTGAATTAACACAATTTTGCTATTAACGCGTCAAATAATTTTTTGGGTTCTACTTTAGTTTTGAGATTGATTGAGTTTTTTTGGAGTCTATTAAGCTATAATTGGGATTTTCATGGTCTTCAGGGGAAATACACAAATGTTTAAATGAGTTACATGCCATTTAGTGGTCACTAGAAAAAATACATGACCCGGTGTAGGGAGTGATTAATTTACATGATGTGTATTTGGAGTTCACAACATGTAACAGTAAAATTAGGTTTTTAATAAAAAGGTGATGTGTTTTTTAATTTACATAGATGATGAGGAAAGGGGTTTTATGCCTTGTAAATATTTCCAGTTTTCCTTTTAGGGTCTTTCATGGGTGATATTTTCTTCATTCATTTTCATCCCTCTTTTGCATCATCATTGAGGCTTTCAAGGGTGATTTTAGAGACCTCCAAACATTGTGAATCGTTTTGTTTCATGATTTTTAATCATTCTTCTTGTGTTATGCTTATTTGGGTTAGTTTTCCTCTATTTTTCATAATTTACTTCGATATTGTAGGAGCCCTTGAATTATTCAACAGATCCATTGATCTTTTGTGTTGATTCTTCTTGTTTCTTTCTAGATCCATCCTTAGATCGTCCTCTAGAGTCCAATCCTTTGTTTTTTTGCGGCGTGTGAGTTTCCTTGAGGTATGTTGTTCTCTATCCTCTTAAACAATTATTTTTTTCTTAATTAAATCATTTTTTGATGTATGGATTTATTCTAGGGCCTCTATTTTCATTTTCGTTGTCTTTCTAGTTAGTGGATTTTGTTGAGAGCATGTCCAAAACAATTTTGATATAGGTGGTTCTATTTTTAGCCTATTTTGGATGAATAAAATTTACCCAGTTTTATAAATTATTTTATAAATGAAATTTATTATTTGATTTTTTTATTTGTGTGTGTGTGGAAATGTGTTTTTGATATAAGACGTGTAACAACCCAAAATTTCATTAATAGAAATCCCTCTTGATCTAATTAAAAGTATCTTTATGTTTATATAAAATGTAAACTTCCTTGGTTTTATGTTAAGAATTTTGACCGTTGCTAGTATAGCCGTTGAACAATGATCACAGGAATAGTTTAAATATAGGACTTTAACAAATCCAATTTACTCAGACAAAGGAAGTGATGGCCTCATCCAATAGAATTTATCCATACGAAGCCCATTTGTCAGAGCTCGGAAAAGAAGTGGCATCCTTGGGCTTCACTCTTGACCAAGACCAAGCTGATCTTCACCTTGTCAAGCTCGAATGGGACCGTCTACGGGAAAAGTGGAAGTTGATAGAGATTACCACTTGAGCGATGTTATCCGAGCCACCCCAAGAGTCTGTCACCATCACACACTCTACCCTTATGTCTTATGATGCTTTTTTAAGGGGTTATGTAACAAATACTTAGTACCATGTTAATGTACATTATTTTTTTATATAATAATGAATATAATTTCTAGTCATTTTTGATACATTGTAAATAGTTTTTAAAGTACAAATAGTGTTTTTAGTTATTATTTAATTAAGAAATATATTTTATTAAATTAAGGGATTTTTGAATTAAATAATATTTTAATAAAATAATAATATTATTATTAAATTTATTTTTTATTTTATATAAATGATCTTATAATTTTATGAATGCCATTAAAATTTTTATTAAGGTCTGAAAGCCATTTCTGTCAAAACCCGTGAATTTTCGAAAAATGTCAGTTTTTATTTTAAAAGTGAAAATTAACATATTTAGAAAATTATTTAGATAAAATAAATTTTATTTCTGGAACCAGGACGTCAAAATTATCCAACGTTTAATTTTTCATAATTTTTTGAGACAGTCAAATTTTTGGGTAAAAATTAAATACCGTTTAAATATATAATTTGTTTTATGACATCATAATGACCCAATAGTGATGTAATAAGATACTATAATATTTTTGTTTAGGAAAAAATTTTTTTAACATAAAAATAATGTGATTTTTGGTTTGTTTGACTTACTTTTCAAAGCATTAATGGACCCCTGAAGACTTATTCAACACCTTGCCTTTTTAAATTAATTTCAATGGGAGTCTGACTCACCTCCACATAAGAAACCCTAAAATTTTAAGAAGTTAGAACTTTGTCCTTATAAAATATTTTTTTCATCTTCCTTTTTCCAAAAACCATGGGAAAAATCCATGGGATGGTTTGTGGTTTGGATTAATTTAATGTAAGGGGACCCAAACCTAAATAATAAAGAATTCCCTCACCTTTCCTATATATACCCACCCATAATCCCACTTCCTCCTCAATAAAAGCCTTTGGAGTTCGTCCAACCTCTGCCCAACTGTCTCTAGAATCCTCCCAAGGTGCCCCAAGCTCCCAAGAAGCCTCTCACGAGCCTCTCTCTAGCCCTTGGAAGCACACTTCCAAGTAAGGGTTTTTTCTTCCTTTCTCATTTTTGTCAATTTTCTTTAAGTTGTATTTCCCTTTTAATTTCAATTATGAATGTTGGGGGTATGGTTTTTCACCTCCCCCATACTGCCCTATTATTGTTTTAATTATGGGAGTCCCCTTTCTCTCTCATTAAATTCCTCCCATGTACACCCATTACTATGCCGAAATTCCTAAAGGTACTTCTCTCTCTTCTTTTACATTCAAGTAACAATTTTGTATCATGAATCTAAATTCCATTAAAATTGTTGGGACATGTATCTATTTGACCTCCATAATGTCTTTTACATTGAAATATGATTAGGAACCCATTTCTCTCTCATCAACCATTTTTATGAATTCTTATGTCACGCCGTTACGCTGCTGAAATGGCACCTATTTTCTAAACCAATGCCATTGTGTAGTGGATACCATGCCCATTTCTCCATCAAGGGTATTCAAACTTATGCACATTTACTTATTGATTACAATGTTTCATGTATGAATTCCACATTCCGTTATCATGGAATAAATGATTATGTTTTATGAATACATGTTTTATGATCTATGTGGAACACTTATGCATGAAATGAAATGTTTAAGAAGGGTGTGCCCTTATAGCTCTCCAATTCATTGGGTAAAGTATAGTATCCGGATAAGTCATGTGCAATGAGTGTTGAATCATGCTAATTCAAGTTCAAAAAGGGTTTTCTCATGCTTTATGTGCAATAAGGATTTACTCATGCTCCATGTGCAATGAGCCTTGGCTCATGCTAATTCTCTGTTAAGTGTTGTTGCCACATTTCCATGTTATGATTATCATGCTTTATCATACCTTTATGTTCATGTTTATCTTATGCTCTATTGATATTCATATTGTCTAACATGTATTGTACTCCTCATGTTATTCCATGTGTACTCCCTTACAAGGATTTATAGCTCACCATTTTCATATACATGTCCTCAGGTTATCCCATGCAATGCTAAGTACGAGGGAATGTAGTGGTCATGTAAAGGAAGTTTTCAATAAAGATGTTGTATTTCATGTTTTAAGTTTTTATGTAATGATCCTAAGACCCAAATACACTAAACCTCTCAATATTCTTTATTGTATCAAGTGATGTTTTATGTAATAAATCATGTTTACATTTGTAATAAAAGCAGGGTTGTCATAGTTGGTATCAGATGATATGTTTAGTTATTTTTGGGATTAAAAAACCCTAGTAAAGCCTTAGATACAAGAATAAGTATAATAAAAACATCCCTAAGTTTTGGTAAGTACTGAGTAAGTGGTTTATCAAAAAAATACATCCCTGTCTGGATTCGAGCAGGTAGAGGCGGCTCTGGCACAGATGTATCCTAGGGGTAAAACTCGAAAACACTGCTTTGAGCTAGACACGAATGGGAAATGGTGCATGAAAATGGGCCTTGCTGCACTCATGGTTATGACACTCTAGGGTGATATGTTTTGATAAATTCACAAGCTTAGTATGAACCCTTATTAAGGAAAAATGCCCCTACGAATATATGATAGAAAGTAGATCTTGAAAAGAATTGATTGAAGCCTATAGACTCTTGATTAATTAAATAAAAGTTTATTTATAAGCCATCATCTTTTGTCATTAGATTACCCTTTATGTGTTACCCCTAACATTCCTTTTATTCCAGCCAATGGATGGTAATTGGAGGACTCGGGCTAGCAACCATTTTGAAGATCATTGTGCTGACTGTACTAATGAAATGCCCAATCCAATGGGTGTGGGAATCACGAACTTTGTCATGCTTATCTCTCAGCTAACTCAAGTTTTGAATAGAAACACGGGTTACGAGGAATGTTCAACCCCCTAATAAAGAACAAGTCACTATCGAGAGCTTCATGAGACAAAGGCCTCCTACTTTTAGTGGATCATCTGATCCCACAATTGCTGAACAATGGATCAACTCCATTGAAAATATCTTCTCCATCCTTCAATGTTATGAACAAGAGAAGGTTCTCCTAGCGGCTTATCATAAGGAGGGTGAAGCTGATCAATTGTGGATGTTGATAAAAAATAAAAAGCCCGAGGAGGAGATCGAGGTGTTGGAATGGACAGATTTTCCAAAGATGTTTTTCGATAAATATTTTCCGCACAACCTACAGCTTATGATGGAAAGGGACTTCCTTTCCGTCAAGAAAAAAGATGAAGAATCTGTTGGAGCGTATGCGGAACACTTTACAGGGCTTGCACGACACGCTTATGGATTTGTCGTTACCCCCAAATTCAAGGATGACCGCTTCTTTGATGGGTAGAAGCCTAACTTGCGGAAAGCATTACCGATCAATGACATCGACAACTATGAGGAAATTTTCTGATGTGCCCTCAAGGTCGAAATGGAGATCGGGGAATCACAGGGGTATCATGGGGACAAGAAGCGTATGGTGGACTTCAATGCTCGTGGTCCGATGGATAAATCCAATGGTGATAAGAAGATCCATCACCCCACTTTCCAGAATTGTGGAAAGAATCACCCTAAAAATTTCCTTAAGGGGACTAGAAAATGCTTCAGGTGTGTGAAGAGAAGGGCACCTAACTGTTAACTGTCGGCAAGAAGACCCGCGGTTGGGACAGAGGAGAGTAATGCTCCTCTCGAACCTCAACGCATTGTTCAATACTAAAAATGAAATGAATGGGGTCAGTTTACAAATCAGTGCCCTAATCCAAGGGATTTCAGAGGCGACCAACAACCTCCAAGGCAGTAAGGAAGAACTTTTTCCATCACTTCTACCGAAGTGAACCCTGACAACGAAGTGGTGACATGTACCCTAGTTATTCATTAAATAGTAGAAAACGTACTTTTTGATTTAGGTTCTATGAATTATTTTATATATCTAATGTTTATTAGAACAATCCCAGCACCACCACAAATCATGGAAGTGAAGATGTCGGTGAGTACGGAAAATGGGGCAATCATTGCACCCCATGAATATAAGACCTCCCCTATTAGAATATGTCGATTGAATTTCCCGGCGAACCTCTTCATACTACCTCTAGTTTAATTTGATGAAATTATTTGCATGGATTGTCTTTCATTATATAGATCCAACATAAATTGTCGGGAGAGGGAAATCACACTTCATAGGGAGAATCGACCCCCCAATTCTTTACAAGTTTCAGGAGGAGTTTGAATCTCCTTTAGCTCCATCATCTCAAGAATGGATATTAATGCCTTATGAGCACACATATCTGGCTTAGATGATTGTGTCCAAGGAAGAAACCATCCTTGAAGAAATGACTATTGTGAGGGAATTCGCTAAAGTGTTTCTCGAGGAACTGCCTAGTCATCCTCCAAGAAGAGATGTTGAGTTTTTCAATTGAACATATACCTGGGACGCTACCAATAACCGAGAATCCATATAGAATGGCTGTTTTTGAGCTTGAAGAGCTGAAGAAACAACTTTTGGAGAATGTGGATTAAGGGTTTATATGCCCAAGTGCTTCACCATGGGGTGCACCAGTCCACTTTGTCAAGAAGAAGGATGGGTCAATGCGGCTTTGCATCGATTATCATGAACTCAACAAAATCACGATAAAGAACAAGTATCCTCTCCCAAGAATTTATGACTTGTTCGATCAGCTGCATGGAGAACAATTCTTTTCCAAGGTAGATTTTCTGTTGGGATATTATCAAGTAAGGGTGAAGAAGGAAGATGTCCCCAAGACTACTTTTCGTACAAGATACGGGCACTATGAATTCATAGTAATGCCTTTCGGACTCACTAATGCTCCAAAAATATTCATGGACTTAATGAATATAGTCTTTAGAGACTACGTAGACAAATTTGTGGTAGTATTTATAGATGATATTCTAATATACTCCAAAACCAAGGAGGATCATGAGGAGCATTTAAGAACTATACTGGAGACTTTGCGCAAGGAGAAGCTCTATGCAAAGTACAGCAAGTGTGAGTTCTGGTTGATGGATGTCTCATTCTTGGGTCATATCATCACAAGCAATGGGATATCTGTAGACCCCTCTAAAGAATATGCAATTGAGGGATGGACGAGTCCAACATCGGTAACAGATATTCGTAGCTTCTTGGGGATAGCTGGATATTATCGATGATTTGTGAGGAATTTATCATGATTGTCCAACACTCTTACAAAGATAACTCGGAAGGGAGTAAAGTTTGCTGGAGTGATGAATGCGAAGAAAGATTCAAGGAGTTGAAAATGAGGCTTATCACTGGGCCTATTCTCACTTTACCCACAAGTGGATAACTTTTTGTGGTATTCAGTGATGCTTCAAAGAAGGGCATAGGCTGTGTGCTGATGCAGAATGATAAAGTTATATCCTATTCCTCAAGGTAGTTGAAAATCCATGAGAGAAACTATCCAACGCATGATCTAGAGTTGGCGACGGTGATCTTTTCCTTGAAAATCTTGAGGCATTATCTCTATGGATAGAAATGTGAGATATATAATGACCACAAGAGTCTTAAATATATATTCACATAGAGAGAGATTAATATGAGCCAGAGAAGATGGATAGTGCTCATCAAGGATTATGGCTGTTCAATACATTTCCACCCTGGGAAAGCGAACAAGGTGGCAGATGACCTAAGTAGAAAGGACCCATCGATTATATCAGTGATGAGAATTGAGAAGGGTCCAATCTTCTTAGACATGATGAATATGTACATGGGAATCATATAGAATGGAACATCATCAATACTTTAAAAAATGATTGCTCAACCGTCTATTTTGGAAAGGTTAAAGGATGCTCAAAAGGATGATGTGGGAATTCATGACAAAGTGGAAGCTATCGAAAAAGGGAAATCCTCGGAGTTTAATGTTAATGAAGAAGGAATTGTGCGATTTGGGAAAAGAATATGTGTTAAATCAAGTCCAGAGTTGAAGAAGGAACTTTTGGATGACGGACATAGTTCAAATTTCTTTATTCACCAAGGGAGCATAAAGATGTATCGAGATATCCGAGAAAACTTTTCGTGGGATAATATGAAGAAGGAGATCGCTGAATATACATCAAAGTGCCTGATGTGTCATCAAGTGAAGGAAGAGAGGAAGAAGTCTAAGGGGATGATGAAACCATTGCCCATACCCAAATGGAAATGGGAGAACATCCCCATGGACTTTGTCACCAGACTTCCGAGGACATCCAAAGGCAACAATGCAATCTGGGTTGTTGTGGATCGTCTTACAAAGACTGTACACTTCATTGCTATTCAGGAGGATTTCTCTTTGGATCAACTGGAAAAAATATATATCAGGGAAGTGGTAAGGCTGCATGGAATACCACTATCTATTGCGTCTGACCGAGATCCAAGATTCACCTCTATGTTTTGTAAGAGTCTTCAACATGATCTGAATACTGAACTGAACTTCAGTACGTCCTATCATCCTCAAACTGATGGCCAATCTGAGTGGACTATCCAAACACTTGAGGAAATGTTGAGAGCATGCTCAATGGACTTTAAAGGGGGGTGGGATCAACATCTTCCTATGGTTGAGTTCTCTTATAACAATAGTTTCCACTAAAGCATCCAAATGGCACCATATGAATCCCTATATGGGAAAAGGTGCAGAACACCAGCATGTTGGTATGAGGTTGTTGAACGTAAGCTTCTTGGACTATAAATTGTCGAGGAAATGGTGGAGAAGGTGAAAACCATTCAGTAGCATATCAAGGCAGCCCAAATTCGACAAAAGAGTTATGAAGATAATTGTCGATGAGACCTTGAGTTTAAATTTGGAGACATGGTTTTTCTACTCATATCTCCATGGAAGAAGGTCATGAGGTTTGGAAAGAAAGGGAAGTTAAGTCCAAGGTACATCAGCCCCTTCGAGATTATTGATCGTGTTGGGGTTGTGGCCTATCGACTAGCACTTCCACCTGCCATGGCCAAAGTACATGATGTATTTCATGTATCCCTCTTAAAGAAGTACATATCATTCCCTTCACATGTACTCTCTTCTGAGGTGGTACAATTGGAAGATGATCTTTCTTATGAGGAGCAACCAGTGAAGATCTTAGATTGTAGAGAAAAAGTTCTAAAAAATAAGACAATTCCCCTTGTCATGGTGTTGTGGAGAAACCACAAGTTTGAAGAAGAGACTTGGGAATCATAGGAGATGATGAAGCTGAGTTTCCCACATTTGTTTTAGTGTGGGAAAAAGAAAATTTCGAGGGCGAAATTTCTTAAGGGGGAATATTGTAATGACCCAAAGTTTCATAAATGCAAATCCCTCATGATCTAATTAAATGTCTCTTTATGTTTATATAAAATGTCAACTTCCTTGGTTTTATGTTATGAATTTTGACCATTGCTAGTATAGCCGTTGAACAGTGATCACATGATTAGTATAAATATAGGACTTTAACAAATCCAATTTACTTAGACAAAGGAAGCGATGGTCTCATCCAGTATAATTGCTCCATACGAAGCCCATTTTCAGAGCTTGGAAAAGAGGTGGCATCCTTGGGCTTCGATCTTGACCAAGCCCAAGCTGATCTTCACCATGTCAAGCTCGAACGGGACCATCTATGGGAAAAGTAGAAGTTGATAGAGATTACCACTCGAGCGATGTTATCCGAGCCACCCCAAGAGTCTATCACCATCGCACACCTTACCCTTAGGTCTTATATGGCTATTTTAAGGGGTTATGTAACATATAAGTAGTAGAATGTTCATGTACATTATTTTATTTTTATAAGAATGAATATAATTTCTAGTCATTATTGATACATTGTAAATAGTTTTTAAAGTACAAATGGTGTTTTTAGTTATTATTTAATTAAGAAATATAATTTATTAAATTAAGGGATTTTTGAATTAAATAATATTTTAATAAAATAATAATAATATTATTAAATTAATTTTTTATTAAATATAAATGATCATATAATTTTATGAATGCAGTTAAAATTTTTATTAATATTTGAAAGCCATTTCTTTCAAAAACCCGTGAATTTTTAATAAATGTTAGTTTTTATTTTAAAAGTGAAAATTAACAAATTTATAAAATTATTTAGATAAAATAAATGTTATTTCTGGAATCAGGACAAAAAAATTATCAAACATTGAATTTTTCATATTTTTCTGAGACAGTCAAATTTTTGGGTAAAAATTAAATACCGTTTAAATATATAATGTGTTTTATGAGATCATAATGACCAAAAAGTGATGTAATAAAATACTATAATATTTATTTTCGGAGAATATATGTCTTACCATTAAAATAATGTGATTTTGGGTTTGTTTGAATTACTTTTCAAAGTATTAATGGACCCCTCAAGACTTATTCAACACCATGTCTTTTTAAATTAATTTCCATGGAAGTGTGACTCACCTCCACATAAGCAACCCCAATATTTTAAGAAGTTCGGACATTGGCAATATAAAATATTGTTTTCCTCTTCCCCTTTCCAAAAACCGTGGGCAAAAACCATGGTATGGTTTGTGGTTTGGATTAATTTAATGTAAGGGGACCCAAACCTAAATAATAAAGAATTCCCTCACCTTTCCTATATAAACCCACCCAAGCTCCCACTTCCTCCTCACTCAAATCCTTTAGAGTTCATCCAAACTCTACTCAAATATCTTTATAATCCTCCCAAGGTTCCCCAAGCTCCCAAGAAGCCTCCCAGAAGCCTCTCTCTAGCCTTCGGAAGCAGACTTCCAAGTAAGGGTTTTTTCTTCCTTTCTCATTTTTGTCAATTTTCTTTAAGTTGTATTGCCTTTTTAATTTCAATTATGAATGTTGGGGTATGGTTTAGAACCTACCCCATACTTTCCTCTTATTTTTTGAATGATGGGAGACCCCTTTATCTCTCATTAAATTCCTCCCATGTACACCCATTACTATGCCGAAATTCCGAAAGGAACTTCTCTCTCTTCTTTTACATTCAAGTAATACTTTTGTATCATGAATCTAAATTCCATTAATTTTTTTGGGAAATGTATCTATATGATCTACTTACTTTCCATTACAGGTAAATATGATGAGTAACCCCTTTATCACTCATCAACCATTTTTATGAATTCTTATGTCACGCCGTTACGCTGCTGAAATCACACCGATTTTCTAAGCCCATGCCATTGTGTAGTGGATACCATGCCCATTTCTCCATCAAGGGTATTCACCTTTATGAAAATTTACTTATTGATTACAAAGTTTCATGTATGAATTCCACATTCCTTTATCTTGGAATAAATGATTATGTTTTATGAATCCATGTTTTATGATTTATGTGGTACACTTATGAATGAAATGGAATATTTAAGAAGGGTGCACCCTTATAGAGCTCCAATGCATTGGGTAAATTATAGTATCATGATACGTCATGTTCAATGAGCGTTAAATCATGCTAATTCAAGTCCAACGAGGTTTTACTCGTTCTTTTTGTACAATTAGGATTTACTCATGCTCCATGTGCAATGAGCCTTGGCTCATGCTAATTCCATGTTAAGTGTTGTTGCCACATTTCCATGTTATGATTATCATGCTTTATCATGCCTTTATGTTCATGTTTATCTTATGATATATTGATATGCCTATTGTATAACATGAACATTACTCCTCATGTTATTCCTTTTGTACTCCCTTACTAGGCTTTATAGCTCACCCTTTTCTTATGCATGTACTCAGGTTATCCCATGCAATGCTAGGTTCAAGGGAATATAGTGGTCATGTAAAGGAAGTTTTCAATAAAGATGTTGTATTTCATGTTTTATGTTTTTATGTAATGATCCTCAGCCCCAAATACACTAAAACTCTCGATCTTCTTTGTTTTATCAAGTGATGTTTTATGTAATAAATCATTTTTAATTTTGTAATAAAAGCAGGGTTGTCATAAGACGAGGTTTCCCTTGTTTTGTTAAAAGAAATGGGTATTTCAACGAACTAGGAAATGGGATTATGAAATTTTTTTCAAAGAATTTTTTTATGTAATGATTTAGAAAATAGAGAATATGGGACTCATTGGGTACTTAGGTGGAAGGTTTATCATTGGTCCATCATCAATTTATTATCAGGAGTCCCACTCATGGGTTGTTCCTCTGTTCCCTAGGACTATTTTTTATAGATAATTAATATTTCCATTATTAGGGGATTAAACCATGGGTTTCTTCCCTACTATTTAAGAACATGTTGTAGGGACTTTATTGTGTACTATTCATTGATTACAGTATGAGTAGTCTCCTATCCTGACCAGTAGTGATCATAGGATGTTTGTCACCCGTGTTGTGGATTGTACTATTTTATCAGGAACTTCCATGGATTCGATATGACATGTGATACTATTTTTCCTTAAATATATGGATGTCTTGGATCAATGGTTAGATTTTGGGGGGTGGGATTACTGTAAAATCATTCACATTGGGTAACATTTCATGTTTATCATCCCTAGAAACTCCTAATAGTTCCCACATCCATAACTGAATATAGAACCTCTTTTAAAAGGTAGGCAATCAATTTGGGTTTCAAAAACAATGGAACATAGGAACACAAATTGGTCGTGAGGATGGGAGCTCGACCTCATCGTATCATTTTAGGGGGAATTATTGCCTAATCTTGGACTCTATTATAGATTTTAGATATGATCGTGAATATATTACTAATCCTAATACTAGACTAGTTACCCTAACAAAATTTCCTTATGTTAAACCATTTCTTGTTAAAAGGGGAGTCTATTAGTGAGTCCATATATATGTATTATAGGTTCTTTGTTTGTTTCATATGAATGTGAAACTTATTATATTTTGAATCCATATAACTATACATGATAGAGTTTACTAACATCCTGGGAGATGGTTAATATGACTAAGACATGATTAAACATCTATGAGGTTTCAAACATATCTTGTTTATTGTAGGAATAATATTCCAGATATTTTATCAAACCTGTAAAGTTTAACACATACAAAGATGATATATATGAGGGTACTTAGTAACTGGTTATTTAGATATATCCTTTGGGAGGAGTCCTAAATAATTTGTTTATAGATGGAATCAGATTAATCATAGTTCGATCACATCCCCAAAACTAGACAAAAGGTGTATTCCCTTATATGGGGGTAGTCATATCATGATATTTATTGGGGATTACTAAATTAGGTCTGCCAAGTTTTTGAAGATTCATGATGCAAGTGATATTACCATCGCAAATTCTTAAGCCCATGTGATCCATTTTTGGTGTGAGAAACAAGGGGTATCCAGTAATTAGTTTCATTGTATATGGATGCATGAATTATGATCTAGAAAATCACTTAGGATGTTATATATGGATCATAGGCCTTTGGTATGGAATCCTACATATCCTAATTATGGAAATAATTAGAGTCATCATTGTTCAGTTTTTATCTCAATATGCTAGTGGAAGAAGAAGAATGATCAACCTATTAGATATATTGGGTATCGATGGTTGGAATTTGATAGAAATTTTAGAAATTACATAGAGGAATATTCCCATTAGATCATAGTCCTTTGAGACACATTATATATATATATTTTTTATAGCAGGAATCATAGTTCTCATAGTTCAGTTACCTTCTCAAATCGTTATTGGATGAGGAATAATGATCAGACCCTGGAGGAGAATGTGACCCAATGTTTTGAGTGTTGGAGACATTGAATGACTTACATCAAGGTGGATTCCCACATGTGCTCAAGACTTAGGAAGTCTTATGATATACCCTGGTTATTGAAGGAATTATAGTTCTTGTACTTAAATTTGGTTGGGGCTTACACATTGAGGTTTCCCTTATATGGGGGTAGTTATGTCGTGCCACTGATCAGGGCTCACACACTGAAGTTTCTATATCATATCCACTAGGAAAAGATAATTATATCTATGTATTTATTCAAAACATGACCTTATTGTCTGCCGAACATGTATAGGATGTCTACCCAATATGCATGGGTTGTTAGTATGAAATATATGAGATTGTTTGGACATGTAATATATTCATAGTTTACATGTTAAAAGATAACCACATGATCCATTTGACTTATTCAAGGTACATTGAATGATCTGAATGGAATGTATGGAGTCTATCTCATGAACAAGGATGACATGATGGGAGGGTGTAACAAGACATGGATGACATGTTGGGAAGAAATTGCATGATCCAAGTTGACATGTTTGGAGGACGTCACAGTATCTAGGATAACATGTCTAGAGGGTTCCACATGACATGGATGACTTGTCTTTAAGACATCACTTGATCTAGGATGACAAGTCTGGAGGACGTTGCATGATCCAAGATGTAATTTATAGAGGGTTCCGTATGACCTGAATAACTTGTTCATAAGATGTCACATGATATATGTTGACATGTCAATAGGATGTTTCATAACCCAAGCCAACATTTCCTGGGGTTAATGTGAGACCTTAATGACTTATTCTACTGTCGCCACATAATTTGGGTGATATGTATGGAGGACATCATAATATTTGTCTGGTGAGCCCAGAGATATTCGTAAGTCTTTGGTGACATGAAAAGAGTTCATCATGCGGCTTGATTTACATGTCCAAGGGACATCACATGATCCCAATTACATGTTGAGGTAGTGTCTCAAGACTTGAGAAACATGTCTTGATGCTTTCACATGATCTAGGTGAGTCACTCAAAGTGCATGAAGAATATAGAGTTAATCTTCACATAATCCTCCCATCTTTCCGAGTATTTTACTCTAGACTTTGTTGCATATATGCCTCAAAATTTTACAATTGTTAGTTTATTTTATGTTTTATGGAATCTAGTGTATATGTGGGGTATCCTTCTCATAATCCACCTGACACACCCACAGTCATTTGTGTGATCTATCAAGTGATCATGAAAAGTTCATATAAATGATATGGAATCCTTTTAATCATTCCCCCGATTTTACTTATAATATGACTTTCATGGTCGCATAATCAGTCACTTCGATGATTCCTCTATTGTGATCCCATATATGATCAATCTGTGGATGCATTTTTCATACTGAGGGTGTGTGTGTGTGGGGGGGGGGGGGATTTATAGTCCTCACCACCCTGGATATAAACTACCATTCATGATGCAAATATCATGGATATGATCTATATATGGTGGTGGGATTATTGTATCATTGGACTTGTGAGATCCTTCCATAGGTTATCCAAGGTAATCACATGATTTTAAGAATCCACAAGAATTTTCTGTTAGTGCCCCATTTTATGGACTTTATCAAATCAAATGGATTTTACCAAACCATGTAGATATGTAAATGAGATTTTAAAAGGATAGACAGATATGTCATAGAGTCTTCATGAGATTAATATTCTTATGGAAAGTATTTTGGGATATTGAAGATGAATCGTCTAGGGTTATTCATGAGACTAAGGTATCTTATCAAGGGGCACTTACAGGATCATGCTAGCTTGTTGAGGGGGGATTTGTGAGATCAACGGTGATCAACCATGATTAATAACTCTATTCACAAGAAAATAAACTTATCTTCCCCTCACAATAAGATAAATTCATTATCTTTTTTATTTCTTTATTTATTTTACAAGTGTAGTAGTTCTCACATAGTTGTGGGAGTGTTGTCAAAGACAATCACTCTCCTTATCTATGATTCCTCATAAGAAAAAATGGATCTTGATCTGACACATAAGAATATTCATGGAGCAAATCTCTACTTTTCTATAGATCTAAAAGGGAAGCACGTGATTAGTGATAGATATGATGAAAACATTCATAAATTTTCAACAAAAATCACTCTACATTCCATTTATGCCTCACATTTTCAATGATGGATCTCATGACAATAAGCAATCATTTTCAGGGATATTCACTCTAATTCCCTTTAATGCATCATGACTTCAATGATTGATCTCATGATGGTAGGTGAAAATTTTCATGGAGAGTTGGTTTTCCTTACTTTGATGCATCATATGTTCAAAGATGGATCTCACAACGACATGCATACATTATTAGGGATAGTCTCTCTACATTTATTTGATGCATCATGTATTCAATTATTGATATTGAGAAGGAATGAAAACATTTTCTGGGATAGTCAATCTTGTTTCCTTTGATGAGTTTCATGTTTAATGATATATCTTACTATGAAATGCATACATTGTTAGGGATATTTAATTTGGTTTCCATTGATTCATCTCATTACGACATGCAGACATTATCATAGAATGTTAGTATGCATTTCTTTATGTGTCACATGTTCAATGATGGGTCATGCGATGACATGCAATAATTGCTAAGAAAAACCACTCTAATTTACTTTGATAAATCATGTGTTCAATGATAAATATCATGATTTCATGAAGACATTATCAGGTAAAGTCAATTTGATTTCCTTCTATGCATCATATATTCATGGCTATTTTATTACATAGTGTGATAAAGGGTGTTTTCATGTAAAGGATGCCTGAAAAAGGGCCTTCAATTATCATAAAGAGTTATCACATCACAAATTTCATTATCCAATTTCATTATGAATTATGATCATCCAATCATATATCACATGTGTCCTTTCATTGAAAATTCTATAGAATGTGTTTATTGGTGTCCACAAAATTCCACCCTTAGAATGAGAATCGTTTGGAATGAACCATATATGATTATAAGGTAAATATAATATTTTTTAAATATAAATGATGATAAATTTTTCCTAAGTGTGTCTCACAGATATAGGGTGATATGTTTTCTTCCTAGGAGAAGGTCCCTAGTGAGCATATATTGATTTTTTATAGGGCCATATAGTGGGCCACACACTATCTCTAACTTTTTTTTCATATTTAACTAATTTTTTTCCTCATATTCATATAATGGATGACATAGAAGGCTTGGACTCAGATTTTTCTCTAGAAACCCTCTAACATGTTTTTGTCCTAAAATGTTTTGTGGATTTTTAGTTATTTAAAATAAAATCAATGTTGTGATGTAGTTTAGGGTCTTCTATATTAGAT
Source organism: Viscum album (assembly GCA_963277665.1). Taxonomy (NCBI): domain Eukaryota; kingdom Viridiplantae; phylum Streptophyta; class Magnoliopsida; order Santalales; family Viscaceae; genus Viscum; species Viscum album. The sequence goes on along the minus strand of OY728146.1, from coordinate 737,243,216 downwards.
CTTGGATCACTATAATTTAGGACATTCTATCCCAGAACCTAAATTATTGGAGTTTAAGGACTTTTATCTTAGAAAATATGTTTATATTTTTTAATATATTTTGTCTCATACCTTTTATTATTGTAGCTTAGGTTATTCCATCTTGGAATTTGAATTGCTGCACTTTAGGCTATGCTGGCTTAAAACATCTATTAAATCATGTCAGGGTCTTTTGGATTGAACCTTATATTGATATAATTTAGGTTCTTACCTATTAGAACTTTTATTTCCATAGATTATGATCTTTTAGATTAGAAATTCGATTTCGGTAGTTCTGGTTCTTCTACATCGGATTTTATATTTTTGCAGTTTAAGGTATTTTATCTAAGATATTCAGATTCCATGTAGTTTGAAGTATTACTATAAGGAACTGATTTATGAATATGGAATATATGGAGGATGTACTAGTTATGACCCAAAAAATATATGGTCATGAGTTCTGATATGGTGTTTCTCGAACTCAAGAGGAATACATCAACTTTCCAACAAAGAGGGGATTCCTCTGGTTGGTAGGTCAAAGCCCTTATTCATTTCTAGCATGGTCAAACAGAAGTGTCCCCAATGTTTTCTTAGGGATATAAAATATATATGGGGTTAATGTTGTTTGAGGGTGAAATATTATGGAATTCATGTTCACTTGGATAGAAGGAATATTGGTGGTGTAATTAATGACCCAAAAACATTGAATCAGTGAATATGAAATGGGGAAGATAAAAAAGGGATTTACCAAAACAATATGATGGAAATGAGTTCTTCCATGGTGTTATTTGGGATCACGAGGACTAGATTTCATTTCTTGGAAGCAAGATATTCAATTAGTTTGTAGGTCAAATCCCTTTTTCATTTATATCATGGTCATGAAAAGTTGATCCCCACTCCTTTTAAGGGGGAATGACAGATTTGTAAAGGCTCAAATTTCTGGATGATAAAGTTTGATACAGATCAAATGATATTGAGGAAGGGTTATAGTACCCTAGAATATCTTATATTTTAGGTTGGAATGATTGGGCCTGATACTCAATGGTTTTGAGTCATAGGGTGTGGGCCATCAAATTGTTCGATAATGGAGTGTAACTTCAATAATTTGGGAAAGGGTATAATAGAAGGTGAATCAAAATAATGTGTGTGGGATATTCTTGAATATTTTTGTATGAGGATTTTAAATCATGGTATAAAGTTCATGGTTCATGAGTGTTTCTAACCTTTTCACTATGGCATGACACTATCCATGATTATTGTCCACCAGTGTCACATTTGTTATTGTGCTTTCCAGATCTCCGAAGGTGGGAAACACTCATCAAATTCATAGTGATGTATTCTCCTTGATCGAAATGGGATGATGGGATGATAGTTCCTCATTACATGTATTTCTTCTTTGAAATTGTTTTTTGGTCTATGTCTCCCTCAAAGAATAATACACATTCATGAAACTCCATCCGGATTCCATCTCTTTGTGTATTCCTATTAATTATGCTATATATATCTTGAAATTAAAAGGGTTCGTGATAGGGGAACAACCATCTATTATTGGAGTAGTCACATTGGGTGTCCCTGGCATGTACATACCTTGGAACATTGGTCACCTATATTCTTCCTCATAGGAGGGAATCAGAAGGAGGTTACTTAGGCCCGTAACCTAAATAATCCCATATTGACCATAGGGTATCTGATGCTAAAGTAATTTATTATGAGGTTTTCCTATGGCATCCCCATATTAACATGAGGTATTAATGTGGAGATATGTGAGTTTGACATCTAGCCGAGATAGATGGAGGATGATCAGAATGCCCCATGGAGGAAGATCTAAGTGGTGAATCCCTAGATGGGAGCACATAAAAGGATTACCAAATGAGTAAATCAAAAAACCTAGTGGGGAAGACTTGAGGAGGTGTGTCTCATAAAGGGAATATTTCACACCGTGAAGGATGATTTGAATACCACTGGGGGTTGATTAGGGAGTTTCACCCCAAGGAGGGTAACACCATGTATTACTATTGGTTGAGTTTGAACCTCAAAGTGGTGTCCTGTGCAACTTTCCTAGAAGTCAGGGATCAAAACCCATGTAGTTCTATAGATGGTGTGTGTATTTCACATTATATTTCTTATTTGTTGGAGGATTGATCTTGGTTGGATTATGTTGGATTGTGAGAGAATTATATATGGGAGCTTCTTGAGTGCTTTTTGGAGAACTGATGAATGATGCATATGAGGATTACATTAATGAAAAACCCATATTGATGGAATGAATCTACAAGGATGTGGTGGATTGGGTAAATTTAGAATAGATTATGGATGGATTGGATGGACTGGATGGAATTTATGGGTTGTTAGATATATTGGGCTTGAACCTGAAGTAGTATTCCTATGTATCCCAATTAGATGAGAATCAACATCCACATAGTTCTACAAGGGGTATTGGGGCATCCAACTATAGAGGATGCCCGTCGAGTACCTAGTTTGGGATAACACAAGGAAGTGTCCATTAGTATGGTTAAGTGTCATGGCCACAACTAACCTCTTATCCCATTGAATCATGCTTGGTGTGAGAAATAAGAAAAAGATATAGACTCGAGGATCATGTTGTAAAAATGCATCACAACGAATGGTGTGCCACTTACACATTGAAGATACCCAAGGAGGATCTCATTCCATCTATAGATGATCACATTCCATGTGAATGGAGATTACACATGAGAGTGGCCCATAGAGACAAATCCAAAAGGGAGAGAGAAGGGATGTTGAGATCACAAGAAATGGAAAGGTTCCTAGGGCCCATCCCCTCTTTATGATTTTCACCCAGAGTAGGAAAGGAGGAGTAAGGGTGATGCCTCATAAAAAAGTCTAAATTCTTAATCAAGGATGTATACCTAGGAGAATATCATTCTTTATTTGAAGGGTATAGATGATGTCATTCTATGTGAGGAGGTTCTCATTCAATGCGAGTCATACAGATGGAATCCTATAATTTCATCAAAGGTAGAGGTCACAGTTTAACATCGTTTGTTGAGGATGTTTAGTGCTAAACAGGTCTACATTTTGTAGATTGGGTGCAGGGAACTCACTCCTCACCCCTTGGTATTATAAAAATATTGCACATCAACCCTTGGGAGGGGGATGGCTTCTGCAATGCCAGGATAGAACATGGTGGATGATTGGTTGATTATGAGGTCTATGTTAGCATCAATATTCAAGAGAAAAGTGGGGACTATCATACCTATGTGAAAAAGAAAAAGAAAAATGTGAATCCTAAGAGACACATGAAGTGGATCGGTCCAAAGGAATTGATGGAACTGGGGAATCTGAAGTAATATTGTATGGGTGTAGAGGTTTTGGGAATAAAAACTTCGTGAAGAGGTTTCCACAAAAGGAAGGCCACATGTTGAGTCCCAAGAGGAGGGCTTAGTGATGTAGGGTGTCTTGCTGAGAATTGGATCATGATGCTCAGGTGATTTATTAAAGTAAGGGGATTAATGAATGAATGGGCAACATGAAACATGGTGAACCTACCATGAAATTAAGTCCATATGCAGGAAATGAGTTCTTCACAAAGGATTAATGATCTATGAATCCTCAAGTACCCTAGAGGTCCTTCTTCCTCTGTAAAGGGAGAAGGCCTTTGTGAAAGGAATACCCTCATTAGGTGGAGGAAATTTAGAACAAGGGAAAGTGGGTTTCATGATTATCTAGTACCTTTTATGATTAATTTTTAATGTGGTTCATGGTTCTTATGTGCTTCAAAAATTGGGGTATTAGATGATTAAAGGTCAAGGTTGTCGTGCCTCTGATGTGGAATGAACTTGGTATTTATAGGCTCCGGGGTCTCACAATTATAGAATGGGTTCTGTAATGTAGATTTGGGAACCATGAAGGGTCATGGATCCTATGAAATCATGAAGCACTCTGTCACGTCATTGTGTTCTCATTATGTTGAAGGGGCCTTCATGAATGAGCTCTGTGAAGAAGACCCTTGAGATTATTTCTGATGCTATTTCAGTTTGAATTAAATCTTGAAGGTTTGTGCCCTCCTAGAATTATTCAAGACCACGTATTTTGGATCCAACAAATCCCACCCCCCCCCCTAGAATGGGAGATGATGGGAAAGGATTGTTATATTCTAAGGGAGAATAAATGAAAATATTATAAGCCTCCTTTCATTCGTGAAGATCAGTTACTGTACTGGTTCGTGATAGTCATGGGTACTATATGCACCAAAAAGCCCTAATCCTATAAATAGAACTGGGGGCCCCTCAAACAGTAGCAAGACATCATATAAAGACCATATCATGCTCTCTTTTGGGGAAGCTCATTCACTCTATGATTTCTCTCCCTTAATTCATCCTTTGTGAACCATACTCCTCAGACCATTACTTTACAAATTATTTTTAAAGAACTAGGAATTGTGATCTGCTATTTCTTTGAGAAACATGAAGAGTATGCTGAGACACCATGATTTGGTGCTTCATGCACTACCTTCATGAATTAGAATTGTGAGAATACTTAAGAAATCATCCAAGGCTCAGATTCGATGGCCTCTAAAGAAGATTATTGGGGGGTCCTTGCATATATTGCTCGAAGGGAAGAAATGTAGGAAAACATCATGATTGGGGAGTACATCTGAAGCAATTTTGACAATTAATCTATGCTCGTGGTACAATCGAAAGATTAGGAGTACCCCCATTGTAAGAGGTTTCCACTGTACATATTTGGTATGTGGGACGTCATCTTTATTCTTAAGGAGATGTGGGATGAAAAAGATTATTGGTTCTGAGTAGTACTTTAAAGACCTGGATTTTCCATGTAATTGTTCAAATTATATGGAATTATTACGAACCAGTGAAAATTAACAGCGTGTGACTCTGAGGCCCGGTGTGCTCAGAATTAATTTCTGAACTTTTTTAAGGTATGTTCAGTAAACACACGAGTGGCATTTTCTCTATCTTTAGGACTGGTGATCTGATTTAGAATCCATGGACACCATTGAATACATAGCACCGAGATTCACAAAAGAAAGTATTAACATCGGCCATAGTAAGTCCAGAGAAAAAGTTATATTTTGGACTTTTTAAAAAAATATTAAAAAATATTTGTTATTTAATTTCTTTATTTGTTTTCCTCCAACAAACAAGTGGCAGTGGCAGGACCAATGACGCATCATGCCATTAAATGGATTGACTCCTCAAATCCTTTGTAACAACACTGTTGGAATTAGGAAGGTTTCTATTAAATGATAACCCATTAATTCAATAGGCATTACTCCCATAACCCTCACTTATTTATATATAGTTTGGGGAGAGGTATTGGAACGTCTTCACCAAGAGATGATGTTCTGAGAATGTGTCACGAAGCCAAACACTAGGAGGAAGGAACCAGTTCTAGTAGGTGGTGATGAGCGATACCAAATCACTAACCAAAAAACCACTATTTAATGACATATTTGGTGGCTTGTTGTAGGGATGAAGAACACCAACTCTTCCTCAAACACGACATTATCCAATGATCTTGAGTTAGGCAGTTATCTTGTTTTAATTTCAAGATACTGTTTAATCCTTTTCCTCCCTCATGTTTTCAAGAAAATGCAAAGGGCGCAAGCCAAACGAACAAGGCCCTAACCCTCTGCTACCTTGTTTAACCTTGCACGTTCTCTGCGAAATACTACCTGCACGGAGGCACTGACGACCAGTGCTGGTAGATGATGGAAGCGGCCGGAACTAGCCGACCATGAAAGAGGTGGTGCGCCATCACGCGTTGGAGGATGAGGTCGCGACACTCTGTCGAGGCGGTCGAACAAGGTGGACTGCTTGGGCTGGCCATAGGGGAGGGGCAGAGGGTACTTTCGTCACGCACCGCTTGACATGGTAGCATAATGAAGCCACGACATCGAATGAGGGACCCTCCCTTACGAGTCCCACAACGATCGGGCGGTGCCACATGGCACCTCTGCTTCACAAACCGAATTTCTTCACGACTATTCAGGAAAACCCAGGGACCCCCATCCTCATGTCGTCTAGGGTGGGGCACACTTTAGTTCGCTGCACCTCTGCGGGACGGGATGCACCTCCACTGATCGGGCCCCCGCGAGCCCAGTGGGCCATGCCTTCGTGGCTCGAGTCATCCCCTACATGCTGGGCTGCACCCTCTATGAGTAGGGTTAGAACATGGCCCAGCGGGCTGAGCCCAGCCATGTCATACCTAGCCCGGTTCGGGTCGACCCGAACCGGTTCAAGTCGGACAAGACTCAGACCCTTCTAGTACTAGTTTTTCATAAAGAGCCATATCTTGTGAACCAAGTGTCCATTTGAAGAACCGTGTTCGGGGATGTTATCCTTAGAGTGATATAGTCCTTTATGTATACTCCACTTGAGTATTGTAGAAAATTTGAGTACGACCGGGTTGGATCGGACATGAATCCCACTGGGCCCTCAGAACTAAAATGCTTATAAGTCACAGATCGGGAATCCGATTGATGCATCATTTCTCACATTGTAACCCTTACGACATGAAAATACTTTGGGATACTTCTTCATGGAACTTCGTGGAACTTAATGGAACTTCATGGCATTTGAGGTACGACTAGGGGCTTGAGGAGCGGTTCTCCCAGAATCAAGAATGCTATGAGAGGGAATCCAGTGGATGATAGTGAGGCGGAGGTTGGAGACAGATCATACAGAGGTTAGTACTGAGAGATCATGTGTTGTTAAGCACTTACCAATCCTATGTGGGTCAGATCTTTTGTGTGCCAGTGCTCAACAATCCTATGTGGGTTAGCACATATTGATCCTATGTGGGTCAGATCCTTTGTGGGAAAGCGCTCAGTGATCCTGTGTGGGTTAGTGCATACCGATCCTGTGTGGGTCAGATCCTGTGTGGATCTTTGCATGGGTTAGAAAATATTGTCTCCATGTGGGTTAGATCCTATGTGGGTCATTTAGTGGGTAAGTACCTATCGATCCTGGATGGATCAGACTCCGTATGGTCTACAACAGTGCCTCTCGACAGAATAAGATGATCTAGTTTCTAGAATAATCAACTGTACTTCTATTCCTTACTTATATACCTGGTGTTAGTTGAGACATTTACCTTCTTGGTGTTACCAATGTGGTACATTTACCTTCTTGGTGTTATCTTCATTGTATTACATGTGTAGTACTATTATATTCATGGTGTTACCTTCATGGTGTTACCTTTTTGGTACTTTTACCTTCTTGGTGTTACCTTTGAGGTATTTTTCCCTCATGTATGAGATCAGTATATCTTGATAACATAGGTATTTTTATGGGGATATACCTAAGTAGAGTTGTTGACTACTCGGTGCTTTGTGGTTGAGGTATTGCTTTATGATTTTACTTTGTGGAATTTCGGGAGACCTTCGGAGGTCTTGGGGTCCCCATTGAGTACTTTTATACTTACCCCTGCACAGGCTTCGCCTACACCTTGTTGTGTCCAGTGCAGATAACAGACATCATTGATCAAGGATGAGGGAGCCAGGACTGGACGGTGCATAGAGGTGGACCATTTGATGTGATGTGATGCAGGAATACTGATCGTGATCTATATCTACCCATTAGGTAGCATCCTCAGTGGACTTTTTAGGAGCTATTTTTTAATTTTCCTGTTGTATAAGTACTTTCTAGTTGGGCTTGTATTCTGGCCCCTTTTTATTTCAGTACACTTTTTATATCATAAGTTTACTTCATGGTTGCTTTTTGTTGGGTTCTCGGATTGTGTGTTTGTAAAGTTTTAAAGGCAATGCCTTACATTTATGAGATACACAATTTTGATTCTAGTCTCCAGCCCCTGGCCTATGGAAGGCGGGCTTGGGGTAGTCACTCCACATGCCTTGGGAGACGAGTTGTGGAAAATCGGTATCAGAGGAGTCATTTCTACTGAAGAACTGGGACTCTGATCTTTTCTATGTGGAAATAGTGTTAAGTACTATGAGTGTGGATTTCGGTTTGGGGAATCCAGTGATGGTGGGATGGCTGAAGTATCCATGCACCAGGACCCTGAATTTTGATTTCCAGCTCAGTGCATGAAAACACTGATTGCGTGTGCTTTGAAATTTATTTGTTATGATTACTTTGAGTTAGCTCACCAGGTATAAGTTATTGACCATGGCACACCTGTTTTTTCTCTGGATGATTCCACGTAAACATCCATCCAGGATTCCTGAGAGAGTACAAAATGATGGCCTAATGAGAGACGAGGCTTTAGTGCAGGACCCTCTTACAGAAATAGTACCATCATGTGGTGCACCAGTATCACCACCACCCATTGGGAAATAGATGCCACCAGACCGAAAAGCAGAGGGTGCATGCTAACTGAGCACGTCACATGAGTTTTATTAGCATAGAGCTTCGATGTTCCGTGGAAGGTCTGATCGGAATGCGGACGAGGACTAGTTGGAGGTTATGGCCAGAGTTTTTTTATTAGTTGGGACCCTAGCTGATTTGATAGTGATCTTAGCTGCCAGTCTCTTCCGTGGAGTAGCTGAGAGATGGTGGATTCCTATACCACAGTTACACAAAGAGGTGACCCTCACCTGGGTGGACATTAAGTTCTTTTTCGAGGCCAGTTCTTCCAAAAGACTCTATGATCAGTGCATATACAAGAGCAGATGCACTTAAAGTAGGAAAGCGTAGCGATGGACCAGTACTCAGTGAGGTTTACTGATCTCTCCTATTACAACAATTAAATGGTACGAGACCCTTTCTTCAAGGCCTAGACCTTTGAGTAGGATCTATGATTGGAGATCAGAGCATCGATGCTATCACAAATCATTCTGACGTTGGTTTGGGGGCTAGAGTGAGCACTTTTGGTGGAGAGATTCCTTGCTGATCAGCCACTGAAATTGAGAGCCACAACCAGATGTTTGGTAGTAGAGTCATCTACAGTAGGTAGTAGACAGATGACATAGGGGTCCAAGTGGGCCATACCATCTGGTGGATGACATCTAGATACAGAGTCAGTGGTGAGGGGATCATGTGATAGAGGAGGACAATTTTGGATCCAGATGTACTACTCGTGTGGCAGGTAGGGTCACATGGCTCACAACTGCCCGACCCACCATATGGACAACCAAATAATGATCGAGGGACCACTGAGTTAGTGGTAGTGGTTTGAGCGAAGAGTTACATAGGGTGGGGTACGTGGAAAATTATCTTACCGTACTGCAGGCAGTGGGCGGCGATTCAAGGTTTTCCCCCCCACCCACCTATATCTGGTCCACCCCGACCACAGGGAATATGAGAATAGGGATGAGCTCATCTCCGGGTAGGTAAGGCCTATGACTATGACGCTTTGAATTTGATTATAGGTACAATATGTTTTGATTCAACCATAGTTTTTGTACTTATATACACATGTGAAAGTCACTCTTTTATTTCCACAGCCCTTGTTCAGAGCTCGGATATTCCGACGGAGCCGTTGGCTCGAAAAATACAGCTAGAGACTCGCACAGAAGAGGATTCAATGATTACACACTAGTTCCAGTAGTGTGATCATACACTTGGAGGTGAGAGCTTCAGCTGGGATCATCTAGTAGTAGCATCAAAGCATTACGACATCATCTTGGGTATGGACTAGTTATCCAAAGTCCATGATCAGATTGACTTTATTAGGTGCAATGTGTGGTGAGTCTGTAGTGATGGGACCAAGTTTTCCTTCACCAGTTAGAAGGGAACTTTTGAAGCACAAGATGGACATTCCCTGAGGTGGGTGCATATGATCACACATTAGTTGTCTAGCCTTAGCCTCTAGGCAGTTCATGTTGACAGTCCGAGCTATCATGTAGTGGTGGAACTGTATGCCAATGTCTTTCCTGAGGATGTTCTCGGACTACCTCCACATAGTGAGGTAGAATTTTACATCAACCTATACCCCGGGATGACACCAATAACTACACCATCATATCGTATGGCTCCCGTGGAGATTCATGAGTTATGGGTACATTTGGAGGACTTGAAAAGGAAGGAGTTCATAATGCCCAATGTGTCTCCATGGGCAGCCACAGTTTTGTTCGCCATGAAGGAAGATGGGAGTTTGAGACTCTATATAGATTATCGGCGCCTGAACTAGGTTACCATGAAGAAAAAGTATCCACTTATAAGGATTGATGATCCTTTCAATCAGCGGTAGGGAGAACAATCTTTTTTGAAGATAGACCTCAGATCAGGCTATTATTAGCTCAGGGTACAAGATGAGGATGTACAGAAGATGAAATTTAGATGTTGGTATGGCCACAATGAGTTCTTGTTTATTCAATTCAGTGTGACAAACACCTGTACAGTGTTCATGGGACTCATGAACATGATCTTACAACCATACCTCGATCAATTATTGGTGGGCTTCATCGATGAAATATTGGTGTACTCCACAACAGAGGAGGAGCATTCCTATCATCTATAGATAGTTCTAGATACACTCTGAGAGCACCAGCATTATGGTATGCTCTTGAATTACTAGTTCTAGATATGATAGTTTCACTTTCTGGTGTCATGTTATATCGAAGGCTAGAGTTTCAGTAGATCCATTGAAGATAGAGGCTATGATAGCTTGGGATCCACCCAAGAGTGTGACCAAGGTGTGGATTTTCCTAGGGATGACTGGGTACTACCAGAGATTTGTACCCGACATTTCCAAATTTTTGGCACCCTTTTCAGCATTGATGAATATGAGACCACCCTTCGTGTGGGAGAAGAGATACCATCAGATTTTTCAGGAGATGAGACTGAGACTGATGAGTGCCCCCATCTTGAGGCTACCAGAGAGGGCGTTGGGTATGTAGTCTACTATGACGCATCAGGGGATGGAATTTGACGTGTAATGATCCAGGAATGAGCAGTGATCGTGCATGGTTCTCATCAGATACATCATCATGAGATAAACTACACAACCCATGACCTAGAGTTAGTGGCAATGTTCTTTTCTTTGATGATGTGGCGACATTACTTGATGGGTGAACATTTGAAAGTCTACTATGATCACAAGAGTATCATGTATTTCTTCTCATGGAAGGACCTGAACCTGAGATAGCGATGATTGCTAGAGTTTCTCTAGGACTATGACTTTGAGATAGTTTATAATCTTGGGAAGGGGAATGAAGTGGCAGACGCACTCAGCAGGAAGTCTAGTCTACTGTTTCTGAGTGAGGCGACAGAGCAGCTAGACCCAATGAAAATATCCTCTGTGGATAGATATAGAGAATCTTACCTCCAGTCTATGACTGTCACTCCCCACTTCAATAGAAAGTTCGGGAGACACAACTTGGAGACATTTATTGCAAGGCACGACGTGCTAAGATATCCACAAGACAAGAACCTGATGGGTTTTCTAGGGGGGGAGAACATCATCCTCTTTAGAGGACGCACCATGGAACGAGTGGAACTACGGGAGGAGGTTTTGAGGGAGTTACATATGACCCCTATGGTGTTACATCCTTGTGTGAAAAAGATGTACCGGGACCTTCGACATCAGCACTGGTGGCCAGGGATGAATAATGTAGTGGAAGAGTTTTCTTTCACGATGCATCACTTGTTAGCAAGTGAATTCAGTGCACCAGGTTTCAACAGGCTTATCACAACCACTTGAGGTTCCAGAGTAGAAGTGGAATGTTATCTCCATGTGCTATGTGATAGTGCTTCCACGTACGTTTAGGGGACATGATTCATTCTGGGTGATTGTTGACTGACTCACCATGTTGGCCCAATTCCAACCCATATGAGAGAAGGGATCAGTATAGGTGTTGGGATACTTCTACATACATGAGATTGTACGACTTAATGGGGTTACATCGACAATTGTCTCTGATTGTGACACTCATTTTACATCCCAGTTGTGGAAGGGATTACATGAGGCATTCAGGACTCAGCTATGTTTGAGCACTGCCTTCCATCCACAAATAGATGGCTAGATGGAGAGGACCATTCAGAAACTGGAGGACATTCTACGTGTTTGCGTCCATGATTTGGGATACTTTTGGGTATATCACTTGCCCTTGGTGGAGTTCACATTCCACAAAAATTATCACCCGACCATTTGTATGGAACCGTTCGAGGACTTATACAGTATACCTTGTAGATCACCTCTTTGCTGGAAAGACCCAAGGGAGTCAACAATTATGGGTCCAGAGATGGTATGGGATACCACCGATAAGGTGTAGATTATCTATGAGTGGATTAAGACTACATGGAGTAGACATATGTCTTATGGTGACAGGAAATGGAGACACTTATAGTTCATGTAGGGAGACCACGTCATCTTATAGGTCTCACCTCGATGAGGTTTACAGTGATTTTCCTGAGGAGGAAAACTCTCACTGAGGTTTATTGGACCTTTTTTGATAATTCATAGGATTGGTGAGGTAACATACAACTTGGAACTACCACTGTAGTTGGAGAGGGTTCATGCTGTCTTCCACGTATCCCAGCCGAGGAGATACGTACATGACCAATCTCACATCATCGGCCATGGGGAGCTGGACTTTGATGATGGGGAGACTTTTACAAAGGTTCTAGTAGAGATAATGGATTGAAAAGAGTGGGTACTTAATGGACGATCGATACCTATGGTGTATGTTTTCAGGCATCAAAGGATCTTCCAAGAGAGCACATGGGAATGAGAGGCTCATATTCGTGCTTAGTACCACCAATTATTTCCTTAGTCTATGTTGTGGATTTCCAGGAGGATAATCAATAAGGGGGGGGGGGGAGAATTTAAAGACCAAGATTTCGTATGTAATTTTATTAAATTATATTGAATTATTACGATTCTGCAAAAATTGACGGTGTGTGATTCCGAGGTCCAGTGTGGTCGCAATGAATTTCTGAACCTTTTTTAAGGTACGCTCAGTAAACGCACGGGCGACAATTTTTCTATCTTTTGAATCGGTGCTTGGATTTAAAATAAGAGTACACTGTTGAATCCACAATGCTAGGATTCTCTTATGGGAGGTTTCACTTTGACCATAGTAAGTGCGGATAAAAAGTAGGATTTTGGACTTTTTACAAGAATAATAAAATAACATGGTTATTTTATTTCGTTCTTTCTTTTCCGCTAATGGACACAAAGAAGTGGATGGACCAACGTCTTGTTAATAAATTAAATGGATTGACTCCTCTAATCCTTTGTAACAGTGCCATTGGAATTAAGAAATATCCTATTAAATGAACCCCCACTAATTCTATGGGTGTTACTCACCCTCCTCCGCTACTATTTTTATGGAGCTTGGGGAATGGTATTGGCACTGCTTCACCAAGTGATGAAGTTATGATTAAGTGTCCTGAAGCTAATCACTTGGAGGACAGAGCCTGTTCCAAAAGACGGTGACGAGCGACACCGAATCACAAACCAAAACATTGCGATTGAGGAGCATCGTTGGTGTCTTATCACGGGGATGATGGACACTGACTCTTATTCAAACACGATGTTCTCCAACGATCTTGATATAGGGATTTATCTTGTTTTAATTTCAAGATATAGTTGAATCCTTTTCCTCTGTCATGTTTCCAAGATAACGTGGAGGGTGCGGGCCAAACGAACAAGGCCCATACCCTCATCTACCTTGTTTTCCCTTGCATTCTCCGCTAAATACCACCAAAAAGGTGACACCGGTAACATGTGCTGGTAGATGATGGCAACTACCAACACCGTCCGGTAATAAAGGAGGAGGCCATGGAACTATGCTGCGGCGGTCGAGCAGGGTGGACAGTGCGGGCCGACCATAGAGGAGGAGGTAGAGCGGTGTGCCGTCATGCGCCACTGAACAGAGCTGTGGCACGATGCTGTGGCGGCGGAAGAGGGACCTTCCCTTGTGGGTCCTAGAGTGAACGGGTAGTGCCACATGGCACCGCCTCTTCACAAACCGAATGACTGCATGACTGTTCGGGAAAAATAGGGGCACTTCCCCCCGTGTTGGCTAGAGTAGGCCCCACTCCCGCGGGCCACGCGAGCCCAGCGGGCCGCGCATCCGTGGGTTGGGTCGTGCTATTGTAGGCTGGCCCATACCACCCTACAGGATGGACTATGGCTTAGTGGATTAAGCCCAACCGAATCGGACCTGGACTGGGTTGGCTCAACCCAAAATGGGTCGGACCAGACTCGAACCCTTACAGTCCCAGTTTTTCTAAAAGTGATATATCTTGTGAACTAGGTGTCCCTTTGATGAACCGTCTATGGTGTTGTGATCATTATAGTGAGACAATCCTTTTGGTATAATTCACTTGAGTTTTCAAGAAATTTGAAGTGTGGTTGGGTTAGATCAGAACTGAATCCAACTGGGCCCTCAGAACTAAAATGATTGTAAGTCACCAACCGGGCGTCTGATTGACGTGCTGTCTATCACGTATGAACCCTTAAGACATGGAGGTCCATTGGGATACTTATTCATGGAACTTCTTGGAGGTAGATGTACAAAAAAGGTCTTGAAGAGTGGTTCTCCTAGAATCAAGCATGCAATGAGTGGGAATCTAGTGGCTGACAGTGAGGCAGAGGTTGGAAACAGATCATACGGTGGTTAGTACCAAGAGATCCTGTGTGGATAAGTACTTACTGATCCTATGTAGGTCAGATCTTAGATATCTTGTTTGGGTCATCACATATCTATCCTATGTGGGTCAGATACTATCTGGTTCATCACTCAACGACCTTGTGTGGGTCACCACATACCGATCCTGTGTGGGTCAGATCATGTGTGGGTCATTGTGGGGGTTAGTACCTATCGATATTATTAGGTTAGATTCTATATGTTCATCAGTAGTGTCTATCGACAAAATATTTTGATCTATCTTCTCAAATAATCATCTGTACTTCTGTGCCTTACTTATATACCTGGTCTGAGATGAGTCTTTTACCTTCATGGTATTACCTGGGTGGTACTTTTACCTTCATGGTGTTATCTTCATGGTGTTAACTATGTGATACTTTTACCTTCGTGGTGTTACCTTTGCAGTGTTGCCTTTGTGGTACTTTTACCTTTTTGGTTTTATCTTTGTGGTTTTCTTCGTTCATTTATGAGATGAGTATATCATGATAACTAAGGAATATGTATGGTCATATACATAAGTAGAGTTGATGACTACTCCTTGCTTTGTGGTAGAGGTCTTTCTTTGTGGGTATTCCTTTGTGGAAATCTAGGAGACCTTTGGGGGTATTAGGGTCCCTACTATGTGTTTTTATAATCACCAATACATGGGCTTCTCCTGCACCTTGTTGTGTCTTGTGCAGATGAAATACATCGTTGATCGAGTCTGAGGGAGTGGGGACTGGACGATGATCAGAGGTGGAAAATTTGACATGACGTGACGCAGGACTACTGATCGTGATTTGTACCTACCCTTCAGGTAGGATCCTTGGTGGATGTTCCAAGATATATTTTTTCATTTTCCATTTTTACTTGTACTTTCCAGTTGGGATTGTATTCTGGCCCCTTTTTCATTCAGCACACTTTTTACTTCATCAGTTTACTTCGTGGATGCTTCTTGTTGTGTTCTTTAATTGTGTGTTTGTATAGGGTTAATGGAAATGCCTTCCCATAAAGGGACATGTCTTTCTGATCATAGTCTCCAGCCCCTATCCTATAGAAGGCGGGCTTGGGGTAGTCACGGCATGGGTCCTGGGGGACGGGTCGTGACAAGTACCATGAAAATACTAGTGGAATAGGGATGATGATGTCCACATTGGGAAAGATCATACTCCAATAAAAAATTAATAAATTTAAAAGCATACCAACGATCTTGATGGGATGGTACTGGAGGATGAGGCGTCTACACCAGAATATCAGAAAATCATCAAGGGGGAAATAATAAATCTACAGAAAGGATGGACTGATGATTGAGATTTTTACCAAGGTGGTAACTTCACAGATGAGTGGTCCTAGGAATATAGGGCATTCATGTCATGTGCTGAATTTTGGGTAGAGTTGAAGTGGGTATAAATTTATGATGTGACATGGGCCTCTCAGTTCAACTTCTAACAGCCATGGGAGATCCTGATGGAGCTATTGAGAATCTGGTCGTTGAGGACCCACACATTCCATCTACATCGCATTGAGGTCAAAATTATCCTCTTGAACCACCGTCACATATTTGGGATCCTTATAATGGGGGTGATCTATTAAAAGTTCCCCTTGAGTAGAATGTCTAGTAGGATCATGAAAAAAATGCATCATTGGAAACAATGTTGTACGATCTGGTGCTGGGTAGAGCTAAGGAAAAGTAGTGGACAAGGTATGACCACATCAAGTAGTGGTTTAGCTACTTTCTGAATTTCCCATCGGAGGAGCCGACCGAGGGGGAGGATCCAACCAAGATGTTTCTAACAAGGCCATATACTTATCCAAGAGGACACTAGTGAGGAAAGGATGGATCTTACCGGTAGGTCCAAGAGGATAGAAAATGGTAGTTATGGGGATAAATCATCAATACTGAGCCTCAAACTATATCCAGGTTTGCCTGATTCATTTCATAACTCGTCTATAGGTGTATTTTTCTAGTGAGATATGCACACATGGGGGTAGGGCCAAGCATGTTTATAGTGGGGCTATGTTGGTAATAGGGAAGCACATCAATATTGGTATTCCCATGCTAGTGAAGCTAAATAAAGTACTATTATATATTAGTAAGGAGAAGAAGCCACCATACATGTGTAGGCTACTCCACTCCCTTTATGGCTAGGTGGTGGAAAACATGTGGGGATATGAATACCCACACTCAATTTCCACCTCTAAGACAAATATTTGGCCAATGATTTTAAATATCATGGGATGTTTTCCATTTAGGCAAGGCTTGATAAATGTGCTGAAGAAGGCAATGTTGGATGATGCTTTCAACAGTCTCCCATTTATCAATTCGACGGGGGTAATAAATGATGATGACTCTAGGATTGAGGAGCAATAGTCATATCTCCAAGCCTTTTGAGGTAGAGTGCTTGTGGAAAGGGTTGTTTGTGATCTGATCTATGAACCATACAACCCACATCAATTCATAAGGATGTTTAAGTGATTGGAGAGGCTGTGTTTGAAGGTCTACTCAGAGGTACGTCTAGAAATCCATCCATTAGTGATGCGAAAAATTTATCTCATGTTCTAACATGAAGATAGAAACATGAATAATGAGTTACCTCCATCCACTACTACATTTGTGCTGATCTACACATATAAAAATATTTGGGTGCCCACCTACCCAGGGAAAATGTTGAGGAATCTGATCATCTGAGCCAACAAGGTAGTGCTTTCTCTACCTTGGGCCTAAGGTCTTATTGTATAAATAGAGTGTCATAGTGGAAGTGCTGGTGCACATCATAGTGGTGGATTTTTAGTGGTGGATCCAAAAATTCATAATCCACACCAGGCAGAGGTGAAGGAAGAGAAGAAAAAATACCAGGGCCAATGCTGCTAGTTAAGAAGACTCGACAGGAAGGGGAGCCATCCAAGTGGTTCTGTCCGGATGTTTTTCTAGAATCCCAGGAAGCATGTGCATCATGTTGATATCCTTGATGAAGTCATATTTACTTTTTATTGATACACTTGAGACATTAAAATAATGTTCCAAGTTTATAACTAGATTTTGAGACACCTCATGAATTTTGGGATGTACCTTTCGAGGATTGGTCATTCCAAGGCTAGTTTCCATGCATCGAAGGAAGTGGGAGAGTGGTTCCTGACGGAGTTTGAAGATCTAGTTCATTCTCAAGGCACTGTGTTCCTATTGAACAATTGAGTGAAGGTGATGATGTGTAAGAACTATCCTAAAAAAACATCGATAGTTGAGACATCGGAGACGTTTACTATTCCCAAGGAATCAGAGGAATCCAAGGAGGAAGATGCTAATGAAGGGAGACCAAAGAGAGTTGTGAGATCAGAACCACATTAGAGGTTTTTTCCAAAATTATCACAGTAAGAATTGACTAATTTTCCCATGTTTTTAGTTCCCTCATCCCTCATCTATAATTATCAACTAAAATCTATCACATGTAGATGGATCTTTTGTGAAAGACCCCTATTCATGGGGATGGTGGTGCAACAATAGGTGTAATGGAGGACGTCCTGAATCCTCTACGTAGGTAGAAAGGACCTTGTGGCCCAAGCATAGTTAACGCAGTTAGGGAATCCATCCCAAAATATATGAAGAGTTTAACCATTTATGGGGGCTCATTCCCTAGTATTCCAACAGTGAATACCTGTGAGTGTGATATGCCAACACTCAAATTCCATAAGATTCCTTTCTCTTAGAGTCATACTCATTACATACCAGTAAAATTGGATAAAGGCTTTCCTATCTGAATAGTTTTGGGAGTAGAATTCACTCTTCTATTAGAAATGATCAAAGGATATAGGGTCCCTTTTCTGAAAGGGGTGCCGATCTATGTGGAGATAACCTCTCAATATAACTAGGCCATGACCTCTGGTGACCAATAGGTTGTGAATGCAACTAATGCCACTGGTGGGGTGATGCATGAGGGTGAAAGGGACATCAATGTCGATGTGGGGTTAAGTGAGTAAGACCAATCTCATGACATGGATCCCAAACCATCTAATGGGATGCCAAAGGAGGATCCCACTAATAAGCTCTTCACTGCTTTTCTGGAGTATAAAACATCAGATCATGAAGTCCAAGATGACTCTAATCCTGACACAACCGAGGGAAGATGCATCATGCACTACAGGGCATGAAAGTGAATCAAAATAGTCAATGAACATACCCAAGAAAAACAATTGGTGATCTGGATGTGGTTGTTTTTCAACTAAATTCATAGTCTGTGTGCTAGAGGGATGGATGCTTAGCGTCTTCATGCACATATTGAAGACTATCACATAGAAAAGATATGAGAAAATAGGTAACATTTGGACATCGCCTGGTGTCATGATAAATATGACAGCATCCAGAAGTTTCACAAGGCCAAATAGGAGATTCAACACCTAGACGATAAATGGATGAGCATTTTTTCCATTATCACCAATTCCTCAGAACTCAACATATGATTGAGGGGACACCTGGAGGATGCCCAAGTGAAGATAAGGAAAGAGACGTGTCAAGTGACTGATTGTTGGGTTGAACAAGGGAGATCATAGATCAGTGCTGATTAGATCCACCTTATAGATGATAAGGAGGAAAGGGAGATCCGGAGGTGGAAGAAGACCCTATAGGCCACATGCCAAAAGTTGGTAGTGATAAAGTGTTAAATTGAAGGGGAGGATCCATAGGGTGGTCTCACCAGAACTCAAGAGAGGCTCCAACATGTGGATATCTGTTCTACTTCCACACTCATTTTCTTATTTGGAACATTTCATTCATGCATGGAAACATAATTATATTTTATTTAACAATCAATATTCTATCATATTTTTGAGTCAACTAATGACCAATCCCTAAACTCACATGGGTCATACCCGGTGTGAGAAAAAGGGATGGTAACATAATTTTTCAGATTATATGAGATTTTTTAAATAACAATTGAACACAAAATGTATACTATTATTGACTAAGAACCCAAAGTTATTCGGCTGAGAGATGATGTGGTTGAATTATAGGGCTATTATAGCAACCAAATTTATTTTCTAACGCGCCCTAGTATATGAATGTGATAATTCTAGGGGTGTTGAGATCTATCTGACAAAAATGGGAATGTGATGTGTGAATCATGATACTCAAAATTTAGAAAAGAAATGGAGAAGTGTCATGATGAGGAATAACTACTGTACATATTCGATTCAAAACATCTGTGTCACATATTTTGAAAATGGAATAAAAAAATGAGGGTCAACCACTTAACATAATCGAAACACAAGACTAGTCTCAGGATATCCTCAAATATCTTCTTGTGTGTTATTCTAGGATAGTATGTGGGAGAAAGTGGCTTGAGACCTGGCTATTAGGGGGTACCTTCATACGTGGATGAAGATGAGAGTCCAAATGAAGGAAATGAAAAGCATGGAAATAGAGTGATGGAATTTTTGAATGGGTTCTGACACTCTTGACATTATGAAACTGTGGATTAGAACACATCAATAATTGTATTGGTCTAGAAAAAGATGAATCCTATCTTCTATGGGAGAGTTACATTGGATTTCAAGAGACAATAGAAGATGTGAACAGCGTAAAAACATATTTTAAGTGGTATGGTTAAAACAATGCATGGTACTATTTTACATTGTGTGATTTGAAAGCATCCCGCAGTTTAACATCATGTGACTGGGATGATGCACATTGCATAAGGTCATACTACCTGGACCCTTGCCAATAGTTTAATGTCTTGTTGCATGGAATATAGGAATGTCTATTTCTAGAATATTTTAGTGGCATTGAGTAAATAAACCAAACATGAAAAATCCAAAGGATTCTTTCACATCCCACATGTGTTAGGGAATAGACGGGGAGAATGCATGTTTGAGGTGGATAAAGAAAAACTTGATGTTAATGAGGAACAAATAGGCCTAGTTACATAACCCATGTACTAGTGGGGAGCATAGTATTAAGTTATAGAGCTCAGAACAAGAATGCATTGTGTGGATCAACCACATTCGTAGCCTCCCTACTAGAACTCCTCATCCCACATGAGCCATGATCGGTGTTGGAAACACAGAATGGTAGAAAGGGGTTACCTGATATGTGAGAGTACAAATTAGTAGTGACACTAATAGTGGAATAACACAATGATATAGGAACATGGAATGTGGGTATTTCAAGACTTTCAATGACTATATGAAGGGGAGAATTGTGAGTAAGGGTCACCTATTGACAATGTTTGAAACATTGCGACCATGATTACCCTGATCAAGAATGGGGGTGAGTAAATGTAGAATCAACTGTTGACCATGTTAAAAAAATAGGACTCGTTTTCTACTACTGATTTTTTTTGTAGTTTACCAATTATGGGAGGTGATCCAAAGATGGAATGAGACCATCAAAAATAGGGGGTCCATAAAGATTTAAAAAATGGTGGAAATCTGAACCCAAGAAGAATTTAAGTGTGGAATTGGAGTATCAGGGAATGGGAATTAAAATTGGGATTTTTTGATATTGTAATGTTGTATTTCATGGACTGTGGAAGATATTTTAGAGTTATATTTCATTGAATATAACGAAAATGTTAAATCCAATAGTTTATATAGGACATGAAAGAGATAAAACCTAATGTGAATGAGGACCACATAGGCCAAATACCACATAGATAACTTAAGATGAAATGTATACAATTAAGAATAATGAATCCTGGACTGTAATCAAGGCTATGGGGATGATGGTTTGAAGGAGTTTGTAGCTAGGATTTAAGAAGAAATATCTTGGTGTTTCTATATATCACATGTGGATGGGTATAAATCCCCACATAGTTCTTTATATTTCATGTAGTTCATTACCATGTATTGTGGAAAAAGTTGAACTGATGTCATTGAAAAAAACATCACAATAGTACCTGAAATTAATGATTAGAGTTTCACTATTTATCTTGATAAATAGAGAATCAAGCCACACATGGTTCTTTAACAAAGTGTGTTAGAAGGCCAACACAAGTAGGAGTAATCCTCTCTATCGAGGGAACTGAGGCATCCCATTATTATCACAAGGCATCCTGAATTCATTTAGGGTATTGTTATGGTTTAACATCATGTGTTACAGATGTTAGATCTTAGTTTAAGTTCATATAGTTCTGATCATGAGGGATAGTATCTCAAATTGGTTTGTGTAGTTCAGTGTATTAACAAACCTGGAATGAATGTGGTTTAGAGAGTCCTAACACCACAAAAAAAAACCTAAAAGAGACTGTTAATGTCATGATTCTTGGACTATGACTGGAGTTTAAGGCCATGTTGTTTACACCTTGGGGAGGAGACTCCCCAAAGTGGGTATATGTGGCTTAAAAGCATAAAAAATCTATGTAAATGAGGGATTATGAGGCTTGATGATGAACTGAATTTCCTGAAAGGGTACCTTGAGATTTCTCCTGAATAGATTAGTATTAAATGGATGGAAGGATCATATAATGTGAATGAACCAAGGAGGCTCGCATTCCATAAATGGGGCCTAAGGGTGAAAAAAAGAGGAGGATAATTTATAATTGATCTTAATGAAAAATTATCTGGGAATCTCTATATATCGCATGAGGATTCTAATAAAGCCACATGTAGTTATTAAAACGAGGATCTCTCAATGTCAGTCTAACCAGTACACATGAAGAGAGAATTTTTTTTGGGTATTATTATTATTATTATTTTTGAGAAGATGGAATAGGATGGAAAATCCAAGCATCGTTATGTATCCTACATAAACAGGAATCAATCCATACAGAGTTCTTAACATGTGGCATGGTGGATGACTAGTTCCCAAGTTTATGTCCTCTTAGGAAAGAACATCACAATGTTGTTCCATTTTTTATCACATGGCCAAGAAAATGATGCCGCAATCTATGTTCTTATAATAGGACATGTCTATAGAGTTTAACATCGTGCGGTATGGATGTTGGGTTTTAAATAGTTTATCATCATTCTACTAGGATGTTTGGGGGAGAGTTATTCTAAGGGGGATGAATATGTTATGGAAACTATAACACAACATGAATGGAGAGCACAGAGACCCACAACACACCACACACTACCAAGGAAAACCCAAACATTGTTCAGAGTCATGATGTTTGGACTTGGGCAACCTGTTTAACATTGTGTTCCTCGGATGATGGGTACTTTCTTCTTAAGATCATGTAGAAAGGACCATCGGTGCTGTGTATTTTAGCATCATACAACTAGGATTATAATGATTTTTCGTTGAAATTTATATTGCTCGTACAATATGGTTCTTAGTTTATGGTCCTAGAATATGGACCCCTGGAACTTAGTTTAAGTTCATAGAATTTAGACAATTGGTTCTTAGCTTAAGGCCATATATTTCAGATCTTTGGTCCTTAGTTTTTGTTTATAGAATTTAGACCTTTGGTTCTTATTTTAAGGTCATAGAACTCATACCATTTATTCTTGGTTTATGTTCATAGAATTAGGACCCTTGGTTCTTAGTTTAAGGTCATTGAATTAAAACCTATGGGATCATGTTTCATATAATGTAGTTCTTATGAAACATAGAATTGGTTAGAGGAATTATTTTCTCCCCATCCATGGTGACCAAAGAGTATGAACTATTAGGATATACCTTGTTAATGATGTATGGTTCTTCCCACATGGGTTCCATGTTTAGTGGCTTCCTGCTAGGTATATTTGGAATTCGAAGAGCGAATACTATATCACCTTGGAGGAAAAAGCATAGGTGAACCTCCTTGGTGAATGATCTAGCTATCTTGTTATAGTGACTCTATACATTATGTAAGGACTAGAGCCTCTTTTTCTTTAGTCTTCCTACTCTTCTAGATGGAATTTGGCTATCCTTTCTTACATATACTAATTGTAGATAGATTTTCAGAGCAAACATAGATGAATATTGATATGAAAGACTTCTTCTCTTCCATACAACAGAAAATATGGGGTCACCTAGGTGGAATTATGAGTCATAGTTCGATAATACTAGATGGAATTGGGGATCTTTCCCGACCATTTTTTCTTATTCCCACCCACCATATTCTAAAAAATGTTGGAGATGGTCTTATTGAACACCTTGATCTACCTAATTTCCTAGGCATGGTCGGGGAAATTATGATTGGAAAAAATTCTGTACTTTGCATATAAATTCTTCAGATCAGTATCCCATAAGTTGGTGTTATTGTTTGTTAGAATAGCATGGGGACTCCAAATTTATTGATGATTTGCGAGTTCAAGAATTTGACAACTGATTAAGCCTTGACCTCCTTGGGAGAAATTTATTTGGCCTATTTGGAAAATACTTCCATAATGGTCAGAATGAACCTGCACTGTTGATCTATTTCTACTGGATATGTTCTCACAACATCGAGTCCCTAGAATGATTAGGGTAAAGAATAGTTTTTTGTATGGAGGGTCTTGGGCTGTCAATTCATGAAGCTGGATGGAATCTAATACATATTACACGTCTTAGAAAACATGATTCAATCATATAGCATAATGGGCCCGGAGTAGATCATCCTTTGAATATTATTGGAGAGTTTCAACCCTACCTAATGAGTATATAATGTCCTAACCTGATCATTCTTTATAACTAAGGTGATCTTGTCTGCTTGAGTGAAATATATGAGAATTCCATCAAACCCATTCCTCTACAGAGTTGGCTTGAGGTTGGTCCCACTCTAGAGGGTGAACTGTGCTACATGGTGACAGATTCGCTCGAGTTTGGATCTATATGATGGTAGAATTCCTTTATAGAGATACTCAAAAAAGGTAATCATCTAATAAATTGTTTATTTATCCATGGGTGGAAGGATCTAGAGTTCCTAATTTTGATGTAATGTATGTCAGGTGGTTTACTAGATGGTTGTCATCAACCTCTTTTATGATGGGGGTGATAAGCCTTCGTTGTGCCACATGGATGAACATTTTATCCTACTCAATCTACAAATGGTATGTTGATATGTTGTAAATGGAATCAATTCAACCATTCTACTACTGAGGAACATTAGTTTACTCTAGCTGAAATGGGAACTGGGACATTTGAGGGAAAGTGTGCTTCAACAAGGGTACGAGCTCTGGATTGCTGATGATGTAGTCATCATTGATCTTATTATTAAAAAACATGGTGTATCACTAATTATGAAAACAGGGAACATCAATATTGAGGGATAAATCGAGACTAGTAATGAGAGCCTGATACTTGACCTCATTGTTGTTGCATCCCCGTGATAGCAGGAAAGAATATGAAAGGAATGCCTTTGTCTGGGCGATGAGGACGACACCAAGCATACCCTCTTGATATTGTGATCATTAAGCCTTCTACTAGTCAGACATATTGAGGGACTATCAAAATGAATATGCGTAGACAGAATATCCTAATCTACTAAAATGATGGGTTCATTTGAGAAATCAAGATCTAGGTATGACTATTCTAGGGCCAGATGGGTGACTAGGAATTTATCCAATGCTTGATCCTTGATGGAATTTTGTGGGATGAACCTGATGTCAAACTACTGAATGATCACTTCCTGGTGTGTTAGTCTTACATTCATCATGGGATGGACCTGGATATACTTAAGTAGATCCACACGGGACTCCAACTATATCTCATGATGTTGCAGTTATTTCCACAACTATTATTGTGCGAAAACCAGCATGAGGAAAATCTTCTCAATTGGTGAGTATCTAGAATCCATGTTAAGGAGCATAGAACTAAGATTATATAATGTTCTAGGTCCCTTAGTTTTTCTTATTGGTCAGGAGGGTGCCGATGGATCATTACAAGGAGGTCACATAAAGGACTGACAACTTCCCTAAGATGGGTGGAACCAGAACAGAAGGATGTTCCATGTATTGCTTGATTTACTGAAATGTGGTCTAGAACTATTCATCCCATTATTAGATGGTAACTTTTCTCATAATACTCGAAAAGGGATTACACTTGTTGGCCAGATTTGTAATGAATCAGTGAATGTAGGCTAAGTGACCTTGAAGGCCTTGGAGCTCCGGAAGGATGCTCAGAGGAGGCATCTAGCTGATGGACTTGATCTTATATAGTTCAATATTGATGACTATATATTTGATGATAAAACCAAAATCTTACCTAAGGTAACTCTGAAGGAACACATCAAGGGTTTGATCTTTAGACCCAAGGAAAGAATGAAGTTGAACACTTTCTCATGATCTCTAAGATAGTCCTAGTGGTGGAACGATTTGACCAATAAATCGTCCATCTAACATTCGACTAACATCTTAAGGATCGGATTGAAGATGCAGTGCATGGATCACTAATAATATCTTTTGAATTATCTAGACCTAAGAGAATTACTTGATAATAGAATGTTACTTGATGAACCTTGATGGTGGAAGACTTCCCATCCTCAGGATCTATCCAGATCTGATTTTATGGAGAGTATCCATCCATAAAGGAGGGGTCTTGGAACCCAGTTGTGCAATCGATCAAAAATGATGTCACTATAAGGGAAAAATAATCCTTCGGGAAATAGTGGTTGAGGTCCTAGAACTCAATACAATATATGATTTAATCATTATTATTCCTAACCAGGATGATTTTCAATAGAAACATGGGATACTAAACCTCCTTTACAAAGTTGTATCTGATTATATTATCAACTATGAACTCAACCATATAACCATTGTAAGGAATAATGTTTCTAGGAGGTTGGTTGAACCTGTGATGATTCATTAAAAGACCAAGATAGCTGATGGTGACCTAGATTTCTAGTCATGGAATTTCATCACAACTTCATGAAAACAAATCACAATGATGCTTTAAAAAATCCAGGTATCACTTCTGTTCCTCTGTGGGAATGGATACACTAATCATTATTGGACTTAGATCTATATCAATTCCATGATTTACTTGAACTAACTCATTGATGGTGGAGGATAATCCTTCTTTTAATGTAGAAGGAGGGCCTTCCAGATATTATTCATCATCTGAGGTAGGGTGATTAGTGGGAGGAGATGGTTCATCCAATCCAATTGATTCTGAAAGAACACTGACACTTGATTTGGTGGATATAGAATCATTGCAATGGAATTCCTGATATATATAAACAATAGCTATGATAGCTATCAACCTGATACCATCAAGACTTTTACCATGAGGTTCATGATTAATGACGAAGTAGTTGTGGAAGTTTGGTTTTTAGTGACTCAACCCAGCTTCGTATAATATAATAAAGTCTCATGGGATGATGAACATTGGTATAACATCTCAATAATTCACAGTTGTAGGTGTTTTTGTAATCACTCAAGCCTTCCCTATGTAAAAGTATTAGGTAATCATCTGATGTTCTTTGTACATGGGAACATGTATCACTTTCTTTTTGGGAACAAAGAAGCAGTGTACCGAGTCAGGAGTTGTGGCCTCTAACCATTCAATTGGGAGGATTCCATATTCATCCATATCTATCCCAGTTTCAGAAACAATGGTTGTATTCTTTAACAAATTGGTTTGGACTTTCTTATCACTGATCTTGTAATAGCATGTCAATATAATAGGGTTCATAAGAGTCAATGGGAGATGCATCACCTTGGAGTATGCCTACTCAACCATTGAGGGAATACTTGAAGAATTGGTGATATGATGGGGGAAATGCTATATGCATATGGAGATAGGGCCTACACATCATCATATTGTAGGAGTTATCCTATGAGACAACTATGAATTATGTGTTTGCAACCAAACCACTAAATTGGGATTAAAATTAATTCCTCCACAAGACCTCTGCTCTACCCAATCATAAACCTGAATCATCAGGTCATAGGGTCTGAGATATTCTTCAGTCAATCCCAACCAATGGAGTATCCAGGTCAGGATGAGATTGATCCTGGAACTTGTATCCACTAGATAGTGGTAGAATACCCCATCATTGAAACGTCTTGTGATTTATAGTGGAAACATTTTACCCTTCATGAGAGATCCCTCATCTTCTTTGGAGAATGAGATGATAACTTGATATTTTACTCGCTCTGATTCCTCATCATAGAACATCTCTGTGGCTGCTAGCAATACATTGAACTGTAGGGGGGTTTTTAGGGATATTGATATGGACACATGCATCTTTTGAGAGAGTCTGAGGGCCTCGAGGATTGAGATATTTGTAGTGATGATGGATAGGTTATTCATCAAATTGTACTTCCAGGTTAAACAAACACTTCAACATGAAGTCTATTTCTATTTGGAATGTGGTACAAAATGCACTGCTGGTCGAACTAGAGGATTATATCTGGTGCTGGAAATGACCTTTTGATCACTAGAAAACGCACCCAAGATCACTATTGGACTACTGTCAGATGGATGAGACATTGACACAGCTAGATGTGGTTGATTATGATATAGTCGTTACTGATCCTCCGGGTTGATTAGATGGATCAATGATGGTATTGAGTCTGAAAAGATGGGATGCTATGACTTTTTTTAATTATACCTAAGCATAGCCTACTTTATGGTCTCAAAAAAAATTCATGGAATGGTTTGAAGCATAGTATTGGGAATTCTGATGACCCATATATCATTCTCTCCATTGATGATAGCGTTAGCAAGATAAATTTAGAGGGATCTCCAGATACACATCACAATCATGGATAATGTAAGGATATACCAACTCGAATAAATTCAAGTACACATGACCCATTACATCATGAGAGGATTCTTCTGATGCTATACAAAATCTAGTAGAAATTTCCATCTCTGGAGGCATGAAATCTTTGATAGTGTGGGATGGTGTTGGCTCCAACAGTGTATTTTTTCCTCTCTTTTATCAATGGTTCCTACTTTTATGAGATGTGGAAGGCTATGATGTGGATGTAGAAGTGGTAGATGAAGGTGGTGCGATAACCATAGGAATCATGGTCTGATTCAAGTGGGCATAAATGAATCCATGTGTGCAAGTGACTACTCTGTGAGAAACAATTTCTTCATATGTTTGAGTTTTGTGGCTTGAAAATTTCATGCATTCACCTTTATTAAAAGATTCATGCTCAAAAAAATGAATTCCACTTAATTTTTGGAATGAAAGAATCTAACTAAACCATTTTAAAATTGTTCCTGGGTCCAATATTTGAATACATAACACTGCTTGTTGGTATGTCCATCGACTTTGTGGTTAGGGTAGTGGTCCGGGCGATCAGTAAGCTCATGCTTATGTGGATTCCTGTACTCAATAAACTTCAAAAACCATTGCTCCATGGAACATAAAATAAAACTCGGAACTTGTGCATACCTAAAAGAGTATATCTTATTTCTGATATCTAAGAAGGGAGCTCTGGGAGCCTATCCCTAACGAAGGGATGGATCCTAATGGGGAGATGAAGCCATTTTTACAAATCCAAGCAGAGATGCTGGGTGGGGTGAAGGCTGTTGATTCTACACTGGGTGATGCTGAGCCTAGGGCTAAGCCAGAGGTAGATTCACTCAGTGATTAGGTTCTTTTTGAGGCCATTCTAGGTGAGGATCTAATGGTAATAAATCTATCATCTCTAAAACCTCTACCTTTGCTACAACGACAATATCTTCCTTGACAGTTCTTCTTGTAGTAGCCAGAAGAGGAAATTGACATTTTCTCTTGGCCTACTGCAAGGGTTATTCTAGGTATTGGGCCTTGTCATAGAGATCTAGGAATCCAAATGGTCAGTTCTGAGTGATGAGATAGGGGACCAGATCAGTATTAATTTTTCCCACACACATCATCAACAACTTCTCCTAGGTATGTGACATATCAAGTGAATAAGTGAGGCCCTTTCACCTGGTGTCAAAATTGGTGAAACACTCATATGGTAGTTGATTTGACTTGAATAGGTCAGTAATACTTTTCTTGTAGGTGGTGGAGGTGAACTAGAAAAGAAATTATCTGCGATGGTTTTCCAAACCAGTGATGGATCCAATGGGTAACTGTTTGTACTAGACAAACACGGGTCCTTTCAATGTCTTTTCACAATATCATAGATTGATGGAATATTTCAACCCTGAAGTCCCAAACATGGGTCAAAACCATGATATGAAGTGGGATATGTGCTATAGTGGTTCTCCCATCATGTTGAATTGGATGAAACTAGGATTCGGAAAATACGGGCGGTGTTCACATTTCATCCACCCATGCCAGATACAACTTTATATCAAGTTGGATTGAATTTTTCAGGTATCTATAGATTTAAGGAGAGTGATGAAAGTAGATATCAAGTCACCCCACATGGGTTTACTATCTTGGTGAGTATTCATGTTGAAAAATTCTTTGATAGGATTATCAACATGAAAAGAAGGTTCAACAACTCAGTTTACCGATTGTGGGGTGGCTTGATGAGAGGATTCTTGAGGATATGATTGTTCTATGTCCCGAGGAGGTTCACTACATCACATGGGAGGATTTGGTGATGCATACCAGGGTAATTTTCTATAAACATCAGTCTCTACCCTATTGGGATGCGCATGATTGACAAGATCAATCGAGGGCAGTTGGACAAGAAGGACTTGTGGCTACCCCTGCTACCTTCATTGTCCCAGTGGGGGAGAAACATGATCCTGGATTGGATTACCATAATCAAGGTGCTGTTATTCATGTTTCTCAGAAATAAGATCTTCAATAATCTTCCTTTGACATACAATCTGCTGAAGAAAACATGCCATTTTGGGATCAACCCCTATCCTTTGTGTGACATTGGATCGGTCAGAGGGCTAAGAGGTCTGGATCTTCTCTATACCCTGATTGGTTTCCCAAATAATATGAAATGATGTAGCGGTTTCTCCAAGGATGATTGTCTGCCTTTATATGCAAGTGAAAACTCCTATTTAAGAACCCAAATGTCAACCATATTATCCATGAATATTCTAGGAGTATTTTCCTTAATATCACTGGTAAGTTGATCTTTTGTAGGATGTGACTGAAGTGGAGATAAGAAGATTTCACTTATCCACTAATCTGAACATGTGGGGATGCCTCTATAATAATTATGCAGATCACTTTGATGCTCTGAATGCATCTTTGTTGGAGGGTCCTATGGAAGGTTGGTGTCACAGGGTGATGAGCCACTAAGAGTTCTACCAACTCGACCATTACAACACTACTGATCAATGTCATAAAAAATTCTAACTCTTTAGGTAGTCCAATTGACGGTCATGGAGGTGAAAACACATCGCCCAGATAGTCCGGTGGAAACACATTACCTCAGCATGGGTGAGTAACTATGTTATGTCAAAATTGGGTGTTGAATTTAGATAAAATACCACTAACAGTTCATTTATAGCCAGGGTGTCCCATAGCCTTCCCTACTTAGAGGTGAGTTCTAACTCTTGGTTAGCCCAATATTCAATTTTCTCTATCCTAGAGACTAGAAATGACATTGATGTGGATTGGTGTGGTAGTTCACTAGCTACTGGAGGGGACACTATATGAGTCGATTAACATCTGCATGTTGGTTCATTTCATGGAGGTGGTACCAACCGCAATATTACTTTCATGTAGAAATAGTTGTTTTCCAATTCTTCATCTGTGAGGTAATAAGTAGTCATCTATGGGTCCACAAGATTCTCGTTGTCTATAAAATCCTATAATAGTTCTCCATGATATTAAGTAGAGGTATAGAATAAAACTAACGATGATGGAGATGACTTCACCATGAGACCTTGGAAGGGAGCCAAATATCCTTCCACCTACATATGTGTATGAAGGGACTTATGGATCTTGGGAATCTCACATTTCAAGATGATAAAATAAAAATTTCAGGCTATTGTCTGAGATTCTGATGCAAAAGAATGGGGTGAAGCTTCTGTCATTGAATTGAATTTGGCTTTGTAATCTGACAAGTGAACTATATTTATGATCATGCGGAACATCCAAGAGTTTTTCCTTTGGTGGTGGTGATTCTCCCATCTACCCTAGGAAGAGTATTTAGGGTGGGGGAATTCCTCAGTGTAGGGAGGAACTCTGTGCTAGTTGGTGTTAGAGTGGGGAGGGCCTCAGGTCGAGCTAGTTGGGATATGGGGAGGACCTCCACAATGGTTGTTGTTGGGGTTGGTTGGACCCCCACTGGGGCTTCTGTGAGACTGGGGAGGGACTACACTCTAGATGTTAATGTTGAAGGGAGTACCTCTTCTTTGTTCAGTCAGAACATGGGCATGACCTCCATATTGACTGGTGGAAATAACATGGGGAGGGCCTCTGTACTAGTGGGTGGAAGCACGAGGAGGACCTTATCAATGATTGAACTAGACATGAATAGGTATTCTATGTTGACTATAGTTGAAGTAGGGAGTACCTACACTTTGAGTGGTGCTGTCATAGGGTGATCCTCTGCTTGAGCTGGTGGGAACATGGGGTGGGCCACCATGCTAGTTTGCTACTACATGAATAGGACCTCCGTGTTGGTCAGTGGTTGTAAGGGGAGGGCCTATGTACTCTTTGTCAATGAAGCAGGGAGGAATTTCTCTTGTACTGGGAATGGTGTAAGGAGTACCTTCATATTAATGGTCCATGACATGGGGATTTCTTCCATATTAGGAACCATAGGCACATGGATGACTTCCATACTAGAAGTTGACAAGGCGGGGAGGACATCTGCATTGATCAATGTTGAAAAAATGGGGAGGGAATCCATGATGGCTGTGAGAGTGGGGAGGAACTCTACTATAACTTGTTATGGTACATGGAGGTCCTATGTATTGAATCTCACTTCCATGGGTTGGCCCATGATGGTTATTGGTAATACCAGTGATCGAAAGAGTAAACCTATCATGCCTGTGGGGGTAGCTGAGGTTTCAATTCTAACCAGGCATTGATAGGTCCCTACTCTGCAATGAAAGGGAAATTACGGAGTGTTCCATGGGTGGTGGGAGACATAAGAGTTATGTAAGATTATTTCCCATGATGGGTATCCTCTTAGGCTCAGGCCTGACATTGGTGTTAGGTCATCCCGACCAGGGCTGAAAGAGCAGGGGTGTAGACCACCTATTCTTTGGCTCGAGGGACTGGTTGCTGGTGGTGTTGAAAACGTCCAGTGGGTTCCCTCATTGGAGAATCCTAGGAATTATTCATTGTTGGGGTGACTCTAGCATACTGAACCTCCTTGATGCAGGGAAGTGAGTCATAAGATCGCTTTAGGGAGAGGCTCCCAAAATGGTTTGTTGTTAAAGTGGGGAAAAATGGCTCCCCACATGGCCCTTGGAAGTGGTGGTGTTAGTGAGGCACAAAATCCTCTATGTCCTAGAAGGCCATATACCACAATAGAATTACCCCACCTGACCATACCATAAAAGAAGAGTGTCCATCACCCTCTATTAAATGATTTATGAAGGTGATAATGGGTGTGAGCACTAGACAGTTGTAGTCATGGATGAAGTCGGGGTAGAGGTGGAGTCGTGCATTATCACTATTGTGACATTTCACCTTCCCCTGCATCTGCGAGTGGGAGGAGATTAGTTTTCTATAGCTTGGGTCCTACAAAGCAGTATGATTTAACTATCAATATAGATATCAATAAAGCATTTTTCAATACCCCAACATCATTCAATATTCCATGGTTAGAGAAAGGGTTCCATGATGAAAATGTTGTAGACCAAAAGGTCTAAGTATTGACTTCCCTAATTCATAGTGAGTTCGATGCCGGGACCACTGCTTACTTAGTGGGACCTTACATTGGATATCTAGATCTAGTGTCATGATAATATATTGATGTATTGAATAATACTAGTCCATATATCGAGGATAAGAGATTCACGTGGCATTCACCATTCCTGTTTCCGAAACCTTTTCTAGGGCGTGCTGCTGTGCATGCTTATCCTCCACTAGCATCTCATTTTTCCCCTAATTACCACTTTCTAAAGGGGGGATACATTCAAATCATTATTGGTGATATATTATCATTGAATAAATGGTATTATTTGATGTATCTTCCTCCTCCCATGTATTTCTCCTTGGAAATTGTCTCCTAGTACGGGTCTCCCTCCTAGATTAAGATGTGTTTGTGAAACTCGTTCCCAGTGCTATCTTTTTATGGATGCTGGTTAATTATGTTACTTATTTCTAGACATTCCAAGGGGTCTTGATTAGGAAGAACACTTCTGTTAGGTTATTAATCATGTTGGGAATCTCTATCATTTCGAGAAGTTGAATCATTAGTCACCTATATTCTACCTCATAGGCATTCATCTCACTGAGAAATATCAGTTGTGTAACCCAAGGCATACCATATTGATCATAGGGTATCTAATGGAAAAAAATGTGTTTTGTGTTTTCCTCAATAATTCCATGTTTAATATGAGGTAGTAGTGTGAAAAATTGTCAGTATAACATCTTGCAGAGACAAAGTGAGGTTAATCAGAATGCCTCATGGAGTCCGATCAAAGAGATTCATCATTAGGAGGGAGCACCAAGAAGGATTACCAAATGGGTTTATCAGAATGCATGGGGAGGAATACCAGAGAAGGAATTTCCCATGATGGGAAGATGACACATCATGAAGTTTGATATGGAAACCACTAGAGGTGGATTAGGGAGGTTCACCCCTAAGAGGGGGACACTATGGTTTACCATTGGATGATATTGAACCTCAATTATCCATACTACATACTCTTATTAGGATTCAATGAAAAACACACACATAATTTTAGGAATGGTATAGGGATTACACATGAGAGTATGCATTTTCCAAGGGATTTATCTGGGTTGGATTGTGTTGGATTCAATATGTCTTACACATAGGAGAAGCTCAGGTTCTACTAGGAGAAGAGATGAATGCTGTGAATGGGTATTACTTTAATGAACAACATAGATAGATGGAAAGAATCTATATGAATATGGAAGCCTAGGTAAATTTAGGATAGATTTTGGATGTATTTAACGGACTAGATGGAATCTATAGAAAGGGATGGGTTATTAGGGATATTGGCCACGAACCTGAAGTATGTTTTCTACATACCCTAATTAGCTTGAAATTAATGTACATGCAGTTCAAGAAGGGGAATTAACGGGTTCTTATAGACCACATGGTTGGGGAATATGCAAGGAAATATGATTAGAGGATGGATAAGTGACGTGGTCACAACTGACCTCTAATCCCACAAGATTCATGTTTTGTGTGAGAAATAAGTGGAAGTAGTAGACCAGATGGTTATGTTTTGTAAGATGCATCTAAATGGATGGTGTGGTGATTACACATAGAAGTTTTCCAAGGGGGATCTCAGTCTATGTGGGGAGGATATTGTTCCATGTGGGTGGGTCTTACATATGATAGTGGACTATGGAAAGAAATAAAAAAGGGAGAGGGATGTAGTGTTGAGAGAACAAGAAATAGAAAGGTTCCTAGTGCCCATCCCCTCTCTATGATTTATACCTGAATGAGGGAAGGAGGATCAAGGTTACTACATACATCAAGAAAGGATAATTTCACACACTAGGATGAATTCTTATGATGATATCATTACATTTGTGGAGGGTGCATGGAATGTCATTACATGTGAGGAGGATCCCATTCCAAGTGTGCCATATATTGGGAATCCAACAATTTCTGCACTCGGACGGGTCACAGTTCCATGTCTTGTGTTGAGAATGTTTGGTGCTTGGATGTTTTGATTTATGTAGATCAGATGTGGGGGACTCACTTCTTACTATTTGGTCTTGTATAACTATCACACATCAACCCATAAGAGTGGGATGGATTCAACAATGCCAGGGAGGAACGAGGTGGTTGAGTTGTAGATCACGAGGTCTATGTTAGGGTACATATGATGAAAACAAAGGGGAATTAACATAACTATGCTAAAAATAAAAAGGATAATGGGAAGCTCAGTCCACGCTTGAAGTGGATTAGGCCACACGACCCCGTCCTCAGGGCCCGTGCGGTGACTACCCCAAGCCCTCCTTCCATAGGACAGGGGCTGGTGACTACCACCAAGGCGTAGATCCTGGTAAAAAGGGAAGGCATTGACTTTTTAAAGTAAAGAAACACCACAGAGCAAGCAAGCAGTAAAAGTAAACACTAAGTCATCAATTCTCGTTCAGCTCCAACATCCGAGCCCAAGTACAACCCAGTCCACACAGGAAAGAAAAATGTAAATCCACACAGGATAGCACAACAAAATCCACATTGTAAAGCTATACAGGATTCAGCTCACACAGGTATACTTCTTCGTAAGACTTTAGATATGATCAGATATATCCACTGATTCATCTAAGCCTTCGAACCCAGAAAGGATTGAAAGGTACTAACCCCCACAATGACCCTCAAAGGATCTAACCCACACATGATCGATAGGTAACTGACCCCCGCAATGACCCACAAAGAATCTGACTAAATCCAACAAGGATAACCACAAAGAAGATTTCAACAGATAAGCTCTACCTAGGTATATACCCATACATATACCCAAGTTATCAAGTAACCCATCTCAATCATGATGAAACACAAAGATTATGAAATCAACGGATAACCACTACCCAGGTATATGCCCATACATTTATCTAAGTTATCCATTGATTTCATAATATTTGTGTTTCCTCATGATTGAGATGGGTTACTTGATAACTTGGGTATATGAATGGTAATATACCTAGGCAGAGGTTATCTGTTGAGATCTTCTTTGTGGTTATCTTTGTTGGATTTAGTCAAATCCTTTGTGGGTCATTGCAGGGGTTAGTTACCTATCGATCCTGTGTGGGTCAGATCCTTTGTGGGTCATTGCGGGGGTTAGTACCTTTCGATCCTTTGTGGGTCCGATGACTTAGATGAATCAGTGGGTATATATGATCATCTTTATCATCTTACGAAGAAGTATACCTGTGTGAGCTGAATCCTCTATTGTTTTCCTATGTGGATTGTGTTGTGCTATCCTGTGTGGATTTACATTTTGCTTTCCTGTGTGGACTGGGTTGTACTTGGGCTCGGATGTTGGAGCCGAACGAGAATTGCTGACTTAATGTTTACTTTTACTGCTTGATTGCTCTATAGTGTTTGTTTACTTTACAAAGGCAATTTCTTCCCTTTTTACCGGTATTTATGCCTTGGTGCTTGTCGCCAGCCCCCAGCCTATGGAAGGCGGGCTTGGGGTAATCACAGCATGAGCCAAAAGGACGGGTTGTGACAAATTGGTATCAAAGGTCATAGACTCATCTCAAACCAGGATTTTCATTATCAAAACCGTAACTGCAGAAGAGTCCCGTCTCTGGAGTGTACAGTGGTCCTGTCACGACTCCGAGGTACTGCTCACTAACCTAAGACTGCTGAGGTATGAACCTTCACCAAGAGGAGTTAATAGAAGGGAGGATACATGGTGACCCTTTGGAGGAGGGATTCAGGAAGAAGGGTGTCTCGCTGAAAAGTTTTTCATTAATCTTAGGTGATACACTAGGGGGGGGGGGCTTCGTGAAGGAATGGGATTTGAAATAAAAGGTGACCCTAACTTGGCAAGAAGTCCCTATATAGGAAAGGAGTTCTTCATGATGGCTTAATTTACTTCAAATCCTGAACTACCCTAGAAGGCCTTCTTCCTCCATAAAGATCATAGGACTTCATGAAAGGCATCCCCTATTTAGGTGGAGGTAATTATGGAAAAGTAAAAAGGTATTTCGTGATTCTCCTCTACCTTGGATGAATCATCTTTCATTTGGTTCATGGTGCTCTGGTGCTTCACAAATTAGAAGATCAAAATTCGAATGGTTGGGATAGCCATTCCTTTGAGGTGGAATGAGCTAGGTATTTATAAGCTTAATGTCTTGTGATGATATGACATGTGTTATGAAGTAGAGGTCGGAACCATGAATGTTTATAGATCTGGTGGACTCATGAAGTGCTTCATCACAACCTCATGGGTTTGCAGAGCTGAAGGGGCCTCCAAGAAAGAGCAGTGCAAAGTAGACCCTTGAGGTGATTTCCTAGGCCGTTTGAGTTTAGATATAATTTTGAATGGTTTTGGCCCAATAAAATGATCTTGGTTCATGTATTTCAGTTCTAAAAATGAGTAATGATACAATACAATCTTGATAGGGGTGGATAAGAACACTCAAAGGTGCTTAGTTATACCATGGCGATGTGAGGATCATAAGGCTTAGAAATACCTTCACATAGGGCTAAGATATATCTGGTTGGTAGATCTACGACATTATACATTAATAGAATGTTCAAAAATAGATATATATTTTCCCTTAAAAGAGACATGAAAGGTATGTGGTGACCTAAAGTGCTCAAATCATGAAGTGTGATTTATTGAAAATGTAACATTTAAAAAGGGGTCAAGCACCCAAAAAGTTGTGTTGCCACATAGTGAACATGTTATCAGGGCTAAGAGATGTGAAAAAACATTAACATTATTTTTTGTTGGATTTGGGGATCCAGTGATCATGGATCATATTTTACTAGGACCATAAAGTGGTCCATATGAGCTTTATGACTCATTCATCTATACTCTAAATTTTTCTTAAACTCGAGAGATGAGGAGTTTAGCGAGCATAGACTTGACATTTTCCTAATATTACCTTTGATAAATTTCAACATGAATTTTTTTTGTGTCTGTTTAACTATAATTTTAGAGTCTTACATTTAGGACCATCAAGTTATATATTTAAAGGTTGTACAAAATTGACAAAGGTGCATGAAGATTATGCTCATGACACACATGGGCCTGATATGAGGGAACTGTCACATAATAGACTAATTAGGATAATGTGGTCAAGAGTACTACAAAATCCTTCATATAGGGAGATGAAAATATTTTAAATCATGGCTCAAGGTTATAAAGCCATGATTAATGATATGGTACATCCATGTTAGGGATGGCCCCGAACTGACTTAGGTGCTCAGTCCCGGATGATGATGTCTAGATCACACGGATCATAAATCCCTTAAAATTTGGATAAGATGTCTCTAGTTGGTATGTCTAATCCCTTATATATATAAAGGTAAAAAATAGAGCTCTTATTCTCTTTTTAGGGGCCATGAAAAGTTTTTAGTAGTCCAGGGTGCTCAAGATATGAAGTGTGACTTACGGGTCAAGGGGAATAAAAGATGATGTAAGAACCCCATTATCCAGTTGATCAACGTCAGGATATTATGTTCCTTTGATATGGAATGATATTTCTTTGACAAACTGCACATTTTAATGTCATTTTATGGGGGTTTATTTTCCATGTAGTTTTTATGTCATGTGACAAGGAAATTTTCATTATAGTTTAACATCACACGGTAAGTATATATGTCCTATTCCATGTTATTTAATTTCATGTGGTAAAATGTGGGAAATGATGTGAAAAAATATGAAATATTACCTTGAGACCTCTTTACACTTGTTGGGGGTTTTTAGAGGCAAGGTTTGAATATTTTATCCATACAAAGGATTATCTATGGTTAGTCATATGTTGTTTCCATTATTGCACAAATTTATCTCATTAATAATAAATACATAAGTATATCTGACTCATTTGTTAGAAAAATAAACCTGTAGGACTCAAACCATTCTTGAAAAGACGTATACACTATTTTTATCCACTTCAATGTCATGAGGCTATCGAATTTTCTGCATAGGTAAGGCCCATATGAAGTTAGGGGTGAATTTATATCATCTCAAATGTTGTTTATTAACCAAAGATTGAATATATAAGTGTCTATACATATCCTTTGATGTTAGGAATCAATCCATATGTAGATATTGTATGTATGTTCCCTATGTTGGACTAACCTGTAGGCAGAGATAAAGAGAATATTTGTTTTATCATGGATAGATCTAATAATCCGAGATCAGGGTGTCACTATGTATCCTGAGGGGATATGAATCAAGGAAAACAATGTTCTTGATTTAGAAACTCTCTATATAGGTTTGATCGATACGTAAAGGGGGGGGGATTATTCCTATTGATCATTTTATCTACGAATAGGATTATATATCCATGAATTACTACATTTCATACGATGACATGAATCCATCCACACATAGTTCATGTATAACCATTTAGTTTATTATCATGCTTCAAAGAAGTAGGCTCCCTGATGAGAAAAAGGAATATTTTGACTGTACAAAATACCCGAGGTCTGGGATTCACTTCATATCCCGTGAGGATAGGAATCAAGCCATGCAGTTTAATAGAATTGAAGTGTGGTGGGAGACCCACACCAAGGATAATGGTTCTCTCCGGTAAGGTCTATGGTATTGCACAATTTTATGTCATACAAAATAAATCAACCGTGTAGTTTAACATCATGCGGTGAGGATTCATGGTGTGCCTTTTATGGTCATACATCTAGGACCACACTAGCCCTTCCATGAACTGATATGTCTCAGTAATTTAGGGAATCCCTTACCATAATTCCTAAGCACATGTGAGCTATGATCAGTGTGATAAACAAGGAATGGGAAAGGTTACTCTCACCACACAAAGGCAATTAAGGATACGACTAGGGAATTTTGTATCATTTGATGGATAGGTCTAGATATAAGATTGATGTGTCCCTACATATATCATTGGAATAAGAATCATGCCTTACGTAGTTATGGAAAATAGTTCAGTTCAGTGTCACCTGGAAAGCACATCAGTAGTGCATTTTAACATCATGTAGTAAGGATGAAGGTGACTTGATGTGAAATAAGATAAATGTTACGGATGAGCTGAAGATTGGATTTGTTGTAATCACTACATATCCTATGATGGTAGGATTAAAGCCACATGTAGTTCCAAGATTCCATGCCATTTAGTGTCATGCTAGGAGGACATCAATCATAGAGTTTAATGTCTTACGGTAAGGATGAGGGTCACCCAATGTGGAAGAAAATGAATATTGGGGATTTGTGCAGTTTTATGGAATGTAGTGAGGACATTTTCCATTAATTATTGTTTTATATGGTAAGGAAAGAAGATAAAGTGTAGTTTAATGTCATGCTACTGGGACTTCCTCCATAGATTTTAACATCATGGGGAAAGGACATGTTTGTGCAGTTTAACATCACACAACCAAGATGAGTTTTTGTAGTTTAATGTCATGAAACCCAGATGTGTTTGTGTAGTTTAATGTCATGTGACCAGGATATGTTTGTGTATTTTAACTTCAAGTGAATAGTATTGTTTTATTGTTTAACATCATATGACCTGGACATGTTTGTGGAGATTAACATCATGTGACCATGACATGTTTTTGAATTTTACCATCATGTGACTAGGACATGAGATCCTTGATGGTGGTTATGAAAATTATTTATTAAGAAAACTTTCATTAGTGGGGGGTTTGACATGTTCCCCCTACATTGTGGATAATGAGTAAGCTCCATTATGATAGACATTATTTATGATATAAGGACCTTCCCATATGGGTTCTAGATTTAGAGGATTATTTCCTAGTATCATTGGTGATTTGAGATCCAATACCAATTCTCCTTGTAGTATTGAATGGTGGAAGACCTTTTTATTTATGGCATGTGTGATCCAATTCTAATGGAATTTGATTTTGTGGAATGTATGAAACCATTCCTCATCGAGATTCTCTAACCCATCCAACATAATCTGTGATGTCTCATCATACAATAGTATTATGAAAATATCTATTTGAAGCAATGGAAACTAGAATTAAATGGGAAAAAATTCATCCATTTCATATATAATTTAATACGAGTTTTCTGGTATATAAGTACATATAATGGTGTTGTACACCCATATATCATAGAGGATCTTGTCCAGCCATGAATCATTATCCTTATTAACCATCTTATGGAGATTATATTTGACGAAGTCTTATTGAAGGAATCAATCATTCCATTTTATGCTTCATGATAGTTGGATAAGTGATTAGACTCAATGTTATAATCTTGGTAAAATATATTAAATTGTTTAGAATAATTTTTTACACTTTTTTCAATATTAAGAGAGGGACACTGAATGTGCTGAAGAAATTTGATTGCATAAATATTATTATATTCTTCATCCCAACTTCCTTGAGGGGAATTTCATCACCCCTATAGAAAATAAGTCGGTAGTAGTAAGGATGTACTTAAACTACATGGTTGTCATTATGGGGTATGGCTCCACAAAATCAATTCCCCCTTTGAAAAAAATCCATGGATATTTAGACATATGTAGAAATTCATGCACTTTATGGATGATTTTTTCATGGATTTTGAATGCATGAAATTTCCTGGTGAATTCCACAAAGTCCCATATTATGGTTTTCCAATAGAAAACAACCTACCTAATTTGGTGGGAGATCCTGGTCCTAGACTGTTGAGTGGTATAGTATAAGGCCCCAGCCTTAAACCTTACTTAATCTTGAGTTATTACAAGATTTCACATTGAGGATCTTTTCGGGTTTAGAGTTTTAGAGAATTAGATCATAAAACTTGCATTACATTCCACATATAAACAAAGTGGTTACATAAAGATAGTATTCTTAATTCCCATCAATGGAAACACATTTAAAATAAAACATGGATTATTTCTTGACACATCCTTGACTCTATCATCTTATCATGTACCTTTCCCTTGACCTGTGAAAAACATTTCAAAAACTTGGGATGAGCATAAAAACTCAGTATGGGTTATAAAAAAATATGGAAAGGAATCATGAGTTCATATATACATAAGAATGAAATCATACTTTACCCATAAAACATAGGCACTTTAACATACCTCATAAAATCATGAATAAATCATAGAAATCATAAGACATAAAGGTAACTTGAGGCATTCATAACATTCTTACGTAGGGAGTAACCCTCTTGGTTACGTTTGGAATACCCATCACAGTATATTCCCTAAAATCTCTTCGGAGAAACCTTAACGTTTCACTCCTTCGCGTTACCCAATGCATTGGATAGCTATAACGGGCTCACCCGCCCTTAGTTTATCACGGAACCACCCGTCTTCATAATAATGCCCAAGAACCATAACATAATCATATCATATAAAACATGCATAAAGGAAACAAAAAATTTCCACATTTCAATCACGAGATATCAATACAACACATTGATATAAAAACATTATGAAAACCATTTTCAATACTAAAATAAAAGTAAAGTAAAACATGGTATTTATTTTTCTTTTAAAAAGAAGGTATGGTTTGTAGAGGAAGCCGAAACTCAAATAACGGTCACGACGGCGGAGAAGTCGTTGTCGCCGCATACGTACGACAAAAACATTCCCTTTTGTCGTTTAG
This sequence comes from Viscum album, assembly GCA_963277665.1. Classification (NCBI taxonomy): domain Eukaryota; kingdom Viridiplantae; phylum Streptophyta; class Magnoliopsida; order Santalales; family Viscaceae; genus Viscum; species Viscum album. The sequence goes on along the minus strand of OY728146.1, from coordinate 737,200,516 downwards.
TAAACGCTTCGTATAAAAAAGATTCCTTTTGAATAAACGTAAAATTCAAAGGGGTTTATACACCGTATAAAAGAAAGTTGTGTATAAAATAAAATATGCCTCAAGGAAAGGAGATTGAGACGAAGTCCCATACCTCGTATCTGACTTGACCCGACCGTTCTTTAATCTCCTGAATAATAAACTTGAGTTAATATCTACTTGATTATGAATCTTTTTCAAGTTCATTATTCCTTTTATACCATGTTATGAACATCATGTAATCAGTTAAGTTAATAATGTTCATTTTGTCAGTATTTGGTTCTTAAGTCAAAAATAGACTTCTTACATTACATGTTGTTAATTTAGTCAAAGGTTCATTATATCCAGAATGGTATTCATGATGTAGATATCATATATGTCATATATATTCAGTACATACATGCATTTATAATATTACAAAATCATTTATAGGTAAGAAATGAAATGCACCGTTCATGGAGACGGTAAGCCGTACGTACGCATGAACACTACTTTCATTTCTATTTCGTATTTTATAGAATGGAATCATAATTATATAAAGGTATATTATACTTCCAGTATAATATCATATATAATATCATAGTTCCATCCTTTATATGTCCCACATATGGTATTTAACGAATCAAATCACTTTGAGGGGGCCGTAGTCCGCACTTCCTAAAATGAAGATATCGTGTTTACCCCTAATGGAAACCATAAAGGTATGCCCAAAATGAAAAAAACAGAAGCTTATGAAAAACATAGACATATTATATATCATATATAAAAATAGTGACATCATAATGGCCACCTTTTAAGGTGTTAAATGAGTGTTGAACAATCATCGTTTCGGGAGGCAGAATTTCGCCATCCACGGAAACCGTATGTTCTTTAACCATTTGATGTAGTTGTGTGAGTGTGTAGCTCAAATATATCTTATAAAAACATCCTAGTATATTTAAGATACTGGTGTTGTTACAAAAGAAGTAAAAAAAGTTTAGGGGGTTGGAGAAGCAAAATAAAACAAATGAACATGAGAGAATGAATTACCTTAAAAAGTGTAACTCCTTTTGATTTGAGCCTAAAGGCTTTCTTTGAAAGGATTATGCCCAAAGGGAATCCTCTAGGATGAGGATAGGGATGTGGAGAGAGTAAATGGGAAGGGGTTGGCCGAGCCAAAGGCTTGAGTAGTGTGTGAAATGAGGTAGAGGTGGGGGCCTTTTATAAGAGGAGAGGAGGGGCACTTTTGGAAAGTAAAGAAATATTACTTTATTTGAAAATGTGTTTCGGTTTCAAAAGGCCCCACATTGATATAATTCGTGGATAAGGTGATAAGGGTTCGAAATAAACTCATAAAATTGGTTTTGTCCATTTTTAGTTCATAGATTTTACATTATCTTTCCATTTTATTTAAATCGTCAAATAATGATGTCATCGCTGCATCATTATTATGTCATAAATAATTTAATTTATTTAATGTCTAAAAATCATAAAAAATATACTATGATGTAGGAAATCTTTTTAGCTTTCCAATGACTATTTATAATCAAATATCTGATCTTTCTAACCCCATGTGAAAATTGTTTTCGTAAAACGTATTATGTTTGTGTCATTTTTACTTTAACATTTAATAAAAGGTTATTTATGTCATTTACCAACCAAAATGTCTCCATGGGGTCCCCAAGTTGACCCATGGCTTGTCTTGGTCGGCCATGACACAACCAATAAGGTTGGGACATGTGTCTAGGTCATTTCAAATTATTAAATCATTATTTATACCTTAAACTACACTAATTACCACTAATCGCGATTAAAAACTTAATAAGTTACTATTCACCAAAAAATTATTTTAATCTCATTGAACCACATTTTACTTCTTAATGACAACCATGTATGTCGGATTTTCAAAATTCATTACACATTAGTGGTAAACTTTCATTTAACTGAAAAATCAGTTTGCTTGATTACCACTTTGTGGTTTCACTATTCATCAAAAATTGATGTTTTTCAGAAAATTACCAAAAATTCACCCTAAGCTATATTTGATATTCCGAATTCAAGAATGAAGTCTATTTTACAAAATTCAAATCATATAAGTCACATTAATTAATTTAATAATTAATTCCCGCTGCCAGAGCAAATAGCGTGTTTTTACAAAACAATAAGTATCAAAAGATTGACACCAGTTTAAGTCTAATTTCAAAGTGAAATTGATTACAATGACCACCATTGGATAAAATGGTAAAAATATATTCTAATTTAACTTCAAAACCAATTCAAGACATAATCTAATCATATAAATAAATTATATTAAAAAGCAGTTTTGAGGTAAAATGCAGTATTTTTCACTATTCATTAAAAAATGAACATTGTCAGAAAAATACCAAAAATTCACACAAGGTAAATTTTGATGTCCCAATCATAAAGGATAAGTTTATTTTGACAAACATAGTTTATAAAATTGTCAAAATATAGATTCAAAAATGGTTTTCCATCAAAAGGCAGTAAAACAATCTTTTAATAATATTAGTGTATTCCATGCATAAGATTGTATTTATTTCCATTTTAAGCCTCTATAACACTATCTTAATCATTAATAGACATAGATAAAAATATCTATTATTCATTACTTACTTGGGATTTTACATCTAGGATCCTCCATGTATTTCTTCTATGATGGGGAAAATATATCTTTATACTATGAATTTGATGAGTATTCCATCAAATCCCCACTTATAGAAGGATTTTTTTCTCATTTGGACCACCCTGTTCGGGTAATTTCACAGCTCGATTCCAAATATGTTCCATTCAGACTTGGTCTATTTTGTGGATCCCAATTTGAAGGTAATCAATTATTATACCCATCCATCCCGGGGTGGATATTGGTGCCTCATGATCTAGGGTGGTGTTAACCTAATTAATTTCTTCTAAATCCCACATGAAGATTGATGAGTCCACCCTATGGTGTATGATGGAGAAGACTGAATCCTCCAATTCAGGGTTGGATAGGACTATGGATTCATTATCCTATACATCGACATGAAAATTATATGATCAAGGAATGTGGTAAAAAATGTATTCAAAAGGGAAATACTCTTTTAGTACTCCAACATAGCTAATGAGAGGGACCAATTATTCCTTTTTAATAAAATATTCACCATTGATATTCTTTATATCTATATTTGAGTCTCATTTTATGTCCTAGTAGGTTGGTTACAACTGTTGGACTAATTTCAAGACAATAATGAGTGCTTGGTATTATGACACTTTTTTCATGAAACCTTCGGATATTGAGAAACATTAGGGAAATTTTTTTTCATCTCGAGAAACAAATAAAATTCATAAGACAACTTGATTGAGTTTCAGGTTTTCTAGTACCCTTCTAATACTTCTTTGTGAGGAACTATAAAAATATATCTCCCATGTTTGGGGGGGTGTTATGTGTGTAGAAAACCTCCTCATTTAGATATTTGGTGTCCACTGGTGTACTGTTTGGGGTGGGATGTTCTCTGAGGAAATCATCCCAGGCGTACCCTTTCATTGACTTATGTGACACAAAATGCATGTCATATTGTTTGGGAATGACTAACTACTAGGACAAATTTCTAATCACCATACTGCGGCCAACGATTTACTTGACTTTGTTAATATGATAGACTATGTGGACTTCATGCTACTACAAGTAACGACTCCTATTTTACACTGAAAATATATGCATGTGGTAGTTATTTTCAACATCATAATATCTAGTTAAAGTTCCAATCATCATATAGAATAGGTAATAGAGACTATTCTCACTCTTGAAATATTTTCTCCATGCAAGGATAACAACAAGTGAATAGTCCATGGTGGCTTCATATAAGATGAGTGGATTTCCATCAAATGGTGGAATCAATATTTATTGGTGCAATAAGTGCTATTTGAGGCTCTCAAAGGCTTCTTGTAAGTCCTTATCCCATCGGTAGGTGATTCCATTCACCATTATCTTGGTAAAGGGGAGATATTTTCGAGGTAGGTTAGCTATGAAATGCCAATTTTTGTTAAGGTTCTCTTAGATCACCCTAAGTTATTTGATATTTATAGGGAGTGAATTGGTTAGGTATTTTTGGCCTCTTCATGGTTGACCTCAATGCCAAAGTGGCATGCCATAAATCCAAGGAATTTATTTGATGTGAAAGGAAAATTTAATTTCAAAAAATTGATATTCAGGCTATACGGTTATAAATTTTTAAAGACTATTTGAAGATCCGTGATGTGATTTCTTCTTTGCCAAAATTTGACCACCAATTCATTGAAATAAAATTCATATATTATTCCAAATATGATATTAAATACATGAGGCATGACTCATTGATATGTAGCACCGATATTCTATAAGACAAAGGGAATAACCTGCTAGAAAAAGACACCCTAGGGTGCTATGAATGTAGTGGCTTCCTCATATTCCGGGGATATATTTATTAGATTTTACCCTTAGTACCCATCCATAAAAGAGAGGGTATAGAAGCCACCGGTTTCCTTGATTAAGAGTTATGTTATTGGAAATGGTAATTCATCCTATGAGAAGTATCGATTAAGGTATCTAAAATTGATGCAAACCATTATGTAACAATTTTTTTCTTGATAGAGATGATGTTGGAAATATATATTGGGTATTAAACTTCTCAAAAAAAGTTTTCTTTGATTAATGTTTCAATATTTTCCTCTATATTTGTATCATGAGAGGGGTACATCCACCTGGATGCGTTCATTAAACATCGATGGTCATTAGGTAAGCTAAGATCGTGGAAAGACACATTCATATTATATCTTTCCATTTATTTATTATTATGAATTAATACATATTAGTGTTGATTTAGAAATTCTATGTACCTATCTTACTCTTCTAGAGGCCTGGAGACACTAATTAGTGTTCACAGTGAGTATTATTTTTTGACCAAATTTATCTACCCTAGATCATTGATGGTTGTGGAGAAAACTTCATCAAATAAAGGAGAGTTGATCATAAGGTCATCCTCTTCCTCATCCATTTCTGAGTCCATGGAGGCATTTTTAGATGAGGTAGAAAATATGAGGCTATCTCTGTCACTATTAGGATGGGAGAAGCCATGGGAAGAGACATTATCATCATCTACTACCATAGTTGTTATAGATATATTTTGGGGATATTTTCCTTTTTAGATGTTAGTGGGGGTAAAAGGATCTTGGAAATATGGGACTAAGTCTATATCCTCAATCAGGTTTATGGGAAGAATATTGTCATTATTGAGAATACTCCAAGGATTTTTAGGGGAGATCCCCAAGACATTTAAGATGAAACCTATATATTTTCATTTACTATTGGTTTCATTCCTTACATTTTATAGAGTCCTACTTCAGTATATGTGGATTAAAAATTATAGAATGGAGATCTATCACCATATAATAGGCGAACCTTTCCATTTATGGGATATTTAAAACAATGATGAAATCATGAAGGTATCTCCATATGGATATGGATCCAGGGCCTTCTAAGAAGGAAATTATATTTGGTGTATTAATATAAATATATAAACTCAGTCTTAGATATGAGATCCCAAAATTGAGTCTTGATATTGACTATCCTGATATGTCTTTTCCCATTCTTATCATACCTTTTAATGGTCGGTTTTTTGGCGGATAGGTCCCTCTCTCTGTATCCATAACTTTTAAGGGTCCATATTAGGATGTGGTTGATCCTAAAACCATTTTCAATCAATTACTTTTGGATATCGACATTATCGTGTCAGCCTGAAACATATAGGGGTCTAATTTCTCCCTAGATGAACTCTTCTAGATCCTACTCTAGGAATGAGATGGAAGCATGGAATTATGATTTCATGGTCTAGACATGATAATCCTTTATTGTAATGAAATTTTTATAAAACTCTTGTTGGATATAGATTGATCCAATGAGTGACTCTTTATGTTATTTTCAAATATGGACGACATAAAATATTGAATTGTTGTCTTGAAAAAACTCCATCTATTTCAGAATGTTGCACTTTAGTGATAGAGATTAGTGATTCCCAAGGTGAATTTTCTCCTTATTATATGGTTTATGAGCTAAGGAATTTTATGTGGATGGGTTTGGTTCTTTTGTAGAGGTTGATGAAGAATCTTATACCAGTGGAGCAGGTCATGCCAAAATTCTCCATTTTCTTGGCTGATCAGATGATCTCATCCCCGCTAGGTGGTCATGTATGACACCTGGGTGAGGACAACCTCTCTAGGGTTCTATAACCACTATATGTATATTTTGGGCTAGTCATAGTGATTTATCAAGGGTTTTAGTTGTATATATGTCCTCTATCATTATGTGATTGAAATATTGTGTTCGAACATGCCCACAATATGCTTTATATCCTTAGTTCCTAAGCATGAAACCTCCTATTCAGTAGTTAGGTATGGTGAAATCATACATTGATGGATATTCATAATTAGAGAAGAGTTATACCAAGTGTTTTGTGTTAACATAACCATGTATGTGATTATATACCAATGGTGTTTTTTTGGGGCAGTTCCCATTCATTGGATTTTGTAGGTATGAAATATGTAAGATTCATAGCTTTCGTAGTAGCTTAACGTGACTCTTCCTCTTTTATTTATTCCTTTTCCCGGAAATTACATTAACTCTCGAGAGGCAAATTTTATGTTCCCTCCATATGTGACATAATCACTATGGTTCTCTAAAGATATTATCTGAGGGTAACTTGATCTTTCTGAAATGTCTTTCGAGTCATCAAGTCATTAAAATAATGCCCCTGCTTGGCCAGAACTTATTTACAATCAACTTTTTCATTTGATTAGAAAATAGGTACAAAAGTTACCTATAATGGGATGTTTCAAAAAATCACATATCAAAAATTAACATGATGTTAGGGAATACTTTGAAGAAAAATACACCATGGATTTTGTGATCCATCCTTCTATGGAAAGAATAATAGTCAGTATGATTGGTGAGGTGCACCTTGTTGGGTTTCTTGGGATGTGGTAGCTTGAGAAGTTTATTGTCCATGGATTTAAGGAAATAACTAGGTACATATTAACTTTTAATGAGTCTATTTAATTCATCCATTTCTAAAATATAGTGTGACCTTGATCTATTTTTACTTCTGACTAGTTGTGATTTTGTTGTTGTTCCCGCTCGACATGAGGTGAAAGGTGGTTCATGCCCTTCCTAGTTGATTGAGTGAGAACTGCTATTGGTGTTAGGGTAATAATGATAGAAACTTCCTTAATAAGACTTTTACAATGAGCTGAGGGCATGCATCCGGAATTATCTTGGGCCCAGGGATGGGAATCTACCAAAAATTGTGTCATTTTGAAAAAATCATAGAACCCTCAAAGATACTACATTTTAATCAGAGGTGTCTGCAGATCATCTGAAATATTTTTATCATATAGCTAAAAAAATTATCTTATGATAGAGGGATGATGAGTGAGATGGTTGAACATTTCCACCTTGCTATAATGTTAGAAACCCTCCAATCTTCACATTATTTTATGTTCTTGATTTAAAAAAACATCATTTTTCATAGTGTGAAGCTGTACTGGTAAATGAATTGATGGTTATGGTATTCCCATCCTATAATGGATCATACTATAAGACTTTTGTACTATAAAGGGGATGGGCCTATAAGGGTTTTAAAAAATCTTTATCTTGGTAAACAACCCCTCTAATTTTTTCATTGAGGTCCCACCATCTTACCAAATTAGGATACAGTGTGAGTGTGGTGCTATTTGGGGACTCCATTGCTATCAATGTAGGATAATGTAGGACTTTAAAAATATAGTGTTGGAAAAGTGTTATCCACCCATTCAGGATATGGATCATTATATAACTATACTAGTGCATGTCACCCTTCCCTAGATTCCATTCAAGTAGCATGAGAATCTATGGTGTTGAGCTGTTCTGAAGGTACCATTTTTTGATCCACCTCTTATCTATAGGGATAAAGTGGGGATAGATGAGGTATAATTACTATCATACACTTCTAATACTAAATTCATTATAGTAATAAATTATTTCCCTAGAGAGTGAGGGGTTATATCTATAATGGAGGGAAGTCATTGTAACGCCCTGACCCCATAAGCTCAGAGTTAGTACTTTATTACATATAATTGGCATGATCACAAAAGATCATGTTTTGAAAGGCCGATTAGTTTGGTATCCTTGGAAGTACTAGATACTTTCATATGGTTTACATTACATTAGAAAATAGAAAACTACAACAACATTGTTTCCATGGAAAACACAGAGATCCCATAGACTATCCCTGTAGGTCAGTCATAATATACTTCTTTGCATCCTGGAAAAAATAAAACATAGAAAGGGGTGATATCAAATTCTATGTAAGGATAACGATATAGGAGAAACCTTCATAAATAAGAATAAACATTTAAGGAAATGTATAAAACTAAACAAAAGCCTCTTCAACATAAACTTCATCATAATATGGAAAATATAAATCAAAATACATCCATTTACATACTCAAATTGATATTCTAATAGTCGAACAATCACATGAAATATCAATATCCACTTTCATAATGATGGAATGCATAATGCCAGACATTCATAACCACATAGTCAAGGCCTTGTGCCAAGACTAAATATTTTTTCAACAGCTTGTTCCAAGACACTAGTTTGTCTCATGAGACCTACCGATGGATCAAGAGGCTATAGCGGGCTCCACCTATCACTTACAAAGTCAAATGCATTCCTCATATGAAAAGGTTTATACATAACTAAAACATTCATATTAAAACTAGCATACAAAATTCCAATACTTTTTCCATAAACCATGAATGGTGTAAAAATAACAAATCCATAGTAAAACATATCAAAAAACATTCAGTACAATATGGAAGTTTTGTATCATAATAAATCAACTTCAAATAAGCTTAAAATCCATCAAAGGATGTTGACATAAATGAAATCAATTTTTTTAGAGAAATATCTCTTTATATTTTGAAATCATTTAAGAGTCACATAATTATAAAGAAAACATTTATTTTGAAAACATTCTTATTAACATGTATGGGAAGCTTCAATGATGTTATAACGACAGAAAATAGCCGCACCCTCTGTATAAGTTAAGAAAACATTATTACCTTAATTTTATCGAAAAGGTTATAAAGTAACTTGTTTGGAAAACAATGGAAAAATTCCTTTCAAAATATATCAGGTAAAATATGGTTATAAATGAATTTAACCCATTGTATAGTAAAAAATAAAAATGTTTTGAAATACATTTTAGGAAACATGGATGGGGATGATAAAAAGATCCTAGTAGATAATTACGTATAAACATCCTTGGATAATGAAGAGATTGTGAAATTAACCCTTACCTTGTACTTTTCCTTGGTCGAGGGTAGGTTAACCTCCTGTATAATATTGAAATAATTGTTATTAAATTATACAGGAATCATATACATTAATATGATATCATATATGATCTTTTAATATTTTTTTGTAAACATTATTTTAGTATTATCGTCGTCTCGGCTATTAACTTATTCCTTTTCCATTATATGATTTCTTACATAATAAATGTTTGTTTTGTATAGGATTTATCTTATTCATATTCAGAATGATATTAATTATTTAGACTTTATTGTTAATTATATAATGAAAATTAGTCTTGAATGGATACGATGGGGAATGAATCTCATTGTGTTGGTGGAGACTGTAATCCTTACGTACGCACAAGCGACAATATCATAATTTTGATAATAAAATAAAATATAATTGGATGGTATATCATATATAAAAAATCATTATCAAGTTATATTTATAATTTACATAAATTACACATCATTATTATACCCATCGAAATAATAATGCATTGAATAACAATTACACCACGACGTGGAGATGGTAAATCGTACGTAGGCACGTATGGTGAGATGTCATTCACAGGATGGATAGAATAATTAATAGAGTTGTAACATATTGATAATAACATTAAAATATATAGAATATACTAGAGTTATTATTTTATAATGGAAACAACAAAGAATGAGGAAGTAGAAGAAGATAGGATCTTGAAAGAGGTGATGAAATATTTACCTCTTCTTTGGGTTCTTCCTTTTGATTTGATCAAAAGGGATCCTTAGGTTGGCTTTATGACTAAAGGAATGCCTCTAGGATGAAGGGAGTATAGTTGAGTGGATATTTGGGTAGGGGATGGTCGATCCAAATGGCATTGAAGGTGTCAATTAGAGATAAGGTGGAGTTCTCATTTATAAGAGGGGTGAGGGGAACCTTAAGAAAAGTTAGAAATATTATTTTATAATAAAATAATTTTTGATTTTTAATGGATTCAAAATGGATTATTTAAAGACTATCGTGGATATTGGTTGAAAACCACTCAACCAATAGGTTTTAGATATGTTTCAATCATTATATTAACTTTATCTTTTAGATATAACTCTTAGTTAAATAGTTTGACATTTACCATGACACTTTGTATTTTTATATTATATGGTTAATAAATTTACTAAAAACATCCAAGAGAACCCCAAGTGGTTCATTAATGATACAAATATCATTATACAATTATTTTTTCTGAAACTTTGATTTTTAGGAATAGAATATCAATTAATAAAATAATATTTTTTTTAAAAACACTTTTCTGTCAATTTGACAGTATTTGGTATTTTGTTTTTTCTAAATTCATAACAACATTATTACTTCGAACAAAATTCATCTAACCAACCCTAACATGTCATATTAACCTATAATCTTAGTGTAATTCATAAAGCCTCAAATTACATTTATTTGGATATTTATAATATCAATTTTTTTAATCATTCATTAATACGGTAATTACGACATCATCATTGTGTCATTAATAAATTTAATTATTTAATATTTAGAAAATATAAATAAAATACCATTATGTAGGAAATTATTTTAGATTTATAATAAATATTTATATTCGAATTTATCTTATGTGTAACTATATATTAAAAATGGTTTAGTTATTAAACATTGAATTTAACACCTTTAACTCTTTTTTGAATTAAATAATAATAATAAACTATTTACTTTTAACCGTGGTAAATAAAATTAAAAAGTTACTATTCACCAAAAATTATGTTCATCTATTGAACCAAATATTAATTACTGATATCAATGGTGTCTCTCGGATTTTTGAAATTCAACTCACAATAGCGTTAAAATTATGTTTTATGTAAATTTGCAATTGCTCCTAGGAGGGGGGTAAAAGACTGTAAACACTTAAATAAAATTTTTATATATCTAAAATTATTATAAACTGAATCCAATGAATTAAATTGAACATATAAAGGTATTATTTATCTATTTTGACCAAAAAAATTAAATAAAATAAATAATTATTTAATTAAAAATTCTGTTTTAAACTATAACTCAGTGTTTTCAATATTCATCAAAAATTGAAAGTATTCAGAAAAATACCAAAAATTCATCCTGATCTAATTTCGATATTAAGAATCCAAAAATAAAGTCAATTTTGAATGATTCAATTTATAAAATTTTAAAAAGTGGATATTACTATTCATAACGGCTAGTTTGATTGGTTGTGATGTGTTAGAACTCGAAGTTGGATACAATAAACGCTAATGTATTATTCAAAGTGAAGTGTACCATAGAATATTTGGGTTTTACATTTTCATCTCCTTCAAATAATTTCATCCTTGAAATTTATAGAATATTACTGTATAAAAATTCGCAGGTGGTTCTTTATCATAAGTTCCTCAGGTTCCCACGTTGCCTCTTCAATCTTATGGTGTCTCCATAGAACTTCTACCAGACAAGTCATCTGGTTTCTCAACACTTGTTCTCTTTTATCATGAACCTTGACAAGATCTTTGCAATAAGATAGATTGGGCTCTGGTTCTAATTCCTCATATGTGAGTACATGTGTTGGGTCAGGCATGTATTTTCTCAACAGTGATACATGGAATACATCATGAACTTTGGAGGGACATGGAAACATTTCCAAATGGCAAGCTACAACCCCAATTCGTTCTAGAATTTCGAAAGGTCCGATGTACCTGGGACTCAATATTCCCTTCTTACCGAAATGTATAACACACTTCCATGGAGATAACTTCAAGAAACATGATTCCTACATGAAATTCCAAATCCTTCCTTCGGTTATCAGTATATATCTTCTACCTACTTTGAGCTGCTTTTATGTGGGTTTGGATTACCTTCACCATTTCCATAATTTCCTCCACACGTTTTGGTCATACGAGCTTTCTTTTTCCATCATCATCCCAACAGGTTGGTGTGCGACATCTCTTTCCATATAACACTTCATATGGTGCCATCCGAATACTTGAATGGAAGCTATTGTTATAGAAAAATTATACTAGAGGTAAATATTGATCCCACATACCTTGAAAGTCATGTGAGGATTATCTCAACATGTCTTCTGAGGTTTGAATAGCCCATTCTGATTGTCCATCAGTTTGGGGGTGGTAGGCAGTGCTCAAACGAAGTTTAGTATCCAGGGCTTTCTGAAGACTTTTCTAGAATATTGACATAAAATGGGGATCACAATCAGAATCAATCTATAGTTGTACACCATGTAGTCTTACAACATCATTAATATATAGACTTTATAAACGTTCTAGTGGTAAATCTTCTTTTATAGAAAGAAAATGTGCTGACTTGGTAAGATGATCAACAATGACCCATATTACATCATTCCTTCTAGGAGTATTTGGTAGCCCCATGACAATATACGTCGTGATATAATCCCATTTCCACTTAGGTATGAGAAGAGGTTTCATGACTTCTATAGGCTGTTTCCTTCTAGATTTCACTTGGTGAAAAAACATACATCTTGACACAAAATCAACAATCTCCCTCTTCATGTTGTCCCACCAAAAATGTTCCTTAAAATCTCTATACATTTTGGTGCTCCTAGGGAGTATAGGGAAATTGGAGCTATGATAATCATCCAACAATTCAATTTTTAGATCAGGTATATCGGGAAAACAAAGTCTCTCACCAAATTTCAAAATTCCATCTTCATACACAAAGTCACTCAATCTCCCATCATTCCCTGCATTAATCTTCTTTTGAAACTTTTAATCGTCGGTCAGAGACCACTTAATCCCCTATAGTAAAGATGGTTTGGCAACGATTTGAAATAGAATTGATGTTTCACCTTCCATGGTTATTCCCAAATCCATCTTTACTAGATCCATGAAAATAGGATCCCTTTCAACTATCATCTTGTTCAAAACTCCATTTTCTTTTATACTCAAAGAATATTCCACCTTATTTTCCTTCCCCTGGTGGTAGTGTATCATGAAGTCATAATCCTTGAGTAGTTCAATCCATATCTTTTTCCTCATGATTAGTTCTTTCTAAGAGAAAATATACTTCAAACTCTTTTGATCAGTATATATCTCACATTTTACACAATAAAGATAATGTCTCCATTTCTTCAAAGAAATGATTACAGCTACTAACTCACGATCATGAGTAGGCTAGTTTTGCTCATGAATTTTTAGCTATCTTGATGTGTAGGCAATAACCCTATCATTCTACATAAGGACACAACCAAATCCTTTCTTCGATGCATCACTATAAATAAAAAACCCATCATTACACGATGGTAGAGTCAATATAAGAGCATTGACTAATCTTCTTTTCAATTCTTCAAAACATTATTCACATTATTTTTTCCAAACAAATTTCACCCCTTTACGTCTGATCTTGGTTAATGGGTTATCCAATTGGGAAAAATTCTTGAAGAAACGTTGAGAATAAGATCCTAAACTAATAAAATTGCGCACCTCAATTCTAATTTTCAGTGCTGGCCATTCTTGGATTGCTCTTGTCTTAAAAGGATCAATGGAGATTCCATCCTTAGAGATGATATGGACAGAAAAGAAATCTCTTGAAGCCAGAATTCACACTTGCTAAAATTCCCATATAATTAATTTCTTCTAAGAGTCTTCAGGATAATGCGTATGTGATTTTCATGATCTTCATATCTTTTGGAGTATACCATGATATCATAAATAAATACCACTACAGATTCATCAATATGTTTTTGAAAACTCTATTCATTAGATCTATGAAGATAGCGGGTGAATTAGTCAATCCAAAAGGCATTACTATAAACATGTAATGCCCTTACCTAGATAGAAATGATATTTTCAGAATGTCTTCCTTCTTCACACACAACTGATGATATCCAGATCGAAGGTCAATCTTTGAAAATTATTGAGCTCCATGATGTTCGTCAAATAAATCATCAAATATGGGTAGGAGATACTTTTTCTTTATTGTTATAGCATTGATCTCCCTGTAGTCAATGCACAACCTCATAGATCCATGCTTCTTCTTAACATAAGGACATGGGCTCCCCATGAAGAAACACTAGGGAGAATAAATCCCTTATTACTCAATTCCTGTAGTTGTTTCTTTAGTTCAACTAATTCCACAGTGTGCATTCTATTAGGGTTATTCGATATGGGCCTTTAACTAGGAATTAAATCAATGGAAAACTCAATTTATCATTCTGGAGTATGTCCAGGTAAATCCTCTAGAAACACATCAACATATTCTTTAACATTAGGTACATCCTCTATTTGAACATTCCTTTCCTCACCCATAATTATTTCATTCTCTTCCTCCCCAATAATTTAATTTAGTTGAGCTAATAGTGGTGGAAGTAGATAAGAATTAGGTGGTGACGTTTCTGCTCTAATGATAAGGTACTTATTATCATCATAAAAAATTGTAACCTCTTTCTTCTTACAATAAATGTTCTCATCATGGTCCGAAATCCAATCCATACTGAGGATTATATCAAATTCAATAATGGGTATGTTGATGATATAGGTAGATAAAGAACATTTATATGCCCTAATGTGGACTCATTCACAAATATTTGTTGCAATGATACTTCCATTATGAGTTTTGACGGAAAAGTCCATTGTTAAATCAAATTGGAAATATCGAATTTTCATTGAAAATTGGGATGATATGAAACAATGCGAAGATCTAGAATCAAATAAAGCATTGGCTAATCTTGAGGAAACCATTAAATTTCCTGCCACTGTGTCTTTCAGAGCTTCAACCTCATCAGAAGTGATAGCATAAGCTTGGCCTTGATCCCCTGTCTTTTTCTGAGGTAAGATCCCTATGATGCTTAGGACATTTATTTTCAAAATTCCCCATTTCTCTACAATTATAGAATTCAACATTGACAACCTCTTTATTCCCCTTGAAATCACGAGCTTGGTGGCCTTTTTCACCACACTCGTAACAGACTCCCATTCCCTTCCGGCAAGTACTAGGGTGTTTCTTCCCACATTTACTACAGGATGGATATTCATCATTTCCCTTATTCCCCTTATTTCCATTTCCATAGTTTTCAGGAGATCTCTTCTTATCTTTCTTTTCTTTATAGTCGTAAGACTTAGAGAATTGTTTTTTTGTCTTGATAGCACATGAGACAATATCTCTATATGACGAGAAGGATTGTGAGACTAATGCTCGACAAGGAAATGGTTTTAAACCATCAAAGAAACGATGAATCCTATTTCTTGGGTTATTTATCTAATCTTCATCATGCCTTGCTAACCTTGTAAATTTAGCTTCATACTTTGAGACATTCTCATCTTACTTTTGCCTCAGACTCAGAAATTATCTTTCCATATCTGCTCGATGGTCATGATGAAGTTATTTTTCTATGAGAATTTCTTTAAACTACCTCCATTCCGTATTTTATACTTCATCATATTACTTTATGTTTTTAATCAATGACCACCATTGATCAATATCACTAGTGAGGAGGAAAACATCCATGAAAACTTTTTCCCTTTCGCTACTCCCCAAGCCATGGAATGTTTTCTTTAAGAAATTTATCCATTTCTCAGCTACTAGTGTATTTTTACCCCCATTGAATGTTGGTTGTTGTTTTATCATAAATTGATCTAACATTTATCCTCAACTATATGGATCAAGGTGCTCCATATAGGTAATATTGTTATTCATAACCTGAGTGAGTTGTCCCAGTATGGTGATTAGTTGATCATCACCAGTTTCATCACCAGCTCCACTATAATTATCTTGAGTAGGAGTGAAATCCCTACATGGATTGTGTTCATTGTTATGGTTTCTATTCCTTCCACTAGGATCCATTTATAAACAATGGAATAAACTAGATTAGTTTATGAATTGAAATACATAATTCCAAACTTGTTAAATACTTAACATAAATTGATAATTTTATGGATATATTCAATAATCATAAAATATGTTTTCTATGAGGAAGTGTTTACTCATAAACCCTTCATAATGGTTTGTAAATAAAATTAGAATTATCCAAAATCATATCCCCTGGGAGTGTCATAAACAAGAGTGCAGCAAGGCCCATTTTCGTGAACCTGTTCTCGTTCGAGTCTAGCTCAAAGCGGTGTTTTTGAGTTTTACCCATATGTACATCTGTGCCATTGAAACCTCTACCTACTTGTATCCAGAGAGGGATGTATTTATTGGTAAAATCACAAAATATCTACCATACCAAAATTTTTTGGAGTTCTTCTATTCTAATCCTCAATGTCTATCTTAGGGTAATGTTCTCTAATCTGAGTTTTTCAAAATCTAGTTTCCAGGGTTTGTACTAAACTTCCTTTGATACCAACTGTAACGCCCCAACCCCAAAAGCCCAAATTCTGTGCATTATTGCATATCATTGGCATGATCACAAAATATGAAGTCTTAAAGAAAGATTATTTTAGTATCCTTGAAGTACTAGATACATTCGTAAGGTTTACATTACATCATAAAATAGAAAACTATGACAACATTGTTTCCCTAGAAAACACTAAGATCCCATAGACTATCCTTGAAGGTCTGTCATAATATACTTCTTCTCATCTTGGGAAAAATAAAACATATAAATGGGTGAGCTCAAATGCTCAGTAAAGATAAAAATTTAGCGGAAACTTTCATAAATAAGCATAAACCTTGAAGGAAATGTATAAAACTAAACAAAATCGTTTTCAACATAAATATCATCATAATATGGAAAATATAAATCAAAATAATGCCATTTACTTACTAAAATGGATATTCTACTAGTCAAATAATTATATACAATATCAATAGCCACTTTCATAATGATGTAATGCATAATGCCAGACTTTCATAATGACGTAGTCAGGGCCTTGTGCCAAGACTACAAATAAGATTTTGTCAATTCCTTGTGCCAAGACACTATTTTGTCTCATGAGACCAACCAATTCATCGAGGAGCTATATAAGGATCCACCTGTCACTTACTAAGTCCAATGAATTCCTCATATGAAAAGGTTTAAACATAACATAAACATTCGTATTAACACTAGCATACGAAATGTCAATACTTTATCCATAAACCATGAATGGTGTAAAAATAACACATCCGCATTCAAACATATCAAAAAACCTTCAATACAATATGTAAGTCTTTTATCATAATAAATCAACTTCAAATAAGCTTAAAATCCATCAAAGGATGTTGACATAAATGAAATAAAAACATTTTTTAGAGAAATATCTCCTTCTATTTTGAAATCATTTAAGAGTCACATAATTATAAAGAAACTATTTATTTTGAAAATATTTTTATAATCTTGTAAGGGAAGATTTTTGGATTTTATAACGGCATAAAATAGCCTCACCCTCCATATAACATAAAAATACATTTTTACCTTAATTTTGTTGAAAATGATATAAATTACCTTGTTTGGAAACCGAAAAAAAGATTTCTTTCAAAATATATATGGTCAAATAAGGGTTTAAATGAATTTATACCATTATCTATTAAATAGTAAAAATCTTTTCAAATATATTTTAAGAAACATTGATGTGGATGATAAAGAGATCCCAGTAGATAATAACGTATAAACAACCCCGGATAATGAAGTGATTGTGAAATTAACCGTTAAATTGTAATTTTACCTGGTGAAGGGTAGGTTAACCTACTTTATAATGGTCAAATAATTTTTATTAAATTATATAAAAATCATATACATTAATATGATATCATGTATGACCTTTTAATATTGCTGTGTTAACAATATTTTAGTTTTATCGTCGTTTCAAGTGTTAACTGATGATTTTCATTTATATGATTTATTAAGTAAGTAGTGTTTGTTATGGATGAGATGTATATTATTCATATTCATAATTATATTAAGTCATTAGACATTATTTTTAATTATATAATGAAAATTTTTCTTGAATGGATATGATAGGGAATGAATCTCATCGCGTTCATGGAGATTGTAATCTGTACGTACACACGAGCGACAATATCATTCTTTTGATATTAAAATAATATATAATTGGATGCTATATCATATATAAAAAATCATAATCATGTTATATTTGTCATTTACATCAATTATACATCATTATTATATCCATCCAAATAATAAAGTATTGAATAACAATTACCCCACGACATGGAGACGGTAAGCTGTATGTACGCACATATGGTGACATGTCATTTAAAGGATGGATAGAATAATGAATATGGTTGTAACATATTTATAATAACATCAATTTATAAATAATATTCTGTATTTATTATTTTATAATGTAAAAAACAAATAAAGAGGATGTGGAAGAAGAAAGGAACTTGAAAGAGGTGATGAAATATTTACCTCTTCTTCGGTTTTTTCATTTTGATTTGATCAATAGGGATCTTTGGATGGATTTCTGACTAAAGTAAGAACTCTAGGATGAAGGGAGTAATATTTAAAGGGTATTTAGGCTGAGTTTGGCTGAGCCTCATGGCTTTGAAGGTGTGAATTAGAGAGAAGGGGGAGTGCCCTTTTTTAAGAGGGGTGGGGGGTTCCTTAGGAAATGATAGAAATATTATTTTATAATAAAACAATTTTAGGTTTATAATGGCTCCAAAATAGATTATTTAAAGTATAAGGTGGGGAGGGGTCAAAGAAAACTCAACCAACATGTTTTAGATAGGTTTGGATCACTATATTAACTTTATATTTTAGATTTAACTCTTAGTTAAACAGTTTGACATTTACCATGTCTCTTTGTATTTTTATATTATATGGTTAATAAACATAATAAAAACATACAAGAGAACCCCAAGTTGTTAATTAATGATACACCTATCATTATACATGTCTTTTGGATGATACTTATATTTCTAGAAATAGAATTTCAATTAATAATATAATATTGTTTTTTAAAAACTCTTTTATGTCCATTTTGACACCATTTAGTATTTATTTTTCTAAATTAATAACTACATTATTACTTCGGAAAATTTTATCTATCCAACCCCAACATGTCATATTAATCTAAAAAAAGTTTAATTCATTAAAAGTCTCAAATTACATTTATTTGGATATTTATAATATCAATTATTTTGATATTTTATTAATAAGGTACTCACTGCATTATCATTATGTCATAAATAAAATTAATTATTTAATGTCTAAAAACTATAAATAAAATACAATTATGTAGGAAATATTTATTATCTTAATAATTTATACTTATAGTCGAATTTATTTTATGTTTAACCCTATATTAAAAATGGTTTAGTTATTAAATTTTGAATTTAACCCTTTTAACTCTTCTTTGAATTAAATAATAATAAATATCCTAATCTAATCCAAGTGGACCTAAAGGATCATATTTTATTCATAAGGTTTTTTTGGTGGAATTATACTTATCCAATAAAATTAGGACATGTTTTAGGGTAATAATAATATCATTTTTACCATTAATTACCATATTTATTTTTAACCGTGGTAAATAAAAGTAAAAAAGTTACTATTCACCAAAAATTATTTTCATATTATTGAACCATATTTTACTTACTGATATAAACCGAGTCTCTCAGATTTTTGACATTCAACTCATAGAAGTGATAAAATTAATTTTTATGTAAATTTGCAAATGCTCCTATGTGGTGGGTAAAAGACGGTAAAGAGGTCAATAAAATTTGTATATATCTAAAATTATTATAAACTGACTCCAATGAATAAAATTTAACTTATATATGTATTGTGTATCTTTATTTATATTAAACAAATTTATATAAAATAAATAATTATTTAAAAAAAAATTTTGTTTTAAACTATAACTCAGTGTTTTTCAATATTCATCAAAAATTGAATATTTTTAGAAAAATATGAAAAATTCACCCTAAGATATTTTTCTATATTTTGAATCTAAAAATGAAGTCCATTTTGAAAGATAAAATTTATAAGATTTCAAAAAGTTGGTATTACCATTCATAATGGCTAGTTTGATTGGTTGTGGTGTGTTAGAACTCGAAGTTGCGTACAACACATGCTATTGTATTATTCAAAAGAGAAGCGTACCGTGGAAGCTTGGGGTGTTATATTCATAATCATTTTTTACTTCCTCATTTATCTAGACTGGATTCCTAGATCCATAGAATTCTGATGCTCAGATTCTTCTCTTTTAGGTGGATCATCTCTCTCCTATTATTAGGGAGGAAGGACATTCATCTTAGTTTGAAGTTGATACCCATTAGGAATGTTTCCCCGGAGTACCTCCTTGTTGAGTTGTCTGAGTGTTCAAATATCATTCTCATATTGTTCCATACATTACTCATTGGAATCAATTTTCATTCATTTGGGTGATTATTATGATGTAGCCACACCATTCCCATTATCCATGGTAGTGTTACTCCATAGAGGTGGAAATTCGATATTTAGAGGCTCTAGGTTTTGGATCCCACTATAATTTTATGTTTATGCAGCCTAAATAAGTGCATCCATATCCACCTATTAGAGTAAATTTTACATGTCGTATCCCACTACATATGCATCCTAATCCATGTTATCTATTGTGTTGATAGTGAATTCATTCACAATGTTGTATCGAGAAATGGTAGATATCCCATTACTATCAATGAAACAGAATGCTTCTAAACATCTTTCATTAGGGTCATTTCTCGAATCCTTAGTGATATTGGGCCTTTTGGGATTGTGACCCTAGTGGGATTTAATTTCATTCATCCAAATCTCCTCCAATATATCTATTTGTGTAGTGACCGTGAGGGAGTTTCCAGTCAAGATTGAATAACATGCCTTAAATATTATTGTTTTTTATTATGGTGAGAAGAATGGATGGGATTCCGACCATTGATATTTACCTTCCAAACTTGAGATGACTGATTCCTTCTGTGGTAATGATTATGGGGAAAATACCACTATCTTTATGAGTTTCAGACTATTTAGGGCCACAATTTGCAATTTTTGATCCTTTGGATGAGGATATGATGATTCTGGTCTATGATTTTATGACTCATGAAATAGGCATTGAGATATAAATTCACCCATCCTAGTGGGATGGGGATGATATGTGACTGTCATGGATTTCCCCCAAACCCTCTCATGGGATGATGAATCTATTAATGACAATTGAGATATAAATTCCCCTATCCTAATGGGATTATAACACCCAAAAGAATTACAAATAAATTTAGTATAGAATTTATGAAACACTAAGTCCCTATGAAACAACACTTTGTTGTTATTTAATAATGATAGTTTTAAAAATACATTTCCCATAATTTTTCAATTAATGTGATATGAATTTCTAAAAATAGACATCCGCGGTTGCCTTTAGTAAGATATTTAGAGTCCGATAGGATAAACATATATTTTTTATGAATAGTAACTTACCGCTCTGAATAGTAACTTACCCTTATAAATATTAATGTAACCTCATAAATAGTAACCTGACCCATGTAAGTATAATTAAAATTTAGGCACCATATAAATGTGAGTTAATATTTTTAATTATTAATAATTAAGTGTTGGTATTTTTGTGAGTAAACAATATTTAATTATAATTTAAAATTATTAAATTAATAAAATATATTCCAAATTTAATATCTTTTTATCCTGTGATTTTAGGATAATTTTATAATTCCTCACTTAATTTTTGAACGTATTATAAAATCATTATTAACTATAAAATCTACATTTTTCAAGTAAATAATGATTTTATTTAGAAATTTAACTACTATAATTTATGAGATATGATAAATAAATGAATTTCTAAATCATTCTTGATTCATGATTGATGTAAATGGACATTTTTTTTGGAACCAAATGAACCCATTAGTATTTTTTTCATAATAATCAATCACTATTTATTGTCTTGAGAAAATAATAAATGAATGAATAATATATTCAAAATTCACTCCTCTCCTCCAGAATAAAGACCACCCCTCATCCATCTTCTCTTCACTCTTCTAGGACATGAATACTGTAAATTTTCTACCCAAATACTCTTCCCTAGTGTCTCCCTACATCGAAGATCTATTGTTCTTTCCAAAATACCAAACCCCCTTCCCTTAAGGAGGATCTCAAAGAGGAGTACTGAAGAGGTAAAATCCTATCCCCTTTTCCTTTTAATTTCTTTAAAGTTACTTTTATTATTATTATCTCGTCACCTCATCTATCCAAATGATCATGGTATTTCTCGTTGATGTATATTCAAAAATTATATCATGTTAATGGAAGACCCATCATCCATATATTTACTCTCTTTTATTTTAAAAACAAAATCATTGTCTGGGATGGGTCGATTTATAACCTTCCTAGATGACGAAGATTCTTTCTTCAATTTCATATTCAAGGGATTGGCATGAATCTATTTTTATGATTGAAATAGATTAAAAAATATTTTATATATATTTTGTAATTATTTTTTAACTATCATTTATACATGATATTAAATAATATAACAAAATTAGTTTTTTGTGATCGAAAAACCACTGTAAAAATATAAATGATTATCACTAAATGTTTTATCTACTGATTCATTCTCATAATATATAACCAATTAATATGTATAACCATTTAAAATAATTAATTTTCATAAATATAATATAAATTCAATCCAATAAAATTATACCCATTGCACATGTACTTCAATTATCATATACAATTATACAGATCATGAAAACCAAGGAAACAAACGCTCTAGAGAGATAAATTTGTATCTTATAGCTCATTAAAAGGCCATAAATAAACTTAATAAAATTATGCAAAATCAAAATCAAGTAAATAAGGTTTTTAATTAAATAATTAATTGATTTAATTGGATTATCTTGGATATTATGATCATGTGTAGCACACATTCAAACACATTGTAAGGGTTTTCAACACGAACCTCCATTTCCATTCAGGTTACTCTTATTCTCTACTTACCTAAGTGAAATTATCATTAATTATTATGAAATCATCATAAATTATGATTTAAGGTTCTATATATGTGTATTATTATAATTATTCATTACTTAATTTACATTTTTTAAAAGGATATTTCAAAATTCATCTCGATAAACAAACCAGTTTGAAAGGAACTTCTCTAATTTTACCTATTTTCAAATACACTCCAAAATCTATTTAAAGAAATTTTATTTTTTAAAATTAAGGATTTTGTTCATAAAAAACCAACTCAATTAACTTCTGATTTATTAGAATATTTTTCAAAATAACTATTCTTTTCAATGTAAAAGAGTAATTTTAATAAGAATTTCCCAATGCTTTATAAGAGCATTTTTTCAATTTCAACACACTTGTTGATTCATATGTTTATTTCGGATATATATTTTATGATATCATCTCCCATATTTTATTGAATGTTTTAGGATTAGTTTTAATATGGATGTGCTATATTGAAACCATTTACTCTATTACTTTGAATGGTTAGTGTTATGTTTAATGATTGGGGAATGTGCTTTACATTTCGTATGTAAGATTCAATATGAATGTATATGTTGTTTATGTTTCACCACTTTCATATAAAGAATGAATTGGACTTATCAAGTGTCGGTTAGGGTCCTCTATAGACCCTTAATTCATAGGTAGGTCTAATGAGACCAATTAGATTGGGGTTTTACCCGTTTATGTATGGCCTTTGCACAAGGACTTGATAGGAAGGTTATGATGTCCTGCATTATGGATTCCTTCATTATTAAACAAGTAAATGTTAGAAAATGTTATTATTTGAAAAGTATAATATCCATGGTTATGAAATATTATGACATTATTCATTTATATTTTATTCCTTCCTTATTATGATCAAGTATATGTTTTAAGGCATGTGTTTTATGTTTCTCACCATTCCTACTGTTTATGTTTAAGATTACTACCACTGTATTACTCTCCTTTGCTGATAATATAAGATCACCCCTTTAATTTGTTTTAGTTTCCCCCATTACAAGAATAAGTATATTTTGAATGATTTTTTAGGATAATCTAGGATTTTTGGATGATTCCAATGGAATTTATATGTTGTATTTCATTTAAAGTATTAATGTTGAACTTATGTATGTATATTGTTTTCCCAAATAACTGAACTATTTGGTACATTAGAATGTGTCTTACTATTTAATATGAAAATGTAATTAAATAAGGATCTGACTCTGGGAAACTAGGTTCGGGTATTTACAGAGAGTATAAAAGAAATTTTAGTAGAAAACATTGAAAATAGAATTAGAAAATGTACATTAGGGAAAAAACCCAAAGATAAACTTTGAGGATAATCATACCAGAACATCCTAGAATTTTGGTAAGGAATATATTATGTGGATATTATTATAAAATACATCACTATCTAGATAATACAAGTGGACGTGGTTCTGGAATAGATTTACCCATGAGTTAAAACTCTAAAAAGGTGTTTCAATCTTGAACTGGGGTATCCTGGTACATGATAATGGGTCTTACTGTGCATCTAGTTTGAAACTCCTAGGGGATATATTTATGATAATTCATATTTTATTTGGAGTCCATTATGAGGGATTTAAAAGTAAATTCTTCCTCAATGAAACCATATCTATGATTATTAGGTTAGATATGCATTGTATTTCAATTTATGTTTATTATTTGTCTCATCATGATTATGATTCATAACCAAATATAGTGTACTCCATTATTTAGAAATGTTGCCTAGTGGAAGGAATTGCAACCACATGAACACAAGTTTCCCATGTGGTGATTCCCTATGTATTTTAGGATAATGATATTATGACTCGTGATGAGAAACAAAAAACTATACTGGGACAACTAACTCAGGTTATCAAGAATAACCTTACTTTTATGTAGGATCCTGATCCACAATGTGGAGGAGCAATGTTAGACTTCTTTATGTGACAACAACCTCAATCATTTAATGGGACTATAAACCTATTCTCAGTACACCAATGGATAAGATCCGTAGAGAAGATATTTCTCACTTTGGGAACTAACTAAAGGGTAAAGGTTGTCATAGTAGTGTATCATCTATAGGTAGATTTTGATTAGTGGTGGACATTGATTAAAAACAAAAAGGAGGTGAAAAAGATTGAAAATATGGAATGGAGGTATTTTAAGGAAACTTTATTAGAAAAATATTTTCTCCACGAACAAAGTGTAGATATGAAAAGGGAATTATGGAATCTGAGGCAGAAAGAGGAGGAGAATGTTGCTATGTGTGGAGACAACATTACAAGGCTTCCATTAAATGCCATAGAATACATATTTAATCCAAGGAGAAATATTGATTTATTCTTTGAAGGTTTAAAACAATTCCTCCAAAGGGCACTGGTCTCTCACAATTTCTCATCATATGCATATATTGTCTCATGTGCTATCAAGAAAAAAAATGGAATTCTCTATGTCATATAAATTAAATGTAAAGAAAGTGAAGAAGAGGGTTTCTAAACACTCTGAAAAAGGAAATAAGTAAATAGGGAAGAATATTAGTGTTAATTTCTACCCTCTATTAATTGTGGGAAGAAACACCCTAGTACTTGCCTAAATGGAATGGGTGTTCATTACAAGTGTGGTGTAAAAGGTAACCGTTCCTCATGATTGTAAGGGAATGAAATAAGGTTCCAATTTTCATTTATATAATTTTAAAGAGATGGTACATTATGAACACGAATGTCCTATGTTTCATGGAAACTTACCCCAATGAAGGCTAAGGGAGAAGGGCCAAGCTTATGCGGTCAAACCTATAGAGGTATAAAATTTTAATTATTTAGTGGAAGGCACTTTAATTGTTTACTCAAACATATAAAATGATTTTTTTTTATTTTGGATCATTAATTCTTTAATTTACTCCTAGTTTTCCAATAAAATTATAAATTTCCAATTTGATTTAGTAATGGAGGTACCATTTAATACTCTTAAGGGAAGTATCATTGCTCCAATGATGTGTTAATTAGTCCCCCTTATGGCTCAAAAACGTGATTTAATTGATGAACTTATCATCAAACCCATTATTGACAATGTTATAATTTTTGGTGTGAATTGGATTTTAAATCTTAATGTGACTATCTATTGAAAGTAGAAGGAAGTTACAATTTTTTAGAATAATATAGAGTATCTTATCTTTAGAGAAAAAAACTAGCCACCTTATTCTTAACTAGATCCACCCCCAGTAGCTCTACTAAATTAAATAATTTGGGAGGAAGATAATGAAATATCTATGGTTATGTAAATAAATTTTCAAAATCAATGAAATACCTATTGTGAAAGAATGCATTGATGTATTTCAAGGGGATTTACCTAGACACCCTAAAGAGTGGTAAATTGAGCACTCTATTGATTTAATTTTTATTTAACGACCTATATCAAAGACTCCTTATAGGATGAACACATTATAATTAGTATAGGTGAAGAAAAAACAAGAGGAATTGAGTAATAAATGATATGTCCACCCTATTGTTTCTCCATGGGGAGCCTATGTTCTCTTTATCCAGAAAAAATATGGATCTATGAGGTTATACATTTACTACATGGATAACAATTCTATTAAGATAAATAACAATCATCCTCTTCCTTGCATTGATTATTTTTTTATCATCTTCATGTAGCCTAAATTTTTTCAAAGATTTAACTTCGACCTGGATATCACCAGTTGCATGTGAGAAATGAAAATATTCCAAAGATAGCATTTCAAACCTAGTATGGGAATTATGATTTTATAGTAGTACCTTTTGGACTGAATAATTCTCTCTTATTTTTCATGGATCAAATGAATTTAGTTTTCAAGTAATATATTGATGAAATTGTTGTGGTATTTATTGATGATATCTTGGTGTACTAAAAAATCTATGAAGATCATGAAAATCACTTTTGCATTATTATTAAAACTTTTAGAAGGATAGAGTTTATGGGATGTTTAGCATGTGTGAATTTTGGCTTCAATAAGTTTCTTTTCTTATTCATATTGTCTCTAAGGGTGGAATATCCATTGATCCTAAAAAGATAAAGGCTATTCAGAAATGAAATACTCAAACAAACATAACCGAGCTACATATTTTTATTGGGTCTGTTGGTTATTATCAATATTTCATTCATAACATCACCCAATTAGCCAACCCATTAACTAGGCTTTATTGTAAAGGGGATAAGTCTGTATGGATAAAATAACGTTAAGATTTTTTTGATGAATTGGAGATGAGATTAGTGAATGCTCTGATCCCAAATATACCATTTAGGAATGGTGGATTTGTTATTTATAGTGTTGCATCATAGAAAGAACTTGGCGCTGTCCTTATGATGAATGATAGATTAATTTCCTATGCATCAATTTAGTTAAAAATTCATGAAGAGGACTATACAACTCATGATCTTCAGTTAGCTGTTGTAATATTTTCTTTGATGATATGGAGACACTATCACTGTGGAGAAAGATGTGAGATATATACAGATCACCTAAGTGTGAAATATATCTTCTAATATAAAGAACTAAATATAAGGAAAATGGGATGGATAGAGCTACTAAAGGATTAAAATTATTATATACAATACCACCTAGGAATGAAAAATAAGGCTTTGGATGCATAAAGCGTGAAAAATAATAGATTTTAAATAAAACAAAGATTGAAAGGGTTCCTGTATTCATGTATATAGTAAATATGTATTTGGGAATTATCAAATAAGGATAAACATAATTGCTTCTTAAATTGGTTTACAAACCATCATTATTGGAAAGAATTAAACGTTTTAATTCTAGTGATGAGAATATTCAAAATAAAATAAAATCTGTGAATGATGGGTAGTTTCAAGATTTCATGTGTGAGGATTGAATTATTAAATTTGGGAGAAGATTATGACTTCCATCTATTCCTAATATGAAAAGGGAGTAATTTGATGATTCCCTTGGTTTAAATTTCTCTATAAATCCTGGTAGCAATAATATGCATAGAGATTTGAAGAAATATTTCCCCAGGGATAACATTAAAAGAGTAATTAATGATTATGTATCAAGATGTTTAGTTTTTCATCAGGTGAATACTGAAAGACAAAATCCTAGAGGATTTAGTCAAGAACTACATATTATTACATAAAAATGGAATGAAATCACCATGTATTTTTTCACTGGATTACTCAAAACTCCAAGAATGAATGATGCATTATGGGTAATTGTAGATCGACTTATGAAATCTATACATTTCCTCATAATAAGAGTGGATTATCCAGAAGAGTTCTTTGCATGTCACTACATCAATGAAGTTGTAAGAATTCATGGAGAACATATTTTAATAGTGTCTAATCTTGATCATCTATTTACATCGAAATTCTATATAAGTCTTTAGAAATTAATGGACACTAGGCTTCATTTGAGTACTGCTTATCACCCTCAAACTAACAGACAATCCAAAAGGATGGTACAATCATTATAAGACATGTTGAGAAAATTGTCACATGATTTTCAAGGTATGTGGGATCATTATTAACCTTTGTTTTTATTTTATTACAATAATAGTTTCCATTCTAGAATTTAAATTGCACCATATGAAGAATTATATGGAAAGAGACGTCGTACACGAACATTTTGGGATGATGTTGGTGGAAAGAATCATGTACGACTAGAGATACTAGAGGAGAAAACAACAAAGGTAAAGGTATTTCAAAACCATATCAAATTATCTCAAAGCATACAAAAGATCTATGATGACAGTCGAAGGAATATTTTGGAATTTCAAATGGGAGATGATGTTTTCTTGATAGTATCCCCATGGAAGGGTATTATACGGTTTGGGAAGAAAGGGAAACTAAGCCCCAGGTATGTTGGAACATTTTAAATTATGGATAGAATTAGATTTTTGGCTTATCATTGGGTAATTCCACATTCGTTCTATAAGGTACACAATGTTTTTCATGTCTCCTTATTGGTAAAGTACATGCAAGTCCCAACACATGTTCTCACTTTTGAAGGTATATAATTTGTACCTAACTTATCTACTATGAAGAGAATATTTAGATTCTGTACACTAAATAATAGGTGTTGATAAATCGAATGACTAACCTTGTAATGGTACTTTGAAAAAATCATAAAATTGAAGAGGAAACAAGGGAGCCTAAGGAGATTATGAAGAAAAACTTCCCAAATCTTTTTATGGGGCAGAATTTTGGTAAATTTTGAGGGATTTTTTTTAAGTGGAGAATAATGTTACACCCCAATGATTTACAAATAATTTTAATATAGACTTAATGAAACATTGAGTCCCTAGGAAACAACAGTTATTATTATTTAAAATTTTTATTTATAACCAAGCCATTAATCATATTTTTTTTTCTTCTAATTTTTTTATTTGAATTTTGAAAAACGAAGATACACAATTGTGTTATGTATGATATCTAGAGACTTGTTGTATCAACATAATTTTTTTAAATAGTAACTTACCCTTATGAATTGTAATATACCCTTTTGAATAGTATTTACCCTTATAAATAGTAACCTCACCCATGTAAGTATAATGGAAAATTTAGGCACCATATAAATGAGAGTGAATATTTTAAAAAATTAATAATTAAGTGTTGGTACTTTTGTGGTTAATAAATATTTAATTATAATATTAAATTAATAAATTAATAAAAAAATTCATAAAATTCATTCTCAAATAAATTTTATTTTGTTCTATGATTTCAGGATAATTTTATGATACCTCGGTTAATTTGTGAATGTTTTATAAAATCGGTTTTAAATTTTAAAATCTATATTTTTCAAGTAAATAACGCTTTTGTTTAAAAATTAAATTACTCTTATTTAGATATTTATTGATAAAATGGAGTGTATTTTTTATTTCTACGTGTTAAGAAATGGTTTGGCTGATTTTTTTTGTTTTTTTGAAATAATTCAATTTTTACTAAATAGTAAATTTGGATAATTTATGAAATTTTCTAGGTAAATGAATTTATGCATCATTATTGAGTCATGGATGATATAAATAGACATTGTTTATAACTGACATGCACTTATTACTGTTTTTTCTCCCAATAATCAAACACAATTTCTTATAATTAGAAAATTAATAAATAATGAAAAAGATACTCAAAAATGACTCCTATCATCCACTATAACCCCCCCTCACCCCATCATCTCTTCACTTCTCTAAGGCTTCAAAATTCACAAAGACCTACCCAAGTAATCTTACCTAGTATCTAACCATGTCCAGGATCTCTCATTCTTCCCAAAAGACCACAACTCCTTCCTTTAATGAGGTTTTCAAGGAGGAGTACTCAAGAGGTACAATCCTCTTCCTTTTTTCCATTTAATTTCTTTTATGTTCTTTCTTTTATTATTAGATCCTCAACACACTTTTCCTACTAATAATGGTTATTCTAGTAACATCTATATACTATAATTACATCATGTTAATGGAAGATCCATCGTCAATCTATTAACTCTCTCTCTTTTCTTTAAATGAAATTATCGTCTGGGAGGGGCCGATTTACAAACTTCATGGATGATGAAGTTTCATTATTTAATTTCTTCTTCAAGGACGGTCATGAAACCATTTTTATGGTTGAAACAAAGCCTAAAATATGTATTATAACTTATTTAATGATTCTGGAACCATCATTTATATATTATATTAAGTAATATAACAAAACTAGTTCACTATGATCGAAAAAACACCCAAAAAATCTAATGGTAACCCTCATATCCCAGATAAGGTAGATGCTTATCCTTCAATTACTATTCTATTTTCAATATATTTTGAGGTATTTAATACATGAAATCTTTCCCTATATAACTTGAGATCTCATATTCAGAAGTGTCAAGGGGCCAAAACGTGGTGGTGAGGTTGTTTCCAATGGACTCTCCCTCTATATATCAACATCATCTTCATCTTCATCATAATTACATACCACCATCTATTTAGGGAACAAAATATACTTCATGGCATTTCTTTCTGACTAGAGTGGAGTGTTTCTAGAAGTTTATGGGGAAATATATACAGTTTACCTTAATGTATCAAGTACATCTCTATATGAAGTGATATATGTTTTGAACACCACTCTATACAGAAGTGTATGGGATAGGGGTGATTTCATTGTCTATGGGAGATATGATCATGGAGAGTTGGTCCATGGAGGATGTTAGGAGTGGAGTCCTAGAGAACCTTATCCACACTACAACAAGGAGGACTATTGTGGTAGTGAATTCCTTATACTGCGGTTGAAGAATCGGCGAACCCTTGGGGTGTTGGGAGTGTGTCTTGAATAACCTTAATGACATTGAGAATAAGAAAATTAGAAATACTATCCCCACTCTATGTCATGGATAGAATATACCGATATACCTTTTGCGATTGTGTAGGTATACGAGCCTTCTGTATAACGGAAGCCGGAATAAATTGAAAACCATCTGGTGTTATGGGAGAATGTGCCCTCTATTGGTAAGCTACTATAGTATTCCCATGATCATATAAAAAAGGAATGTGATCATATCATGATACATGTCCAACTATTAGCTTTTTATCTTCGATCATAACTATTATATGAGCCGGATCATGAGCATTTGGAGAATTCCACTGGTCCTTTTCAACCAAAATATGAGCATGTACCATGGAATATTCCATTATCACTTGGTGAGCCCCTATTAAAATAGAAATATGAGACCAGTCTGAATGTGAATTTACTATCAGAGTTTGTCGAATAACCTAAAAAGTGATAAGAGAAACGAGACTGCCCCTATATGGACTTAGAAGAATGCTGATATAGTTGTTCATTTGTGGAATTAGGGTTATGATCCTAGATCCTTTTATCTAATGAAATATACAAGCTATATTTACTAGTTTTAATATTAGTCTGTCCGGAGACATGTACCACTATCACTTGGTGAAACTTGGTTATAATGGTGATATGTCCCAATCCTATGTCTTTGGAGTATGCCTTCGGTCTTTTTCAATAAGAATATGAGCCTTCTTTGTGGTATGTGCCACAATCACTTGTGGAGCTCTCACCAAAACATGAATGTGATCCTGATCCTAGGTCATTGGAATATATCATTAGTCTTTTGAGATAAAAATATTATCCTTCCTTAAATATTGTTCCACTCTCACATGGTGATTCTTGGTTAGAATGGGATGATGATCCTGGGTTGATGCCTTATCCCTTCTAGGAATATACTGATAATCCCCTGGGAAAGAAGTAAGAATGTGTGCTTAGTCTGGAGTGACCACTTCTTCATATTGATGAATGTGTTGTTATTCCCTTTCTATAGGGATAACAATATGAATATATCCATATATATGTACCCATGCTAAAATATTATAGTGTATCTCATTAGTTATTTCTAGAATTTAAGAGAACTTTAGAAAAGTGTGTGCAAGAATATAACCCTTCACATTTTATGTCTTCCCTATATACTGGTAGATATCTTTGATTTAAGTTAATATATGAGCATACTGATTTCATCCTTATGCTATAAAAATATGTAACTTGTTTCTTGAATTGGGTTAGGGATATGTGCCTTCCCCATGCTATCTCCAAGAATATGCCCACATACTTCTTCCGGGTGAGAAGGGATATGAACCTTCTCACTGATTATCACTAAAATATATAAGAGGAATTGATCCATGGGAGTGGGTATATGATCCCACACCAAGATATCTAGAGTTTTTGGGGGCCTAATGTGTCTTCCTTTTTTCCCATCCATGGGTTTTAGAGGTGAGAATGTTTCTGGTTGTGCCCTCGGAAGGAGACTAAGTGGAACTAGTGGGATGGCATAGTTGATGATGGTGGAAAGGAGCCATCATTGGAAGATCTTGAACTGGAAGGGATCCATTTTTTAATTCTTGTTCCACCAACATCATAATTTGAATGTGGTGTTTTTTAACTCTAGGGATAATCTTTTAAAAAAGTTTCTCATAGAAATGAGCACCATTTGTTTCACCGAAAATTTATTAGGATGATGCAAAATCCTTTCTTTTGGAATTTTGATACCCTCATGGGAAACCTCAAGGGTTGGGATCATACCATATCAATGGAATTCAAAGAACATTGTATTTGCCACTCGACGCTGAAGGTGTTAGGTGGGTGAGGTAATTCAGAGACCCATGGGGGTTGCAACCATAATAGAATTTGTAGAAAAGTTTCTAGAAAAAGTCATGTTCTCAGCCCAAGTTTGATTGTGATAACTCTATTTGTAGTCACAAAGAAAATAATAAAAGAGGTCACTGATGAATAAATCATTATAGTCATGATACATGTTCCATAAAATATGCATGGGTAACACAATTTCCCTTTCCGATTCTGGGTCCAACCATTCTACTCTAGTGGAATTTTCAAAAAGAGGATTTAATTATTTCATGATATCACTGGATATAGAGGATCAACTGTTAATTTTATGTTAGGTTCTGTAGAGACCCAAAGCTTGATGTACATAGATATTACATTACTTTTGTGGAATACATAATACATAACAAAAACAGACACACAAGGACCGTAATAGTTTAGTGTCTTTGGAAACATGGAACATAATATTCTAATCGTGGTGAAGGATCTTCAACATCTCCCATAAAGATCTTCCAATTTTTTTTCCTTACCTAAAACCTTTAATTTAATCCTGGGGGAAAATAAAACATAAAAAGGGTGAGCTCAAATGCTCAGTAAGGGTAAGAATGGATAAAATAAAACATACCATATACATTTGAACCTAAAAACATGAACATAATGTTTAAACATCAAAATCTTGAGCAACGACTTAAAACATGGAAGTACATAAGGCATAAATCATAATGGAACATAAATAATGATAACAATTCATTGGAATAAAACATGTAATTGTGGCATCCATTAAGCACATGTAATGATTTCCATAGTATCCAAGTCATTGCTGCCAAGACCATCTTAGTGGACAAAGTCCCTTTCTGAATTGAGTTCACTCATCGTTCCAGTCCTGTAATACTGAACCAGATTAACTTACCGTTCCAGCCATGTCTATCTCATGAGATATAAATCATTACCCAATGCATTGGAGGGAGATATAGGTCCCATCCATCTCATAATTAAATCATTCTTACTTGTGCCACAAAATAAACATACATCATTCATAATAACCCAACGAATAAAATGGGTTTCATAAACATCATCCCATCATCACATAATCCATATAAAATAAATTGATATCATTTCATAATAAGAAAATTGGAACCATTAAATCATAGAGACATTACATTTGAAGCATACACATATGAAATAATGTCATCTTAGATGGAAAGTGTTTTTGATAAAACATTTGAAATGAATTCTTGAGGAAAATATCCTTTCTTTTTCAAAATCATTTTCTTTTCACAAAATGCCATGAAAATTTAAAATAAAAGATATTTCTTTTAAAATAGTAATGAAATATTTTGGAGGAAGCTTCATGAAAATAAGGCTTTCAAAACCGTACAAAACCTTTCATACCGTATACGTTAAAAAAACATTCTTCTCGTACTTTTGTCGAAAAAGTCAAAAAGTACCTTGTAGGGTAAATAAAAGAAATATTCCTTCCATACCATTAGGTAAAAGTCAAAATGGGTAAAAAGGAAATTAAACATACATGAATACACTTTTATAAAACATGGACATGGATGATAGCAATATCCTCAGTAAATACTTACGAATAAGAAATCTCAGATAAAAATGAGATTTGAAAAATTATCCCTTACCTTAGGTCCGATATGCTTCATACGCATCCGAAACTCCTGTATAATGATTTAAATAATGTCATTGACTTATTATAGAATCATATTAATTGTTATGATATCATATATGGTTAACTTATGACTTTATATTACCCATTCTTTTGTAAATTCATGTTAAAGTAGCGTTTTGGGTAAAATCGTTTCATTTGAATTTTGTGTTTTAACTTGTAATTATTCATATGATTACATAGATCATGATTAATTACATCAAAAATGTAAAACATGATTTATATTTAATATATATTCAAAATATATATATAATGGATCGATAAATGGAATGAAATACACTGTTCATGGAGACGGTAGGTCGTACGTACGCGTGAATGTTGTTTTCGTTTCCTTATAGAATTGAATGGAATTAAGTAGATGCCATAAATATATATATACATAAATCCAGTAGCATTATTATGTCTTATATTTCATGATTACTTATTATATATACTTTATAATCATTCTTGAATGGTTATCATGGAGAGTGAATCTCATCGCATCGTGGAGACGGTATTCCGTACGTACGCACGAGCGATGTTATCATTCCCATGATCGTGGAATTGTATTAAAGTGTATGTATAATATTACAGAATAAATATCACTTTACAATAATCATATATATTCATTTCTTTTACCATTATACCCATCCATGTAATGTGGTGGTGGAAAATAGATTACACCATGTCGTGGAGACGGTATTCCTTACGTACGCACGCGCGGTGATTTCGTTTTCCGTAGGGTGGATAGATGGTGAAATAGGGTTGTTTCATACATATAATAACATATCAGTATATTAGTGATACTGATGTTATTACTTCATAATGAAAAAACCTATGAAGAATAAGTGGAAAAAGAAATAAAGTTGA
This sequence comes from Viscum album, assembly GCA_963277665.1. Classification (NCBI taxonomy): domain Eukaryota; kingdom Viridiplantae; phylum Streptophyta; class Magnoliopsida; order Santalales; family Viscaceae; genus Viscum; species Viscum album. The sequence goes on along the minus strand of OY728146.1, from coordinate 737,164,639 downwards.
AAGAATCTGTAACGGACATTACCACTTCTTTGAAGCGCCTCTTTGAGACCTCCTCTTAGGGCACTAAAATTGGTCATTGAAGAAGACCAGGACCCCTAGGATGTTTATAAGGAATTTTAGAAGATAAATTGTCAGGGTTTGGCCGATCTTGAAGACTCAAAGATGTGTGAGGAAGAGAGGGAGGAGGTTCCCTTTTATAATGGAGGAGAGGGGCACCTTTGGAAAAACTAAAAATATTATTTTATTATAAATTCACATTCGGTTTTTAATAGCTAAAAATTTATTTATTATGAAGCTAATGTGGGTATGGGTCTAAATAATATCATCCAATAGAATTTAGAAAATTTTAGGTTTCTATTTTAACCTTATCATTTAGATTTAACCTTAAGTGAAATAATTTTACTTTTACCGTGTCTTCTTGTTTTCTTACACTATAAGATTAATAAAAATATTATAAAAATCCAAACGAACCCCAAGTTGTTTATTATTAATATATATAACCTTATAGAAGTCATTTGGCCGACCCATAGATTTTTAGGAATAAAATAAAAATTAATAATATAATATTTTTTTTGAAAACTATTTTATGTCAATTTTGACACTATTTGGTAATTTATTTTTTTGAAAATAATAAAAGATTTATTAGTTCCCAAAAAGTTAATTAAATCTATACCAACATGGGATATTAACCTATAAAATTAGTGTAATTCCTAAAAAGTCTCAAATTACATTTATTTGGGAATTTATAACATCAATAATGTCAATATTTCATTAATAAGATAATTGCTGCATCATCTTTGTGTCATAAATAAATTAACTTATTTAATGTATAAAAATTATAAATAAAATACCATAATGTAGGAAATATTTTTAGATTTCTAATTAATATTTATAGTCTAATTTTTCTTATGTATGACCCTATATTAAAAATCATTTACTTATAAAACATTGATTTTAACTATTTTAACCCTTCTTTAAATAAATTAATAATAAATGTCCTAATCTAATCCAAGTCGACCTAACTGGTCATATTTTATTCCTAATTTTGGTTTTGGTTGAATTTAACTTATCCAATATAATTAGGACATGTGTTAGGGTAATAATAATATCATTTTTACCCTTAATTACCCTATTTACTTTTAACCGTGGTAAAAAAAGTAAAAAGCTACTATTCACCAATTATTATTTTCATCTCATTTAACCAAATTTTAGTCCTTGATATTAACCATGTCTCTCGGATTTTCTAAATTACACTCACAGAAGTGGTAAAATTAATTTTTATGAAAAATTCTGTTTTTTAACTACCACTTAGTGGTTTTACTATTCATCAAAAAATGGAAGTTTCCAGAAAAATACCAAAAATTAGGACTAAGCTATATTTGATATTATGAATTCAAAAACGATGTCTATTTTTTCAAATTCAAAACATATCTGTTGAATTAATTAATTTAAAAATTAATTCCTGTCGTCAAAACAAATCACATGTTTTTAAGAAACAATAACTATCAAACGATTGATACTTGTTTATATCCAATTCAAAGTTAAATTAATTCCAATGACCAACATTGGATTAAATGGAAAAAATATATTCTAATAACACTTTAAAACAAATTAAAAAGATAATCTAACCATATAAATTATTTCTATGAAAAAGTTGTTTTTAATTAAAATATAGCGTGTTTTTACTATTCATTAAAAGATGAAAGTTATTAGAATAATATGAAAAATTTATCCAAAGTAAATTTTTATACCTTGATTGCAAAGAAGAATTTTATTTTTTAAAATTGAACTTATAGACATGTCATAAAGAAAATTTAATGTGGATGCGCTATTAAAAGGCTGCAAAACTACATTTTTTGAAAAATACTTATTTTACTCCAAAAATTGATTTTGTTCTCATACCATGTTTTAGAAAATGAGTAAGATGAATAATAATGTTATAAAATTCACAATGTAGTTGATAATATTCAAAATGGGTAGTTCATAATAATATTATAACCATATATCGTTGTTTAGTGAAACCTGGTATTGCGTACAACACACTTTATCGAGGAAAGTCGCGATTGCGTGTAATGCAAGCCAAGTCAGGGTTGCGTGTTGGCCAAGACTCCTCCGTTGTTTCGTATAACATTATCCAACCATATTTAATTTATACATTGAATATATATATATATATTTATATAAATACACTCATCGTTTCGTAGACTAACTACTATCAAAATTGTGTTTAACATGATCCAAGAATATTGTTGTTTATACTGCAAGCTCATACGGTGTAGCATGTAGCGCAAGGTAATCTTGTTGTAGCATACAACACAATACCTCAATGATATTAAAAGAATATTTTTCATAAAATCTCAGGGTGTTACTTTCTACCCACCTTAAAATGAATTTCTCCCTCGAAATTCGTCGGGGTTATAAATGGTTTACTACTCGAAAGTTTGTTTAATAGAAACCCACATCGTAAAAAAGAGTACCAAAACATGGCTTTAAAAACTAAAGTATGAAATGTAATAGTTACCCAAATTAACTCATCACTGGGTTTCCATGTAGGAGAACATAGGTGAAAATATGGATATGGAAGAAAAATCTAACTATCACGTTATGATGGAGAGTGGTAGAGAACATGTCTATGAAAAAGCCATCAATCACAAAGCCATAGATTTTTGATGATCTAAGGTACCATCTGATTCCTCGGATATAAGGGCACTAGGACAACATTTTTGGTTTTCAAGATCATTTCCCTAAAGTTGATGAAACTTGAATTAGGAGAAATACTTTCGTGATTTTGGTACAGTCTCACCGTTATTGGTTCTTTGGACAATTTCAACTTCATCTCTTAAAGAAATGAAGTTTAATTTGTCATTCGGGAAGTGTTAGTAGATCATGTGATAGAATGATGGGTTATTCCATCTGTCTCAAACAAAAGGTTATAAAAGTTATCAAAAATACATAAGTCTATATATAGTGAGATTATTCATATATGGTTCCTAAAATAGACTTATACTTCACATATCATACTTCTTAATATAATAAAACTAGTTTCTACTAAACAGGGACTTCCTGTAGGCCAGTGGTAGGCGATAAAGGCCAGTCGCACTTCGGTTGTCGGTTCGATTCCCACAGCCTTGTCTGACGAGATGGGCTATCGCCCATCCTATAGGTTGTGCTTTTTCTAAAACTACATTACTATAACATCCCATAAATAATATCGAAAAAAACATGTATCCTTAAACAATACTAACTTATGTACAACATAATCCATTCCAATCTTTAGGCTTATCCCTAATACTGCAGTCCACTCTCATATTATAGTGAAAACGATTACCAGAGATTTCATATAACAAGCATGTCAATTCCATCGTTGATCCCCATATATCATACGATATGTCTTGTTGGTCACATTCCAAACATTTGAAGGCCTTAGTCATGTATTCTCTTGAAAAATGAATACCCATTGAATCTTAGTGAAAACATGAGTGCTGTCAAAAGCTAACTCTTTCCACATACCAAAACCCCAAAATTCTATATACTCAAACCATGATATAACTATTTCCTTATATCAGTCATGAGATCATGAATACTATCAAACATTTAATTTTCTCCTTATCCCTTCATTATGCGCATATCATCTACTTTCCAAAAATATCTGAATAACCTTTCATGGTTAATGGTACCATTAATCATACACTTTCAAAACTTAAGGATAGACAACAGTGTAACAATCCTTAGATGTCTCTTTATTTCATAGTACCATGAGATTACTTATACAAAATTACACTTGATAAACATGTAAAAATTCCACTGCCTTCTTAAACCATTTACCGAGCTTCAAAAAATATTTCATCTCACATATCATTTGTAGTCTCTTCATCATCATCAACATAAATACTACCCATACGACTTTACTGATTCTCTTCATGAGACTTTCCCTTAGGGAATTGGTTTGCATAATGCCCGTACATTCCACATTTAAAACACTTAACCATTGTTGATGTCGTAGCAACACCATTATCCTCATCCGTGGTGTTAACTGAACCTTTTCCTTTGCACTTACTGTCTTTGTGTCCTTCTTTTCCACACCCAAAGCATCTTATAGTTCCCATGAAACAATCTCCCCTATGACTCTTCCCACATGATTTACATGAAGGAAATTGAACTTTCTTTCCTCTAGGATCATCATGAATCTCCATCTTTCTCTAATCATCTGAGTCAAGAAAATTACCAAAGTTGAGATTACTGATCATATTATGAGATTGTTGATTTGGCATAATAATGAATTTTGGACTTCCAAATCCTGTTTCATTTGGTTTCTATTAAATAATATCATTCCATTGTCCGTCATATACTCCATTATCATGAATCTTCCTGTTTCCAGCAATTTTCTTAAACCTAAAAAGAATAGTGTGAGAGGCAAAAATCATGCTAGGGAAAACAACATAGTAAAGGGGAAGCACCCTCAATATCTAACATCTTGGGTTAAATTTGAAGATTGTAACCGTAGTTCTAGGACTATATCCTATACGTATACTTATCCTTAGGGACATCCCAAGACATTCCTTAGAAATATCTCAAGGGATCTCACTAACATTTTCGCATCCTAGTTTCCAATGGTTAACTAAACCTTTCCTCTGATACCAACTGTAGAGACCCGAAGCATGACGTACATAGATATTACATTACTTTTATGGAATACATAATAAATAAAAAAACAGACACATAAGGACCGTAATAGTTTAGTGTCTTTGGAAACATGAAACGTAATCTTCTAATCATGGTGAAAGATCTTCAACATCTCCCATAACGATCTTCCACTTGTTGTTTCCTTACCTAAAATCTTTCTTTTAATCCTGGGGAAAAATAAAACACAAAAATTGTGAGCTCAAATGCTCAGTAAGGGTAAGCATGGATAAAATAAAACATACCATATACATTTTAACCTAAAAACATGAACATAATTTTTAAACATAAAAATCTTGAGCGATGACTTAAAACATGGAAGTACATAAGGCATAGATCATAATGGCACATAAATAATGATAACATAGCATGGGAATAAAACTTGTAATTGTGTCATCCATTAATCACATGTAATGATTTCCATAGTAGCCAATGCATTGTGCCAAGACCATCTTGGTGGACAATGTCCCTTTCTAAATCGAGTTCACACCTCGTTCCAGTCCTGTAATACTAAACCGAATTAACTTACCTTTCCAGCCATGTCTATATCATGAGATATAAATCTTTACCCAATGCATTGGAGGAAGATATATGTCCCACACATCTCATAATGAAATCATTCTTACTTGTGCCACAAAATAAACATACATAATTCATAATAACCCAATAAATAAAAGGGGTTTCATAAACATCATCCCATAATCACATAATCCATATAAAATAAATGGATATCATTTTATAATAAGAAAAGTGAATCCATGTAAATAATAGAGACATTACACTTGAAACATACACATATGAAATAATTTCATCTTATATGGAAAATGGTTTTGATAAAACACTTGAAATGATTTCTTGAGGAAAATATCCTTTCTTCTTTAAAATCAATTTCTTTTCACAAATTCCATGAAAATTTAAAATAACAGATATTTTGATTAAAATATTCATGAAATATTTTGAAGTAATCTTCATGAAAATAAGGCTTTATAAAACCGTAAAAAACCTTTCATTCCGTATACGTTAAAAAAACATTATTCTCGTACTTTTGTCGGAAAAGTCAAAAAGTACCTTGTAGGGTAAATAAAAGAACAATTCCTTCCATACAATGGGGTAAAAGTCAAAATGGGTAAAAAGGACTTTAAAAACACATGAATACACTTTTATAAAACATGGACATGGATGATATCAATAACCCCAGTAAATACTTACGAATAAGAAACCTCGGATAAAAATGAGATTTGAAAAATTTTCTGTTACCTTAGGTCCGATATGCTTCGTACGTATCCGAAACTCCTGTATAATGATTTAAATAATTTCATTTACTTATTACAAAATCATATTAATTGTTATGATATCATATATGGTTCAATTATGACTTTTTATTACCTGTTATTTTGTAAATTCATGTTAAAGTAGCATTTTGGGTAAAATCGTATCATTTGTCTTTCGTGTTTTAACTTGTAATTATTCATATGATTACTTAGATAATGATTAACTATATCCAGAATGTATAACATGAGTTTTATATAATATATATTCAGAATATATATATAATGGATCGATAAATGGAAAGAAATACACCGTTCATGGAGACGGTAGGTCGTATGTACGCATGAACGCTGTTTTCGTTTCCTTATTGAATTGTATGGAATTAAGTAGATGACATAAATATATATATACATAATTCCAGTAGCATTATTTTGTCATATATTTAATGATTTCTTATTATATATACTTTATAATCATTCTTGAATGGTTATCATGGAGAGTGAAAATCATCGCGTCGTGGAGATGGTATTCCGTACGTACGCACGAGCGATGATATCATTCCCATGATCGTGGAATTGTATTAAAGTGTATGTATAATATTACAGAATCAATATCACTTTACAATAATCATATATATTCATTAATTTCACCATTATACCCATCCATGTAAGGTGGTGGTGGAAAATAGATTACACCACGGCGTGGAGACGATATTCCGTACGTACGCACGCGTGATGATTTCGTTTTCCGTAGGATGGATAGATGGTGAAATAGGGTTGTTACATACTTATAATAACATATCAGTATACGAGTGATACTGATGTTATTACTTCATAAGTAAAAAACCTAGGAAGAAAAAGTGGAAGAAGAAATAAAGTTGAAAGAATCGGTAACGGACATTACCTCTTCTTTGAAGCGCCTCTTTGAGACCTCCTCTTAGGGCACTACAATTGGTCTTTTAAGAATACCAGGACCTCTAGGATGTTTCTATGGAAGTGGAGAAGAAAAATTGGCAGGTTTTGGCCGATCATGAAGATTCAATGTGGTGTGAGGAAGAGAGGGAGGTGGTTCCCTTTTATAAGGGAGGAGAGGGGCATCTTTGGAAAAACAAAACATATTGTTTTATTATAAAGTCATATTCGGTTTTTAAAAGCTCCAAATTGATTTTTTTCGAAGATAATGTGGGTATGGGTCGAAATAATTTCATCCAATAGATTTTTTACAAGTTTAGGTTTTTATTTTAACCTTATCATTTAGATTTAACATTAAGTTAAATAATTTTACTTTTACAGTGTCTTCTTGTTTTATTACACTATAAGGTTAATAAATGTACTATAAAAATCAAAAAGAACACCAAGTTGTTTATAATTAATATATATAACCTTATCTAAGTCATTTGGCCGAACCTTAGATTTTTAGGAATAAAATAACAATTAATAATATAATATTTTTTTTAAAAACTATTTTATGTCAATTTTGACACTATTTGGTAATTCATTTTTGTAAAAATCATAACAGAATTATTAGTTCTAATAAAGTTAATTAAATCAATACTAACATGTCATATTAACCTATAAAATTAGTGGAATTCATAAAAAGTCTCAAATTACATTTATTTGGGTATTTATAACATAATTATGTCAATATTTCATTAATAAGATAATTACTGCATCATCTTTGTGTCATAAATAAATTAAATGTTTTAATGTCTAAAAAATATAAATAAATTACCATTATGTAGGAAATATTTTTAAATTTATAATGAATATTTATAGTCGAATTTATCTTATGTATAACCCTATATTAAAAATGATTTACTTATAAAAATTTTATTTTAACTATTTTAACCCTTCTTTAAATAAATTAATAATAAATGTCCTAATCTAATCCAAGTGGACCTAAATGGTCATATTTTATTCCTAAGTCTATTTTTGGTCGAATTACACTTATCCAATAGAATTAGGACATGTGTTAGGGTAATAATAATATCATTTTTACCCTTAATTACCCTATTTACTTTTAACCGTGGTAAAAAAAAGTAAAAAGTTACTATTCAGAAAAAATTATTTTCATCTCATTGAACCACATTTTAGTCTTTGATATTAACCGTGTCTCTCGGAGTTTCGAAATTCCGCTCACAGAAGCGGTAAAATTAAGTTTTATGAAAAATTCAGTTTTTTAACTACCACTTAGTGGTTTCACTATTCATCAAAAAATGAAAGTTTTCAAAAAAATACCAAAAATTAGGCCTAATATATATTTGATATTATGAATTCAAAAATGATGTCTATTTTACCAAATTAAAAACATATCAGTTGCATTAATTAATTTAAAAATTAATTCCCATCGTCAAAACAAATCGCGTGTTTTTAAGAAACAATAACTATCAAAAGATTGATACTTGTTTATATCCAATTTGAAGGTGAAATTAATTCCAATGACCAAAATTAGATTAAATGGTAAAAATATATTCTAATTACACTTTAAAACTAATTAAAAAGATAATCTAACCATATAAATTATTGCTATGAAAAAAGTTGTTGTTAATTAAAATTTAGCGTGTTTTTACTATTCATTAAAATATGAAAGTTATCAGAATAATATGAAAAATTTATCCAAAGTAAATTTTTATACCCTGATTCCAATGAAGAATTTTATTTTGTCAAATTGAACTTATAGACATGTCAAAAACAATATTAAGGTGGGTTCTCCATCAAAAGATGGCAAAACTACATTTTTTGAAAAATACTTATTTTACTCCAAAAATTGATTTTGTTCTCATACCATGTTCTAGAAAATGTGTAAGATGAATAATAATGTTATAAAATTCAAAATTTAGTTGATACTATTCATAATTTCTAGTTCATAATAATATTATAACCATATATTGTTGTTTAGTAAAACCTGGTATTGCGTACAACACACGCTATCGAGGAATGTCACGATTGCGTGTAATGCAAGCCAAGTCAGGGTTGCGTATTGTGAAAGAATCCTGCGTTGTTTCGTATAACAGAATCCAACCATATTTCATTTATATATTTAATATATATATATATATTTATATATTTTTATATATATACACTCAATTTTTCGATGAATAACTACTATCAAAATTGTGTGTAACATGATCAAAGAATAGTGTTGTGTATACTGCAAGATCATACGGTGTTGCATGTAGCGCAAGGTAATATTGTTGTAGCAAAAAACACAAGACATCAATGATATTAAATGAATATTTTTCATATAATCTCAGGGTGTTACAGGTTCTCCATTTTTTTTTAGGATATGAAAACAAAATGGCATGACATATGGTCAACTAATCATTTTTCTATTTGATAGATCAACGCCTGATTCATCATTTTTCTATTTGAATGATTTGGATGACATAGATATATGTATTGATTAAGTGGGGTGTGAATTCTGTACAATCATTAAAATTTGGTTCACCATTCTTACTTACATTCTAATGAAAATCCCAAAAGTTCCCACCTTCAACACTGAGTATAGAACTATTTTCCAAAGGCATGCAGTCAATTGGGGTTTCAAAGCCAATGAAACTTATGAACACACATTGGTCAAGAGGATGTGAGTCCAGGATCATCTCACCCATTTGGGGTGAATTTTTTCCTACTCTGAGACTCTCCTATATTCTTGAATAACATTCTATTCCAGATATGAGACTAGTTACCCGAACAAAATGATCATTTGTTAAACCCTTTCTTGTGTAAAGGGGAGTCTATTAGTGAATTTGTAGGTATGTATCATATTTTCTTCATAATTTTCCCATTAATGGGTATCTAATTATATTTTTAAGGTATATAAATAGGCACAAAAGAGTTTTCTTCTATCAAGGGAAATGATTAATATATCATGGATGGGATTGATACTCTATGAGGCATCCTATTTATCATATTTATAACAAAATTAAAAACCCACATAGTTCATTAAACCCATATAGTTTAACATCATATAGAAATTAAATATATTAGGGATATTAGGAACCGGGTATTGATATCGAGCCTCAGTGTGGCATCCTACGTATCTTGATTATTGTAGGAATTAGAGTCATCGTAGTATATTCACATCCTTAGGACTCGACCTAAGGTGGATTTCTGTATACGGGGGAAGTCTTATCATTCCACTGATTGTGGATTAAACACTAAGGTTACCTGGTTGTTTTAGATTCATAATTCATGTTATTTGACCATTTCAATTCTCTAAGACCACCTGATCCATGTACGGTGTCAGAAATAAGGTGTAGCAAGTAATCAGTTTCACTACAAATTGATGTAGGAATTATGAACTTGGGTGGACCTTGGGATGATTAATATGATGATATTGAACTTAGAAGGGATTCCTAAGTATCCTTATTATAGTAATAATTAGATCCATCATAGTGTAGTTCCCTTTTTATTCAATTGGTGGATAAAGAAGAATGATCAACCCGTGGGAGAGAACGATTCCCGATAGTTGGAATGTTAGAGACATGGCAGTAATTTCTTTTAGGTATATTCATATTAGATACCAGGTCTTAGAGAAGTGATCTATATATCCTAGGTATAGTAGGAATAAGAGTTTTTGTAGTTTAGTTGCCTTCTCAATATTCTAGAGGATGAGTAAGAATGATCCCCCCATGGGGGCTATTGGGTACCAATTGTTTGAATGTCAGAAACATGGAAGTTCATAGATCAAGGTGGATGCCCATGTCAGTTCAAGAATAAAGAAGTTGTCCAATGAATCTTGGTTATAGCAGGAATTAGATTTCATGTATTTCAATTAAGTTGGGGATTACAAACTGAGGTTTCCCTTATATTTGGTCAGTCATATCATGCCACTAATCTGGGCTTACACATCGATGTTTCCCTTATATGGGGTTAGTCATATCATTCCACTGATTTGGGATTACACACTAAGGATTCCAAAGTATATCCCCTTGAAATGGTTATCATGTCCTAGGATGTCTCCCTAACATGTTCTAATTATCTACATGACATATTTAGGGTGTTTTTGTGATATGTTTTTGGTGTTAGTTTGGAATGTATGTGGATTTCTGAAAAGGTCCCATTTGAAAAGAGGATATGTAAAAAGGTAATCTCATGATCTAGTTGATTTGTTCGAGGGACTTTTAATGATTAGAATTTCAGTTCTAGAGGACATTGCATGATCAATGATGCCATTTTGGGAGAGTGTACCAAGACTTAGATGACTTGTTAGGAGTACATCACATAGTCCAGGATGACTTGTTTGGGGGATGTAACATGATCAAGGATAACATGTCTATAGGGTGCAGAATAACCTGTATGTCTTATCCGAAGGATGTCTCATGATCTATAATGACATTTTTATAGGATATTACATGTTCTAAGATAACATGTATGGAGGGTTTCACAAGGCCTAGATAACTTGTTATGAGGATGTCACATGATCCATGCAAACATGTATGGAGGATGTCAAATGTCCGAAGCCGACATGACCTAGTGTCAACTTGAGATCTAGCTAACCTTTCCTAATATAACTGGATAATTTGGGTGAAATTTCTAGAGAAAATCTTAAAATTTTCGCGGTGAGACCATAATAATTCTTAATACATGGGTAAAATGCATGAAGGTATTCATGTGACTTGCTTGACATGTTCATGGGGAATCTCATGATCCTAATGACATGTTAAGGGTGGGTCTCATGACTTGCGCGAAACATGTCCAAGTGCTGTCACATGATCTTGGCGAGTTCAGAAAAGAACATGAATATTATTGAATTCGTCAATTCCTAAGCCTTCTGTCATTTCTTGTCTTTTATTATAGCCATTATTTGCCTCTTATTTTTAGAGTTTTCACTTAATTTTAGGTTTTTTGGGGTCTATTATACATGCAGGATCTCCTTTGCATAATCTGAATGACACACCTAAAGTCTTTCATGTGATCTATAGAGTGATCCTGTGATGTTCCTATACATACAGTGAAATCCATTAAGTCATTCCCAAGATTTTTCCTAGATTATCACTTTCATGATCACATGATTAGTTGCTCCAAGAGGATTACTCCTACGCTCCCTCATTTTACCAATTGATTGATGAATTTTTCAAGCTGATGGGGGGGGGGGGGGGTGGATTTATAGGCCTCCCCACTTTCGTTATATGCCACCTTTCATGAAACTACAGCTTTTGGATTTGAGATCGAGTCTGTGGAGGGATTTTAGTATTGTGTGGTTCATGTTATCCTTCCATAGGTCCTCCGGGGGGAGTCGCAGAATCATTAGCTATCACAAGAATATCCCATTAGGACCCATTTTATTTAAATTATTCCAATATATAGGATCTATCCTAACCATGTAGATATTTTAAATAGTTTTTAAAAGGTTACTAGTAAATTTATAAGAATCTTCTCAAGATTAGGATAACCATGTAAAGGTTTTCATGTGATCAAAGATGACTTGTATGGGATTATTCGCAAGGATAAGGTGCCTTGTCATGGGGTCCTCATGAGATCATTCTGTCTTGATGTGGGGGGGGGTCTCTTGATCAATATTGAACTCATGGGGAATATATCTGGATTCTCTTAAAAATTAATGTATATTCCCCTTTAAAGAGGCTCATTTTATTTCAATTTTTTATTTCCTTCTTATTTTACTAGGGTCGGATAACTCACACTACCTTGTGAGTGTTGTAGAAGATGATAACTCTACTTATCTATGATACATCCCTTGAAAAATAATGGATCTTTTGGTGACTTGAAATAATTGTCATGGACACATAATATTCTTATCTATGGGGAATGATGGGATGCACCTTATTAGTGATGGATCTCGGGATGGCATGAAAATATTTTAATGGGCAATCACTCTTCTTACCTTTGATTTGTCGCATGTTCGAATGTGGATCTTATGAAGGCAAGAAGACATTTTCAGGGTTATTCTCTATACTTTCCATTGATGCATCAAGTGTTCAATTATGGATATACTAATGACATGCATATGCTGTTATGGAAAGTCTCTATTTTTCTATTTTATGGAATTGAGAGTTCAATGATGGATCTTGAGGTGACATGAAGACATTTTCAGGTAAATTTTCTATTCTTTCAATTAATGTGTCACATGTTCAATGATAGATCTCATGATAACATAATGACATTTTCAGGGATAGTATCCCTTCTTTCCTTTGACATGTCGTGTGTTTAGTAATGGATCTCACGATGACATGCATACATATTCAAGGCTATTGTTCTTCTTTCCATTTATGCATCAAATGTTCAACTATGGATCTTGTGATTACATGCAAAAAATTTTAGGGATAGTATCTCTACTTGAATTTGATTCCTCACATGTTCAATTATGGATCTCATGATGGAATACATACATTTTTAGGGATAGTATTTCTTCTTGCCTTTGATGTGTAACAAGTTCAATGATGGAACTACTAATGGAATGGAAACATTATTTATGAAATTCACCCTTCTTACCTTTGACAAGTCACATAATCAATTATGGATCTAATGAAAACATGAGGACATTTTCAAGGACAATTTCCATGTCTTCCATTAATAAGTCATGTGTTCGTGGATATATGATGCCATAGTTTGACAGAGGGTTTTTTTTTCTTATCAACAATACATGCCGACTGGTCTTTAATTTTTGTAAATAATGTGAACATACCAAAAATAGGTTTCTTATGGAATTATGAATCTTGATCATCCAATCACTCACCACATGCATCCTTTCATGCAAAAGGGTGTGGCACAAGGTTAATGGTGTCAAAATACATATACTTTTGTCTGACATTATATATGTGAAATGATTTGAAATTGTTTTACTTGGATTAATTTGGAAATATGGAAAAAGTGAACATTAAATGATTTTCTATGTTTTTGATATAAAAAATTTAAACTATTTTTAATTATTTGTTTTATTTAAATTTGATCATGTTCAAATTAATGTATAGAAACTTGTTATAGATCCCCTGTATGGTATCCCACTATCCCTATTAGCTCACACCCTACACACCCCATTAGTAGGGCATATACAATTTTATATATTTCAATGAAGGGAAATGAAAGGCTCCATAGTGAGGTGGCGAGGTATTATGTTAGATGTGTTTAGGTATCTGGTGGTGAGTGGTGACAGTTTTCCCACACTATCATATAGATTATATGGTTTCTTGTATTTTTTGTCCTCTGATGACTAGACGTTCACTTTGGAATGTTATGACTCCCTTATGGTTGTATCTTTTTCACTATCTCCTTTATATTATGGAATATATTTATCTCATCCATTTTTTCTCACTATTATATACTGGTATGGTAGGATGTTACATATTTTTAGAAAAATATGTTCAATTAGGTTGATGTTTGATACCCGAGTTCTCATCGCTAGCGTGTGGGGATCAGGAATTCACTTCCGGAATGTGGAAATTTACAACATGTACCAGTTCTAGAGGGTATTCTATTTAGGTTCATCATAGTTTCATATTAGCCTGGGGTTTTCCCCTTGATTCCTTATCTTGGGATGTTTGGTATATTTGATATTGGATTGTCAAGACTTGAGAGGTAGGTTTCAATGATTACTGTGCTAGAAATCGCCATGAAAAGACTCAAGTTACCAAGGGATTTTTGGTTGTGTGTGTCTCTTTTTTTGAGTTTTTGATCTTAATATCAGTTTTTTACTTATGTTTTTCTAGTTTTAAATAATATTATTCTATTGTTTTTTCACTTACTCTATTTTATCATGTAGCGGTACCCCTACAAGATGCATTCCATGGGTTTTTAGTAGGATGTATTATACTCTCCTCAAGTGAATCCTCCTATAGAACAAAATCTTGTTGAGGTTATCATTTGGTTTTTTCATTCAGTCGACCAGATTGTACCACAAGTATAGAATAAAATTGTAGAGGTGCATATAGGAGATAAAGAAGAAAGGGATCAATCCCAATAGTTGTTATGAAAGAATCCACCATCCTTTAAGGGTATGAATTAACCTAAAGAGCCATAGAATTGGATGGAAAAGATCAATCATATTTTATAATTCTTGGATACACATGATATTATCAAGGTGATGTGTTTGAAATTCTAACTAGAAGGTCCCCAAAAGCGATGGTGGGATTCCATGGTACATGAAGATATGTATATGTGATTGTATTGAATGGTTTTTAAGGCCCTATTATTTCAAAAGTTTTATATAGAGTCGCTAATGATAATAAATTATTTAGAGTTCCTATCACTGAAAAATGGATAGTGTTCGATGTTAAAAGACACCAATTGGTTTGTTGTGACTGTTCATTTTACTACAGAAGTGGTAATGGATGGCCAGTTGAAAGCTCAGAAGTACCTATAGATTTTTTGAAAAGATATTAGATCATAAGTATTTATTCTAATTATTTTGACCTATGCTGAGACAGTAGACAAGGTGATGATAGAAAAGATGAATATGATATTAAAGAGGATATTATAAACATTATATTTTACTTATTGTCATATAAAGTGGTGCGTAATGGAAATAAATGAAGTGTAATGATTTTCATAGGAGTGGTAGAGGTTGGTGGAATACCTCCCCTTTAGATTTTTTTATAGCTAGCAATGTTCCTATGACTTTCTTTGAGTGTGGTAAGGTTGGACACACCCGAATTTATTTTACAACACATGCAAAGATGTGTAAAAATTATTGATGTTTTGGTAATTTTTAGAATTTCTATTAGGCTATGTCTACACCAAGGTATGGTCATGAATTGTCAACTCTAAATGACACTATGAAATATTCAGTTGCTTCAAAGACTATAGGGATCCCGCAACATGCATCATGAGAAAAACACCTTAATGTAGTAGATGAGTTTTTGACTGAGGTATATGGGGGTCTATCAATAGTAAGAGGTTCTATATTTATTGAATTTACAGTGGTGACTGCTTTATTTGTTACCGGTTCTTCCCACCATTTTTATCTTCTCATTTTGTTGATATAATTAAACATTTAATAGAACTCATGCCTTTTTTGGGATTTAAAACACATATTGTGAAGAGGAAAGTTAAGGGGTTTCTATTTCCTTCTACTTCTTTATTGGTGGTTGATATCGAGTTAGTCTAGAATTTTCTCATTCTTGATCAAATTCTATTTGATGTCATCATCAGGATATATTATCTTGTAACTCATCATGTTGATGTCCCATTTTTATCATCAACATGTCTCATTTCTTATGGATGATGGAATATCATAAGAGTTTCATGGAGAGTGGAATCTGAGGGCAAGTCATGAAGGACCTTCCAGACCAGAGATCAGGTTTTTATTGTCTACTACAGTAGTTGAGTGTGATGAAATTTCATCCATTTTTACATTTTTTCTATTGTTCATGATTTTCCTAACATTTTCCCAAAATATTTCTACAGGCATCCTATAGAGAGAGAGCAGGAATTTACAATTTACCTAGTTCCAGTTATGTAGATGATTTTGATACATTGTTTTCATATGGAACTAATAGAGATGAAAGAACTCAAAATTTAGTTGGATGAATTGATGGTGAAAGGTTTCGTTTTCCCTAGAATCTAACATTGGGAATCTCCTATACTCTTTTCAAATAAGGGAGATGGTTTAATCCAATTATGTGTGGAATAGTGAGAGTTGAACTGAGTAACGATTATGAATTAGTACCCTTTTCCTCATGTGGATGATTTTATTGATTAGTTAAAGGGGTAAATGTGGTTTTCAAATATTGATCTTCCGTACGATTATCATAAGCTTAGTGTTTTGGAGTCTAATATACTGAAGATGACCTTATTGAGGAGGTATGTCCATTTATAATATATTGTGATGATATATGGTCTGAAAAATGTTCATATAGCTTTTATAAATTTGATGAATAATATTTTACATCGGTATTTTGACACTTTTTTTGTAGTTGTTTTGGATAATGTTTTGGTTTATTTGAGATTAGAGCATTAACACAATTTTAGTTTGTTCCTTGAAATCCTATGATGTTAGTAGTCATATAAAGTTGTTTTATAATTCAATTTTTGGATCAATGAAGTGATGTTCTTGGGGAATATGATTTTTGAGTAGTGATTTCCAGTTGATCTTGAAAAGGTAAATGCTATTTTGTTGTGGGAAGAAAAGTGAAACATCTTTTAAATTTTGAGAATCCTTGTTCTTTGTATATATTATTGATAGTTCTCCAAGTATTTCTAAAAGTTTGTGTCACCATTTACTTCTCTTACTAGGAAAGTGTGAAATTATTATAGGATTGTAAAGTGCATGTCTTCTTTCGATGGGATGAAACAACTTCTATCATCGTATCCAATCCTGATCTAACCTGAGCCCGATAAGGGGTGTGTAGTTTTCTATGGTTCAACTGGAACTACTTTGGGATGTTTCCTTATATAGGATGATGATGTCTTGCCTTAAAACTCTCTTCAAATTTGATATCATGAGAATAAATACCCCCACTCATGATTTAATGCTTTCCATGGTTATTCATGCACTTGAGTGTTGTAAGCACTATCATTTTTGGGACTGTTTCATAATATTTTCTAACCATAAGATTCTAAGATATATCTTTTTTGAAAATGATTTGAATATCAGACATAGGTAGTGGGTGAAATACTTTTAGATATATGACATTGACATCATATAAACCCTGGGGAAGGGGGATGTTTTTGCAAATTATCACACCAGGAAAGTGCCATCACAAGATATTTGGGATTCGAATGAAGAGTAAAACTTTATGGGGATGCTTGCTCAGTTTCACATGGATTCTTATGAGGATGTTTCAGGTATGGTTATGAATAGTGTTCAGATATCATCATCTGCCCTTGATAATCCATTCTATAGAGTCAAAAATAGGATGATGAGTTTCGAGGAATTAGAGAAACCCTATATGTAGTGGGGAATATTTATGGTTGGACTATATATTCTTTTAAATGGTATAATCCATTTTTGGAATTACTTTTTCATCCCAACATTAGTGAGGAGATCATTTTTTTTGATTTTCATAGTTCCTCAAGGGTATTTCTCTAAGAACTATAGATATGTATTATAAAATAAGACGACAATTCAGGTGGCTGGTTATGAAGGGTGACATTGATGATTATGTGTCCCATGGTTAGATGTGCCAATAGATAAAGGCAGAGCATCCAAAACCTTTTAGTTTTTTTATCCTACTCAATTTTCTTTTTGGAAATTGGTTGGGGTGTCCATGGATTTCTTTTGGATTATAATAGACTCCCTTGGGGAGGAATTATATTTGGGTGGTGATTGATTAGTTGACAAAGTTAGCTTACTTTATTAAAATCTAGGACCCCACTAAATTTAAAGGTCTAAGTAAGCTATATATACAAGATATTTAGTGGTTATATAGGGTGTCTTATTCCACTATTTCATATAAGTATCCTATAATTACATTTGGGTTCTAGAGAAGTCTATAAGATGTGATGGGGAATTAGGTTAGGATGGGTATGACTTATCATCCACAGAAATATAGACAAATATATTATGTTATTAATATTTTAGAGGATATGACATGTTCCTCTATTTTAGATTTTAGGGGACCTTGGGATAGCCTTATGAGACTACTTGAGTTTTCTTATAATAATAGTTATCATTCATCGATAAGAATGGTTCTTTTTAAGGATTTTTATGGTCTCTCGTGAAGATCAAGTACTTGTTGGGTTATGGCAAATGAATAACCTTTAGTGGGACTGATTATTTTTCAATATTCTCCATTATGGAATCTAGATGTACAATATAATTTTAATATAAATCAGTGTCGATAAAAATATTAAGCTAATTAGTGGAATAATTATTTAGAATATTATTTATGTGACTGTATTTTCCTGAATGTTTCTCTTCATTTGGGTCACCGTTATCTTGGATAAGAGGAGAATTTGGATATGAGATATGTTATATCACTTTATTTTGTAGAGATACTAGGGATAAATTCTTATTTGTTATCAATTTGACTTCAGTTGATAGGAATTCAGGATGTTTTACACATATCCCTGTTATAGAAATACTATCCCAATCTATATAACGGTTTGATTTTGGAAGATATTGAGATAAATCCAAAAATTTATATTATGGATCATCCAATAAGGATCATTTAATATCAAGTGAATGTATTTCATGGGAATTTTATTCCATTGTTATGAGTGTTATGGTGGTATGGGGTAGATTCTCATGAGACTTGGGAGAATGATTCATAAATGAGGGAGAAATATCCTCTCCTATTTTTTGAACATCATTATACCACATGACTTCCTAGGGAAGAAATGTCTTATGATGGGGAGTTGTAACATATCGTTACCATCTTTCTTATATTTCTCTTTTATATTTCTATTTACATTATTATTTGTGTACTCTTTGGTATTCCCATGAATTAAGACAATTATCTAGGGAAAATGGCATAAAGTACAGGTATGAATATTTTTTTTGAATTAACGAAGTTGGGTTATAAACATGTTAAGGGTTTTTTAGGGTTCTCCTATAATTTTGAGAATGAAATAATTGTTTTGAGGGTTTTATGATGGACCTTTACTTTTTGAAGTTTCTTGGAGAAATGAAAGCGGTGTAAAGGTATTAAACTCCATGTATTGGTCATTAGAAAAAATATGTGAGTTGGTACAAGGCATGAGAAGTTTTCAACCAATGTATTTGGATTCTATTCTTGTAATGATAAAATTGGGTTTTTAACAAAACGTTGTCGAGTTTTCTTGAGGTACTTGGGTTTTTTGTAATACATATTGTGAAAAGAAGTTTCACATCTTGTGAATATCATGATTTGGAATTTTGGGTCATTTTATGGATGAAATTCCCTTAATTATTTTTCTTACCTCATCCCTGCTAACCTAGTGGCTCCTAAGGGAGAATTTAGAGACCTCCGAACCTTCTGAACCATTCTGTTCAGTGATTGATCATCTTTTAAGTTACTATGATTTATCCATGTGATTTTTTCTTTATTCTTATTCAATGTATTTGATCATGGTAATGTATTTGATTTATACTTATAGAACTATTGATATATTATTTTGATTTTATTATTTCCATTATGATCCTCTGTTAGATCAATCACAGGAGGACAACCCTTATGTTGGTTATGGTAGAATGTGTAAGTTTCCTTGAAGTATGATGTCATATTTCCTCTTTAGTAGAATTTTTTTATAAATTCAATCAATTCAAATACTCATGGAATGAATCTAGTGCCTTAATTTTTATTTTTGTGTTCGTTAGGGTTGGTATATTATACTACGGGCATGTGTGACCCTAGTTTGAGGTAGGTTGTCCTATCTCTAGATTATGTTGGATGAACTTAATTTCCCTAGTTTCATAAATTGGATTATACATTAAATGGAATGATTGATTCAAATCTATGTCTATATAAATTGTTTTTTGATAGAAGATAATTTTACTCTTGTTTTGGTAAATGAATAGGGAATTTTCAAATTGTTGTGGAATCTATTTTGAAATTGTTTTCAAAGTATGTTTTTGATGAATTGGTTTAGAAAATAGTGCCCATGGTAATTATTGGGTACTTAGGTGGAAGGTTTTGGTTTGGTCCATTGTCCATGTATTATCAAGGTTTCACTCATGGGGTGTTCCTCTATCCCCTATGCCCATTGTTCTAGGGAATTGATATTGAATTTTTTAGGGATTTAATTACTGGGTAATTTCTCTAATCCTTAGGCATGTGTTCTACAGACTTGATTTTTTACTAGTCTTTGATTGTGGAACGAGTAGGATAATGGACTGACCTATAATGATCCTTGTCCTAATGTTACATCTTTGTTGGCTTGTACAATTTTAGCTTTTATTTCCATGGATTTAATATGATATGTGATACAATGTTTTATCTAATTTTATATATGTTTAATTATTTGAAACTATTTTACTTGACATATTTTGGAAATACCAAAAAGGGAAAATTTAATGTTTTCCATGATTTAGATATAAAAATTGTAAACTATTTATCATCACTTGTTTTATTTAATGTTTAGAATGTTGATATTATTGTACCGAGTCTTATTACAGACCAACTAGGACTGATCCTACTGAGCCTATTATCTTACAACCTACACACCCCATCAACGGTGCGTATAGCATTTTATGTATTTTGATACAGGGAAATGAATAGTGTTGTAGTGAACATGTGAGATTTTATGTCAGTTTTGTCTAGGTATCTAGTGGTGATATGGTGGTGGGTTTCCCACTCTATAACATGTAGTTGTTGGTTTCCTATTTTAGTTGTCCTTTAATGATTATACTTTTACTTTTAGATGTTCTGACTACTTTCAAGTTGTATCATTTCCACTGTATTACATAAGATATGACATATATTTATCTCATCCTTTATTTATCTATATTATATATATTTATATGACTTATTTTGGTTTAGATTTGAAGAAAAATTTCCCTTTGGTTGTTTTTTGAGCCTGAGGTCTGTTCACTGGCCCATGGGGATCAGGAACTCCCTTCAGGTATTTGGAAATTAGGGTCGAGTAACAGTTTGAGAGGGTAACCAGGTTGGGTTTGTATTAAGTTACATTTTATGAATAAGATTTTAAAAATAAAATTATTTCAAATATATCATAATTAATCTAACATTGTTCATTGGAATCAATTTTATATTAAATTTACACATTAAAACATTAAATACATAGGAAACGAATTCTTATTCGAAAATTGTTTCTCATCACATATATGGGACTAATTTTAAATTAATTTATTAAACTTATATGAATTGAATTTATAAAAATTTATTACATATTTGGAATCAAAATTAGTAATATTATATAATATTTTAAACCTAGTTTTTGGTTATAATGTATTGTAAATATTAATTACCACGGTTAAGGTTAAAACTGGTTTACTAGGGGGTTAAACTAAAACGATAAAGTTGAACATGACCTATTTTATTCAAATTAATATTTTGTTACCATATTTTTATATTATATAATATATGGTTATACAGTGATCTATTTTGGATTCTTTTTTGAATGGTTATAACATGGGTATACCATTTTCTTTTAAAACATTTGAAGTGCATCCTCTCCCTCACTTTTAAGGGGAACCCCCTCTCCCCTGCTCTTTTCACATCCAAATCCTTTTGGTTTGGGGAATATCTATCCAAATAACTTAAATAATTTTTTATAAACATCCTCTATGATGTATTTTTATTATTAAACAATACAAATATGTTTTTAGGTTTAATCCAAAATAGGTTTTCCAAAGAAGAGGTATAGTCTTTAACAATGCATTTTCATTTTTTATCTAACTCCTCCAAATATTCTTCAAACAAGATTATATAAAAAAAATTATAATCTACCATATAATTTAATGTTATTATTTTAATGGAATTACCTATATCCATCTGATCTCCCATCAAATTATAACTAAAATAGTTGTTTGTTTGTATGGAGGACTCTCGCCTTACGAATCAATGTAATTTATTTTCCATCACCATCACTTATGGATTGACATAATGATATATTTAAAGTATGTATATGATATTTATGACATAATTTTAAATTATTCAACATAACATCACAACTATCTTCTTAAATTTAAATCCTTTGAAATATGATAACATCGTTCATGCGTATGTGTGGACTACTGCCTCCACGAAGCGATGATACACATTTTTAATTTTATATTGATTTGGATGGTAATAAAGATATATTTAAGGAATATATATGATATATGTAATATATACATTTTTTTAATGGATATATATTATTTAACTTTCTTTTTTTTCGTCAATCGAGAAAATTGAAACAATGTTCATGTATATGTACGACCTTCCATTTCCACGAACTTTGTAATTCGTGTTCTACCTCTAAAATTAATAGATTAATATTCACAAATATATAGATATATAAATATATAATATATTTATATCATGGTTAATGTTTATGAAAATATTGAATAGTGATCAATGTAAAAGGACCAAAAACACCAAACCAAAACATACATAAAAAACGAAGCAATTATTATCCGAAATGTGAGTTTAACCAGGTATTGTTAATAAATGAGTAATAAAGGTTCATAAGTAAATATTATATGGTATCATATATGGGATTATATATGGGATTATATATTGGTAATATAATTATAATAAACCTCTCTGTATATATATTATACAGGAGATTTGAATGTGTATGCAGATATTTGATACTTGGGGTAATGGATTTGCGTCTCAAATTTGTTTATTTGGGAGACATTCGTTATACACCACTTATGTATTTTTTGAGAAATGTATACTTACCATGAATATATCTTATTAATTTTTTTTTAAAACTTATGGTAAATAAATATCCATCTATGATTCTATCTTTCATTGGTCTTATGATTCAATAATTCCCAAAGTTGTAAGGGTTTTATGTTACAATCCCATTGTTTATTGATATTGGTTATGATTATTCTCACGATGACAAAATATTATGCTATAACTCTCAAAAAACTCATGAATTTTATTATACATTAGTTATTTGGATAAAATAAAAAAATTCCCTTCATTTTACCCTCTTTAAATAATTAATTATCCACTAGAATATTTTTAAGTAAAATGGACATTAATTTAATTTTTTGTATAAAACCATTTTTACACATATAGGATTTTTTTAAATGTGTTTTTAAAAATGGTTTAATATTATCTAATGATTGTTTAAATAAATTATTTACCAATTTATTAATTTTTACTAAATGTGTTTGAAGGAATATTCTATAAATTTTTTGAAGAGTGACCATTTTAATTTTTACAAAAAATTTAAAAGAAATATTAATTTTAACATTTAAGACATGAATTGAATTTTCCACCGCAATGAACACTCAATTATTTAAATTTAACTTTATACGTTGCCATTTTTATTTTCAAATAAATGTATTTCTTTAATTTTTAAAATGTTTTTAAATTTTAAATTATTATTTTCAAAGATGAAAGGTTATTTTCCTAGACAAATGTTCCATGTGATCGTTCAAATCCATATTGAATCTAAGATAATGTCCTTTAATGTTATTAAAGATTTACTAGGGATTTGATCCACTAATACCATAATTATTCTTTATCTTGATGGATATTTAATAGTGATAATATATTTATGTAACATTTTCATTTTCCTTGGGTTATGATATTATAAAATGATGAAATAATTATGAATCATGTTTCTCTTCCACAAGTTATGTTATAATGAAATTTTTATGAAACTTGTTTCTTTTAATGGTTTCTGATATGATGAATGTTTTATAATCCTATTTGACATGTATTTATGATTTTCATTATGGGATTATTGGGATATATATCTCCCTCTAGTTCATTGGGTAAATATTGAAATCTCATGTTATAAACAAGACTATAATGGGGATTGATCCCAGTTCAGTAAGGGACATTCTCCACCATAATAGTCTTAGCAGTGAACTTTCACTACTATGAATGTTTAGAGAGTGAAACCATTCAACTATAATTGTTTTAGAAATCAACCTTGACTACTATGGAAATTAATTTTTTTTCTTATGAGTATTCCATAAATCTATGTCTTATGAAAATGTTATTCCCCTAAGGATTTTGCAATTTGATTACTTTTTGATTCATTTCTTATGAACTAATGAGCTTTATTCATTGTTTCATGATTATGGATATGAATATTATAGTTTTAAAATATTAGTATTGTGTTATCATAAAAATATACTCATTTTATGTTTATATCTCCCTATGTTATCCTAACTAAGCATCTGATCTCACCCTTTCTTATGTCTCATTTCCCAAGGTTACGAAAAAAGGTATTATGTGTGAAATTTCTAATAAGGGTTATAGTTATGAAGAACATAGTGTGAGAAGATTTAGTTTAATTATAAAAAAGTTGTTTATATGTCTATGTTTCCAAACAGAATAGACCTATATAATTCTAGGGTGGATTATTATATAGTGTAATTAATAAATATATATTCTGATGTAATATCTATGTATGAAAAGTTTTGAACATTATATGTGGAATCGAATAAATTCTTATTTAAAACTTTTGAAACTATAATGAGAAAAAATGAGTGAGATCCATTTGGGCATTTATAATGATATCTCTATGGATAATCCAATGTATACGAAAATTTCCTATAATTTTGGCGAAGGATAGAGTGAGTGGTATTCAAGAAATTACATCCCCATCAGGATATTATATGTGGGGGTGTATCCAAAAAAGTTATTCATATGGTTAATAACTATGAAAGTGGAATATGTATTCGAACTCGGTCGTTTCATGGTGCATGAAAATAGGCCAGGTTGCACAACATGGTTTATAGTCCTAGGTTATATGTTTTTCGAATTCAATAATTCCTTATGAACCAACATAAATGATTTGAATAGGTTATGACCATGAATGTCTTAGGTTAAACACAAGGTTTAATATATTTAAAAAATTGTCATGATTTAGAAATACTATAAATATTTTTTCAGGATAATGTGGTTACCCATTATGATTATTATTTATCGCACATTGATTTTTGGGTTTTTTCAATAGATAGTACCCGAAGGAATTATATTAATGTTGAATGTGATGGAACATTCAATGATTTTTATATGATCTACAAAATTTTAGGGTATATGTAATGAAAAATCTCATTTTTATGATCACAAGACTTTCTTAACATATAAATCATGATAAACATCCAAATAACCAAATGAGGTGACAATGATCTATTTATTAATTCATGAGGAAACACTAATCTTTATTTAGGGTTTTACAGATCTACTAGATTATTAGACATGGATCAATACCATTAAAAATATATTTTTTATTGTCTAATGTTTAGAGCATAAAAAATTCATTTTTGTTGTATATAATTTGGAAGATGGAAAAATCAATTGTCGAATATTTTCTAGAATATATGGAATCAAGATAAATCTAAATATAGAGAGTAGTATGTGTTTAAGATATCAATTTTCAATATTCACTTTCTTCTTATTCTTCATATAAAATGGATATGGACTTACATTATTTAAATTATAAGGATGGTGAATCTGTTGGTACCTACGTGGCCAATTATACATGATTTTTGAGGTACACTTTTGTTATATCATCCGACTTGAAAGCAAGGATGATTGATTATTCAGTGGCTTAAAAAAATTGGTTGAAGGGTGTTGTATATAAGGGAATTCAGTAGATATTAATAAATCATTTTATATTCTACCATGGTAGAAATGGATATTGGAGTTACCCATCAATCTCTTGTCAGTGATAAGAAAAAAACAATGTAATTTTAAGGAAACTCTTAAAACCTTGGAGATAAATAATATGAATTCCGTATTTCTAAAAATGAGGATGAAAAAATAGAGTAAAATATTTGAAGGGGACTAGTAAATATTTTATTTTTGGAAAATAAAGTCAATGTGAAATCAATTTATAAAGATATAAGAAGAAGTTAACTAATGATGTGAATATAGATAAGGATCCAAGGAATGTACGACCCATACTTCAGTATTTAAAATGCATCCAATATAGATATTATGCTAACCGGTGCCCAAATATAAAGGATAACAATTTTTATAGATATCAATAAAATAATATACCAAAATAAAAAGGGAAATCTTATGCGATCACTATTTTTAATGAGGGATGAAATAATGACTTGGTGAATAGTACACTTACCATCCACTCTAGATATGATAATGTATTACTTGAAATAGGATCTATGCACTATTTTAAATCTAAATAACTTTATAATGGTATAAGAATGTCACCCTAGTTATTAGATGTTGTATTAGATGTGATAACAACTAATGGTATGATGATTTCATCTCAAGCCTATTATTGTTCTTCAATTGAAGTTTATGGGAATGTTATTCCTAAAAAATGTCATTATTTTACCTTCAGCTAAATGTGATGTTTTCTCAGGAATGGAATGGATTTATCTAAATAAATACCAAATGAATTTCCAATAAAGAGGATTCACATTTGATATTCAAAACTAGGGTATGATCAGCTATTTTTGTGATGATAGATATGAAATTTTTATGGAGATCACATCCATTGTATAGATTTTAACTATTAAAAAGGGGATTATATCTCAGATTGTTAGGGTGAAACTCAACATAAATGAGAAGACTATGGTTCATTAGTTAGTTAATATATTTCTAGAAGAGTTTCTTTGTCTTTCAATGAATCTTGAAGTAGAGTTTTTTATAGAACTAATTCATGGTGTCATATATATTTCAATGAATCTATATATAATGGCCCAAATTGAGTTGAAATAATTGAAGAAGAAAAACCAGAAGAATCTTGAAAAAGGATTTATTTGACCTAGTGTGTTGCTTTGGGGAACAAATGTTCTTTTTGTAGAGAATATATATGGTTTGATACAACTCAATATAAATTATTGGGTTCTTATCAAGACCATAATAAAGTAGAAGTATAGACTACCCTATATCAATAACTAATTTTATTAGTTATGAAGAGATCAATAATTTTAATATATTGACCATCATTATAGATATCAGCTATTGAGTTTCAAAAAAGGGGATATACCCAAGACAACATTCCATATAGTGTATGAACACTATAAATATAAAGTGATTCTATTTTTTCTTACTAATTTAACTACTATATTCATTGAATTAATGAATAAAGTCTTTAGATATTACCTTGATTAGTTTGTGGTATTATTTTCAGACTATAATCTTATATATTAAAAGAGAAAGGAAACTCATGAATATTATTACAAGATTGTGATGAAGACCCAAAGGAATTATGAGTTCTATGGGAAATTTACCAAGAGTGAATTTTGGATATAAAAGGGTTTATTTTTGGTCCACATAATCTAAAGGGAGGTTATATCCGTGGATACATTGAAGAAAAATCCATTGAAATTTTCTAGACCAACCACTATGATTGATATATTAAGTTTCCTGGATATTATTGATAGTTTTTGGAAACATTATCATGAATATATAATCCAATAATTACGTTAACTTAGAAGGGTTCCAATTTACTCAAGACCGGTGGATATGAAGAAAATTTAAAGGAACTGAATCCAAGATTAGTCCGTACACCTATGATTATATTACCATGCATTGGAGAACAGTTTTTAATCTAATGTGGCGAATCAAAGAAGCTACTGGGATGTGTTATCAATAATAATGACATGGTTATAGATTATAAATCAAGATAATTAATGGTTTATTAAAAAAATACTCAACTCATGATTTTGACTTATCTGTAGAATTTTTTTCATTAGATATGTTGGGTTGTCAGTTTTATGTGGAAGGAAGTGATATATATACTTATCATAAAAGGTTAAAGTATAAATTCACTGAATATATTTGAATATGAATATGAAAATATGGTTGTAATGGATTAATAATTTTGACTATTTAATACATTACCACCATGGGAAAGAAAAAAAGGTTGATGGTGCTTATAGTTGAATAGATCATGCTATCTTTTGTATGGAAAGGATTAAAAAAGGTCTAATATTTATGGATTTTTAGAGGATGTATTTATAAATATATAAGGGGATAAATCCTAACATTCTAAAATGTGTGCTCAACCATCTATAAAGGTAGTGATTAGAGAGGCCCATAAGGAAGATGTGGAGGTGTAGAAGTAGGTGAGAAATGTTCCTATGTTTAACCTTGATTATGACAAATTGATAATGTTTAAGAGCCATGTATGTGTTCCATTCATACGATAATTGAAGGACATATTATAGTAATATCTTAGTTCTTTAATATCTATTTATCGTAGAAGTAAAAATATTTATATAGATATTAATGAGTATTTTTGATGGGATGAAATGAAGAGAGATATTTTGGAGTTCCTATCTGAGATCTTGCTATGTTAGAATATTATGTCTAAGAGAAAAATTTAAAAGGGGGTTTTATAACCATTACCCATATAAAATTTGAAATGGGAATGCATTACCATGAATTTTGATGTTAGACTCCCCAAAATATCTAAAGAGTATAATTCTATATGGGTTATATTCAATCTCATTATGAATTCATAACTCTGAATCACTATTAAAGAATATTTATATCTATATTCTCTAGCTATTATATATATATAAAAGTGTTAAGGTTTCATATAGTATCACATATTATTGTATATGATCGGGATATGCAGTTTACATTGATGTTCTAGAAATTATTCTAGTAGGATATGGATACAATATTTAGTTTTAGTATATCACATCATCCTTTGATAAATGGACAGTATAAGAGGGCCATTAAAAATTAGGATGATATATTGAGATCGTGTTCTATGGATTTAATTTTTATTGTGATTAACACCTTCTTCTATTTGATTTTTCCTATAATAATATCTTTTACTTGATCATTTCGATGGATCCTTATGAATCCCTCTATGGAAAGAAGTGTAGAAATCTAATGTAAAGTGGTAAAGTGTGAGAATGAAATATATTGGTACTTGAGATGGTTATATAAACATAATAAAAGGTTATAGAAACTTGAAAACACATATGTGAAACAAAAAGATGACAGAAAAGTAATACTGATGATCATTGAAAGAATTTGATTTTTAATGTTGGTAATAAGGGTTTTCATTGAATTTATCAATAGATTATGGTTATAATGTTTGGGAATAAAGGAAAATTGATACCTATTTACATTTTCCATTTCAATAGTCTTGATCATTATGGATGATAGTTTATATCTTGTAGATTCCATCAAACCTCTCTCAAGTCCAGGATAAGTGCCATGTATCTCCCCTGAGGAAGTACATACCTAATCCTTCACCTGTAATGAATTCAAAATTAATACCACAAGATATTTAAATTTAAAATAAAGTGAAACATGTGGAGATCTTTAATCATAAAGATAAATTTCTATGAAATAATAACACTCACATCATCATGGTTTTATGATGAAAATATAAACTTATAGAAGCTACATGAGAACTTGAGGATATGATGTTGATATTAGAATCCTGAGTTTTATTTATAAAAGAACTTTAATTTTGAGGTCAAAATTAATTTTAGGATGTTTTGGGGTGTAGAATTCAGTATCTTGATATTTTAAGAAATATTCTTTTGAGTAAATTTAATGTCTTTTATAGCTTTCTCTACACACAACACCATGTTGTAATGAATCACAATATACTATTAATATTATCATTTAATGAATAAAATTATAAGGTAGCCCTTAAAATTGAATTTATGAATAAGAATATCCAAATTTTTAAAAATAATTATTAATTAATTATATAAATAAAATATATTTATAAATAATTACTTATTTTTAAAATTATTTTCATACTTTGAAGAATACATTTCTTTTTAAAAAAATGATTTTTTTAGAAAAATAAAAAATATAATATTTTCTATTTTTAGAATTTTTATTTGGGAAAATAAAATTAACATTTGAAATCATCATGTATAAATTATCTTAAAGTGAGTTTTTCAAATTTTCTTGAGAAGTTTAATTTATTAATGAATAGTGAAAATTGCTTATTTTAATTTTAAAACTACCTTTTTGTTTATATAATTTTTTATTTACGTTTTGTTTTAAGGTCGGTTTAAAAGTAAAATTAGTTCAATTATATTATTATTAATTAAATTTGGTCATTAAAATCAATTTCAAATTAAATTTCTATATTAAACATTTATATACTTATGAAAAACTTTTTCTTTGGAAAATTGTTTTTTCATCACATATGTCGGTTCAATTTTAAATTAAATCCAACCACTTATATAATTAAAATTTACAACAAATTATTCAATAATTGTAATTATAATAATTAAAATTAAATAATTAGTTTAACTTAATTTTTTAATATACTAACTAGTGAAACAATATAAATTATTTCCCGTGGTCAAGGTTAAAATGGGTTTATGGGGGGTGGGGGGGGAACTAAAAAGATAAGGGTTAAAATTACATTAAAACTAAGAAAATTACTATTTTATGGCCTTATTTCGAAAATATATAATATAATATTAATTAATGAACTATTTAGATCTTTTCAATTTAAATACTTGTGTATAACATTTTATTTTAAAAAATTCCAAGTGTGTCTTCTCCCCCACTTATAAAAGGAATCTCCTTATCCTCTCCGTTCACACTTCAGAAAAAAAATTGTTAAGAAAAAATATCCCAAAATCCCTAATATACTTTCCTACCTAGATACTATTGGACTTATTTTGATAGAGAAACCCTCTTAAAAATTCATTCGGTTTAATCCTAAAGAGGCTCTATGAAGAAGTGGTATAGTGCTTAACCATGCGTTTTTATTTTATTTAATATTCTTACTCATGATAATATTATTCAAAAATTATGTTATAAAAATTATGTATATATAAAATATAAGTTATTATATTAATAGAATGACCTATATAAATATCCTCTCTTATCAAATGGGAACCAAAACAATTGATCATGTGTACGACGAACTACCTTCTCATAAACCAATGTAATTCATTTTCCATCACAAACCTTAATAAAGGAATACCAGTATGGATTTAAAGTATGTGAATGTTTTTTATGAAGAAATCATAAATTTATTATTAAAATATAAAATCTACCTTCTTACCTTCTAATCCGTTGGAAAATGATAACATCTCTTGTTCGTACTTGTGGATTACTACCTCTATGAAGTGATGTGAAACAATTTACTTTTTTTATTTTCACATGGATAGTTAAAATGACATATTTTGTGAATATATATGATATATATGAAATATAAAATACTATTTAAAGGTGATTTATTTTTTAAATTTATTTGTTTCCATCCGCCATGAAAATGGAAATATCATTCATGTATATGTATAATATACTGTTTCTATGAATGATGTAATTGATTTTATTTATTTACCATTAATAGATTAATATAAATACATTTATAATGAATATATAATATATTTTTATCATGTTTAATATTATGTATATTATTTAAATATAATAAAAGTAAAAGTAATGAAAATTCCATACCAAAACATACATTAAAAAACAAAGTAGTTATTACCCAAAAAGTGATTTTAACAAGGATTGGTTAATAAATAAGTAATAAACAGTATCAATTAAATCATATATGGTATGATATATATTTTTATTGTTCTATAATATATTTATAATAAAAAAATATTTTTTATACATTATGTTCAAATGTGTTGGAAGAATGTTGAGACTTGATATAAGGGATTTTAAACTCAATTTTATTTCTGTGGGACACATGGCTTATACACAACTTATTTATTTTATGTAGTGTGAATTCTACTAGTGAATATGTTTAATGATTATTCTCATTTAAATTATTGGATATAAATATCCATTTAGTATTCTATCTTATTTGGTTATTACAATTCAATAGCTACCAATGTGGTAAGGGTTTTATGATTCAAATTTTTTTTATCAAGATTATATATAATAATGATTTTGATTACGAAATATTATTATATATCTCTCAAAAAACTCATAAATTTTATAATATTTTTTATTTCATGAAAATACTTATTTTTCATTATTTTACCCTCTTTTTATACTTAATGATCCAAAAAAATATTTTTAAAGGAAACCGATATTATTTATATCTTCATTTGAAAATCCATTTTCTTCAATGTACATGTTTTCTAAAAATGGTTTAATGAATTTTTTTACTATCTTAAATGTATATATAAAGAAAATTTGTACCCATTATTATCTTATTACAAAATAGTAAAAAATTAATCTTCTTTTAATTTTCTGAACAAGGATATTTTTAATTTTTATGGAAAATGAGAAAGGAATCTTATTTTTAACATGTAAAACGAGTACAATATTTAATTCCATCATGAACTATCAATGATATTAATATTTATTTTCTAGTTTCCAGTGTTATTTTAAAAGAAAATATATACATTAAAATTTGTGAAATTTTTATATTTAAAATTAGTGTTTTTAAATTGGTGATGTTCTTCAGTAAGAAATTTTCCAAGTGATCTTATCAAATAATTTTCCAACTATGATGACATAATTTGATGTTACTTAATATTTAATGGGGATATGATCCAATGATACTATCCATATTATTTCTATATATGGTTTATTATTACTATGAAAATATTTTTATGAAACCTGTTCATTTTCGAATGGTAATGTTAGGATAAATTAATTAAATTATTAGGAAATCAATTTATTTTCCATAGGATTTCTTATAATTAAAATTTTAAGGTAATAGATTATTTTCATGAATTTATATATGATTAATGATTTAATATCATGTGAAATATATATGTTGGATTTTACTTATTTTATTTTTGGGACCTGTATATCCTTCAAATGTGTGGAGTAAAGATTGATATATTATGAGATAAATAGGGCTGCATGGGGTAGTGAAACTAGTTTAATAAGGGTTTTTTTACACTATAGTATTCTTGGGAGTGAACACTGATGACCATAATGGTTTGGGGAGAGAACAGATTCCACTATAATTGTTTTAAAAATAAGCCCGTATAAATAAGGGAATTATTTTTAATGATTATGTATATACCAAAAATCTATGTCTTATTTCAATGTTATGATCTCACGACTTATGTTATTTGGTTCCTTTATGATTCATGTATTATTAACTGTAAAAATTAATTCCATTTCTTAAGATTAATGATATTCATGATCTGGTTTTGAAATGCTAAGATCATGTTCTCATGCCCTTGCTATCATGTTATGCTGATACTTCTCTAGTGTACCCTTATTATGTATACGAGCTCACTCATTCTTATGTTTACATTACATAGGTAACAAATAAAGGTAACAGTAATGATATGTTGAAGAACCTAGTGGGGTATGATGTAGTTTACTTATAAACAAATTGTTCATGTATCCATGTTTTAAAATATTATTGACATATATGATTTTATCATTGATCATAATATTATGTAATGAATATTCATATAAAAGGATGTTATATCTATTTATGAAAAGTATGGGTCCTTAATACTATATATATATCTCAATCCAAAACTCCTCTAAGATACCCCTGATCCTTAAAGATATCATTTCTCCAAAAATACATCATCAATAATCAAAATAAATGACAATAATAAAGAAAACAATTACTCAATATCATGTCATAAGGTAATGGGATATAGAATAACCAACATGGAAGAAGGAAACCCACCTCAGATCAACCAGGAATTAAACTCTAGAAACTGGGGGCTAAAGTAAATTTAATGGGGCTTAAACATATGTAAATATATCTTATGGTCTCCTAGGGTTCAACCGAAAAGGGAATTAAAAATAGGAATTAAATAAGACATATAGATTTATACAGGTTAGAATTTTAAGACACCATTGTGTAATATAGTCTTCCAATCAACAATGGTAATATTTTTTTAAAAAAATCATGACCCAATAGTGGTCGTCCGACAATGATTGGTTCAATTATAATCCTCTTGAAATTATAGTGAAAATCACCCTCATATATTTCCATTTAATTTAGTTAAACTCTTCCCACAAATATACCCAAGGGAGAATTGTGGAACATCTGTTGCACTACACTATAATAGTCCTTAATAAGTACATTCTAGGGAATTGATTAGCCGGGATTCAAGATTTTTACAAAACCAAATCCAATAACCAAGATCCAATGTCTACTTTATTACAATGACATAAGATAGAAGTGATCACTTCCAAAAGGATTGAATTGTTTAACAGTCTTTATGAACCAAATACACTCAAGATTCAGATTTTTTACATTATAAATAAAATATAAAACAAATTAACCTAAAAATTTCATATTCTTGAACTTATTAAAATAATAATTCTTCATATCCTATTAAAAATAAAGAAAAGAAGGGTGAGATGAAATTTTCAATGAGGTTTATATAAAACGAAATCTATAATGAGTAGAAAAGGTGTAATCAATATGGAGAGGAAAATAACTGAAAACCCACAATATTTAATATATAACATGATAAAATGATGAATACATGGATAATATAAATGATATAATCACATTGATAATAATAACGACTGATTTATAAATGAAATAAATGCATAAAAATGGATTTCATGATATCTTAACTCATGATACCTGTACTTTTAATACATTATGATATGAAAACTTAATATATGGGTAGGTATACCTTATAAACCCATTTAAATTTCCAACTAATTTGTTCTATAGGACCTTTGAATGCATTGAGAGACAATATAATTCAAGGTCCCACCCATCACTGTATTTCTAAGGCATTATTCATTCACTAAAAAAAATTAATTCATAAACAATATTCCATATCATTAAATGTCTATGATGAATAAATAATATGAAATATCAGTATTTCCCAATTCAATAAATTAAATATGAAAGTAAAACACTATATATTTAAATGATATATAGTTATGGAAATAATAATATCCATGATATAAAAAATATTTATATTTAATAGAAATATAATTTCTAAATACTAAAATAAGGATAACATTTCAATAGATATTTAATGACCATAAAATTACTAATATATAAGAGATAACCATAGATTCATCATAAATATGGATTTTTATAAAATAATGTCCTTTAGGGAAATAAGGAAAATAAAATTGAAATATAATTATTCAGTTTTCATTGAATATTCTAATTTTTAAATCAATTTAATACACGTAGAAGAATAAAAATATTGTAAAATGGTTATGGTTGTGTGGAATTTCATTAATGTTTTATTTGTTAAAAAATTACTTTTTACTTTTTGTAAATAAAGAAAAAAAACATTTGGAAAAAATTTGAAAGATTAATTTAAATATTTTTATTTTTTATTAAAAACCTAAAATATCCACAATAAATCATTTTATTAATAAAAAAGTCATTTGTATAACAATATTGACAAATATGGAAATGGAAGAATAACGTACCTAATTAAAAAGAGAAATAAGATAAAAAAAATTTTATATATTTTTTAGTTGATTCAAGTTACAAAAGGAGAAAATATCTATAAAAATATAGAAACTCTGGATATATATATAGGATAATAAAATAGACTGAGTTTATGAAGAATAAATTATAATAATCCTTAAAAGAAAATAAAATCAATCTAAAAAAAGAGATTATAAAATAAATCCTCGCATCCTTGGTATATTTAAAATTGTAACACCCTAAAAGATTAAAATGGAATTGAAATATTAATCAAAATGATTAAATAATAATTCAAGATAAATATATGTTAGGGTAATTATATAAACTACATAAATGTGAATAGGTTTATAATAACCTATATGTCTCAATAGAGTGTAAGTTGAGATGAAATCCATTAACTCATGTTTCCCCATAGTTGAATGAACATCAAGATCATATATTTTGGTTTTGAAAATGTAATTAACTTTACCAAAACCAAATTCATATGCATATTATAATATATGGTCCTATTATAACATCGTATCGCCTATTCATTTATAATATTTCATTATTACCATTGTTTCGTGTGTTAACTACATTTTTACATTCATGTTTTGTCATGGATGTTTTGGTTCTTTTTCCTATGATATAGTTACATATCTCCAAAATGATATTAATTTTATAAATATGATATTTTTCCATTATAAACATTTTTATAATCACTATTAAAATGTTGACATGGAAAATGAATCACATCTCTTCGTGGAGACAGTTGGTGATACGTACGAATGAGAGATCTTATATTTTCCTTAATGGGTGAATGGTTGAAGAAATATATTATATATTAATTTATAAAATCAATATTATTTTACAATTATCATACCTAGTAATTATTCCCAACATTATGAGTATCCATGTAAGTGAGTGATGGAAAATAAATTTCATCGGTTCATGAGGTGGTAGTCCACTACACACAAGAGTGATGATTTTATTTCCCATTTTACAAGGGAGGTTATGGATAAAATTATTCCATAAACAAAATAAAATTTTATTTTATTTTAGAAACATTTTTTTATATTGTAATTATTGAGAAAAAAAATTTGGAGGTAAAAGAATATGTAAAAAAAGAACATTCCAAAGATGATTACCATCATATAGGAAAACATATTTTTGATATATTATTAAGGAACCTAGGGTTTGTATTTTGGGAAGAAAAAACCCATAGAACATGAATAATTATGTTGGGGAGATATTTTTCATTGTTTTGGTTTAGATAAAAAGCTAAAGTGATGTGAGGAAGTGAGGGGAGGAGGTGCTTTTTTATAAATATGGTGAGTGATGCACCTATAATCTTTAAAGTTATTACATAATGAAAAGTATCATTCCTAAGAATATAACAAACCTTATCTCTATTACACAAATAAAAATGATTTATTACATAAACACTCACTTACGACATCTTTTAGGTTCTGGAGGTCTAGTGTCTAGGGAAATTAGGGACATTACATGACAAATGAAGACATAAAAAATACAACATATTTATTGAAAACTTTCTTAACAAGACCACAACATTCCATCATACCTTGCATTTCTTGGGATAACCTGAGGACATAAATGTAAAAAGGGTGAGATATAAATCCCAGTAAGGGAATAAAAAAAGAATAAAATGAAGAATAAAATACATTTTACACAATAGGAATATCAAATGATACATAAGGGAAACATGAAAAATAAAGGAATTATATAACATGATTATCATAACAAGGAAAAGTGGAAACAACAATTAACATGGTATTTGTAGGTGAAAAGGCTCTTTGCACATGGAGCCTAAGTAAAACCTAATTGAACATGAATTAGCATGAGTAAGCCCTCATTTAAATTGGGGTATCATGATACTAATATTTACCCAATGCATTGGAGCATTATCATGGTTCACCCTTCTTAATCATTTTATTTCCTGCATAAGTGTGCCACATAGATCATATGACATGGATTCAATAAACATCATCATTTATTCCATAATAATGGAAAGTTGAATTAATACATGAAACTATATAATCAATAAGTAAATGTTCATAAAGGTGAATTACCGTGATAGAGAAATGGGCTTGGTATTCACTACACATTGACTTTGGCTTGGGGAATCACAGTGCAATTTCGGTAGCATAACACCATTACATAGGAATTCATAAAAATGGATGATGAAAGGAAAAGGGTTATATAATCATATATACCTAAAATGGAAAAAAATTATGGGGTTGGGTCATATAGACACATTTTCCAACATATTTAATTGAATTTAGATTCATAATATAAAAGGATTCTTGAATGTAAAAGGGAAAAGAGAAATTCCATAAGGAATATCGGCATGGTAATGGGTCTAAACAAGAGGAATTAATAAGAGATAAATGGGTCTATCATCATTAAAACATAATTAGGGAATACTGGGGGAGGTGTGAATACGTACCCCAACATTTTTAATTGAAAAAAATGTTATTATAACATAATAAAATTTCCAAAAAAATAGAAAGGAATAAATCCCTTACAAAATTTTGGCATGGTAATGGGTGTACATTGGAGGTATTAATGAGAGAGAAAGAGGTTTCACATCATTAAAATATAATTAGGGAGGTATATGGGAGGTTATAAATCCATCCCCAACATTTGTAATTGAAAATAAAATGGAATAATAAAATAAGTAAACATGGACATAAATAATGAATATGAGAATCCCTTACATGGTAGTGTGATACCAAATGCTTGGGAGAGGCTTGAGAGAGGTTTCTTGGGAGATTGGGGAACCTTGGGAGGATTATAGAGGGGGGAATATTTTTTTATATATCCAAAGGATTGGTGTGAAGATTAAGTGTGAGCTTGGGTGGATATATATAGCAGAGGAGAGTGAATTATTTATTATTTAGGTTTTTGACACATCACATTAAAATAATCAAAACCACAAACCATTCCATAGTTTTTGCCAATTTTTTTCCAAATGGGAGTGGATAAAAATATTTTATAAGTCCAATATCCTAACTTCTTAAAATATTAGGCTTGCTTTTGTGGCGGTTAGTCACACTTTCATGGAAATCATTCTAAAATGAAAAAATATTTTATATGTCTTGGAGTGTCCACTAATGCTTTGTAAAATCAATCAATACAAACTACAATTACATTATTTTAATATTATAACATATATTGGCCGACAAAACATGTTTATATTATCTTATTACATAACTATTAGGTCATTATTATGTTGTAAAACACATTATATATTTAAACGATATTGAATTTTTACACAAAAATTAATATTTCTCAGAAAATTATGAAAAATTAACGGTTGGATAAATTTATCGTAATGATTTAAAAAATAATATTAGTTTTATCTAAATATTTTTCTAAATATGTGAATTTTTACTTTTAAAATAAAAACTGTCATTTATTAAAAATTCATGGGTTTTGACAAAAAACAACATTCAAACATTAATAAAAATTATAATTGTATTCATAAAAATTATATGATCATTTATATTTAATAAAAAGTAATTTAGTTATAATATTTTATTAAAATATTATTTAATCCAAAAATCCATTCAATTATCAAAATATATTTCTTAATTGAATATTAACTAAAAATACTATTTATGCTCTAAAAGCTATTTATAAAGTAACAATAATAAAATGACTGTATAGTATTTATTCTATAAAAAATGCACATAATCATAGTGCCAGGTGATGTGTGAGTGTTTCTATGATTTTCCATAAAAAACCAGATAGTAATGTTTCCTTTGGATGTATTCAGAATTATGGTGACAAAGTCCATGGTGATGTTCTCCCATTAAAATGATGGTTTGAGTATTGGTTGCATCATAACCTTAGACATATTCCTCTCAGATATCACTTGTGGACATAATAGGAACATTTATGTTTACTTAGCTATCTTTTTCTTCATGTTATACCACTAATAATGCTCTTAGATATCACGATACATCTTTGTGTTTCCTGGGTGAATGGAGAAATTCAAACTAAGTGCATCATCCAAAAGTTCTTTCTTTAACATTGGATTTTATAGAAGACATAATCTTTACCAAAATCTCAAAATTATTTCATTATTAACATTGATCTATGAGGATTTCCCTATTCTGATAGTTTCCCCTTTATTCTAAATACCCACATCATCCTTTTGAGCATCCTTTAGCATTTCCCAAAGAGAAGGTTGCAATATCATTTGTGAAAGGATTGATGATGTTCACTTCTTTATGATTACCATGTCCATATTCATCAAATAATAGATGATTCGATACTTTTCAATTCTCTTCAATGATCGAATCATTGGTTCCTTTCTTCTTAGTGCATCTTCCACCTTGTTCACTTTCTCTGGGTGGTAATAGATTGAGAAGTCAGAGTCTTCGACCAGCTCTAACCATCTTTGTTGGCGCATATTCAACTCTTATTTTTGAATATATACTTGAGGCTTTTTGATCCATATATGTTTCACATTTCTCCCAAAAGAGGTAATTTATCCAAAATTTAAATGCGAAGATTAATTCCACCAACTCCAAATCAAGTGTTAGACTGTTTTTCTAATTAAATTTAAATTTCCTTAAAGCACCGACAATGACTTTGTCATTTTTAATCAACACACAACCCATTCCCTTCTTCAATGTTTCACTGAATACCACAACAAGTTATCCACTTGTGGGTAATGTGAGATTGGGAGCAGTGATAAGCCTCTTTTTCAAATCCATAAAGCTCTCTTCTCATTCATCACTCCAAGAAAACTTTACTCCCTTCCAAGTTTTATTGGTAAGAGGGTTGGACAATCATGAGAAATTTCTCAAAAATCGAAAAAAATATCCAGATAACCCCAGGAAGCTACGAATATCTATTATCAATGAGAGCCTAGACCATCCCTCTATTGTAGCTATTTTGGAGGGATCCAAGATATCCCATTACTTGTGATGATATTACCCAAGAATGAGTCTTTATTCAACAAAAACTCACACTTTTTTTACTTTTCATATATCTTATCATTTCGCAAGGTCTCTAGTAAAGTTCTTAGATGCTCATCATCATCATCCATGGTTTTGGAGTATATTAGAATATCAACTATAAAGATTACCACAAATTTGTTGAGGACATCTCTATAGACTCTATTCATCATGTCCTTAAATATTGTTGGAGAATTAGTGATTCTGAAAGGCATTACTATGAATTCACAGTTCCCATAACTTCTATGAAAAGAAATCTTGGGGATATCCTCATTCTTCACCCTTATATGGTAATATCCTACTAAAAATCCACCTTGGGAAAGTATTGTCTTCCACGTAGTTGATTGAACAATCCATAAGTTAATGGAAGAGAAAAATTGTTCTTTATAGTGATTTTTTTGAGAACACGATAATCAATGCAAAGGTGCAATGACCCATACTTCTTCTTGTTGAAGAGGACTAGTGCACCCCATGTTGATGCACTTGGGCGTATAAACCCTTTATCCAGATTCTCCTATAGTTGTTTCTTCAACACCTCAAGCTCTATAAAAACCATTCTCTATGGAGTCCTGGATATTGGAAACTCTCTAGGAATAAGATCAATTGAGAATTCAACATCTCTTCTATGAGGAAGACTGTGCAATTCCTTGGGAAACATTTCAGCAAATTCCCTCACAATTGGTATGTCTTCGAGGATAATTTCTTCATTAGACTCAATAATCTGAGCAATATATGCATGATCATAGGGCATTAATATCAATGATTGAAGGGATGGTTCTAAAGAATATTCATCATCCTCCTTACACATGTACTGAATCAAGGGGTTAATTTTCCGTATGGATAGTGATTTTCCTCTCATGACAATTTATGTTGGCTCTGTATAAGGAAAGCCATTCCATGCCAAGAATTACATCAAATTCCACTATAGGGAGTATGATGAGGTTTTCCAAGAAGTTAAATCAACAAATTATTATAGGGGAGTAGTTATATTCATGGGTTGAAATGATTTCCCCATTTTCTGTTCTCACCGATATCTTTACTTCCATGATATGTGGGGGTGTTGAGATTGTTCTACTAAACTTTTGGGATATAAAATAATCCATATAACCAGCATTAAAAAGTATATTTTCTATTCCTGAATGAATAACTATAACACCTATCACCACTTTGTTTTCAGGGTACACTTTGTTGGTAGTAATGGAAAAAGCTCGTCCTTACTACCTTGGAGGTTGTTGTTTGCCTCTGAAATCCCTAGTCTTATGGCACTTGTTTGGAAAGATCTGTAGTTTTTTGTAGTTGAAGAAATTAACAGTGCATTGATGGTTGAATGGAGTGTTCATCTACATTGTTGTAACCACATGTTTTTCTTGTTGGAAGTTAATGGTTAGGTTCCCTTCTATTCCACACCTAATGCCTTTCCTCATCCACTTCAGGAAATTTTGAGGGTGCTTCTTTCCACAACTTTGGCAAGTGGGGTGCTGTATTTTCTTAGTACTATTGGATTTATCCATCGGACCTCTATAATTGAAGTCCACCTTACACTTCTTATCCCCATGAAACCCCTAAAATATTCCGATATCCATTTAAAATTTGAGGTCACATCTGAAAATTTCCCCATATCTCTCAATGTCATGGATCTCTTGGGATTTCCGTAGGCTAGGTTTTATCCCACCAAAGAAGTGGTCAACATTGCATTCAAGGGTAACAACAAAGCCGAAGTCATATCGTTAAATACTTATGATTTTTTCATCATACACTCTAATGGATTCACTTCCTTTTTTAGGGAAGGGATTTCCCTTTCAATCATGAGTCGGAGGGTGCACAGAAAATATTTATCGAAAAATATTTTACTAAAATCCTTCAACTCTAACACCTTGATCTCCTCCTCAGGCTTCATATTTTTGATAAATGTACAACATTGATCAACTTCAACCTCCACATGATAAATAGCCAGAAGAAGCTTATATTGTTTAGAACATTGAAGGATGGATAAGATATTCTCAATGGAGTTGATCCATTGTTCGGTGATTGATGGATCAGATGATCCATTAAAAGTAGGAGGCCTTTGTCTCATGAATCTCTCTATTGTGTCTTATTCTTTCTTAGGGGGGGGGGGTGGAATATTCCCCTTGACCCATGTTTCTATTCAAAACATGAGTTAACTGAGAGAATATCATAGAAATGATCGCAATTCCCACTCTCATCTTATTGAAAATATCATTAGAACAGTCTTCACATTGATCTAAACATCAATTGTTAGCCTAAGTCCTCCTTTTACAGGCCATTGGCTTGATTTAAAATTTTTTTGGGGTAACACATAAATGGGAATCCAATGACAAAATGGATTACTTATAAATTACATTTATTTCATTAAATTATGAATTTATAGGGTTCAATCAATGTTATCCATGATCTACTTAATAACATATATTCTTTTGGGAATTTTTATTAATTTCCTAAATAATTGTTCATAATAAGATTTTGAATTTACCAAAAAATGTCCCATGAGAGTGTCGTAATGACGAGGGAATCAAGTCACATTATTGTGGACCTGTTCCAATTTGATTCTAGCTTAAAGCTGTGTTTTTAGGTTTTACCCCTAGATACATTTGTGCCGGAGCCACCTCTACCTACTTGTATCCAAATAGAGATATATTTTATTGATAAACAACTTACTCAATACTCCCCAAAATTTAGGTATATTTTATAATTAGTCCTATCCCTAAGGCTTTCACTAGGATTTTATAATAATAATCTCTAAAATAACTAAACCTATAATTTGATACAAACTATAAAAAAAATTCTCTTTATTACACACGTAAACATGATTTATTATATAAAATTGCATTTAAGAAAACACTGGGGATCGAGAGGTCTAGTTTATTGGGAAATTATGTACATTACATGACATCTCATGAAAAAAAATACAACATATTTATTGAAAACATCCTTTACAAGACCATAAGATTTCCATGAACCAAGCATTGCATTGGATAACCTGAGGAAATACATGTGAAATGGGCGAGCTATAAAGGACATTAAAGGAGTAAAAATGGCATAAATTAAAGAATATAATAAATTTTAGGTAATAGGAATTACAAATGTATCATAAGAAAAACATGAACATAAATTCCTTATATATCATGATTATCATAAAAGGGAAATGTGGCAAGAACACTTAACATGGTATTAGCATGATCCAAGGCTCATTGCGAATGGAGGATGAGTAAACCAGAATTTCACTTGAATTACCATGATTAAACCCTCATTGCACTTCAATTATCATGATACTAATATTTACCCAAGGCACTGGAGCGCTATCCGGGAACACCCTTCTTAATCATTTCATTTCATGCATATGTGTGCCACATAGATCACACAACATGGATTCATTAAAAATCATTATTTATTACATGATAAAGGAATGTGGAATTCATACATAAAACTCTATAATCAATAAGTAAATTTTCATAATGGTGAATACACTTGATAGATAAATGGACATGGTATTCACTACACAATGACTTGGGCTTGGAGAATCGTAGTGCAATTTCAGCAGCATAGCGGCGTGACAAAGGAATTCTTAAAAATGGTTGATGAAAGAGAAAGGGGTATCTCATAAAATGTACATGAAATGGAATGTAAGTTAAGTGTGGTCATATATACAGACGTCCCATCATATGTAATGGAATTTAGATGCATAATATAAAAGGATTGCATGAATGTAAATTAGAAGAGAGAAATTACTTACGGAATTTCAGCATGGAAATGGGTGTACATGGGAGACATTAATGAGAGAAAAATGGGTCCCTCATAATTAAAAAATAATGATGTATGTATGGTGGAGGTATGGTATCATACCTAAACATTTTTAATTGAAAAAATGGTATAACAACATAATGAAATATGGACAAAAATGAAAAA
This sequence comes from Viscum album, assembly GCA_963277665.1. NCBI lineage: Eukaryota > Viridiplantae > Streptophyta > Magnoliopsida > Santalales > Viscaceae > Viscum > Viscum album. Next base: position 737,120,013 of record OY728146.1, on the reverse strand, counting down.
GGAAGAAATCCCTTGCAAAATTTCGGCATGGTAACGGGTGTATGTGGGAGGTATTGATGAGAGAGAAAGGGGTATATAAAAATTAAAACATATGTATTTAAGTATATTGGAGGTCTTAAATAATTCCCCAACATTTTAAATTGAAAATAATAGGGCATAAAAATATATGTAAACTTGGTCGTAAATAATGAAAGTGAGAATCCCTTACATGGAAGTGTGATCCCAATGTCTTAGGAGACATTTGAGAGAGGATTCTTGGGATCTTGGGGTGCCTTGGGAGGATTATAGAGATATGAGGGACGAGGTTTTTAATGATATAAAGTATTTGAGTAAAGAGTAAGTGTGATCTTGTGTGGGTTTATATAGGAAAGGAGAGGGAATTATTTATTATTTAGGTTGTGGACACTACACATTAAGCTAAAAAAAAATGAAAAATCATCACATGGATTTTTTCCCAGGGATTTTTCCAAAGGGGAGTGGAAAAAAATATTTTATAAGTCGAATGGCCTAAATTATTTAAATATTAAGCATGATTATGTGGAGGTGTGTTACACTCCCAAGGAAATAATTTTAAAATGACAAAATGTTTTATATGTCTTAGTCGGTCCACTAAAGCTTTGTAAAATAAATCACGAAAAACTAAAGTCACATTATTTTAATGGTAAAACATATATTTTCCGAAAAAAATGTTTATTTTATTTTATTACATCACTAATGGTTCATTATTATGTTATAAAACACATTATATATTTAAACGGTATTAATTTTTTACCCAAAAATTCGACTCTCTCGGCAATTTATGAAAAATTAGCCGTTGGATAATTTCAACGTCCAGATTCCAAAAATAATATTCATTTTATCTATATAATTTTACAAATAGGTTAATTTTTACATTTAAATTAAAAACTGATATTTAAAAAAATTCATGTGTTTTGACAAAAACATCTTTTAATCCTTTATAAAAATTACAATTACATTCATAAATTTTATATGATAATTTATATTTACTAAGAAGTAATTTATTAATAATATATTATGAAAATATTATTTAATTAAAAAATTCACTAATTCCTCAAAATATATTTCTTAATTGAATATTAACTAAAAATATTATGTGTTCTTAAAAGAATCTTTACAAAGTAACAGTAACAGAATGATATTATATTATTTATTCTATATAAAAAATAATGCACAAAATCATATTTCTAGAGTCTTGTTAAATAACCCCTTATAAAACCCACATAAGTCCTAAGGTTAAGGTGTCTAATGGTGACAAACTCTTGGGGTGGATCAAAAAACATCGCTCGAATAGTAATCTCTATCAACTTCCACTTTTCCAATTGGAGATTCCATTCTAGCATAACGTTTTGAAGCTTGGATTGGGTTTGGTCCAGAGAGTAGCCCAGTGATGCCAACTCTCTTCTGAGATCTGAAAAAATGGGCCTCATATAGAGAAATTCAACATGAGGAGGCCATTACTTCATTTGTCTGAGTAAAGTTGTTTTGTTAAAGCACTGTATTTATACTGATCATGTGGTCACTGTTCAACTACTATATTAACAAAAATAAAAATACCAAATGGTGTATTGAAATCCATATAACCAAGGAATTAAGTAACTTATATAACCACTGTATATAATAAGACATTTAATTATACCAAGATGAGTTTTCATTAATAAAGGATTGGGATGTCATAAGGAAAATAGTTCCCAATTAGCTTATATTTGAAGATTTTAAGGTAATTGTTGAAATAAAACTAACCAATGGGGTTTAGAAAAGTGTTTATCTAGTTTTAAACATTATATTTATAGGTTTACCCCCAGTAAACCCATGTGACCTTAACCATAGTAATTATTTTTTACTTTATTTTTACTATTCATTATGAAAAAAATAAGGCTGACCTTAATCCTAAGATTAATAATGATGATTATAAATATAAAATACATTTTATTAAATTCAATTCAAACAAGTGGTATAATTGAATTTAAAAATATACCCATAAAAGGTGACAAAAATAGTTTTTCAAGAAATGATTTTTTCAAGCATAAAATTATATTTCATAAAATGTATGACTATTAATTATCATTTTATGGATTTGAATTAATTTTTTAGATATATAATCAATTAATTTCAATTATATAATTCATCATTTAATATTATTCTAATTAATTAAATTTTAATGTTATTATACATTAAAAACATATAGTTTTTCCAAAAATATCCTTTTTTACATCAAAATGATCTTATATTTAGTTATATTAAATCGATAGTCAATACATGGATAATTATAAATATTACAAAATATTATTATAAATAAAAGGATGAAAATTTAAATACTAAATTTTTTATTTTTCATAATATCTTATTTCTAAGGGAAAATTTCAAAAACTCATTTTAGGATTATTTTGACCTGGTATGATGAAAATTGATATTCATTTTATCTAATTACAATTTTTATGCCATGAAATATAAAAATGTTTGATTTATTATAGTTTTATTAAAATTTAATTTTCTCTAACTATACTTGAATCATGAGTTTTATATTCTCCCTTTCCTATATAAATTTATTGATAAAATTTTCATGTGAATCACTCTATAAACAAATGAGGGCGTTTATTCTTCATAACATGCTATAGTTCCCAAATTTATACCTATATCATAATATATATTAAAATAACCTTTACTATTTGAGTCTTTGGATTCCTCAATAATTTTTCACTAGTGTCACGAATATGGATAATCACTTCACAATAAGATAAAATAGATTTAAATTATACATATTAAGTGGTGTGAGAATGTGTTGGGTCTCAGATGTACTTCCTTAACATTAATATATAGAAAAAATAATTTAATTTAGATATAATTATTGGAATTGTTTGGTGGCATGTATAATGATCCAACATCAGTCTACTAGATAATCGACTCGAACAAACCTACCACATAATATAAGTAAAAATGAAAAATAAAAACCAATCGTGAACATAAACAAAGAAGGAAATATAATGAAAGTACAAATTGGAAACAAATGAGATACCATATAAACATTAAATACAAGAAAAAAAATTTCAAAATATAATGTACGCCATGTACCTACATGACAAATAGTCGCCTCTAAACGAACCCAAACTAAAAGAAAAAGAAAGTGAAGCCAATGCACAACAAGATCCTCTTCCCTTTAACCAAATCCTACAATACAACATCTAGAACCCCAAAAAGGAATAACTAGGGTGTGGTAAAATTTACACTAGGATATAACCACAATTTGTATAAAAGATTTAATATCAATAATTCTATAATTCTATCTAAAAAACAGTTTTATAGATAATTTTCATAAACTAAATTCAGTTGTAAATAATTTTCTATTTGGTTTTCATAAAATACTTTCATATTTTAAATTAGAAATATTACAAGTTGAAGTGTTAAAACATAAAATAATTTTCATACATCAGGACACATATCTATGAAACATCCTATCTTTTGAAGCTATATCATACAACCTTATATAAAAATATATGATCAGCAATCCATGATAAAAACAATTATTGGATAAATAAACATAAATGGAAGACAAAAAATCAACTCATATTGTGGTCCAGCCTATGGGAAAATTCATACTAGACACTCACAATCCTAAAATGGAATATATTGGATCCAAAAGATATTAATCCTTGACATTCGATATAACACTACAAATTCTTTCACGTTTTTAAAAGGTGCAATATCAATGGTTAAAAGTATATTTTTTGTTGGTAAAATGTTTTTCCAATATATAGGTCTCTGTCACTAAAATATCGGTCAAAACTCTCTCACTAAATGTATTAGAAACAAAGAAAATCATTTTGTAACAATTATAATAACACCAAAAGATAATATATATGTTGGTTAAATAGTTTTGCATCAGGTTCTAATGATTTTTTTTCCTGTAGGTAATAATATTCCCACCATATAATATATGTTTATAAATTACATTTGAATAATAATTAAAATTTTTTATTTATAGTAAAACTTCATATTATATTTTAAATTTTTAATATATAATAAATTGCCTTAATTTTTAATCCGGAGATGATTTTAACCAATGTTCAAACATAGGAAAAAATAATAATTATATTAATAATGAAATATAATATATCAGGACCCATTAAATTTAACACCCCAGGTAAATAAAGAGTATGACATTTTCACATTTATCCATATTTGTGAATAAAATATTAATATAACTTTATAGGCGATGCTATGCTCGATGGCGTACCCAACACGCAACAACGAGTTTTTTGGGAATCTTATGTTGCACTCTAATAATAAAATAATACTATTTTAAAAGGTAGTTAACGCCTAGCTATTGTGATGGCAGGAATGAATAGAAATAACTAAAAAATGATTATATATGTTTTTCAAATATTTTTACTTTTTACAATAAATTTTAGAGGATTAAAAATGTGAATGAATCCAATTTTAAGTGTAAACATTCTAATATTCTTTAAAAGGTCGATTAACAGCCTTTTGATGGCGAACCTCTTTTAAATCCTATTTTTGATAATATTATGTGTTATATTTGACAAAATAAAATTCTCCTTTAGAATCATGACATCAAAATTTACTTTGTGTAAATTTCTGGTATTTTTCCGATAAAGTACATTTTTTAATAAATAGTGAAAAATGATTTATTTTAATTCAAAACCACTTTTTAATCTAATATATTTATATGATTAGAATATCTTTTAATTTTTTTTTGACGTGAAATTAGAATATATTTTTACCATTAAATCCAATGTTGCTCATTGGAATTAATTTCACTTTGAAATTGGACTTAAACTAGTGTCAATCTGTTAATAGATATTGTTTCTTAAAAACACGCTATTTGTTTCTTAAAAACACGCTATTAGTGAATTTTTGGTATTTTTCTGAAAAACGTCAATTTTTGATGAATAGTGAAACCACTAAGTGGTAGTTAAAGAAACAGATTTTTCGTTTAAATGAAACTTTACCACTTCTGTGATTTAAATTTCAAAAATACGACATACATGGCTGTCATTAAGAAGTAAAATGTGGTTCAATGGGATTAATTTTTTTTTGGTGAATAGTAACTTTTAACTTTATTAATCGTGATTAGAGGTAATTAGTGTAATTTAAGGTAAAAATAATGTTTTAATAATATGAAAGGACCTAGAAACATGTACTACCCTCATTTTATGTGTCATGGTCGACAAAGACAATCCATGGGTCAACTTGGGGACCCCATGGAGCCGCTTTGGTTGGAAAATGACATAAATATCTTGTTATTTAATGTTATAATTAAAATGACACAAACATGAGTTGTTTTACTAAAACAAATTTTAAATGGGGTTATACAAGTAATTTTTTGACTATAAATATTCAATATAAATATAGAAAGATTACCTACATCATAGTATTTTTTTTATAATTTTTAGATATTAAATAAATTAAATTATTTATGACATCATGATGATGCAGCGATGACCTCATTATGTAATGATTTAAATAAAATGGAAAGATAATATAAACTCTAGGCCCTAAACATGTCCAAAACCAATTAGATGGGTGGATTTAGAACCCTTATCACCTTATCCTAGAAACACATCAATGTGGGATCGTTAAAATCTGAAACTCATTCTAAAATAAAGTAACATTTCCTTACATTCCAAGAGTGCCCCTCCTCTCCTCTTATAAAAGGCCCTCCAACTCTACCTCCTAAACCACACTTCTTAAGCCTTTGGCTCAGCCAAACCCTGCCCATTTCATCTCTACATATCCCTCTATTAATCATTCAATCCTCACTTTGGGCATAATCTTTTCCAAGGAAGCCTTTGATCTCAAATCAAAGGAAGTTACCCGATTTAAAGGTAATGTCTTCCCTTGTGTTCTTCGGTTTTATTTTGCTTATCCAACCCCCTAAAATCTTTTTATTCTTTTCTTTTGTAACAAAACCAGTATCCTCCATATACTAGGATGATTTTATGTGAATTATTAGAGCTACACTTACACACACCTTTGTCTAATGGTTAAAGAACATACTGTTTCTGTGGATGGCGAATTACTGGCTCATGAATCGATGATTGTTCAATATTCTTTTAACACCTTCAAAGGTGGCCATTAAGATGTCACTATATTTATATATGATATATAATATTTTTATGTTTTCTTTAAGCTTCTGTATTTTTCATTTATGGAATACCTTTATGGTTTCCATTATGGGTAAACGCGATATCTTCATTTTAGGAAGTGCGGACTACCGCCCCCTCAAAGTGATTTGATTCGTTAATGCCATATGTGAGACGTATAAAGGATGGAATTAATGGTATTACATATAATGGAATTATAATATACCTTTATATATTTATTATTTCATTCCATTTAATACAAAAAAAATAGAAATTAAAGTATAATTCATGTGTACGTACGGCTTACCGTCTCCATGAACGGTACATTTCATTTCTTATCTCCAAATGTCATGTACTATTATATGTATATATATATAATGTATATATATGTAATATATTACATCTAAATAATGGGTATCATTTTGGATTTATAATATATATATCTCTCATTTTTTTTAATTCCATTAAGATGACAAAAAAATGAAAGTGGGGTTCATGCGTACGTACGACCTACCGTCTCCATGAACGGTGCTTTTTTTTCTAAAAATGATATGGAATAGTATAAAATGAATATATAATGGATATATATGATATTTAAAACATAAATACTATTCTGGAGATGATGTACTTATAACTACATGGAAAATTCTTTTCCAACAAGTTCAATTTTTACTCATGTACTGAACATCGACAAAAACGTCTGATATGAACTCACTTTATTAACCAATTATTATAAAATTAAAATATGTGATTTGAAATGAATAATAATATTTAAGGAGGTTCTTATGAAATTATAATTTGACCAAATTTTATTATTCTAGAGAGTAAAGAACGATCGAGTCATGTCGGACACGAAGTAAGGGATCCTACTCCTCTCTTTCTTTTTAAGTACACTTTTTTATGTCATTCCATTTAAGATCATCATTATTATGATTGGGATGTTATTTTATATTAATCCTACTATAATTTTTATTTTCATATGGTGGAGACCCTATTTTCTCTCATGAATCCATTTTGGAAGTTTTGAGTGGCGCCGTTAGGCTGCCGAATTTTCATAAGAGATCTAACCTCTCTCTTTTTTTAAAGTACTCTCATTTATGTCACTTCTTTTAAGCTCCTCTTTGTTATGATGGGGGATGTTATTTTATATTACTCTTTCTGTACATTTTATTTTAATATGATGAGATACTCTATTTGATCTCATCAATCCATTTTTGGATGTTTTATGTGGCGTCGTTAGGCTGCCGAGTTTTCGTAAGGGATTTTTCATCTCACTTTTACTCCCGTGAGATTTATGCTAAATTTTCCACCATTTCATTTGAGTATTCTATGTATTTTCAATTATTATACTCTTTGTGTAATATAATTTTATTTATGGGTACTTAAATATGCATTTTATGACCCTTATTCAGTGGGGTGTACGTTTCGAAAGTTACCCAAGTCGGTAAGGGAACCTTTCACCCTCCTCTTTTTAAAAGACTTCTTTTTTTATGTCTTTTAATTGACATACTATTTTGTTGGGATATGTTCTTATATATCCTTATTAATATAAATTTTATGAACAAGTGATGAGATACCCTTTTTATCTCTCATCAACTCATTTTATGAGTTTTGAAGTGACGCCGTTAGGCTGTCAAATTTCTATAAGGGAACTTCTTAACCCACTTTCAATTCTTTGGGTTAAACATCTAATTCTTGATTTTATTATGACAAGATTATGTGTGGAATATATATGTTGTAGTTTCCTCAAACCTTTGTGTGGATATACTATTTCTACACATAGTCATCTCATTGATAAATTCTTATGTCATTTAGACGGACTTGTATCAAAAATCATAAGTCAATCTCATTTCATTGAGTTAAATATCTATGTCATTGGTTTTGTTTTTCCATGATTATGTGTGAATGAAATCTTATTGTTTTACACTTAATATCCACTTATATTTTGTGTATTCGTATTTTTCACACATAATCATGTAATTGATTTATCCTTAATCTAAGGAAACCGACTTTGTAAGGGACTTCGTCTCAATATCCTTTCATTGAGGAATATTTGGTTTTACACACAACTTTATTTTATACGGTGTATAAACCCCTATGAATTTTAATTTTATTCAAAAGGAATCTTTTTATACCAAGCGCTTTACTAAATGAAAAAAAGGAATGTTTCTTTTAATGTATGTGGTGACAATGACCTTTTCCGCCCATGCAAGTATTATTTGGTCTTTGGCTTCCTCAACAAGCCGTAATGTTTTTTAAAATGAAGTAAATACCATATACTCTTTTATGTATGTATGTATTGGAAATGGTTTTTATAAATGATTTGTTATGTCGATATATTTAAGTGATATATTGTGATCTAAATGTGGAAATGTTTTCTTTCCATTATATTGGTTTAATGTCTTATGATTTTATAATGGTACTTGGACATTATGACGGGTGGTGCCGTGAATATCAGGACGGGTGGTTACGTTATATCCTCCAATGCATTGGGTATGGAAGTCGGCCGTATGGCTATTCCGTTAAGTATGTGTGGAAGTAGGACGTATGGCTATTCCATTTAGTATGTGTGGAAGTCGACCGTATGATTATTCCATTTAAGTATGTTTATGTCCCAAGTTACCTTTTTATGTTATGTGTTCTTTATATGGGTTTTATGGTAATCTTTTGGTTAAAAAAGGGTAAGTAATGATCTTTTATTCATTGAAGAGTTTTTTTACTACTTCTAAAAGGTGAAAAGTATTACTTTGATAAAGTATACATGGTTACTTTTTGTTTTGAAAAACTAACAGTTTTCATTCTTTGTGTATCCCTTACTGAAATTGTTATCCTCATTCCATGTTTTTGAAATGTTTTTCATAGGACTTAACGTGGAATAGGGGAAAGGATGGGATCAAGGGAAAGTCATGCTACCTAAAACATGGAAGTAGACATGTTTATTTTTAAGAGTTTTTATTTTATGGAAACATAGTATAAGTTTCTACTTTGTAATCTTTTGAGATGTAATAGTTATTTCCTAATTCTCCAAAACTCTAAACCTGAAAAAATCATCAATGTGAATTATTAATTTAATTCAATATTAAGTAAGGTTTAAGTCTAGGGCCTTATAGTTTGTATCAAAGGTATATTTAGATAACTTTAGAGGTTAGGGTATTCTTTAAGCATAAGTGACATTACCATAATGGTTTGGATTTCAGAAAGAGTCCTAGTTTTAGATAAAGTGAATGAGTATGTATATCATAGTGTTTATCTTTATCATTAGAACATGATGGTTTTGTTGATATACTCACACTGACAATTCTGTTTTTAGTGAATGGATGGATCTAGCAGGCACCAAAGTGACAATAGGTTTGAAGGAAACTGTGGTGGTTCTCTGATTAAGAGACTGGATGAAATGGGGGATTCAATGAGGAAACTCGTGGTTGTTCTAAACCAACTATCAAGGAGTCATGATCAACCACTTGTACCTTGTTATGTTCTGTAATGCATCATGTACGAGATGACCAATCGATGTGGAAGTTTATGTAATAATTATAAAGGTAACCATTAGAGTTTATATGATCCTTACTTTTGAGGTAATTATGGGTTGTTATATATTATGATGGAAAATAAAAGGAATGAGATAAAATTGAGGTTAAAATATGTTATGATCATATTTGAAGATTTTATCTCATTTTGGGGAATGTGTTAAGAATTATATAGTTTTGGAAAATGGACAACACGCAGACCATGTGACAACCCGTCGCGTCGGAAAAAGCTGCCGGAATCGAACCCACAACCAAAGTGCGACTGGTATTTATCGCATACCACTAGACTACGTGAAGTCCCTAGTTAGTTTGACTAATTCTTTTTAGTTAGATGATTTTAGGAATCAAGAGTAATTTTATTTTGGGTTATCTATGGATATGATTAACCTATCATCGAGGATATGTGATTAGGTTAATTACTTTTCAATATGAGAATTTAAGAGCAACTGATGTTATTTGGAGATAAAAGTTAATTTGTACCTTGGAAGACTATGTGACTAAATACTTCAAATATTTGGGTTTCAATATTAGTTTGGTTTAATTTGAAGAATTATATGGAAAAATTGTTTATCAAATGGTCCTCGTTGAAATTTGGGTTTTGTTGGACAAATTTTGCAGATTAAGAATAGATTTTCTTTTTATAAAGGGTTATCCTTTTGTGGATTATCTGATCTCAAAATAACAATTTTGGTTTTGGATTTTGTATAAAGACATGGAAAATATATATTTCTCTTTTGGGGATTAGTTGATTCTCTATAAGATGATTATAGTACTCTTAATGCGAACAAGTCTTCCTAAATACTCGCCTTTTCGAGGAAATATGAGTTTGATTAAGGAATCTAGTAAAAGTTGAAAGTCTACGTGACAAGTAAGTATGTTTCATTATGATTTAGTTAAGCTCAAAAATAAATTCCTCAATGAAGAGTAACTTAAAAAAATGTTGTCTGTTAACTTTTCATACTGGGGAATCGAATACCGTTTAACCCATCATAAGTTTGTGATTTTCTTGTGGTTAACTTTCTCCTATATATGTTTACTATCACTCTCAATCAGAACATGACCCTTTGTTTTTCCTCCATGTCAATATTTTCATACTTGGAATCCTAGTATGGGTTAACTCAGGTGACCTTTGTACTTATCTTTCTTTATTTTAAAGTGATTTCTTTACTGACTCTTGTTCCGATGTGGGATTTTCAATGAAGTTTCCAAGCCCAATTTTAAAATTGCGAGGACGCAATTCCCAAAAGGAGGGAAGGATGTAACACCCCAGGTAAATAAAGAGTATGACATTTTCACATTTATCCATATTTTTTAATAAAATATTAATATAACTTTAAAGGGGACTCTATGCTCGATGGCGTACCCAACACGCAACAACGAGTTTCTTGGGAATCCTACGTTGCACTATAATAATAAAATAATATTATTTTAAAAGGTAGTTAACGCCTGGCTGTTGTGATGGAGGGAATGAATAGAACTAACTACAAAATTATTATATATGTTTGTCAAATATTTTTACTTTTTACCATAAATGTTATAGGATTAAAAATGTGAATGAATCCAATTATAACCGTAAACATTCTAATATTCATTAAAAGGTCGATTAACCGCCTTTTGAGGGAGAACCTCTTTTAAATCCACTTTTTGATAATTTTATGTGTTATATTTGACAAAATAAAATTCTTCTTTAGAATCAGGACATCAAAATATACTTTGTGTAAATTTTTGGTATTTTTCCGATAAAGTACATTTTTTAATGAATAGTGAAAAATGTTGTATTTTAATTCAAAACCACTTTTTAATCTAATTTATTTATATGATTATATTATCTTATAAATTGGTTTTAAAGTGAAATTAGAATATATTTTTACCATTAAATCCAATGGTGGTCATTGTAATTAATTTCACTTTGAAATTGGACTTAAACTAGTGTCAATCTTTTAATAGATAATTTTTCTTAAAAACACGCTATTTGTTTTGACAACGGGAATTAATTATTAAATTATTTAATGCAACTTATATGTTTTGAATTTTGTAAAATATACATCATTTTTGAATTCATAATTTCAAATATAGCGTAGGGTGAATTTTTGGTATTTTTCTGAAAAACGTCAATTTTTGATGAATAGTGAAACCACTAAGTGGTAGTTAAAGAAACTGATTTTTCATTTAAATGAAACTTTACCACTTCTGTGATTTGAATTTTAAAAATCTGACATACATGGATGTCATTAATAAGTAAAATGTGGTTCAATGGGATTAAAATATTTTATTTGTGAATAGTAACTTTTAAGTTTATTAATCGCGGTTTGAGGTAATTAGTGTAATTTAAGGTAAAAATAATGTTTTAATAATATGAAAGGACCTAGACACATATCATACCCTCATTGGCTGTGTCATGGCCGACAAAGACAATCCATGGGTCAACTTGGGGACCCCATGGAGCAACTTTGGTTGGAAAATGACATAAATACCTTTTTCTTTAATGTTAAAAATAAAATGACACAAAAATGAGTTGTTTTACTAAAATAATTTTTAAATGGGGTTCTACAAGTCAGATGTTTGACTATACATATTCATTGAAAAGATAAAAATATTTCCTACATCATAGTATTTTTTTATAATTTTTAGACATTAAATAAATTAAATTATTTATGACATCATGATGATGCATCGATGACCTCATTATGTAACGATTTAAATAAAATAGAAAGATAATGTAAAATATAAGACCTACACATGTCCAAAACCTATTGTATGTGTGGATTTATAACCTTAATTATAAAATAAATTGACATTTCTTTACTTTCCAAGAGTGCCCCTCCTCTCTTCTTATAAAAGGCCCCCACCTCTACCTCCTTACCCACACTTCCAAAGCCTTTGGATCGGCCAACCCCTGCCCATTTCATATCTCCACATCCCTCTATTAATCATTGAAGCCTCACTTTGGGCATAATATTTTTCAAGGAAGCCTTTGAGCTCAAATCAAAGGAAGTTACCCGATTTAAAGGTAATGTCTTCCCTTGTGTTCTTCTGTTTTATTTTGCTTATCCAACCCCCTAAAATCTTTTTATTTTTTCTTTTGTAACAACACCAGTATCCTAAATATACTAGGATGTTGTTATGTGAATGATTCTAGCTACACTTACTCACACCTTTTTCTAATGGTTAAAGAACATACTGTTTCTGTGGATGGCGAATTACTGCCTCACGAAACGATGATTGATCAATATTCTTTTAACAACTTCAAAGGTGTCCACTAAGATGTCACTATATTTATATATGATATATAATATTTTTATTTTTTCCTTAAGCTTCTGTATTTTTCATTTATGTAATACCTTTATGGTTTCCATTATGGATAAACACGATATCTTCATTTTAGGAAGTGCAGACTACCACCCCCTCAAAGTGATTTGATTCGTTAATGCCATATGTGGGACGTATAAAGGATGGAATTAATGGTATTACATATACTGGAATTATAATATACCTTTATATATTTATTATTTAATTCCATTGAATAAAAAAAAGAAATGAAAGTAGCGTTCATGCGTACGTACGGCTTACCGTCTCCATGAACTGTACATTTCATTTCTTATCTCCAAATGATATGTACTATTATAAGTACATATATATAATGGATATATATGTAATATATTACATCTAAATGATGGGTATCATTCTGGATTTATAATATATATATCTATAATTTTTTTAATTCCATTAATATGACAAAAAAATGAAAGTAGCATTCATGCGTACGTACGGCCTACCGTCTCCATGAACGGTGCTTTTAATTTTTTATCTCCAAATGATATGGAATAGTATTAAAGGATATATACTGGATATATATGATATTTAAAACATAAATACTATTCTTGAAACTATGTACCTATAACTACAAGGAAAATTCTTTTCCAACAAGTTCAATTTTTACTCATGTACTGAACATCGACAAAAACATCTGATACGAACTCACTTTATTAACCAATTATTATAACATTATAATATGTGATATGAAATGAATAATAATATTTAAATGAGTTACTTAAGAAACTATAATTTGACCAGATTTTATTATTCAGGAGATTAAAGAGCGATCGAGTCATATCGGACACGAGGTAAGGGATCCTACTCCTCTCTTTCTTTTTAAGTACACTATTTTATGTAATTCCTTTTAAGCTCAAATTTATTATTATTGGGATGTGATTTTATATTAATCCTACTATAATTTTTATGTTCATATGGTGAGAGACCCTATTTTCTCTCATCAAACCATTTTGGATGTTTTGAGTGGCACCGTTAGGCTGCCGAATTTTCATATGAGATCTAACCTTTCCCTTTTTTTTAAAGTACTCTAATTTATGTCACTTCTTTTAAGATCCTATTTGTTATGATGCGGGATGTTATTTTAAATTCCTCTTTCTATACATTTTATTGTAATATTATGAGATACTATATTTGATCTCATCAATCCATTTTTGGAAGTTTTATGTGGCGTCGTTAGGCTGCCGAGTTTTCGTAAGGGATTTTTCATCTCACTTTTATTCCCATGAGATTTATGATACATTTGCCACCATTTCCATTGATTGGTGTATGCACTTCCCATTATTATACTCTTTGTGTAATATAATTTCATTTATGGGTACTTACATATTCATTGTATGACCCTTCTTCAATGGGGTGTACGTTTCGAAAGTTACCCAAGTCGGTAAGGGAACCTTTCACCCTCCTCTTTTTAAAAGACTTCTTTTGTTATGTATTTTAATTCACATACTATTATGTTTTTATATGTTCTTCTATATCATTATTAATGTAACTTTTATGTTTAAGTGATGAGATACCCTTTTTATCTCTCATCAACTCATTTTATGAGTTTTGAAGTGACGCCATTAGGCTGTCGAATTTCTATAAGGGAACTTCTTAACCCACTTTCAATTCTTTGGGTTAAACCTCTAATTCTTGATTTTATTATTCAAAGATTATGTGTGGAATCTCTATGTTGTAGTTTCCTAAAACCATTGTCTGGATATACTATTTCTACACATAATCATCTCATTGATAAATTCTTATGTCATTTGAAGGATTGTATCGGAAATCATAACTCAATCTCATTTCATTGAGTTAAATATCTATGTCATTGGTTTTGTTTTTCCATGATTACGTGTGAATGAATTCTTATTGTTTTACACTTAATATCCACTTATATTTTGTGTATTCATATTTTTCACACATAATCATGTAATTGATTTATCCTTAATCTATGTATACCAACTTTGTAAGGGACTTCGTCTCAATCTCCTTTCATTGAGGCATATTTGGTTTTACACACAACTTTCTTTTATACAGTGTATAAACCCATATGAATTTTAATTTTATTCAAAAGGAATCTTTTTATACCAAGCGTTTTACTAAACGACAAAAAGGAATGTTTCTTTTAACGTACGCGGTGACAACGACCTTTTCCACCGCCGCGAGTATTATTTGGTCTTCGGCTTCCTCAACAAGCCGTAATGTTTTTTAAAATGAACTAAATACCATATACTATTTTATGTATGTTGGTATTTTAAATGGTTTTTATAAAGGATTTGTTATGTCGATATATTTAAGTGATATATTGTGATCGAAACGTGGAAATGTTTTCTTTCCATTATATTTGTTTAATGTCTTATGATTTTATAACGGTACTTGGACATTATGACAGGTGGTTTCGTGAATACCAGGATAGGTGGTTACGTTATAACCTCCAATGCATTGGGTATGGAAGTCGGCCGTATGTCTATTCCATTAAGTATGTGTGGAAGTCGGCCGTATGGCTATTCCATTAAGTATTTGTGGAAGTCGACCGTATGGTTATTCCATTTAAGTATGTTTATGTCCCAAGTTACCTTTTTTATGTTATGTGTTCTTTATATGGGTTTTATGGTAATAGTTGGGTTACAAAATGGTAATTAATGATCTTTTATTCATTGAAGAGTTTTTTTTACTACATCGAAAAGGTGAAAATCATTACTTTGATAAAGTATACATGGTTTACTTGTTGTTTTGAAAAACTAATAGTTTTCATTCTTTGTGTATCCCTTATTGAGCTTTTTATGCTCATTCCATGTTTTTGAAATGTTTTTCATAGGACTTAACGTGGAATATGGTTAAGGATGGGATTAAGGGAAAGTCACGCTACCTAAATTAGGTAAGTAGACATGTTTCTTTTTAAGAGTTTTTATTTTATGGAAACTTAGTAGAAGTTTCTACTTTGTAATCTTTTGAGATGTAATAGTTATGTCCTAATTCTCTAAAACTCTAAACCTGAAATGATCGTCAATGTGAATTATTGATTTAATTCAATAATAAGTAAGGTTTAAGGATGGGGCCTTATAGTTGGTATCAAAGGTCGGTTTAGATAACATTAGAGGTTAGGGTATTCTTTAAGCATAAGTGACATTACCATAATGGTTTGGATTTCAGAAAGAGTCCTGGGTTTAGATAAAGTTAATTAGTAAGTATATCTTAGTGTTTATCTTCATCATTAGTACATGATGGTTTTGTTGATATAATCACATTGGCATTTCTATTTTTAGTGAATGGATGGATCTAGCAGGCACCAAAGTGACAATAGGTTTGAAGGAAACTGTGGTGGTTCTCTGATTAAGAGACTGGATGAAATGGGGGTTTCAATGAGGAATCTCGTGGTTGTTCTAAACCAACTATCAAGGAGTTATGATCAACCACTTGTACCTTGGTATGTTCTGTAATGCATCATGTTCGAGATGACCAATCGATGAGGAAGTTCAGGTAATAATTATAAAGGTAACCATTAGAGTTTATATGATCCTTACTTTTGAGGTAATTATAGGTTGTTATATATTATGATGGAAAATGAAAGCCATGAGATAAAATTGAGGTTAAAATATGTTATTATCATTTTTGAAGATTTTATATCGTTTTGGGTAATGTTTTAAGAATTATATAGTTTTGAAAAAAGGACAGCACGCAGACCATGTGACAACCCGTCGTGCCGGACAAAGCTATGGGAATCGAACCCACAACCAAAGTGTGACTGGTATTTATCACCTACCACTGGACTACATGAAGTCCCTGGTTAGTTTGACTAATTCTTTTTAGTTAGATGATTTTAGGAATCAAGAGTAAGTTTATTTTGGGTTATCTATGGAAATGATTAACCTATCATCGAGGATATGTGATTAGGTTAATTACTTTTCAATATGAGAATTTAAGAGCAACTGATGTTATTTGAAGATAAAAGTTAATTTGTACCTTGGAAGACTATGTGACTAAATACTTCAAATATTTGTGTTTCAATCTTAGTTTGGTTTACTTTGAAGAATTTTATGGACAAATTGTTTATCAAATGGTCCTCGTTGAACTTTGGGTTTTGTTGGACAAATTTTGGAGATTAAGAATAGATTTCCTTTTTATAAAGGGTTATCCTTTTGTGGATTATCTGATCTCAAACTAACAATTTTGGTTTTGGATTTTGTCTAAAGACATGGGAAATATATTTTTCTCTTTTGTGGATTAGGTGATTCTCATGAAGTTGATTACAGTACTCTTAATGCGAACTAGTCTTCCTAAATACTCGTCTTTTGGAGGAAATATGAGTTTGATTAAGGAATCTAGAAAAAGTTGAAAGTCTACGTGACATGTAAGTATGTTTCATTATGATTTAGTTAAGCTCAAAAATAAATTCCTTAATGAAGAGTTACTTAAAACAAAAATGTTTTCTGTTAACTTTTCCTACTGGGGAATCGAATACCGTTTAACCCATCACAAGTTTGTGATTTTCTTGTTGTCAACTCTCTCCTAGACATGTTTACTATCACTCTCCATCAGAAGATGACCCTTTGCTTTTTCCTCCATGTCTATATTTTCATACATGGAATCCTAGTATGGGTTAACTCGGGTGACCTTTGTACATATCTTTATTTATTTTAAAGTGATTTATTTACTGACTCTTGTTTCGATCTGGGATTTTCAATGAAGTTTCCAAGCCCAATTTTAAAATTGCGAGGATGCAATTCCCAAAAGGGGGGAAGGATGTAACACCCTAGGTAAATAAAGAGTATGAAATTTTCACATTTATCCATATTTGTGAATAAAATATTAATAAAACTTTAAAGGGGACGCTATGCTCGATGGCGTACCCAACACGCAACAATGAGTTTCTTGAGAATCTTACATTGCACTCTAATAATAAAATTATATTATTTTAAAAGGTAGTTAACACCTAGCTGTTGTGATGGTGGGAATGAATAGAACTAACTAAAAAATTATTATATATGTTTGTAAAATATTTTTACCTTTTACAATAAATTTTAGAGGATTAAAAATGTGAATGAATCCAATTTTAAGCGAAAACATTCTAATATTCTTTAAAAGGTCGATTAACCGCCTTTTGATGGCGAACCTCTTTTAAATCCACTTTTTGATAGTTTTATGTGTTATATTTGACAAAATAAAATTCTTATTTAGAATCAGGACATCAAAATTTTCTTTGTGTAAATTTTTGGTGTTTTTCCGATAAAGTACAGTTTTTAATGGATAGTGAAAAATGTTGTATTTTAATTCAAAACCTCTTTTTAATCTAATTTATTTATATGATTAGATTATCTTTTAAATTGGTTTTAAAGTGAAATTAGAATATATTTTTACCATTAAATCCAATGGTGGTCATTGGAATTAATTTCACTTTGAAATTGGACTTAAACTAGTGTCAATCTTTTTAATAGATATTGTTTCTTAAAAACACACCATTTGTTTTGACAGTGGAACTTAATTATTAAATTAATTAATGAAACTTATATGTTTTTAATTTTTTCAAATAGAAATCATTTTTGAATTCAGAATATCAAATATAGAATAGGGTGAATTTTTGGTATTTTCTGAAAAACATCAATTTTTGAGGAATAGTAAAACCACTAAGTGGTAGTTAATGAAATTGATTTTTTGTTTAAATGATACATTACCACTTATGTGATTTGAATTTCAAAAATTCTACATACATGGTTGTCATTAAGAAGTAAAATGTGGTTCAATGTAATGAAAATATTTTTTTGGTGAATAGTAACTTTTAAGTTTTTTAATAGCGATTAGAGGCAATTAGTGTAATTTAAGGTAAATATAATGTTTTAGTAAAATGAAAGGACCTATACACATGTCCTAACCTCATTGGATGTGTCATGGACGACAAAGAAAATCCATGGGTCAACATGGGGACCCCATGGAGCCACTTTGGTTGGAAAATGACATAAATACCTTTTTATTTAATGTCAAAATTAAAATGACACAAACATGAGTTGTTTTACTAAAAAAAATATTAAATGGGGTTATACAAGTAATATTTTAGACTATAAATAATCATTGGAAAGATAAAAAGATATCCTACATCATAGTATTTTTTTTATAATTTTTAGTCATTAAATAAATTAAATTATTTATGACATCATGATGATGCAGCGATGACCTCATTATGTAAGGATTTAAATAAAATGGAAAGATAATATAACCTCTAAGTCCTAAACATGTCCAAAACATATTTCATGGGTTTATTTCTAACCCTTATCACCTTATCCTCGAAAAAAATCAATGTGGGACAATTAAAATTCGAAACGCATTCTAAAATAAAGTAACATTTCTTTACTTTCCAAGAGTGCCCCTCCTCTCCTCTTATAAAATGCCCCCACCTCTACCTCATTACCCACACTTCCAAAGCCATTGGCTCGGAAAACTCTGACCATTTCATCTCTCCACATCCCTATCTTCATAATTGATGCCTCACTTTGGGCAGAATCCCTTCCAAGGAATTCTTTGAGCTCAAATCAAAGGAAGTTACCCGATTTAAAGGCAATGACTTCCCTTGTGTTCTTCTGTTTTATTTTTCTTATCCAACCCCATAAACTCTTTTTATTCTTTTATTTTGTAACAAAAACAATACCCTAAATATACTATTATGTTTTTATATGAAGGATTCGAGCTACACTTACACACACCTTTGTCTAATGGTTAAAGAACATACAGTTTCTGTGGATGGCGAATTACTGCCTCACAAAATGAAGATTGTTCAATATTTTTTTAACACCTTCAAATGTCACCATTAAGATGTCACTATATTTATATATTATATATAATATGGTTATGTTTTCCTTAATCTTATGTATTTTTCATTTATGTCATACCTTTATGGTTTCCATTATGGGTAAACGTGATATCTTCATTTTAGGAAGTGCGGACTACCGCCCCATCAAAGTGATGTGATTCATTAGTTCCATATGTGGGATGTATAAAGGATGTAATTAATGTTATTAAATATACTGGAATTATAATATACCTTTATATATTTATTATTTCATTCCATTGAATACAAAAAAAGAAATGAAAGTAGCGTTCATGCGTACGTACGGCTTACCGTCTCCATGAACGGTACATTTCATTTCTTATCTCCAAATGTTATGTACTATTATAAGTAAATATATATAATGGATATATATGTAATATATTACATCTAAATGATGGGTATAATTCTGGATTTATAATATATATATATCTCATTTTGTGTTAATTCCATTAATATGACAATAAAATGAAAGTAGCGTTCATGCGTACGTACGACCTACCGTCTCCATGAACGGTGCTTTTAATTTTTTATCTCCAAATGATATGGAATAGTATAAAATGAATATATACTGGATATATATGATATTTAAAACATAAATTCTATTCTGGAGACGATTTACCTATAACTACATGGAAAATTCTTTTCCAACAAGTTCAATTTTTACTCATGTACTGAACATCGACAAAAACGTCTGACATGAACTCACTTTAATAACCAATTATTATAACATTATCATATGTGATATGAACTTAATAATAATATTTAAAGGAGGTACTTAGCAATTATAAGTTGACCAAATTTTATTATTCAGGAGATTATAGAACGATCGAGTCATGTCGGACACGAGGTAAAGGATCCTACTCCTCTCTTTCTTTTTAAGTATACTCTTTTATGTCATTCATTTTAAGATCATCTTTATTATTATTGGGATGTTATATTATATTAATCCTACTATAATTTTTATTTTCATATGGTGAGAGACCCTATTTTCTCTCATCAATCCTTTTTTGAAGTTTTGAGTGGCGCCGTTAGGCTGCCGACTTTTCGTGAGAGATCTAACCTCTCTCTTTTTTTTAAAGTACTCTCATTTATGTCACTTCTTTTAAGATCCTCTTTGTTATGATGGGGATGTTATTTTATATTCCTATTTCTGTACATTTTATTGTAATATGATGATATACTCTATTTGATCTCATCAATCCATATTTGGATGTTTTTAGTGGCACAGTTAGGCTGCCGAGTTTTCGTAAGGGATTTTTCATTTCACTTTTATTCCAATGAGATTTATTCTACATTTGCAACCATTTCATTTGAGTGGTGTATGTAATTCCCATTATTATACTCTTTGTGTAATATAATTTCATTTATGGGTACTTACATATTCGTTGTATGACCCTTCTTTAATGGGGTGTACGTTTCGAAAGTTACCCAAGTCGGTAAGGGAACCTTTCACCCTCCTCTTTTTAAAAGACTTATTTTGTTATGTCTTTTAATTCACATAAAATTATGTTGGGATATGTTCTTCTATATCCTTATTAATTTAAATTTTATTTCCATGTGATGAGATACCCTTTTTATCTCTCATCAACTCATTTTATGAGTTTTGAAGTGACGCCGTTAGACTGTCAAATTTCTGTAAGGGAACTTCTTAACCCACTTTCAATTCATTGGGTTAAACCTCTAATTGTTGATTTTATTATGCCAAGATTATGTGTGGAATCTCTATGTTTTAGTTTCCTCAAACCTTTGTGTGGATATACTATTTCTACACATAATCATCTCATTTATGAATTCTTATGTCATTTAGACGGACTTGTATCGAAAATCATAACTCAATCTCATTTCATTGAGTTAAATATCTATGTCATTGGTTTTGTTTTTCCATGATTATGTGTGAATTACCTCTGATTGTTTTACACTTAATATCCACTTATATTTTTTGTATTCGTATTTTTCACACATAATCATGTAATTGATTTATCCTTAATCTAAGGATACCGACTTTGTAAGGGACTTCGTCTCACTCTCCTTTCATTGAGGCATATTTGGTTTTACACACAACTTTATTTTATATGGTGTATAAACCCCTTTTACTTTTAATTTTATTAAAAAGGAATCTTTTTATACGACGCGTTTTAATAAATGAAAAAAAGGAATGTTTCTTTTAACGTACGCGGTGACAATGACCTTTTCCGCCGCCGTGAGTATTATTTGGTCTTTGGCTTCCTCAACATAGCGTAATATTTTTTAAAATGAACTAAATACCATATACTCTTTTATGTATGTTGGTATTGAAAGTGGTTTTTATAAAGGATTTGTTATGTCGATATATTAAAGTGATATATTGTGATCGAAATGTGGAAATGTTTTCTTTCCATTATATTTGTTTAATGTCTTATGATTTTAAAATGGTACATGGACATTATGATGGGTGGTGCCGTGAATACCAGGACGGGTGGTTACATTATAACCTTCAATGCATTGGGTATGGAAGTCAGCCATATTTCTATTCCATTAAGTATGTGTGGAAGTCGGCCATATGGCTATTCCATTAAGTATGTGTGGAAGTCGACCGTATGGTTATTCCTTTTAGGTATGTTTATGTCCCAAGTTACCTTTTTTATGTTATGTATTCTTTATATGGGTTTTATGGTAATCTTTTGGTAACAAAAGGGTAGGTAATGATATTTTCTTCATTTAATAGTTTTTTTACTACTTCGAAAAGGTGAAAAGTATTACTTTGATAAAGTATACATGGTTTACTTGTTGTTTTGAAAAACTAACAGTTTTAATTCTTTGTGTATCCCTTACGGAGCTTTTTATGCTCATTCTATGTTTTTGAAATGTTTTTCACATGAATTAACATGGAATAGGGTCAAGGATGGGATCAAGGGAAAGTCATGCTACCTAAAACATGGAACTAGACATGTTTCTTTTTAAGAGTTTTTATTTTATGGAAACTTAGTAGAAGTTTCTACTTTTTAATCTTTTTAGATGTAATAGTTATGTCCTAATTCTCTAAAACTCTAAACCTGAAAAGATCCTCAATGTGAATTATTAATTTAATTCAATATTAAGTAATGTTTAAGGCTGGGGCCTTATATTAAACCCCACACACGCAACCCCCCGACCCATCTATTCCAGTGAACTTCCCCCCACAAGAGACCAACGAGTAGCATCAACGACCCATTCATGCCATGCCTACACAACAACATCCCATCCATTCCAGCGGGCCAACTATAGCACCAGTCAATCCTTGCTAATGAGTCAGCTCAGGAACTATCCCATCCATACCAATGCGCCAACTCCAGTGTTAGTGAAAAGCAAGCACCAATGTCCCACCCATGCTAGCAAGTCAAATTTAGCACTAGTCAATCCCTACCTGCGAGTCAGCCCAAGTACTATCTCATCCATGCCAATGAGCCAAATCCTACAACAACGACCTGCGAGCACCAAAAACTCATCCATTTTAGTGTGTCACCTCTACATTCTGGTCATCCATTCCAACAAGTCAGATCCAATGAACAATTACCATTAGTGACCCATCCATGCCCCAGGACCAGCGAGCCAGCTCCAACATGAGTGAGAAACCTCAAGTTGCTACTATACCATAAACCTCAGCTCCAATATATCCACCACACACAATCAAAAATCATAACAAAAAATGATCCAGCTATAATACCAATAAGAGAAAAATCAGGTCAGCTTCAGTACTAGCGAGAAACCTTAAGTCTCGGGTACGCCACACCCATCATCTCTAGTATCTACATCACAAACACCCAAAAACATACACAAAAATTAGTGAAAAATAAATACATGAATTGAAACCAAAATATTAATATATGGAAGTATTAATAAATGAATTTCATACTGAGCAATTTTTATCATCCTTATAGAAATCATAAGGATCAGTATTCTAGATGACTCACATTATACATCATTTCTCCAAAAATATGACAACATCATCCCTAACACTTATATGTCCTGAAAATACCTTTTAGGTATCTTTCAAAATAAATACACTTTATGGTGAACTGGGAACCAATACAAGAGATCCTTCTTCCAATATAAGACATCAACCACAGTATCACATTCACGATTCCTTTTAAAATAAATAGCATACAAAAATTTCATGGTAAAAAAATAAAATGATGCCTTTTAAAACATCAACTATGTAACAACATACCGTATTTTTATGCTACAAAATAAAATGATTCCTTTTTAGATAAAATATTAATTTTAACTATAAAATATATCAAATAAATAAGGTTAATAACAAAAAAATATATTTAAATCTAATTTAATTCAATTAATCCATATTATCAAATGAAATAAATAATAGTAAGAAACTTATAATAGAAATTATTGAAAACTACTAGTATTACTTACCTAACTGCTATAAAATAATCATTATCCACCAAGATCACATAAAGTTATTACTTTTCACTAGCACCAAACTAAAAATAGGATGTTTCATGATGAACCCTTCACTTATCCATCAAAACATCCATTTTTTCCCTGAAGAAAAATAATTACAAGTACACCTTATGAAAATGTGCCTACCTTCTCCTCCCTACCCATCCAAACCATTGATCTATTATGCTAGAGTATATGTAGAAATTTTTAACCCTACACAAGTTAAACGGGTTTAATTTTAGTATAAACTGGTACAGATAATATTCAGGTTGACCCTTCAGACCTGAATAATATCTGGGTCATGTTCCGGTTAAAAAATCAAAATCGGAATAACTTGTTAACCCGATGAAATTATATTTCTTATATGGGTCATTCAGGTTTTATGGATAAAAATATATGGGTTGTTTGATTTAATTGAGTTTGGTTTGAAGTTATTTTGATTAAATGAATTAGACGAGTCATGTTCAGGTTAAATCATTTGTAAACGGGTTATGTTGGTTCAACATTCTTAACTAATTGGGTAATTTTCAGGTTGAGGATAAACTAGTTCATTGAATCTTCAACATCACATGAACCCAACCCATACACCTATATTTCTTACTATATGTCAGTTAAAAACACAGAAAACAATAACTTGCATGCATTTTATATTTACCTCTAGATGGAGAACCTAATCGAGCAACATTAACAACAGTCTTGAAATTTATCATTAGAAATCCCTTCTTGTTAATATTTAGCTTCTCGTTTATGATCTTTGTCTCTACATGAAGCCCTTCTAGTTATGACTAGGGAATCCTTCTCAATTTACTAGGAAGTGGTTTGTGAACCTATCATGGATGTCTTTAATAATTCCAGAGGGGCATCCCACTCTTTGAGAGGCTTCTTAGCACCTTCACAAGGTCACATGAACTATTAAAAACAACATTATATCATTGGATTTAACATGAAAAAAATAAACAAGATTTCAAATCAATTAATTCAAACATACAAATTATATTAAATTAAGATTCTATTAATTTTTATAGTCAGCAAATACCATGGATTCCAATTCATAAATATTTGGTGTTGCGAGAAATTTCAGGCCATGAAATTGTGAGTATATGAATAAATTTAAAATTTTCATAACTCGAAAAATGTATTAGAAAATGATTGAATAGCTTTCCTTTTGTGGCTTTCAAATTCTTATCATGTTTTTCTTTCAAATCACATGCCCTCATAATAGGGAAACCACTTAAAAATATTTCAATGTGTGCCTAATCATTCATAAATAAATGTAAATCACCAAAATTGCAACATTATATTGTCATTGTTCTCATCATTAATCACATAAAAAATGTGATATGGGAATGAATTAGAGACTTTAACAATACATAATGAAAGAATAGAAGAAAAATAGTTCATTTGAACATGCCTTGAAACATTAGGAAAATAAGACAAGAGATGGAATAAAATATAAGCATGTGCATTTTATATCATCATCATGAAAATCATTTGGAAAATAAAAATTTGCAGTGGATAATAAAATGACCAAAATAATCCACAAAAAATCCTCTAAGGCCTAAAAATAGAACACCAACAAGATACCATCAACACAAGCATGTGATATGGCATGGATTATCACACAAAATATATTCACTTACCAGATTAAACATCACCTCTAAACATAAAGATAACGAAAATAATAATAACATGCAGACCCCACAACATATATTCTAGAAATGTTAATGTCATTTCTTAAAATGAGTGAGTAACTGCACAGTAACAACATAAATTAGAAAATTGAAATTTTCATTTAGTTGAGGGATCATTAGAAATGTATTTAATTACTCTTCAGAATGTTTCATAAGGTTAATAGAATATTTTGAAGCATTTAACTCCTTCATTTTAAAAAACTAAATAAAAATTAGATTTCATGTTTTGAAGTCATGTAGGGAAATTATTTTCAACAAAAAATCGTGAACAGTATCATAGATGCACAAATATTTTATACAACATATAATCACATCGATGTGATATTGTATTCTTGGGAACATAAATATTATTAGAAAAGATCATCTGTTCATTATTTTTTAACAGAAAACCTACCACAAATTCCCAAACATAAAGTCCAAAAATCATGGAACATATGATTTTGGGGATGTGAGAACATGCAAATATTATAATGTGCGCTTATGGATGAAAATATTATTATCTAACTCCATATTGGATAGAAAAATATGAACATGTTTGGAATATAATTAATGAACAATATTGCAACATTACAAGAACCCCTTATAGATTGGTCATTCAAGATCCTCTTAACACATTTCAGTTTTGTAGGAAATAGAGGATGTGAAATATTTAACCTTTGAAATATAGGTTATCCAACAATAAGTAGTGTTTTTATGTGCAGTTCTAGAAGGACCGCATGTAACATTACATGATGTGGAAATTTATACGAATTCTCAGATTTATTCTATCTTTAATGAAAAAATTTCGTCAAGTAATTTTTGAAATGTTAATAACATAATATTGTAAGAAATTAAAAAAGTCTTAACTATACAATAACAATGAAACCAACATTAAAATAACTAATAGAGTAATATAATATAAATACTAAAAAACTATGATTCATTATCTTGAAACACTAATTGTTTATAGAAACATTAATATATCAGTATTATGTTCAAAATATAAATGAAATTCAATATAGATATAAGTTTTTATCTAGGATTCAACTATTTAATCTATAAACATAATACATTCATTGTAAAAACTCTTTTAATTATTGACTCTCAATATCAAATTCAATAGTATACTAAATAAGAAATGTAAAAAAATGAAGAAAAAACATTTTCACATTAAATACAATGGGTATCATTAATTAATCAAGAAAAGATACAAAATTGTGGAATTCTACTGACCAAATAAATAATTAAATCATAATTAGATACAAAATAGAGAAAAATTATTCCAAAAAAATGAGTGAATATCCTTTAAATATGATGGTAGAGGGTGTATTCATGGGTTAATAAAATTAAATATCCACTAATTAAAGATGTAAAATTTCAAGGTGGATTTTATGTTTTACTACAATTTATATAATGAAAATATTTTTGTTCATTTAAAATTCATTCATTTATCAAACTTTCAATGTAAAATTTCAATGTGTATTGTATGTTTTACTACAATTTATAGAATTAAATCATTTTAGTTAATTTAAAATTCATTCTTTTGTACATATAATGATACATAATATATATCATGGTCAATTTAGATTTCAATAATTCAATCATTCATCATCATATGATCCTTTCCCTAATTCATGATCAACGACCTTGTGCAACAAGTAATTTTCTTATATAAATAGTTATTTTCTATTCAAAGTGACCAATATATTATCATTAAAGATACTATTTAGAAACGGTTCTTCACATTTATTATGATCAAAACTATTTTTTTATCTATTATTGATGAAATTTAGAATGGATGCATTAACCCAACATTCACATCCCAAAACTGGGAAATCGTGATAGAAATTTCACATTTTGTTACTTCCAACATGTTCGCCCAAATTTTGCTCTTTCACTTGATTCATCAGGGTAAGTGAACAATGTGATTTAGAATGAAGTTACATGTTAACAAACTCATTTGAGAATTATTATCATCCTTCCATAGGAAACATCATTTGAGAGAACATGAAAAAAATTAATCAAAATGTGTACCTTTATTGCTTCTTTTTCAATCAATTGTGAGGAGTTTCCGGTATATCATGTCACCCTAAAGACTATTCAATTTATCATGGTCCAAATTAACTTTAGTTCCTCCAGAAATATGTAACAAAACAGTTTCCCCTTCTTTGAACTCATAGAGATCAAGATCTTAATATTCCATAATGGTTAGGAATAACATAAACAACTCTTCCAGAATTCATCATAGGTGTTTTCTAAGGGAGCATAATAATAATGGGGGGGGGGGTCTTGGAAGGTGGATGAATTTTATCCACACAAACCTGATTCAATGTTGATATCAAATGATTTTCCAGAGAGAAGTATGTAATTATAATTCTAAAATGACCCAAAAACAGAAGAACAAGAATAAGAAAACCTGTTTCTTTAGAATTTCACTAAAACCCTAACTAGAATTTAATTTAAACACTAGATACAAATGATTTTAGGTGATTATAACATTTTTTTGAAAAAAATCTCATGGTTCCTTTAATAAATGAGAAATAAAACTAGAGGAGGGGACATCTGAAAAAGTGAGACACAAAATTCCCCCAAAATAAAAAAAGTAATGCTAACTACCCAACCCAAACCAGCATAAAAAAGACAGCCTGAAGGGGCCTAAAACAAATAGAAATAAAAATAAATGAACATAAAAATAAAATGTCTACAACAATAATACAAAGAATAATCCGAAATACATGATCATTTTTAACTTGAATTCTATTACCAATGTTTTTTGGAGCACCTCTACCATGAGGATGTTGGCCTATCTTATGGAATTTAGCTATCTACCGTGGATTTCCTTGGCCATCTGTTAATTTAGTATTAGCAATAGTTGAATTAAATTCTGACATCATATCTCCATGATTGTGTAAAGGAGGGCACATATTCAGATCATGAGAACCAACCTCAATAGTCTCCACAATCTTTGTAGGTTTACTCACTATAGTATCGAACTATTTAGCCTCAAAATTAACATAACTAAAGGTCCATTTAGAGGTCATAGAAAGTTAAGTACTATTATTTTTCAGTCGCTATAGCCATCACAAAAGGATGATAAACTACATTGGACACAATAATTACAATATCTAAAGCAAACACAATTTTAGAATCCAACATAAGATTTTATCTAAATTTATCCTGATATATTTTGGCCTAATCTCTGTCGATCTCCCTATTAACAGTTCCATGTAGGGATACAACATAGGGAAGAATTTAATTGGTGAATTTGTCATTTCCACTTCGTTTAAAATTCATCTCAACTCAATAGTGTTTCACTTGAAGCAGTTTTATCAACTGCCTCCTTAGTCATTTTAGTATCCATATTTGATCTAGAATTTAGTGGATCCATCATTATAATGGCAAGAAAAATAGCTTTCTCCATACCTTCTGAGTTTGGGGATCATTCTCCTTCTTGTCTTCTCCAACACCATGATTTCTGGAATTGATATCCTACCCATGAGCATCTTGATTAGAATCACAGACCTCATTTATTTTTTATCCTTCATCAGAAGAATCCCTAGTCATATCTAGAAACACCAGTGCTGTGATACTGTATGCCTGCGTGGTTTGTGTAGTACACTATTTAATCTTCAAAAGAAAAGGGGAATAGGTACCCACAATATCTAGGGTCCTTTTCCCTTTTCCTACTCCTGATGTCAAGATATCTTCTTCTTTTAGATCAACAAGGTACACCCATGTATCACTATATATTGAGAATACATCAATTCTTTGTAGAACAACACCAACATGAGGGTCATGCTTCTATTCATTGGGTCATCTTCCTCTACACATGGTCGTTGACTAGTTCCTGCAAAACATTGACAGGGTTTCTATGGTTACCAGACCAGGATCAACTATGAGATTTCAATTTCTAAAGGTGATGAACAGTTTGGGGGATGAAAATAAGGGGAAGATTGTGGAGGCCATTAAATAGATTATGGGTGTCTTTGGAACCATATATCAAATTAGTGGCATTAATGATTTCTCATTGGAGAGAGAAAAGGGCTTTTCACTCACGTCGGTTGCAGTTTTTCCATCCATAAAGGAACTAAAGGGATTAAACGTGAAGGAGGATATTGTGATGTTGAAAAAGGACAGGGTTAGGGATTTCATGGAAAGAGTGAATGTCCTAGCCAATTCCCTCCCAACAGTGAAACCAGCTAGCCTTTGATATTTTCTTTTGAAAATATTTTCATTTAATTTATGGTATCATTGATGATTTAATCGTTAATTTGATTATCATTCATTGTTTATACATGTTTATTATCATTTTTTGTGAATGATTTTAAAAATAACATACAATTATTTATTTTAAATAAAACTTATTTAAAATAATAAAATGATTTTTTAGATCATATTTGTTATAATCCTAATATTTATCAAAATATTTTTGTTAATATCACTACGATATTTTTAGTAAATTATAAGTGAAAAAATATTCTTAAATGATTTTTTTCGTATTTAATAAATACTTGTAACAGATTTATATGTTGGAAAAAATTATTGGTAATAATCATTAATAATAACAGATTCATTTGTTGGTAAAACATTTGCTGGTTTTAATATGATAAAGAATCAATTTTAATTGTTAGTAAACCCTGTCTTGGTAGTTAAAAATTCATAACAAAATACACATATGTTGGTAAAAATAAATTTTGTTACTTGAATTAAATACTAATAAATCATAATCTATATTGTAATTACTCTTTTATACCAAAAAATATCTTTTTTGTTACTAAATATATATTAGTATATGCCAAATATTAAAAATTGTAAAAAAAGATACCTCGTAGTGGTGTAACACACAATAAGGATAATCATTTTTCTTTCCCAACACATCCAATGTTCCCAATGTGAAATTGTTCAATACATTTTTAACACATTTTTAAAAATGTTATATGATGTTTTTGAAGGAAAGAAAATCTTCTTCAAAGTTTGAAAACCCATCTCCAAATCAAGGAAATATGTTTTCAAAGAAAAAACACGTTTTGAAATAATTTACCTTTCCAAGAAATTAATTGAAATCATTTATCAATTCAAATTAATAAACAACCCAAAGGAATTTATCATGAACAACATGTAATTCATCAAAATAACCCATTTTAAAGAAAAACGTACCTCAACATGTTAAATAACTAGTTTTCTTCGAAAAAAGTGATCGTAAACCAACAGAACAATCTTTGAAAGACAAATAACAAATAGAAATTGAAAAAGATTTATAGAAAATACCATCCAATAGAAAATCCATACACAATTTGTAACATCCCGCACCATCTCATTAGCTTGAGAGGGTGAAATAATGCTACTTGGTCTTAAGCGATGTTCCCAAGGCACCAAATGATGGAAATAAATTCTGAGGGCTTCAAGAATAAATTAGGGAACAATTTTCCATTGAGATACAACCAACCAAACAAAAAAATACACCAACAACAAACTATATGATGCATGTCGACAAAACATACAAACCCATAAAATACAAAAAGACAACCAACTTATCCATAATAATCCCATATGCCAAATACAGGTAATCCAAAATCAAAGTACCAAGCTGAAGACTACAACAAGAATCCAATAGAACTAGGACATCATCCATAGCTCCACACCAAGATCCATGCTCAAAGAACCACAACATCACCACAGAATCTTGTCGAAATGTTAGCAAAATGAGAGGCTTTAGCCTTACCTATGTCCCAGAATACAATATTTGCAAAAGAAACCATGTGCCAGAGCAGGGGGTGAGTAAAAATACTCAGTTTGTTTTCCCCAATTGACATCCCTATAGACGACACTAGGTTAAAACCATTACCACATTTATATAAAATAGTTTATATAAAACATTCAATAGTGAAAAAACATTACAAAAGACATACAATCCTTATAAAGCCATTTCCATCATTTCAAATTAGCATAACAAATTCCATCTTGCAAGTAGCATACAAAAGGAAACCAAAATAATGGAGCTACTATCCAAACCGTTCACCCATTCCTAACAAGCAGTACTTCCTAACCGCTACCCATAATGTTGGATTTTCCATCCAATATTCGTCCCCTTTATAGTGAGACTTATTGCCCACGTCTACACCATAAACACAAGACATTCCACTTACTCAAACAACAAGAACAACCCACTAAAGCCACAATTCAATTTGAACCCCTTCATTTCCAACAGAAGCCAATTCACTTCAACAAATCATGAATTAATTGAAAAAACATTCTACCATTTTCCATGAAAACTCCCATTTCCATAAAACCAAATTTTTATTGAAAACTATTTTCAAAAAACATTCTCATAATCCAAACCACGCTACAGATTTTGAAATATACATTTTATAATCACACAAAAACCCCCCTCTTCAAACAGTATCCCATTTCACCCGAAAATCCCCAAATCTTCACACAAAGGGTTATTACCAAGATTTCAAACATCATATTCATAATAAATTTCATGAATTTTTTTTTAATTATAACCAAAACCACTAGTTCTTTCCAAGTGGAGTTGAGAGAGAAGTTACGTCCCTTTAGGGTTGTAGTGAAATCACCACACAAGAAACCACACCCCAATTCGGGAAAACCCACCACCAAATCTATGATAGATTATCTTCCATATCATTAAAAAGACATAATATCATCACCCAAGGAAACCAAAACCCTAGATCCACACACAAAAGGTGTATATATAGAAAACCGAGAGGGAGGGAGATGTAGATGTAGAGGAACCCATGAAGAAACTAGGAGGAGAGATTTACCCTAGAGAAATCACCTTCATATCTTCTCAGAGTCTTAAATATAATGAGCAAGTGATTTTCCTGATCTTCATAGATTTTGGAGTATACCAACATATCATTAATAAATACCACCACAAATCATCAAGATATTCCTTGAAAACTCTATTTATTATATCCATTAAAATAGAGGGTGCATTAGTCATCCCAAAAGGCATTACTGTAAACTCGTAATGCCCATACCTGGTTCAGAAATGTTGTCTTTGGAGTGTCTTCCTTCTTCACACACAATTGATGATATCCAGATCGAACATCAATCTTTGAAATGTATTGATCTCGATGCAGTTGGTCAAATAAATCATCAATTCGAGGTAGGGGATTCTTGTTCATTATTTTTATAGCATTGATATCCCTGTAGTCAATACATAACCTCATAGATCCATCAATATTCTCACAAAAAGAACAGGGGATCTCCATGTTGAAACACTAGGGTGAATAAATTCCTTATTACGCAATTCCACTAGTTTTTTCTTTAGTTCCACAAATTCCACAGTTTCTATTCTATAAGGGGTCTTCGATATGGGCATTGATCTAAGAATTAAATCAATGGAAAACTCAATTTCTTGTTTTGGAGGATGTCCAGGTAAATCTTCTGGAAACACATCAACATATTCTTTCACAATAGGTACATTAACTATTTGAACATTCCTTTCCTCACCCACAGTAATTTCATTATATTCCTCCACAATAATTGAATTTTGTTGAGCTACTGGGGGTGGATCTAGATAAGAATTAGCTGGTGATGATAATTCTATAAAGATAATGTGTTCCTTATAATCATCATAAAAAATCATAACTTCTTCTTGTTACAATAAATCTTCGCATCATAGTCTGAACGCCAATCCATACCAAGGATTATATCAAACTCAATCATAGGTATGATGATGAGATCAGCAGATAAAGAACATTCATGTGCTCTAATGATAACTGATTCACAGAACTTTGTAGCAATGATACTTTCTTTATGAGTTTTAAATGACAACTCCCTTGTTAAATCAAATTGGAAATATCTAATTTTATTAGCAAACTGGGAAGATATGAAACAATGTGATGATCCAAAATCAAATAATGCATTTGCAAAATTTGAGGATTCCATTAAATTACCTTCCACCAAGTCTTTCGGAGATTCTAACTTAGTAGTAGTGATAACATAAGCTTGGCCTTGGTACCTGGGCCTTTTCTGAGGTAAGTTTCCTTAACGCTCAGGAAATTCATTTTCATAATGTCCAATCTCCCTGCAGTTGTAGCTTTGAACATCGGTAGATTCTTTCTTCCCCTTAGAATCATAAGCTTGGTGGCATTTTTCACCACACATGTAATGGACTCCCATTCCTTTCATGCAAGTTATGGGATGTTTCTTCCCACATTTACTATAGGATATATATTGAAATTTTCCCTTCTTCCACTTATTTCCATTTCTGGAGTGATTAGCAAATCTCTTCTTCTCTTCAGTTTCTTTAAAGTTGTAAGTCTTAGAGAATTTTTTTTTCTGTCATGATGGCACATGAGACAATATCTTCATACGACAAGAAGGATTGTGATACTAATGCTCAACGAAGAAATGGTTTTAACCCATAAAAGAAATGATCAATATTACTCCTTGGGTTACGTATATAATCTGATGCATGCCTCGCTATCCTTGTAAAGCTAGACTCATTCTTTGTGACATTCTCATCCTCCTTTTGTCTC
Source organism: Viscum album (assembly GCA_963277665.1). Classification (NCBI taxonomy): domain Eukaryota; kingdom Viridiplantae; phylum Streptophyta; class Magnoliopsida; order Santalales; family Viscaceae; genus Viscum; species Viscum album. Next base: position 737,085,633 of record OY728146.1, on the reverse strand, counting down.
AGACTACAAAATTTCATTTCCATATCTGCTCGATGGTCACGAGGAAAGTATTTTTCCAAGAAAAGTTCTTTGAACTCCCTCCATTCCATATTGGATACTTCATCATCTTCCTTCGTGTTTTAAATCAATGACCACCATTGATTAGAATCTCCAGTGAGGCGGTAAACTGCCATGACAACTTTTTCCCTTTCAGTACTCCCCGAGGCGTGGTATATTTTATCAAACAAACTTATTAATTGCTCAGTTACCAATGTATTTGTACTCCCATTGAATGTTGGTGGTTTTTGACTCATGAAGAGATCTAATATTGATCCTCCACATAGTGGATTGGGGTGATCCATACGGGTAAGGTTATAATTAATAACCTGAGTGAGTTGTCCCAGTATGGTGATTCGATGATCAACACCAATTTCATAACCATCTTCACTATAATTATATTGAGCAGGAGGTAAATCCCTACACGGAGTGTGTGCATTAATACAGTTTCCATTCCTTCCACTAGGTTCCATTTCTAAACAATGGAATAAACTAGATCAGTTTATGAATCAAAATACATAATTCCAAACTTTTAAAACACTTAACATAAATTGAAAAGTTTATGGATATAATCCATAATCATAATAATGTTTTCTTTGAATAAGTATATACTCATAAACCCTTTATAATGGTTTGTAAAGAAAAATAGAATTATCCTACGCATATCCCCCGGGAGTGTCGTAACCAAGAGTGCAGCAAGGCCCGTTGTCATGCAACCATTCCCATTCAAGTCTAGCTCAAAGCGGTTTTTTCGGGTTTTACCCTTAGGTACATCTGTGCCAGAGCCACCTCTAACTTCTCGTATCCAAACAAGGATGTATTTCTATGAAAACTCATAAAATCTCTACAATACCAAAATTCTAGGAAGTTCTTCTATACTAATCCTCAAAGTCTATCTTAGGGGTATGTGCTCTAATTAGAGTTTATCTAAATATCGCTTCCATGGTTTGTTCTAAGCTTCATCTGATACTAAATGTAACGCCTCGACCTGTGTTACCCAGAGTCGGTGCATTATTAAATAACATTGGCATGATCACAAAAGATCATGTCTTGAAAGACCGATTAGTTTAGTAGCCTTGGAATCACTAGATATATTCATAAGTCTTACATTACATCATAAAGTAAAAATACAACAACATCTTGTCTCTACACTCATATCCCCTTATACTATCCCTGCAGGTCAATCATGAAATACTTCTTTATATACTGGAAACAATAAAACATAGAAAGGGGTGAGCTCAAATGCCCAGTGAGGATATCAATATAGCGAAAACTTTCATAAAGAAGCATAAACATTTAAGGAAATGTATAACTAAAACAAAAGCCTTTTAAACATTATCTTCACCATAATATGGCTGAAATAAAATGAAATAATTCCATTTACTTATTCACATGGATATTCTACTAGTCGAATAATGACATGCAATATCAATAACCACTTTTACAATGATGGAATGCATAATGCCAGACTATCATAACCACATAGTGAGAAAACTTGTGCCAAGACTACATATAAGATTTTTTCAAGGCCTTGTGACAAGACACTAGTTTGTCTCATAAGACCTACCGATGCATCGAGGAGCTATAGTGGGCTCCGCTTGTCTCTTATTAAGTCCAGTGCATTCCTTATATGAACAGGTTTAATCATTACATAAACATTCGTATTAAAACTAGCATACGAAATGTCAATAATTTCTCCATAAACCATGAATGGTATAAAAATAACACATACATAGTTAAAAATATCACAAAACCTTCAATATAATATGGAAGTTTTGTATCATAATAAATCAACTTCAAACAAGCTTAAAATCCATCAAAGGATGTTGACATAGATGAAATCAAAACTATTTGAGAGAAATATCTCATTTTTTGAAATCATTTAAAAGCCACATAATTAAAACATTTACTTTGAAAATATTATTATAATATTTTATGGGAATATTCGATGATTTTATAACAGTGGAAAATAGCTGCACCCACCATATAAGTTAAAAATACATTCTTACCTTAATTCCATCGAAAAGGTTAAAAAAGACCTTTTTGGAAAACGACAGAAAGATTACTTTATAAGAATATTATAAGATGTCAACAAGGTTATATTGACTTAAAACCAATATCCTATAAAATATTAAGAATAATTTGAAATTAATATTTAAGATACATGGATGTGGATGATATAGAGGACTCAGTTGATAATTACGTATAAACAACCTCAGATAATGAAGAGATTGTGAAAAAAACCTTTACCTTGTACTTTTCCTTGGTTAAGGGTAGGTTAAACTCCGGTATAATGGTGAAAAAATTGTTATTAAATTATACAAGAATAATATACATTAATATGATATCATATATGATCATTTAGTATTTCTTGGAAAATAACATCTTAGTATTATCATCGTTTCGGGTGTTAACTTACTCATTTTATTTTATATGTTTTGTTACATAAGTCATGTTTGTTATGGATAGTTTGTATATTATTCATATAAATAATGATATCAAGTCCTTAATAATTATTTTTAACCATCTTATGAACATTATAATTGTATGGATACGATGGGGAATGAATCTCACAGTGTTCATGGAGACGGTAGTCCGTACGTATGCACGAGAGACAATATCATTCCTTTGATATTAAAATAATATATAATTTGATGGTATATCATATACACAGAATAATTATCATTTTATGTTTGTTATTTACATCAATTACACATCATTATCATACACATCCAAATAATAATGTTTTGAATAACAATTAAACCATGACGGGGAGACGGTAGGCCGTATGTACGCACGTATGGTGACATGTCATTCAAAGGATGGATATAATACTGAATATGGTTGTACCATATTTATAATAACATCTCATTATCTATAATATACTAGATTTATTATTTTATAATGTAAATAACAAAGAGAGAAGAAGTTGATGAAGAAAGGAACTTGAAAGAGGGTGGTGAAAATATTACCTCTTTTTCAAGTTCTTCCTTTTGATTTGATCAAAAGGGCTCCATAGGTTGGATTTCTTGTCAAACTACGGCCTATAGTTTTAATTGATGGAATTTGAGAGAATATTTGGGCAGGGGTTGTCCGAGTCAAAAGGCTTTGAAGGTGTGAGTTGGAGAGAAGGGGGAGTTCCCTTTTATAAGAGGGGTGAGGGGCTCCTTAGGAAAAGCTAGAAATATTATTTTATAATAAATTTATATTCGGTTTCTAATCACTAAAAAGTGAATTATTTAAAAGTTATGGTGAGTATGGGTCTAAAAACACCCAAACAGTAGGTTTTTGACAGGTTTGGGTCACTATATTAACCTTATCTTTTACTTTTAACTCTTAGTTAATTAGTTTCACATTTTCCATGTCTCTTTGTATTTTTGTATTATATGGTTAATAAACATACTATAAACTTCCATAAGACCCCCAAGTCAACCATTAATGATACACCGATCATGATATAAGTCTTTTGGATGAACCTTAGATTTTTAGGAATAGAATAACAATTAATAATATAATATTTGTTTTAAAAACTCTTTTATGTCAATTTTGACACTATTGGGTATTTTGTTTTTGATAAATTCATTACATCATTATTACTTAGAAAACAATTCATATAACCAATCCTAAAATGTCATATTACCCTATAAAATTAATTTAATTCATAAAAAGTTTCAAATTACATTTATTTGGTTATTTATAATATCAATTATCTTAATATTTCATTAATTAGGTAATTACTGCATCACCATTGTGTCATAAATAAATTAAATTATTTAATGCCTAAAAATTATAAATAAAATACCATTATATAAGAAATATTTTTTTTATTTCTATGGAATATTTATAATCTAATTTATCATATGTATAACCCTATATTAAATTTTTTTTTGATATTAAACGTTGATGTTAACTCTTTTAACTCTTCTTTGAATTAAATAATAATAAATGTCCTAGTTTAATCCAACTGGACCTAAATGATAATATTTTATTCCTAAGGATTTTTTTGGTCGATATACACTTGTACAATTGAATTAGGACATGTGTTAGGGTAATATTAATATCATTTTTACCCTTAATTACCCTATTTACTTTTAAAAGTGGTAAATAAAAGTAAAAATTTACTATTCACCAAAAATTATTTTCATCTAGTTGAACCACATTTTAATCCTTGATATTAATCGTGTCTCTATTATTTTTGAAATTAAACTCACAGAAGTGGTAAAATTATGTTTTATGTGAATTCACAAATTCTCCTAGGAGGTTGGTAAAAGACGGTGAAAGTTCAATAAATTTTTTAGATATCTAAAATTATTCTAAACTAACTCCAATTAATTACAATGAACTTATATAGGTATTATGTATCTATTTTTACCTTAATTAAATTTAAATAAAATAAAAAATTATTTAAATAAAAATTCGGTTTTAAACTATAACTTAGTGTTTTTCACTATTCATAAAAAATTGAATGTTTTCAGAAAGATACCAAAATTTCACCCTAGGTTAATTTCGATATTCCGTATCCAAAAATGAAGTCCATTTTGAAGGATAAAATGTATAAAATTTCAAAAAGTGGTTATTACTATTCATAACGGCTAGTTGGATTAGTTGTGGTGTGTGTTAGAACTCGAAGTTGTGTACAACACACACTACATTATTATTCAAATAGAAGCGTACCATGGAAGCTTGGGGTGTTACAATAGACATGTAATCCAATCCAAAATAGACTAAACTAGAATGTACATCGAGTCCCCACATGACCAAAAATCAACATTAGACTAACTTGAACCAAGAGAAACAACAATAAGAGATGCCAACACACTACAAGATGCACTAACTTTTACCAAAATAGTACAATAAAACATCTAAAACTCCCAAATTCACAAGTATGGTGTCATTATAATCACATTATTAATCTACAATAGTTTCTATACATAGTCTAGTAACAAAAATCCATCAATTTTAGATTAAAAAAATAACATATCATTTTCATGAACTAAATCAAGTTGAAAATCGTTTTCTCTTTGGATTAAAAAAATCAATTTATATTCTTACACTGAAAATATGATAATTTGAAGTGAAAAATATAAAATAATATACATGAATCAAGAGGTAAAAGGTTAAACACATATCTGTGAAACAACGTATCATGAAAAGCTATGTGATACAACCTCATATAAAAATATTTGGCCAACAATCCATGATAAAAACAATCATGCGATAAATAATAATAAATGAAAAATAAAAACTCACTTTATATTGGGCTCTATCCTCTTGGAAAATTCACACTACAAAATAGAAATCCTAAAAAGGAACATGTTGTATTCAATAGATATCAAGTCTTACTAAAAGTTTCCTCATAGTGGTGAAATAAAACCTAAGGCTACCATTGTATCATTCTCTATGCACCCAAGGTTCCTAGTGTAATATTTTATAATGCATTTTAAAAACCATGATGAAATTTTTTTAAAATGTTTTCAATGTTAACACAAGCATATTTAAAGTTTGAAAACCCATTTCCAAATCATGAAAACCCATATTCAAAGTAAAACCCACTCTTAAAAACATTTTCCTTTCCAAGAAATCATTTTAAACCACTTATCACTTTAAATAAATAAAAATCCCAAAGGAATTCATCAAAAAAATTAAATTCATCAAATTAACCAATTATATAGAAACTTCTCCCTCAATATGGTATAAACCTACCAATAATTGACAATGGGAACTGAAAAACAAGGGAATGGGATTTTAAAGACAAGGAATGCCAAGAAACTAAAACGGATCATTAAAAAATAGATCCTGATCACAAATAAATAATAAACCATAACCAAAACAAAATTTGTATAAAAAACTATAGAATATCCAGAATTATTACATACCCAGAGAGAAGAAACCCAACCACAATGTTGATCAATCACTGAATGAAGCGACTTAGAAGAGAATAAGTCACCAAAAAAACCTAGTGAGATCCTATATGTCTAGAGAGGTAAGGAAACAAGTGGAATGAAATGAAAATTATCCATGGTCACCCTAAAAATCCCAACTCATTAAATTTACATGGTGTTAAATCCCATTACATATTCTGTAATCCATAAAGTACATATATACCAAAAAACAAGTCACTTTTTTTATTAAAAACTTTATATTTTCCATTACATTATGTGAAACCTTTATACGGAGTGTAAAATTCTCATGTTGTGTATCCAGTAGAAGGATTCTTCCCAGAATCCATTACATAGTTTGTACTCCCATTACAAAATGTGTAATTTCCTAGTAAACAACAAAAACTATAGGTTTATATTGAAAATTCCAAAAAATCCATGACTTTACCATTTCAGGTATTCTCCCAATTACTTTTTGGAATTACTCAACCCATGAAAATCGAAAACCAAAAACAAAAATTAAAACATATTTGAAGAAAGGGTAATTGGGAATTATAATAATTCAATGATCAAATTATTTATAAAATTGTGAAAGGTATGAAGTACTTGGGATTAGTTACCCTCTATTACCAAACCTTTTAATACCCTTCCATGGAGATACTTTCAAGAAAAAATGACCTCCCATTTAAAACTACAAATATTTCCATTGGTTATTGGCATTACACTTTTACCAACTTTGAGATACAGTAATATGTTTTGTAAATGTATTTAACTTTTTCATTGTCTCCTCAACATGATATAGGCCTATAAGCTTAATTTTACTAACTTCAGCCCTATAATTTGAGTATGTAATCTATTTCCATATAGATATTTCCATTTGAATACTTTAATATAAGATATTATTATAATAAAACCGTACCAGTGAAAAATAACAATTCCATATAACATGAAATTTAATTGAGTATGAAATCAACATGTAATCTAATGTTTTAATAGTCCTTTTGGACCACCCATTAGTCCGAGGATGATATCAGGTGATCAAATGAAGTTCAGTATCAAGAACCATAAAAATAATTTTCTAATATTTTGATGTGAATCATGTATCATGATCAGACACAATTGATACCGGTCCTCCATAAAGTCTAAAAAATACATTTTTATTGAGTTTTGTAAGATTATCAATAGTTAATTTTTTTTAACGCGTGTTAATGTGTATATTTGGATAAATGATCAATAATAACCCATATTTCATTATTGTTTCTATTAGTCTTTGGAAATCCAATGAAAAATTCCATATCATCGTTATCCCATTTCATCATTGGAATAGTTAGAGGTTTCATGACTCCCCATGGATATTTTCTATCGTCCTTAACCTATTAACAAATCAAATATAATTATCCATAATCTTAAATTTCATGCATCATATTATACCACTAAAAATGATCCATTAAATCCTTATACATCTTGGTTTTACCAGGGTGTATAGATAAATTTTAGGTATCGGCCTCATCCAATAATTCCCATTTCAAATCATGTCCAAATAGAACATATATCCTCTTTCCAAATTTCTGAACACTATCTTCGTAAACAAAATCTACTAATTTTATATCATTCACAACATCAATTTTCATTTTAAAATTTATACCACGAGGTTGAGAAATTGTATATTTTATCATAAATATGGATTGGAAATAATTTGAAATAAGTGTGGTGGTTCCCATTCCTAAATAATACCCATATTCATCTTTACTAACTCCTTTTATATAACATTCCTTTAATTCCTTATTTTCATTATGAATCCTTGATCATTCCAACTCAATGCATCTGGTACCATATTTTCCTTCCCTGGGAGGTAGTGTCTTGAGAAACCATAATAAATGAGTAGTTTGAGCCAGAAAATATTCTTGATGTTGATATATTTCTATGAAAATATGTATTTTAGGCTCTTATGATCTATGTATATCTAAAATATTTAGCCATATCGATAATTTGTCTATATCATAAAATAAAAAATAATAGCTTCCAACTCAATAATAATAGTTGGATAGTTCAGTTCACATGTCTTTAACTACCATGATGCATTGACAATAACATTATCAATCTATATAAGTACACAACTGATTCCCTTCTGCAATACATCACTATATATAAAAAATACATCAGTTCATAATGGTAGAGTCAAAATTACAGAATTGAACAATATCCTCTTGAGTTCATAACAAATTTCATCACATTATATTGACATTACAAAATTAACCCATATATGTTTAATATTGGTTATGTGTTAGCCAATCAGGAATAATATTGAACAAATAACCAATAATATCCAAACCAATGAAACTATGTAACTCGATTTTGTTATTTGGTGTATTCCATTCATTGTATACCTTTTTCATTACATGACTAATTGAGATTCTATCCTTATAAAAATATATCCTAAAAAAGAGTCATTTTAAAACCATAATTCACACATTCTAAATTTCCCATATTAGAATTTTCATTCAAGAGTCTCAAGAAATATTTACAATTTATTCTAGTAGTCCTCATGAATTATGAAATACAATAATATGTTATCAAAAAAGACCAAAAAACCTCAATATATTCCATAAATACTTATTTTATTCGATCCATAAAAATATAGGGAAAATTAGTCAATCCAAATTAAATTACTGTAAACTCATAATTTTCATACCTTATTCGAAATGCTATCTTTGGAATATATTCCATCTATAGTCACAATTGAGGAATCCCAGAAAGAACTTCAATCATTGAATATTGTCATGTTCTGTGATTTTCATCAAATAAGTCAGTAATGTGAGAAAAATAATACTTGTTCTTTATCAAAATAAATTTTTTTTTTGTGTTCAATGAAGAACCTTATACATCCATCTATCTTCCTAACCAAAAGTACTCAGGTAACCCAAGGTAAAAACTAGGGAGTAAAAATCCCTTTTTACCTAAACACTCATTTTGATTAATAAATTACATTAATTCCAAAATGCACACTATATAGGTATTCTTTGATATTGGTCTTGAATCCTAGGTTAAATCAACTGATAATTTAACTTCATATTTTATTGGATGTCCAGGTAATTCCTCAAGAAATATATCAATGTATTCATATAAAATAAGAACATCCTCAATTTCAATACCAAATTTTCAATTTTAAGGTTATGTCCCTTCTTCTTCCCCAATAATCTCATTTGTAAGATCTAATGGTTGTGGATATAGACAAGACCCATATGATGAATTATCAAGTCTTATGATATCGAATTCAACATCTTCATTAGGTATTTCAATTTCCAACTCTTTATGAAAAACATTTTTGAAATATTTGGAATGTTATTCCATACCATGAATTTTATCAAATCCACCCATAGGTATAATGATAAAGTCTATAAATTGGAAATTTTTATGTATCATAATGGGAACTACTTAACACATCCTTACTATAATGATATTTACATTAGGAATTTTGACTATGAACTCCATTCTTAACCATATAAAGAAATATTTAATTTTCATAGAAAACATGGAAGATATAAAAGAGTGTGAAGATCAAAAATAAAACTATGCATTAAATAAATTTAATTTGATAAATTAATTACCTTCTACCACGTCTTTATGAACATAAATCTCAGTTATAGTGATCATATAAGCTTAACCTTCTCCCCTTGGCCTCTTCAGCGGTATGTCCCCATGATACTTGTGACATTGGATTGAATAATTTCACATTTATATTTAGTTGAAACAATGTAAAATAGTTGTCTATTTTTTTCATACATTCTTTCTAGATGACCCATATCTCCACATATGTAATAAACTCCAATTTCCTTGAAGTATTATCCATGATGTTTTTTCTATAATTTTCACATGATGGAAATTTATTCATTCTCATCATTTTATTTGAAATTATAATTTTTTATTTGTACAGATATGGAATATTATATCTTTATCTTTCAAGAATATATATGACCTAGATAAATAATTCTCAATTTTTGGGTAATATATAACTATTTCATCATATGATGAAACAATTTGAGAAATCGGTTCCTTTTAGTGACTTGGATTAATCCCTTGAATAAAATAATCTCTATTTATTTTTGTATTATGTATTTAATCCATACTATAAATGGATAGAGTTTTAATGTTATCCATATACCCCACAATTCTTTCTTCAACCTTTTTATTTTATGAAAGGAAATTTCACTTTAGTTCAGTTTTTTGCTCATGAGGGAGATATTATCCAAATAATATTAATTTAAAATCTCTCCATCCATGTTTCATATTGCTTATTAATCCCTATACTTATTGATCAAAAAACACCATTGATCAATAAAACCTATGATAAAATATACTAAATGTATACCTTTATCCCTTTAAAGATATCTTATGGCCAGAAATATCATTTTAAGGGACTCAATCCATTTCTAAGATACCCTTGGATTAGTAGTTCATATAAATTATTGGTGATTATGTCACCTAAAAAATACAATATAGGTGTATAATTCCATGTAACATCATATTTCATCATATTTTTAGGGTTATTAGTCCAATTTTTGGTTTGATATCCTAATATGGACTTGTTTTTTGATCCTCCAACACTAGTTCTATCGTCTTATTCAGTAGGAATATTACTATATTTTAACAGGAGTATTGATACCTGTATTTATACTTGGAACCTTTTCTAATTGATATATTCTACATAATTATTTTACAATATTATCAATTTTAAATCAAAACACGTGATTCTAAATATGTTGTAACACTTATCATAAATTTATTACTTAAGCATTGTTAATATCATAATCATAATCATTATTTATTTGTGGAAATACATAAACCATAATTTTTTTTTCAAATAAATCACAACGATTTTTAATAAAAATTTGAATTATCCCAATAATATCCCTAGGGTGTTTCAAACAATGTGAATTATGAAAAAACACCCACCATGTACTTGAATGACGAATGAGATATTATGAAATTACCCATAGATGAATCTCTTCCAAAAAAACATCAACTAATAGTATCTTAACATGGATTTATTCCATTAAAAATCACATAATATATACCTTACACAAAAATTAGTATATTATACTAATAATATAATTATCTTGAAATTCATTCAAAGGGTTTTGTTCCCAAATACAGGTTTTCTTAAATCTTGTTCCCAAGGATTCTACTAATATTTCTCTGATATCAACTGTAACAAAACCAAATATAATAACCTAGAGATAGTTAATAATTTATTAAAATATAAATTTATAAAAATCAGATGTTCATCTTTGAGCCTTGGATGATTTACTGTATCAATTGACATTGATTTAGTCATATCGCGCTATTCTGTCGAGGAAGGAATGTGACTGGGATTTCGCAAGTAGTGGAACCAGGATCTGGTGGCTCTGGCGACAATGGTATGGATCAATTGCTGGTGGAGGTTCATCCTGTGATTTCCTTACGTGGGTGAACTTATAATAGTCTAAATCAGGTGAAGTCTCTCTATCCAGAGGTCACGAAGCATGCTGTAAAGGTGGTTTTTTGTGAGTAGTGAGTGAGGGTAGATGGGCAGTCGCATCTGACCGCGGAAGGTGAGGTCGTACAGGCTCAAGCGTTTGCAGCTGTAGTGAAGGTAGTGCAACCTTCATTGAATCTAACTGTGCATTAAGTATTTGATAATCTAAAACCTGATCTTGGGGGCTAGAAGAGGTCCTTCCCAATGTTAATGGAAGTGTCCATTTTCCGGTGGTTACTATTTCCACTCAAAATCAGTTTGAGATACTGGAGACTGAGAGGACTCCTCTTTTAGAGGAAGTCTCACAAAGGGATGTGTCTGAGAAGATGCAGCTTGTTCCCTTTTCTCATCCTACAATGAGTAAGGTAACTCTTGGAAAGGTGTCCCATGATAATTGTGGAAATGAGATTCCCATTTAATTCCACATGCCGATTGATGTGCAATTGCAGTTGGCGGGTGGAGGATGTTTATTTGTTTCAGATGGTATGTTGATTGGAGTAACTGATGGATGCCAAAAATTGGGTTCTGTGCAAATCACTGGAAAATGAGGAATTGTCTCTAATAGTGACAAAGATAATTCTAGTGATGTCACCAAAATATCTTATAGTGATATTGTTCAAAGTGGAAAAAATAAACTATAAGAATATAAAGGTGGAATGACTACTCCAGCAAGAAGACGACTGAGAAAAGAATACTCATTCCTACCGAACCCAGTTACTACCCGATCTTCCTCCAAGAGGGAGAATTTTTTTAGGGCTATCAATGGTGTGAATAAGGGAATGAAATCTCTTACAGATTTTCTCCCATTGGAAAAGCTAAAGCGGAGAAGGAAGTATGCTAAGGTTATGAAGCACTATGAAATCATAGAGTGGGAATCAACTACTGTGGACGAAAAATTCCATCAGTAATATGGTGACGAGGATGATTTCTTTGATTTTTAGTTGTCTTACTTGTTGTGATTTTCTTGTTTTATGTGCTTTTTTTATATTAATAAATGGTCAGAGGTCTTCCTTTGGTTGATCTTTCCTAGTAAAATATAAAATGTTGTAATAGAAAAAGTCGGCATCCATGAAATTATGTATGGAATTCCTTTTCATAGCATGGGGAATGGAAACATAATAAGGGTTATCTAAAATTCTCAATGGTTATGTATAGTGGAGTCTATCTTGAGTATATAAATCATAATCAATATGGAAATTTAAAAAACTCAAAATAATCTATTTAATCAATAACATAACCTCAAAATAAATACAAGGATAATATAAATTCAATAATCTCATGGATAATAATGATACCTAAATTACCAATGAAGTAAATGAATAATATTTTATTCCATGATCTTATAATTCATGATATCTATACCGAAACATTATTATATAGAGAAAAATTAATTGATTGGTATGTATGAAATTTAAAAATATTTAATTTGCCAAATTTATTTGTCTCATGGGACCTATAGATGTATCGAGGGGATATATAATTCTTGTAACCACCCATCATTGTATATCCACTAGATTCCCCATATATTTCATTATCAAAATAATTCATAAAAAAATTTCTGATCAATAAATGGTCATATTGAATAATGAATTTGGACTATAAATATTTACCTTATTAATCAAATAACATTGAAAGTAAAAAATCATATAATTAATTGTAATATTTTTTAGGTATTAATCATATCCATGATATAAATAATATGGAAATTTAATATAAATTTAATGTCTAATGATCACAAGAATGTTAATGTTTCCAGGGAATGTTAATGACTATAAAATTAATAAGAGATAAAAATATTTATCAATACATCATAAATATATATTTTATAATAAAATAACATCCTTAATAGAACTAAGTAAAATGGTAGTGAAATGTTAATAATTATTTCGATAAATAGTGTTCTTTTTAAAATAATTGAATACTTATATAAGAAGTTGATTATCATAAAATGTTTATGAAGGTGAGGAAGTCCATTAACCATATATATGTTAAAAATATTCATTTTGAATATTTGTAAAGAAATATGGAAATTAACATTTCAAAAAAAGTAGAAGGTTTCCATTAATAACACTTAAAAATACATGGATAAATTACAATTTACTTTAAAAATCATTTGAATAATAAAAATGGACTTTTGTAAAATAATTTTGAATAATATGTACATGGAATAATAATTCACTGGATGAAAAAGGGAAATAAAAACGAATTTTATTTTAATTATTTAATTTCTTAATTCATGTCCCAAATTGATAAAAAGTCATAAGAAATATAGAAACTGATTAATTAAAAAAATTATAAGAAAATAAATAAACTAATTAAATATTTTAAACCTTTGAAAAATTGTAAATGAATTTAAACACTAATAATAATTAATAAATAGATATAAATTTTAAATTTATCATATTTTAAATATATACAGCATACAAAAGTGAGTAGGTTTATAATAAAAAATATGTCTTAATTGAGTGAAAATTGAGATGAAATCACATAAATCATGCTTCCATTGATTTAAAGATGCATTAAAAAACATTATAATAGTTCTAAAAATGAATTTAATTTATTCTAGATCCATATTTATATTTATAATATCATATATTATCCTCTTATAACATTTTATCCCCAGTTCGTTAATAATATTTCATCATTTCCATTGTTTTTGATGTTAACTGCATTGTTTTCTCAAGAAATTTCTATCACATTAGATCCAATTATTATACATAGTATATTGTTATATAATATATAAAATTATATTATTTCTAAAAATATCATATTTATTTATTATATATGTTTTTATAATCAGTCATAAAATGTTAACAAGGAAAATGAATCACATCACTTCATGTTGATGGTAGACCGTATGTACGCCTGAGCGTCATCATAATTTCCTTAATGGATGAAAGGGTAATGAAAGAGATTATATATTTAATTTATAAAATAATAAATATTTAAAAAATATCTTATATATTCATCAATTCCATCAGTATGACTATCTATTCAAGTTAGTGATGAAAAAAATTACATCAGTTTGCGAGGCGGTATAATACAGTACACATGAGCGATGGATTTGTTTTTAATTTGAGGAGAATAAGATGGATAAATTTTATGACACCAACATAATAAAATGTAATTATTTTAGAGATAATAATTTTATTATATTTTAATTATTCATTCATAATTTAACATTGTAAAAGAAGAATGAAAATGAAAGAGTTTTCTAAAGATGATTACCTTAATTTCAAAAAATCTCACTTCGATATCTAATTTTGGACCCTAGGGTTGTTATTTTGGGGAGAAAATACATTATATTACATGTATACGAATTATTGGCAGAGATAGTTTTTGGTTTGGTTAATGTAAAAGGCACATGATATTTTAGGAAGTCAGGGTAGGAGGTTCTCTTTTATAATTGAGGTGAATGGCGCACATGTAATTTTTCAATGTTTTAAGATAATGTAAAGTCATAATATTGAAAACAAGGCTCCCAAATATCTCATATTATAATATTATAAGGTTATGGTATAAATCAAAATAACCATTTATGTTTCATAATGTTTTTAGTTCATTTTAACACTTATAATTTTTGGTTTACCACTAGGTAAACACATTTTATCCTTAACTATGATAATTAATTATTACTATTTTTATAATTGATTATGAAAAAAGGATAAACTGATATTAGTAAAAAATACTAATTATTATTACTAAAAATATGTAATTCATTTTATCAAATTCTATTAACAAAATTGGCTAAATGTAAATTAAAAATAAACCAGCAAAATGTTTCAAAAAATAATTTTTCAGGAAATGAATTTTTCAAGCCCAAGATGATATTACATTAACTATATCACTAATAATAATCATTATATGGATTTAAATACATATATTTAGATAACAAAATATATAAATTTCATTTAAATCATTCACCATTAAATATTTTAGAAATTAATCAAAATGGAAAGATATTATGAATTAAAAAATTGTTTAATGAAAAATATCATTTTTTCCCTCCAAATGATATTATAATTATTTATATAAAATAGATAGTAAATAAATGGTTTATTAAACATATAATAATATATAAATTTATTAATACTAAAATATTATGTTTTTAATTTTTAAAAAATCATATTTCAAAGGAATAAATTCAAAAAGTCATTCTACTCTTATTTTTACCAAGTAAGTTCTAAATAGATATTAATCTTATAAAATTATAATTTTTGTGACATTAAATATTAATTTCTCCATTTTATTATAGTTTTATTAAAATTTAATGATCACTTAATATAATTGAGTATTGGGTATTATTATGATGTTGTTGATCCACAACACCGTATGGTACCATTATTTGATATGAACTAGGAATTTGAACATGGAGAGTATATGATGAATCCTAAATAATACATCATGGTGAATTTATGGAAAAAATATCATGTAATTGATCCCCAATATCCATGAAATAGTCATGCCACAATTTTACAACAACCTCCAATAAGGTAAAGACACCTAAACCATCCACCCTATAACTCTAATCTATATGGACATGGCCATACTAGAAAAGCCATCTATGAAAACACACGATTCCAAAACTTGAAAGACAATGCAACAAAACTCTATGTTTCAGTAAAATTCAATTTCCAAATGCATTTTTATTTTTCCATTCATTCCCAAATACCTAAATTCATTTAAAATCAAAACGGGAGAAATTGGGGAGAATTTGTTCCTTATGTCAGATAACTATCAAAAAATTATAATCCCTGAGAATGAAACCAAAATATGAGAAGAAAAGAAAGGAAAAGAAAGAAACCAAATCATGAGACACCTCATTGGTATCCCTCTATAACACGATCATAAAAAACAAATAAGAGGATAAAAGTGAATAAACATGTAAAATATTCAATCATCTCCAAAATAAATAAGAGTATTACATATCACATTACAAAATAAAACATCAATGAATTAAGTTTATTCAGTGAAAATCAGTGATTAATGTTCATAAGAACTCTCCATTAATCCCCAATATTACTACATGACATGAAACCAAGGAATAAAAACCAAAGAAAAATCATCTCCTATCATTCTTGGATCTCAATGGGCCATTCCTTGATGATTGAATCATCTTATACTTAAAAATCACCACATTTAATGACTCGAGATTCACCATGAAGGTATTAATGATGCTAATGATACCTGAAAGTCATCATGTATTATGATTATCTAGAAGGTAATTTTAATATATATATAATAGCTCTAATGGGGCACTACACCCCAAAAGGTCTAATAAACAAGGGAGAAAGAGGACTCCAATGAACGCACATTCCATGACCATGATGAGGTGACACCTTTACAAACACATGATCTCAAAAATTAAATTCATGATGCATTCTTATTGAATTATCATAAGACATCAAAATATTCTGAGTTTCCTTCATTCTCTTTTGAATCACCTACACCTTATATATCATGATTTCAACTAACTATAGTTCGAGAGTTCTAGACTCCCTAGCTTGGTCCAGTATATTGGTGATCTTAATTCTCATCTATACAATGCTTTAATTGGAGACATACCAATGATAGAGTGATATATTCTATTGTATAAAAACTACACCAATGAAACATTCCTCTTTTAGAAAAATATAAAATTAGAATATATACACATATCATGTTCTATGAATTAAAGATTTTCAACTCTGTATGACTACCCATCTATATATGAAAAGTGGATTTATAGAATAAATATAAACATAAAGTAGAGTATATACCCCTATAAAACATATATGTAAAATGGGGATCACATTGTAAGATGAATATTTTTAGAACCTCCTAAAGCCTCATCAGCTATTCCAGGAATTTCCTTAATAAAACATCAACTAAATTTTCATCCTTAATCACTAATAAGTGTTCTAATTTCATAAAGAAATCCAAAATGTCCAAGAAAATATCACTTATTACTAGAGATCATGAAAATTGAGTGAGAATGTACATCACAATGTACTCTCACTTCCCCCGGTGAACATCTACTAGTTAATGAAAATCATAGGGAATATGGTTCCTATCCTTTACCTTCTTGAAGAGAAAACATCAAGGCACAAAATCTATAACAGATATCTTAACCAAAAGCCACTAAAACTTAACTCTCAATGCACAAATATCTTTTCCACACCAATATATACTAGTAGAGTATAAAACTCATAGAGAACCACCTCACACATCATCAATAGAACTGGATGCCTACTGTGGAATAAAACTTTATACTGGTAATCCTCAAAATATAACTCTTGGGAATCAACCTAGACAACTCAATATAACCTATATTCCACATCATAATCCCTCCACTGGGATACCTCCATCTTCTTCATTAAGGATTACAACACTATTATCTGATACAAATACCCTCTATAATAAACTTCTCCTATATCAAGGTGCATCATGGAATAGTCCTCCATTACCAAAGGAGCATCACTAGGCTTATCCAAAAGATCACTACATTACATGTTGATTAGTGAATCAACTACAATTTTGTAACTACAAAACATTTATAAATGAAATTATCTTCTTTAATGAGTAAATGACTTATTGAGAAATGAAATTATTGAAAGAAAATGTACAACTTTGGTTTTTTGGACCATTATAAGTAATATCCTGTTATATTTAATAGATAGTTAGGCATCATTAAAATATATAGTATAGCCATTATACAATGATAATACAATATATATATATATATATATAAGATTATCTGGAAACCAATTGAACGTGAAAAAGGAAGGGATGACCATGAACAATAGTATAATATTCTATATATCCAATTTATCAGAGGTATGAGGGAGATATAATCACTATAATTTACCATTTACCAAAAGAAAACAAACATTCAAAAAATAAGTCACGAGAAAAACCATAAATGGGAGAAGTTTGATCTCATCGTGATCATGAACCAGATCTTGTTCTCCAAACCACCATAAATCAATATCAGGATTTCACATATTACCCTTTGGGCATTCACTGTTGTAATAAGGGATTTGTAACATCCAATTACCAATATAACTGTTAATCCTTTAAACTTGTTATAGTTTTCCATTTTCATTGACTGTATAGGGTTGAGAATGAATTGAAAGGATACATATAATAGTGAAGTTGGAGATTTGTGGGAATATCAACTTTAATCTATATATTTTATAGGCTTCCTGTGGAATATACTTTGTATAATTGGGATACCCATAATGTAATGGTTTCCGGAGGCATTTCATGAAAGGCTTCCTATAGTTAAGGTTAAACATCATGAAAAACCATTAAATGTATTGATTTATTTATTGAATAGTTTTTAATTAGAGGATACATGTTTTTTTGAAGGTTTCAGAAATTATCTATTTCACAACGTGAAAGGTAATTACACATCATGTAATACCACAACATCATTTTTTAAATAGGAATAACCACTATGATATATTTTATCTTCTATTCTTGTTTTATCTCCCTCAAATGATAGCCTTCCCCATGCGATAATTAATCACTCCAACTCTTTGAGATCATTTCTTTTAACTTTAGATCATCATTGCGATTATGGTATGACTCGAAAGTAAGAATTGTCTTTCATTATTTGCCTTTATATATTTCTCTCAATTTGGTATTTCAATGGATAATCTTTAAATTGACAAATCTATACTCTGTGATGTTCGATCTTGCATCTAGGTTGAGTTTAGATTCCTTCTTCACCTTGGTTCTTGTTAATGGGTTCCATTGTGAGTGTTTAGTTTTGGTAATACGTAAGTGATCTTTTCATCTTTATCCAAATTTATTGACATTGAAATAATGTGATTTTTTTCAATTATTGATCAAATTTCAATTTATTAAGCTTGATTTCAAGAGGTTTGTTATACCCTGATTCTAGTGAATATGGTGATTTAAAATGGTTTTGGCATGATAATTTGAGAAAAACCCAATTATATTAAATTGGGGTGTGTTCATGGAAATTGGTTAATTTAAAATGTTTAATTTAAATTCTAGTTTTGATAGTAATTATTTCAATTAAAATTTTAAATTTAATTGTGGAAATGAATTTTTAAATGTATGCAATTGGGTTTTAATGTAAATCATACTAGTGAAAATGGATTAAAAATATTTTCTAGAAAACTTGTTGTTTTATCCTATAAAAGAGGCATATTTTTTTATTAAAACACATTTTTCTTTTAAATGTAAAATTATCATTGAAATGGAGGAATGGGATTTAATTTAATTTCAAGTAGTTTAAAAATAAATATAATGTTACTAATTGTGTAAGATAACATGGAAGCCTTCGGTAGTTGTGAGTTATTTAAATACACTCTACTCTATTACAATGTTATAAAACGTACATATAGTGGGTCACATACCCAATGGGATTGTGATGAATTGCCTATGGCCAGTGTCAGGGGGACGTGTTTATAGACATATTTCTGAGATCACTTAGAGAGTGAAGATTCCTATATTTGGAAATATCATCGTACTGATTTGGATGATGACCATTTTATTATCTTGTATTATATTTGAGATATTAATTTATTACAATTTATTTTAAACTACTTTACATGCATTAAAAATTTACAAAACCTATTGTGTGTAATTGTTTTATTTGAGCCATTTGTTTAGAAATATTTTATCATTTGAAAAGCCTTTTCTTAAAGTATTTTTCCATCATTTTAATAGTATAGAAAACTTTATTTAAATATTATTTTAAATACCAATCCTATTTCCATATATAAATTAAATATTTCATTTGGTTAATATATTATTGAAATATTTTTTGGAATCCATAGCGAGAACCTACTTGGTTTTTTAGCTAACACCCCACTTTTTCACTAGAGTGTTTTTAGATTTTATCCTTCTAGGTTCAAGAATGAGAAATAGAACTATGGGTGGTGGACCCACTTATTTAACCTTGGTTTTGGTGATTTGTATCCTTAGGGACTTGGGGTTTTACACTATTTTGGCACTTGGGTTGTTGTACTTTAGGCTTTAATGCCTTATTGTATTTTTGTACATTACTACTTTTGGAGTTTATTTTATTATGAATACTATATTGTTTCTTTTTCTTACACTATTTTTTGTGGAATGTCAATTCCCCCATGCAAGTTGTATTATTATAGGTACTAGTAACTGACCTATGGGAATAATGAATTCCCTTTAGGATATGTCAAGACTTGATCAGTTATCGGGTTAACGGGGTACCCAGGCTAGATCATAAAAAAATTGTATCAAATAGAGGTTTTGGAACATTTGCCATAAAGTTAGTATGTAGTGGAGTAATCTTGTCAAAACATTAAAGGTAGTTCTGATTGAGTGCCTAACTAATTTTCACAATAATGAAATGTATGTCTTTAGGTGTGGTTTGGGAATGATTTCTTATGGATTAGTTTTAGTACTTTCCGGATTTTTATTTGGATATATTGGAATAAAAATACAATTATTTCATATATTGGGAATATTTCGCTTATTTCCCAATTTTAATGCTAGTATAACGTCTTCATTGTTGTCTACTAATGTTTTTGTCATCATTCCTCTAAGAACATGTGAAAATTGGATCGAAGAAAAAATTTCTGCTAAACCTTAGTGAATGAATACTCATGTGGACCCAAATCTAGTTGAGGTGATTGTGTGAATTGTCCATGCTTTGTGAAATGAACCACCTCCAGCCCCCATTCAGTCTCCAGTTGTGGATCCTCTGGGGTTTTTTCTTCAAAATCATTCTCAAGAGTTCAATCACAAAAAACCACCAGTCTTCTAATGCTACATAGATCCTCAACATTTTGAGGATTGGTTGTGTAGGATAGAACATTTTTTAGAGTTCTTGGATACACTAAAAGATATTTAGGTAAAGTGCACCACCTTATTGCTGGAATGACTAAATAGGGTATTTTGGGACACATTGGTGATGATAAAGAAACATGATGGGTTAGAGTGGAAAGACATTAAAGTTCCTTTCACTGACAAGTTATATCTAGAGTAAATGGTATTGGCCAAGGATGTAGAGTTTTTCAAGCTTGTGAAGGCTGAAAAACCCATTACTGAGTATTCAAATCACTTTGTTGAGATAATATATTTTGAATCTAATATTATATTTAATAAGAGGATAAAGGCTCAATAGTTTGATTTAAAAATTCGACTAGATAACAATTATTTGATTTTATTGCTGAATATTTCCGCTTATTCTAATGTCTTCGATAGGATGATGATGGTTTCGATTGACCAAGATAGAGAGTTAGGGTTATTAGTAGCTACTTTTTCTTAAAGTGGTATAATTAG
The DNA here is from genome assembly GCA_963277665.1 of Viscum album. Classification (NCBI taxonomy): domain Eukaryota; kingdom Viridiplantae; phylum Streptophyta; class Magnoliopsida; order Santalales; family Viscaceae; genus Viscum; species Viscum album. The sequence continues at coordinate 737,063,925 of OY728146.1, read as the reverse complement.
TTGCTTCAAAATAAAAAATCATGATGATTCTCGTGATAGTTCTTGATGGTAGGGTAATTATAGACCTCCTACCACATTAGGATGAAGTACCTTAATTTTATATCAATGTATAATTCTAGGAAATTATTGGTGTTTTTTTACTAAGGAACCCAAGAACTGTAGTTTCTATGCATTTTTAGGACAATAATAGAGATCCTTCAATAGCTTTTCTACTTCACACAGTGGGATAAGATCATAAAAACTACTTAAAACTACGTTGAAATAATATAAAAGGGTTCTATCCACAAGAATATAAAATTAAGCTACTTCAACCAATGGAAGAGTATCCATATGAGGTAGACATGGGTCTAGAAATTGTGAGAGATACCATTACTATTGCTTCATCATAAGTGACTAATCTATTTGAAACTGGTGCATCTCACCCATTTATTTTAACCCTTATAGTTAATCTTCTTAATATTTCTATGGAGGTTTTATCTTGTGCTGTTGATATTATTACACACCTTGGCACAATGAGGGAGTGGGGTTTCTACAGTCCTCCTTTTACCTACTCTCTATCTGATGCCAACAAAGCTTGTATTTTTCTGCTCCTCGTTTTAAATATCTCGACCTGATATTCATGATGGATTTGATCTTTTTAAATAATGCTCTAATTGATTGTTATCTTTGGTGGCTCTACTTCATTACTCCATGTAGTGTGTTTCTTATCATTCAAGGAGATTGGGACCCAAGGCTGAGTAGATCCTGTAATTCTTATTCATATTTGGGGAAGGTAAGTGTTTTCTTTTTATTTAGTGTGGGAACATTTGAGTTGTAATATATCTTCAGTTTTCATCACGTTTCCTGATGTGATTCCTTCTGATTTCTCTATTTTTTATCAGTAAGGTAGGCTAGAGTTTCCATTAGCTTGATTCCTAGAACTCAAAATTTATAGATTCCCACATACCTAATGGGTCTAGATTAAGTAAACGAGGAGAATTATGAATTGGATTATCTTCTTGAGAATTTCTTTATATGCCCAAGTGTGTCACCTTGGGAGGCACCATTTCTCTTCTCTAAGAAATATAATGGTTATCATCTCTTATGAGTTGACTACCAAATTCTTAATTGAGTTACGGTAAAGAATAAGTATATGTTACCATAGATTGATGATCTATTTGATTAATTGAAGGAGGCATAGTGGGTTACAATGATCACCACTGATCTAGGTACCATCATTTGAAGATACAAGAATCTAAAATTTAGAAGACCACCTTATGGATAAGGTACAACCATTATCAGTACCTTTTTCTACACTATGGTAAAAAAAATTCTCCTATAGATTTCTTGGATCTATTGAATAATATTTTCCATCAGTATCTGGATACCATTGTGGTATTCTTTATAGATGAAAACTTTCTTTACTATAAATATGAGAAGGATCATGTGCATAACCAAAGGAAAATTTTGAATCTACTAAGAAATCACCAACTCTACACCAGGATTTCAATGAGTAACTTCTAGATTTATGTAGGGTGATCACTCAGTTTCTTTCGGACCCCATTATTTAACCCCACATGAGATGAATTATCCTACCGAGGACCTTCAACCTATAGCTGTGATGGATTCACATAAGAGTTGGTGGCATTACCTTTATGGATGGATATTTAATTTATATTCAGACTACAAACTCTTGAGTTATATCTTCTCTAAAAATGATTTTCATCTATGCCAGAGGATTTTGGTGGAGTACCTGCAATATTTTGACGTTGAAATCAACCATACATTGGGTATAGGGAATTTCATTGAAGATGTGTTGAGCATGAATGTTTCAACCTAAGTAGTGAAAGAATCATTAGAAGAGTGGAATTTGATGTCTTTATTTTCATCGTTGCATATTGGAGTTAAATATAATGGGGAATAAGTTTATTTAGTTAAAATTTAGTAAACATCTACTCTTCTCGAGATGATTCTTCTGGATCAAGTTCTTGATGATGAATTCCTAGAATTATAAACACCATTGTGAGGAGAAAATTTCCCTATAGTTGTTCTATAAAGAGAGTGTTCTATGTTATTATAACCTATTTGTTCTTCTATTTTTGGTAAGGAAGTTTTTGATAGGGGATTGTTATAATTCTCAGTGGGATAGGCACCCAATAAACCCTAAGATGTTATATTAAATGTGGAGGAAGTTTGGGTGTCTATGTATAAGATAGAGATTTTCTGAATTTTCCTCAAGTAGATATACATTCTAGTAGGTGTAGGCCAAGAAAAAAACCCTTCAGGTTTACTTCATCCACTTCTAGTCCCTAGTAGGAAGTAGGATGAAATATCTATGGGATTTTGGTTGGGTTTCCTTGTACCTAGATAAAGAAGAATGCGATATGGGTTGTGATTTACATGATGAACAAGTTGGATCACTTTATACCCATTCGAGATACAACCAAGGTTGAGGAGTTAGGAAATCTCTATGGTGGGGGGGGGGATTATCCATTTTCATGGAGTTTGATCTATTATAGTTCTAATATGGATCCTTGGTTTACTTCTCATTATTGGAGATTCCATCCGAAATCCCGGAGATATCAGTTCTGTTTGTGCACGGCCTACCATATGCATTCAGATTGCCAGACACTGTGATCTATATAGATTCTTGAGAATATGATTTACACTAATGTTATCGACTTTGGTTGGGTTTGGGATGAGCATTTGGGACTAGTAAATTTTTCATATAACAATAGTTACCATTATATGATCAGAATGGATCCTTTTGATGCATTTTATTCCCTTCCATATAAATAGCCATTGGGTTGGTTGGATATTTTAGAATTTCCTTTGTTGGTCTGATTTTGGTCCAAGAGAGGAAAACTAAGATTCATTTGATTCTTTAGAGAATAATGACAAACTAGAGCCGATATAAGTCTCATGTTGATCATCGTTATTGAGTGTTGGAGTTATCTATTAGTGACTAGGTGTTCTTGAATGTTTCACCCTCGTTGGGTTACTAATGGATTGGGAGATAAGGGAAGCTTTCTTTTAATTTTTTGGGGACCATTCGAGGTTACTTAACATGTGGGTAAAGTTTCATCCAATTTAGCACTTCCACCATAGATGAAATCGATACATAATGTATTCTATGTATATAATATGGTAACATTATTTTATGATCCATATCGTGTTTTGGGATGGAGTGATATGGAGTTTGAACCCAGTTTATCATTTACTGGGTGTCTATTTAGGATAGTTGATTTTGAGACCAAGGTACTTCATGGTAGGATGATACCTGTGGTTCGTGTGTCATAGCAATATGGTTCTGATAATCAAGAGTTCTGGGAATTAGAGGCACTGATGAGTGAGAAATGGCCTCATTTTTTTGGCGTTGAAGGTTATTCATAGGATTTCTGGGGACATAAAGTTTCTATGTTGGGGAGGATATAACATCCCATTACGGATCTGACAGACATTCCTTTAACCTTTTCATGATTTTCCATTTATTTGACTGGGTAGGTTTTAAAATGAATTGAGAGGATAACTATAATGGTAAAGTTAGAGAATTTTTGGACTCTCAACTTTAACATGAATTTTCTATAGGTTTTTGAAGGGTTACATTCTATGTAACTTGGTTACATTACATGTAATGAGTTTAAGAGGCATTTCAGGAAAGGCATCATGATGTGAAGGTTACATGTAGTGAATAGCCTTTAGACATCATGAGTTATTTAAGGAATGGGTTTTAATTCAAGGAAACATGTTTTTGGGTAGTTTTAGTTATTAAATATTTCATTATGTGAACATGTATTACACGTCATGTAATACACCGACTATGTTTTTTCAAATAAGAAGCATAACTAAGATCTCGTTTATCCTACACTATAGTTTAATCTCCCTCGACCCAAAGCCATACCCTAGAAATATTTATGGTCTCCAACACTTCCAGATCCTTTATTTTGACGTTCGTTCATTATTGTGCTTATAGTTTGATTCCCATGTAAGTGTTCTCATACATTCTTCATCATTATCTCTTTATACTCATTTCAGATTTGAAGAGATCATCCTAAAATTGATGGATCTATGCTCTATTATGTTCGATCTCTAATCTAGGTTGAGTTTCGAGATCTTATTCACCTTTGTTCTCATTGAAGGGTTCTGTTGCGAGTGTTATGTTTCAGAAAAATAAAAGTGATTCCGTCTTGTTTAGCCAAATTTATGAACTTTGATATTGCTAGATTTATTTTAATCTATGATTTAAATTCAATTGATCAAACATTATTTCAGTTGGGTTGTTAAAACCCAATTCTAATGAATTAGGATATTTTAAATGGCTTTGGAATGAGAATGCAAAAAACCCCCAATTGCATTGAATTGTGATTTTTTTATAGAAATTTGTTAAATTAAATTATAGATTTGATGGAAATGATTTTAATTAAATTGTATAATTTAATTGTGGAAATGAATTTTTAAATTGATATAATTGGATTTAAATAGATTTAAAACAAATAGAAATTGATTAAAATTATTTCATTGAAACCCAATTATTATTTCTTGTGAAAGAGGCATGTTTTTGACTAAAACACATATAGATTTTAAATGAAAAATTTAAATTGAAATGGACAAATGGGATTTAAATATTATTTATGAAATATTAAAATATATTTCCCCTCATTGATTGTGTAATAGCACAAACAAGCCATAGGTAGTTTGTGAGTGATTTGGACACACTCTACTCTATTACAATGTTCTAAAATAAGCATGCATCAGGTCACATCACTAATGGGATAGTGAAAAGTTTCCCTTGGTCAGTACATGGGGGATGGGTGTATACATAGATTATTAAGATCACATAGAGAGTAGAGAGTCCTATAGGTTTAAATGATATCATACCTCTTTGTAAGATGATCATATTTTGGTCATATTTTATATTTGAGATATAAATATACACTATAGTTGTTTGAACTGATTTACATTACTTATAAATTTACATAAACTTTTTCATGTAACTTTTTTATTTAAAAAAATTTATAAATAGTCCATCATTTGAAAATACTTTTCCTAAAATATTTTACCATCATTTTAAAAGTATATCATGTCTTCTTTAAATATTATTTGAAATTCCAAACCCTTTTCACATTAAAATTGAAGGAATTCCTTTGGTTAATCTATTATTGGAATATATTATTTAATCCTTGCTTAGACCCTACTAGGTTTTTATCTCAAATCCTACTTAGGACATCAGTTTTTTTAAGATTTTATCTTTTCAGTTTTGAGGAAGGGGAAAGGATCATGTGGGGGTAGATCTAGTTGTCCAACCATGGTTTTAGTGAGTTGTGTCCTTAGGGACTTGGGTTGTTTTCCCTATTTTGTTACACGGGACGTATTACATTGGGATTTGGTGCGTTGTTGACTTCTAGTTCATTACTCCTAGTGATGTTTGTTTTGTTACGAATAATGTTTTTTCCTTTTCTTCCTCTATTTTTTGTGGAAATCTTATTCCCAGATTCATGTTGAATGATGAAAAGTAATAGTCACTAGACTATGGGGATCGGGAATGCCCTTCAGGCATGTTAGGGAAAACCCAGATATCGGGTTACCAGGGTACCCAATATTGTTCATGGTAGGCTATGTGTCTAGACCCAAACCATTTGAATTTTTATGTTTTTTCATAATATAAGGATTTCATTTATATTTTATTAATTTAAATGGTTAAATAATAATGTATGTGAAAAATTAGTTTTTTATATAATGAATAAAAAAATTATTTTTGGGAATCATATAGTTTCAATAAATATACCTTTTTAATGAAATCATGAATTTATGTAATAAGGGATATTCTAATAAAATATTAATATGAAATGATATTTTATAAATTTAAATTATAATATAATTTTATGAATTCAAATGAAGTTTTTATAAGGGTCTAAAAACTACTACAGTTTAAAAGGTGTATTTTCTATAAATACGGGTTTTTGAATTAAAAGTTCGATTATAATATTTAAATAATTATTTTGATAAGATAAATATTATTTTTTTAATCATGACATCAAAATTATCTAGTGGATAAATTTTCAGAAATTTCTAAGATAGTATTATTTTTGGATAAAAATTAAATACACCCTAATAATTTGGTATGTATTATGACATCATAAAATCTCCAAAGTTTTTTAATATATAATGTAGAGTATTTAAGAAACAAAAATTGTTTTTCCTCTTTAAAATAAGATGTGTTTGCTGTATTTTTAGTAATTTTATAAACCCTTAATAAATCCTCCAAAACATATATTATATTTTTGGGTTTAAAAAAATTATATATAAATGTGACTTAATTACACTACACAATGGGAATTATTTTAAGGATTTAGGTTCATATAATTATTACATAAGGAAATAAACTTCTCTTTGGTAGAAACCATGGGTGTAAATCATGGTATTTTTTATATTTTGGATTAATTTATCATTTAGAGTCCAAAAATTATGTTTAGAAATTAAAATTGAATTCTCCACTATTTTGCAATAAAAACCCACCCAATCCATCACCCCTCTTCACTGAAAACCCATGGATCATTAATATACTCTACCCTTTCCTCCCTATAAACCAAAAAAGGAGGCTTGAGCTCTTAAGAAGATCATATAAATATTTTAGATATCCCCTCTCAAGGTAAGGGATCATCTCCCTCTTATATTAAATCAAAAACCTTCTTTATATTATGAGTTTTGATATACAATTTTTCATGTTGGTATATAACCTTACAAACTCCTCTTTTTATCCTTAGGATTTCTGTATGATGATAGACCCCTTTCACTCTTGTTAACCTATTCCAAGAATCTTTATGTACCAATGTTATATTGACAAAATCTCCCAGGTATTTTCCATATCAAGCATTTATGTAGAGAGTAACCATCCCCAATTATACTAATGGTTATTCACCTAGAATTAACTATCATTCATTGATTTGGTCAATCTATGTATATAAACTTGAATCTGTAATCAAGGAACTAAAAATGATTAAATAGATCATTATATTTTATGTTTTATGTGTCACACTTATGCTTGTACATGATATGAATGTGATGGGTGGGTCTGTAATTATATATCCATCCAATTCATTGGGTAATGTTTTTTATAATTATATACCTTTTAAGGTGAACATGGGGTTACAAAAATAAACTATGTTTTAACTTTCTATGTATTAATCCTTGTCTTATATTTATGATATTATGTTCTATGTTGTTCCAACATTCCCATGTTTCCTTTATGATATCATATTGTATCTTTATTTGATGGTCATGTTTATGATTCTCACTCAACTTATATTACCTTTATATTCTTCTTTATTCACATGTGCTAATTTGACCTATGTTATGTTTTCATTATTCTTATACTAGTATTTTTAGATAACAACTTTATTATGTACATACCTAGATAAACTCATGTTTTTTTATAAGAGAAATGTAAATTTTAACGGAATTATATAGAGTTTTAGTTCATATAATTTTATTTTTATTGAAGGTCACTATTATATGTTCCTAATTACCAAAATAAACTAGGCATAATGATCTCATGGGTTTGTATTAAGTGTATATTTCTGTAATAAATCAAGAGTTAATGAATATTAATATATGGTTTGTTATATTTTTAATTAGAGGAATGTACAATAATTTTTTTCATTAGGATTAGAAAAACATAGATAAATTTTTAGGAATAAGAATAAACATAGTAAAACATCACTAAATTTTGGAAAATTATAAAGTGCGTGGTTTCAAAGAAACCAAATATCTTTCTAGATAATATAAGTTGATTTGGATAGATAATAGTTGTACCCAGTTCTACTAACCATAAAAAGTGTGAATTGGGATTTGAATCAATCATCAATTGGTGGAAGATAAAAATGCCTTTCTGCACACATTGTTTTTTACTCCCACGGGATATGCTTAGGAAAATTAATAAGCTCCATACAATACCCTATGAAGGAAAATAATTCCCATTATATTTCATGTTAAGAAATAGATCATGGATAACTTTGATTAAAAACTACAAATTCATAAGTTTGAAATATATTGCATTTATGAGTTTTCCCTTCAATGTTCATAGTATCATTTTTATATGTTTAATAGTTTTAAAATTATCCTCCCTATATATATTTTGTTAAATTAATTAATTGGAACTAGAATAAAATAGTTAAAGGTAATATTATTGTTCATTCCTGAACTAAGAATGTCTTTTTTGAATTTGAATCTACACATTATTTTATATCATGCATGTTTGGTAGTACTATTCAAACACCACTACAAAACATATAATTCAGGTTATTAGTAAAGATGAGAAATGGTTCAATTGAGGCATCCTAAGAATATAACTCACCCCTATCATAATTTTTGGGATGTAATTCCTAGAAAACATTTTGATATTCCCTTAATTAAAATAAGATGAAATAATGGGTATAGATTGGCCTTCCTTATATTTTTCAAATAAAAAAGTATTGAGAAAATGAAATTACCCATCATATCATGAATCAAACTTCTATTATCTACAAGTGAAACAAGGATTGTAAATTTTATTTGGTATTATCATATCAAGTATTGATATTATTTCCTTTTAATAATTCATATCTATGAAAAATTATTTAGACTAAGGAAATATCACCATTGATAGCATGCCCATTAGAAGGGAATTCACAAATGTGTTTCCAAAATAATTTCTCGATCTTAACCACAATCGATAAGTTGATCATTTAATAAAACTTGTACCAAAATATTTTCCAATATTAAAGATTATAAATACAATTTCCACTTTCGAACTTGAATTATTAAATATGTACATATAGTATAATATTGATAAAGGGTTTTTATGACCATGTGTTTCACTATGGTTTGCACCAGTCCTATTCATAAATAAGGTGGAAGAGATACCGTGTCTCTGAATTTAATATAATGTGATCAATAATACCATGATATTGAAAAAGTATCATATTCCATGAAATAATTATTTTTTTGATCAGTTATGTAGATCATGATACTTCTCTATCAATGGATATGATATTATTAAGTAATGGTGAATAAGAATTATATGCCCAAGACTAATATTCTTACATGGTACGAGAACTACCAGTTCATAAAGATTCAATTTGGACTCACTAATAATCATTCTATCTTCATGTATTAAATGAATCGAGTATTTAGGAGTGAACTAGAAAAAACTGTGGAATTATTTATATATAATATTCTTATCTACTATAAAATAAAGTAAGAACTCGAGGAGTATTTAAACATTGTACAAATGACCTTGAAAAAGGAAAGGTTGTATTTTAAGAACATTACATACATGTTTTTTATTGGAGTAAGTAACATTCATGGGTAATGGATTGTAACAACCTTGGAAATATTAGAATAAATCATACATTTTTTAGATATTATAGATTTATATTCATTATAAAAATATGAATTAAATTTTCCATCCAAAGGATAACGATTAATTTCTAGCTAAATTGGATGTTAGGTATTATATGGTTTCATATAAATTATTTGTTTCCAAATATTATAATTTTAATTTAAAAAAATGAATTTTATTTTTTTATTCCTCGTATGAAAATTATATTAGGATTAGTATTGAGAATTTTATGAAAATATTGATTTTTTTATAAAATGTGAAAATGAAGATATTTATTGAAATCTTTATTTTCATTTCAAATATTTAAAAAGTTAAATTATAAATTTGATTAGTTTTAATATTAAACTTGTTCATTTTAATCTAATAAATATCTAATTATAGATTTTGGAATGAATTTTAAACTTAAATTTAGTATAAAAACAGTTTTAAACCTAAAAATGGCATTTTCTTAAAAACTGTTTTTCATCACCTTTTTTGATTTAATTTTAAATTAAGGTATTGAACACTTTTATCATGTATATTTAAAAATGAAATACATATTTTGAATTAGGATGTTCAAATTTGGTAAATATATCCATTTTATTTTTGGTCAATATTAATATTAGGATTATTCATTTTATTACCATGGTAAAGATTAAATTAAGTAATTGAAGGTAAAAATAATCTCACAAGGACTATAAATATAATATCCCTAAACCCACACTATAAAATTTCATATTAAAGAAAATTAAAATTATATTTTTAAAATTGATACCAATGACGGTGACCTATATTTCTCCATCCAAAACATACAAAATCAAAAGGAAACACTAGATAACTAATACTACAAATGAAATTTTAGATTAAATGTTTTAGAGAATTAGGATAAACTCTTACATAATATATAATCATGAAATTAAATGATAATTTCTACCTTTAAAACTATATTTTATTATTTCATATTAATTTATGATCATAATCGATATTAAATCATTCTAGACATAATTCATTTAATAAAATTCATGATAACTTGGGGAAGAGAAAAAAAATACGGTTCAAATAAAATAACCAGAAATGTTAAACATAATAATTATAAATTTAATTTCATCCTTGAGTATAAGAATATAAGAAAATTATGATGGCATAATTAAAGTGCATGATCATGCCATAATAATACACATAGACATCGATTCATATATCAATAAACTTGTAACCACTAAATAAGGCATTCATAAAGGCACGATTAATGAGAATTAGTAATCATGTTCCATGTGATATCATTATTTATCCAAGGAATAATTTATAACCATATAAATTGTAATGAAAACATATTGTAATATTAGGACATTATCTTTATATCACTTCATATAAAAGGAATTAGAAATATTGTCAACTTCAATATCTAGAGGAAAAATTCATTGGAGGGATATCACAGACCTACCCATAATTGGTTTACAACTGAACAACCCATCCATGATTTGTAACCAAACCACCCATAATTGGTTATTAAGGGAACCACCTTCTATTATAAACAATGTCTAATAATTATATCATGAACAATGTATAAGGATAATTAATTTCATCTATACTCATTTAAATAACTATTATTTTTTACAGAACATGTCTTAACATTGGAAAATATATGGTTTCCGTTTAAATATATTTTTAACATGATTAAACCATAGAAAATAAATGAGTCCCATAATAATCTCCTTGAAACATTATTAAACAGTTGAAAATAAATGGGTTCAAGGTATATCTATTTGAAACTATCTCAATCCATCAATAAAAATAATGAGTATGGTATCATTAAAAAATATCCCAATTGAATCATATATAATAATAAGGGTTATTGATGTTGATTTATTGAAATATTATTAATATATCATTAAAACATTTTTGAGGAAAATTAATTTTCAATTTTAAAATCACTTTTAAAAAATAACAAATCCCAAAATTTTGTGAGAATAATTTTATTGGAAAAAAATAATTAAAAAATATAATGGAATCTTCAATTAAAATAATGGGAATGAAAATAGTAAAATATGTTCATATTATAAAAGTTAAAAATAAACATTTTTTTTCAAAACATTTTGAAATGGGATATAAAAGTGACCCATTTAGAAAGATATAAGAAAATTTTTTTCAAAAAAATTTAAAATAAAGTAAACGATTATGTAAAATGGACTTATGAAATCATTTATTTTAATAAAATATTGTTTTTGAAAATATCTTATAAAACATGTATGTGTAAGATAAAGATACCCCATATAAAATAAAATACAAGATCAATATCACTTACAAATGACATTCTTGATGTGTATTCAATCATTAAGTGAAGAAATGGAAATTAAACATGATAAAAAAATTAATGAAATATTTATGTGAATTTAATCTGGTTCAATAAAATAAAATAATATTATTTCCTTTAAAATAACCTTGAACATAATCAATCCAATAAAGAAAATATTTGGTCACATAAAGCCTTTCCCACTTTGTTAAATTTTCAATCATAAACCACATGAATAAATTACATGAATTTAAACATTAAAAATAATAAAAATAATTATATTCATGATATAAAAAGTAAAAGTGTTATTATATAACATCTTATAAAATAATATTGGTGTATAAAAAGACATATTTCCCAAAGAAGACAATTTTAGACAAGTAACAATTACAATGATCATATCATGAAATTGAGAATTAATCGACGAATAAATTATGTGTATCAAATTTAAATACACATTAAATAAGTGTAAATACAAAATAATATAATAAAAATTTATTACATTCATAATTTGATAATATTAAACATAATTAAGTCGTAATGTACCCCACTGAAATGAAATTGAATCATGATATTATTTTCCACTTGTTAACATTGATATAAAATACCCTTGGATAAAATAATTCAAATTTAATCTTAAAAAATACCATTATTAATGAATAATTAAGTATAATACATGTAAAATGGGTATTATATACACCATATAAAATAAATTAGGAGCATAATAAAAAAATATACATAAATAAAATGAAATATATATGAAATCCCTAACGAATGTGGTAATATCTAAATCAAAACCACTTGAAACAGAGAACCTCATATTGATATTTAAATACAAATAACTTTCTTGAAAATAATCATAAAATAAATTAATGGTAATTATATACACCACACAATAAAAACAATTGATGAATATGGAATATGTCTCAAATAAATAAAATGTGAGATGAGAAACCCTTACCTACAGACCGGATTTCATTATACATTTTCAAATTTCAAGTATAGTATACATAAATTAAGTATTTAATTTGTTAATAAATTTATTTAGTTTTAATATATTTTACTTAAATCATTTAATTTATTTATTTTTAATGAAATATTTAAATACATAATCATTTAAGTCAATGTTATGTGTTTCGGGGTTATACAGTTCATTGTTTCAAAACTGATTCGGTGTGTTGATTGTGGTCAAAGATATCACTATATAAAAGAATAAAAAACAATAATATTGACTTATTTATCATATATATAAATTAATTATACATTTAAAAACAATCATAAAATATTATTATGAAAAATGAACTATGTTACGATCATGAACATAGTAGAACATATGTACACATGACTAACAGTTCCATTTTTAAATGATCCTTATGGAAAAGTGGTATATATTATTTTATCTTAAAATAATAATAATTATATATTAAATATCATATTATTTCATTAAATATACTCATATATATATTTTATGTAATGTGGTGATGGTAAAAATCACATCACTTCCAGGAGGTGGTAGTCCACATGTACCCATGAACAACATTATGATTTTTTAGTGTAAGAAATAAAATGATATATTATCTATTAATAATGATAAATATTTTATTAATATAAAAAATATGTCATGTATATCACATATTCTTATTATATTTATCCTTATTTATAGTGATAGTCACTTTTCATACATAAACATTACATAACTTTTGTGTAATAGTTAAAAACATTTTACAAACGGATTCCCAATGACTATATTAGTTTATTGCCATTGGAAATATGGAAACACAAATAATATTAAATAATCAAGCTAAATTTTATACCACTAGGATCACCAATACTAACACCCATCTTAAATATTTCATACATGAAATATATCATCATAACCTAGGTAAGTAAAAATTTAAATGGTGTGATATCATATTCTCATTAATGGTACAAAAGGGAGAAATGAAAGCATAAACATGAAAATAGGGGTATGTGAATTTGATCATAACAATAGAAGATCATACCTTTCATATCACAGATCATAAAAATGAGTTATGAGATAAATATTGGTATTTTATAAGACATTAATCATAAGAAAATAAAAATCATAATCCATGAAATCATCAATGGGTAATAAGACATAGAATTTGTGGCATACATATAAGAATAAAAGTATTTATTTCAATACTACCTAACAAGACCTTTATAACATGTTAGGCTTGGGATATGACCTATATACCTTATTTGTACTGGGAATAACAACTCGTATACCCTCTTAACCTTCTTGTTTTCGAGCATGGGCTACATCCTCAGTACCTCTTTTTTATACTTGGAATATAACCAATTAACCTTCTTGTTTTTAGGCCTGGGATAAAACACAGGTTCCGTTTTTTAGTCTTGGGATCCAACCTACGTAACTTCTTGTTATTAGGATTGTGATACAACACAAGAACCTTCTTATTTTTGTGTTTGGGCTATAAACCATGTACCCTCTGATCTTATATACAAATTATCATTAACCAATTAATTTTAGGGATATATAGTTCCAATCAATATTATAATAAAACCATTCATACATTTTATAAATATAATAAAACTTTTATCATATATTGACCCATAAAAATAGATTGGTTCTATAAACATCAAATAATACAGAGTGAAATAAATTGGGTTTCCTTATAATTTCATCACATCTGAACCAACATAAAAGAGATATGATTCATGGTAATTGAATCAATGTATGACCAATGAAAATAAAATGGTTTCAAAATAAAATAACCCATGTTAGAGAAAAAGGTGTCATAAGAATCATTTTATTGAAATATGAACCAGTCAAGAAAGAATATGAATGGAACCTTAGGATCATTTCATAGAAGTTCATGTGTTACATCAAAATAAGTTATCATAAATGTAAAACAACTTGGGAGGATATTTTGAAAACATTTATTGAGTTAAATATACTTTATTATTGTAAAAAGGATCTTTAAAACATAAAACCTTTTGAAAAATATTTTCCATAAAAAATTATTAAATACGCTTGAAAAAATTCTACATAACATTTCCTTTAAAATAATTTTAAAAAAATTTATTTTAAAAATTTTCTTTTAAATATAAAAATAAATATTCAAAAAATCAACATTGGGTTTGTTATTACATGTAATACAAAGTAAAAAGAACATTATTTTTATAGGGTTAATTTATTCGAAAAATAACTCATTGAGAAATAGAAAATAATATTCTATTGAAAAATAGGTAAAAGAATAAATGGTTAAAAATTTATTTTAAGTATTTTAGGATAATTGTATAATATTAATGGCAACACTTTTTAGAATAAATTGTTTTGAAGGACCAAATATTTATGACCGAAGAGAGGGTAAAGTCAGGATTTCTTAAAAACACTTACTTCACTATATTATGTATAAAAGATTGGTAAAATGGGACCAATACATGAATATATCATTAATAAATTAGAGATAAGAAACATAAATAGTGTTATTGAGATATGGATCATAATATTTCATCAAAGGAAGAATAAACAAAAACAATATTTAAATGCGATGAGATTATTTCAATAAACTCTTACCACTTGGTATCCTTGAACTATACACACCATCTAAGAAAATGAAATTATAAGATGTTTAAAAGATCTTCAGAAGAATAAGAATTAGCATATAATATTTAAAATTCATTATACACACCTCATGGAATGATATAGGTTCATAACATGGCATGTGTCTTGAGGAAGGAAATTTATGATGAAATTACCTTACTGATTTGGTATCTTTTCAAACATTAACCCCGCAAGAGAATGATCATAAATTGTATATATAAATACCCATAAATTTAACTATTTGAATAATATAATAATTATATGTGAAGTACACACACTACACAAAAGGAATGGTAGGTGAATAAAACATGTATCTCACTGAAATAAAAAGTGAGATGAAATCCTCTTACCAAGTGTCTTGAGTATCGACATACCCATAAAAGCTTCCTATATAATAAACGTATATTTATTATACATATTTTAATGAATAATATTATTATTATAT
The DNA here is from genome assembly GCA_963277665.1 of Viscum album. Taxonomy (NCBI): domain Eukaryota; kingdom Viridiplantae; phylum Streptophyta; class Magnoliopsida; order Santalales; family Viscaceae; genus Viscum; species Viscum album. The sequence goes on along the minus strand of OY728146.1, from coordinate 737,048,264 downwards.
ATATATTTCCATACATGTTTTTATTATGGAATTATATTACCCTCTTGTTAATAAATCTATGTTATGGTTTCACTTTGGGTAATATCCACATTGTTTTTTCGCATGTCTCGTAATTTCTAATATGTTTGATCCTTATAATTATGTCATGATATAAAAAATGTAAACCATGATATAAATATTATTTATAGTTATTATATTACTATTATTAGAAAAACATATATAATATATAAGTATTAAATGTAATACACTATTCCTGGAGATGGTAAGCTGTTTGTATGCATGAACGATGTTTTCGTTTTTATTTTCGTATTGAAAGGAAGAAACAAAAATACGTTTATGTATATAAGTATTTTAAAAATTATTATAGTATCATAATTATATCATATATATCACATATATTTATGAATCCTCTCTTTAATTCATTGTGTGTACTATGTAAACGAATCGCATCGCTTTGAGGGGCTTGTAGCCAACACTTCTCCAAACGTATTTATCATATTTTATCCAAATTGAAAGTAAAAAAGATATTTGTTATAAAAAGAATAAATAAGAATAAATAAATAATAAATTTAATATATTACATATATTAACATTTTTTAAATCATAATTTTCTCTATGATAGTTTCTAAAGGAAAACTGAATAATCTTAATTTAGTGAGGCGATAGTTCGTCGCACACATATACAGTATGTCTGTTACCCATTAGATGGAGGTGTGTGTAAGTGTAGGTCACAGAATTATAATAAAAACCTATTAATAAATTTACGATCCTGGTGTTTTTATAAAATAAGGTAATAACAAGTGTGTAGGGGTGGAGAATGAAAAAAAATAAAGGATCTCAAGAGAATTTATTACCTCTTAATCGTGTAACACCTTTTTTTGTGCCAAAATGATTCCATGGATTGATTTATTCCAAATGAGAGGATTATATGAGGAAGGGTGTAAATTTTTCGAAGTGTATTGGGAATATCTTGGCTTAACCTACATGGTTTTAGAGGTTTTAAGAGGAGGGAATGTTGGTGGCCTTGTATATGGAAGGGAAAGGACACAAGTGTCATTTTTGAAAATAAGTTAGGTGTACCAACGTTTTAACCTAAAAAATTCATAAAAAATAAAAAAACTCAATAATAAAAGTTTATTGTTTGAATTATTTTCATAAAATGGGTTTTGGAAATATTTATGGGTTGTTCTGGGTCTTAAATGTATGGTTTAGAACTTTCATAAGAAAATAGTTCTCTTAACCATTATAGTTAAGTTTATTCAATTTCACTGTAATTTTTGGTCCAAAACAATTTTCCCTATTTAGATATTGTAAATTTATCTGACTCTAAATATGGAATACATTGTTTCAATTTCTAATTAAAAAAATGGCAGAATATAAATAAAAAATAACCCTACGTAGGGGAAGACCCTTCATGTTTCTAAATTAAAAATCTCTAAACTTTTACTACGTTTTATACACAATTTCTATGTGAAATTGAATTGAATAACCTAAATTGGATTAATTTATAAAAATATGATCTAATTAAACTTTTAAACAAAATTAATATATAATTTATCACTATAAATAAAATATATAAAAGTTTTGAATTAAAATTAGGTATTTTTCAATATTCTTTTAAAAATAAGGTTTCTCAGAAAAAGCCCCATATTTCCCCCTAAGATTATTTCAACATTATAAATTAAGAAATTATGTTTATGTTATGAAATTAAATTTCTAAATTACTCTAATATAAATTTTATTTGTTCTCATAAGGATATGAAAGGTAGTTTATTTGAGAAAATAATATTTTTAAACATATAAGGACTTTACAAAAAATTATTTATTTCATTATTAATATGTGTTATTTATGTAAATAAATTATAAAAAATATTTTAGAAGTAGTCATTACAATTTATATTCGTATTTTTACTGGAAAGATTATAATTATATAATTTAAATAATTTTAACAATAAAATGATCTTTTGTAGAAACTCAGTGTTGCATATAACTTATGACAAGTTCGGTTTGCTTGTGGCATATGCGAAGTCACAAGATAACCCTTATTTTACTTATAGAGAATGATGTAAAGACTTAGAATTTTCAAGGAAAAATTTTTCTTCAGTTAATTGGAATTTTACAAGTCCACAGTTTCTGACAGTACCTGATTCCAAGGACTTGTGTGCCCGGAATCAATTTATGAAGTTTTCCTCGGGTACGTTCAGTAAACATACATGTGGGTTTTCTACCTTTTGAACCAGTTCTTGGAATTGAAATCTGAGGACACTGATGAACTCGCAGTGCTGGTATTCTCTTAAGGGGACCTTTACCATAGTTGCGTTTTATGTGGGTTGAAAGTAAATTTTTGGGGATTTAGAATAAATTAAATAAAATTGTTGTACACAATTTTATTTATAATTGGTAGTTAAATCCTACAAGGGGAAGTTATAGGTGGGTCCCACACCCACGTAACCCCCATGAGAGGATAAAGTGAGGTGGGTCCCATATGAACCCCTAACCTTTCAACTTCCCTTAACTCCCCCCTTTTAATTAATTTTACAACTCCCCCCTTAATTAATGTGATCACTTCACCTCCCTCCCTCCCATCAATTTTTGCCTACACTTTTTAATTAATGAATTGATATATTCAATAAATTAGATAATGTGTTTGAATTTTGAAATTCATGTGTGAATAAAATAATAGCCTTAGCTATTATTTTTGTTTGGCAATCGTTGTGTTGGGAGAACTTTGGGAGAGCTCTGGAGAGTTAGAGGATTAGTGTTTCTCTCTCGATGAAGAATAATGACAACCATGAAGAATGACGTCCACTTCGACGAAGAATGCAGATTCCTCTGAAGAACAATGACGTGTCTTCCTTCCTCTTCCTCTGTGTCAAGGGAGAAGACACCACTCGTGAGGAACGCCATCTACGATAATGACTCTTCCTCCAATGTTGACGGGATGACACTGTTCACCGTGACACCGTCTTCCGTGACGCCCGACTACCGCGATGCTTGTCTTCCACGAATCGTCGATGAACGAACCTCAATTACATGGTAGGGGGATATTGTATAATTTTATATATGTGATTTATACCCATGAATTTGGGAAATTATTTGTTGGGTGATTTTTTGAACCACTAACGTGATGGGTACGGGAAAACGAACAAGTCTGGACCCACCGCCAACTTGTTCGTGATGCACGATTTGTTGGGTGACGGGCGAACAGAAGGGAAATGACGTTTTGAGGCCGTCTCAGTGTAGAGAAAAACCGAAGAGGGCTGCAGGAGCAGATGAGAGGCAAAACGGACCACCAGAAGGACTCCGGTGGCCTGCGAAAGATCGCGGCATGGGTCGCCGGCGCGGCGACACCGGTGACAAGAGGTGGCATCTGACACTGGTCGGCCGCCTGAAGGCAGCGGCACCCTGGCACACCACTGGAGAAAGACCACCACGGCACCAGCCATGGAGGAGGTGGAGTGGAACCCGCGCCACGCAGGTTCCGAGGAGGTTGGGCGGTGCCAGCCTGGCGCCGTCGTTACGAAGAACCGGGGGAGCCCCCGCCCCCCCCCCCCACTCGGCCAGCCTGGCCGAGCCGCTGCCGGCCACCGAGCGGGGCCTCCTGCCGCATCGGCCGGGTAGCCCTCACGCTGGCCGGGACTCAGCCACCGGGCCACGCCACGCCCTACCGGTTTGGACCTGGACCCGAGTCGGGTCGACCGTGTTCGGGCAGACCCAGGGTGGGTTGGGCTAGGTCGGACCGGGCAGAGACCCCCCTCTTCAGACCATTTTCTGTTAATTGCCCATAACATGAGCTGTGGACCTCCGATTGACGCAACATCTATTGCGTAGGATTTCTAGGATCGAGATGGGTGTTTTGGTATATTACATACATGGTTTTGGCGATGTTTGGGTATGGATGGGTTGGTTTGAACTAGAAACTAATAGGGCCATCGGAGCGGAAATAGTTATAACTTAAGGACCGAATGTCCGATTGACGTACCCTCTACTAAGTTGGATTCCTTTTTAAGAAATTGTTCTTTTGTATTACTCCACATGAGGCTTGGATGCCGTTGAACTATGTTTGGGTTGGTTTTAGCTTAAAAACCAACCGGGCACCTGTAACGAAAAGGCCAATAACTCTCAGACTGGACGTCCGTTTGTCGAACCGTCAACGGCGTTGGTAATTTAATTGAGAAATGTTCCCTTTGAGTATACCCCATGGGAGTTCAGGTACAGTTGAGATATGGTCAGGTTGGTTCGTACACGAAACCAACCGGGCCCCTAGGATAAAAAGGCTAATAACTCACAGACCGGGTGTCTGATTGACCTTCCGTCTGTTGCGTTGCGACCCCTATGACATGGTGGACTTTTGAGATTCTTCTTCATGGGACTTCGTGACAATTGGAGTATCAAACTGTATCTCATGGAGTGGATCCTCCCAGAGATGAGCATACGGAGTACAGAGACATAGTAGCTGGCTGAGACCTGATGACTGCTTTTCTGATTCTTTTCGGAGTGACATGACTGGCCCAGTGGGGAGCACTAATGTGTGAGGTGGTAGACCCATGGAGGAGAAGCGCTACTATGTGAGGTGGAAGACTCGTCGTACTCGACAGGAGGATTACCTATGTTGGCTATCAGGGAGAGTGCTACTATGTGAGGTGGTAGACCTGTGGTACTTGATAGGAGGAGTACCTCAGCAGTTTAAGGTTAGTGAGTAGATACTCAGAGTCAGGACAAGACTACATTACTTCACAAAGGAGCAGTTCTCTAGTAGCCGTAGTTTCGACAGCATGAACAAAATCTTGGTTTGAGCTGAGTCATTGACCTTTGTGTTTTCCTCATGATTGATATGGATTACTTGATAACTTAGGTATATGTATGGGAATATACCTATGTAATGGTTATCCATTGAAATCATACTTTGTGGTTTATTCTTGTTTGATTTTGTGAGACCTTTAGGGTCTCGGGGAACCTACTGAGTTTCATTATACTCACCCCGGCATGGGATATGCCCGCACCTCATTGTGTTGGATGCAGACAACAGACAGTGCCGACGAAGGCCGAGAGCACCAGGAATGGATGGTACCCGGATGTGGACACTCAGTGTGACAGCACACGGAGCAGACCGATAGATGTGGAGTGCTAAGGAGGACATCTGTACCTACACTTCAAGTAGGAACCCAGAGGACAATCCATGAGCTACTTTCACCATTCAGTTGTTTGCCTATTTCTGTTGTACTTTCTTCAGTTGTAGTTGTACCTTTTTGTTGGGCTTGTATTTCCGGCCCCTTTGTACTTTCAGCACACTTGATATACATCTTTTCTTAGTGTTTTCTTCCACTTTTACTCTGGTAGTGTGTGTAAAATTTTATAAAGGCAATGCCTTCCCAGTTTTTAGGGAATTATGCCTTTGTTGAGAGTCGCCAGCCCCTGGATTATGGTAGGCGGGCATGGGGTATTCACGATACGGGCCCTAGGGGATGGGTCAGGACAAATTGGTATCAGAGGATGTTAGATCTACGACATAACTTGGACTATGATATTTTAATTCTGTTAAGAAATAGTTTTAAGGATACTAAGTGTGGTTTTTAGTTAAGGGTGCCCAATGTTGTTGCGGGCGGACGACGTATCCATACACCAGGATCCAGACATCTGATTTCCGACTCATTGCACGAAAACACTGAATGTGTGTGTGTTTTTAAAAGTTTTCTTTAAGTCAGCTCAAACCAGGTCAGCTAACCAGGTCTTAGCTTTGACCGTGTCACATTTGTTTATTTCAGGATGCCTCCCCGCGGACAACCAGCTAGGGCCCCGAGAGCTGTATGTACTGACAGCCCGCCGAGCGATGAGGCTTAAGTAGAGGGCCCTTTTCCAGTTGAGGCACCGGCAGATGCACTAGTAGTACTACCACCTCTTTGGCCACCGATTCCACTAGCCCCAACAGCAGGAGACGTAGGCTACTTGAGCACGTTGTACGAGTTCTAGTGCCAGAGGTCACCCATGTTCTGGGGAGAGATGGACCCACAGGTGGCTGAGGATTGGCTGGAGGTTGTGGTGAGATTTTTTAGGCTAGTAGGGACACCAGCAGACTTCATGGTGATCCTTGTTGCTAGACTCTTTCACGAAGCATTAGGCCGATGGTTTATCCCGATCTTATAGATGCATGATGAGGTGACACTTCTATGGACAGACTTTGAGAGCCTATTCCGGCCGGAGTTTGTACTAGCCACCCTTAGAGCGGTGCAGATACAGGAGCTACTGCATCTATAGTAGGGTTGCATGACGGTGGCACAGTACGCAACAAAGTTCAGTGACCACTCCCTCTACTCCACTGATATGGTACGAGACCTGTTATTTAGGGGCCGAACCTTGCAGATGGGACTCAGGTGAGAGATCAGAGCTTCAGTTATCTCTCACACCATCCTGATGCAGACATGGGTGTTGGAGCGAACCCTCTTAGTGGAGATCTTCCTTTTTGCGCAGTCTCCAGCAGCGGAAACCACCACTAGCTGACATATAGTAGAGTCTTCTGCTGCTGGCAGTAGACAAATGATGCAAAGGTCCAAGAGGACCAGTTCTACAGGTGGTCGACCGCACGAATCAGGGTCGGTAGTGTAGGGCACCCAGGGTGGAGACAGAGCCAGACCTACCAGGAAGTGTTACTCATGTGATAGATAGGTTCACATGGCTCGTGACTATCCGACCCGCCACTCAGACAATCAGCAGATATATGAAGGACCTCCCAGTTAGAGGCAGAGGTTTTATCAAGGAAGACCGCAAGGAGAAGGTGACCGAGGTAGTGGAGATGGCCATGCAGATGGTGGTCGATGATGCTTCGAGGTTCTTCCAGCACCACCACCATATTGTCCACGCTGACCGCTGGGAACATGTGGACAAGGGAGAGAAAAACTTTAGGCAGCTGAAGCATACAACTATGGAGCTCCGAAAGCAGGTGGACAAGAGCAGAAATAGTTCTAGGCATAGAGGCCTTTGTTCATCGTGCTTCTAGATTTGTTAATCTCGTTTTTGTGGTTTCTTTGTGTCTTTGTACCTTGAGCTGCGGTAATAAAAGACTCTTTTCCTTTTGACATTTGCTTTTTCTCATTTTTGTGTGGAAAATACTAAGAGGTTCTGATTTAAACTATTCACTTGACCCTCACTTTTAATATTTCTACTAGAGGAGACCCAATAACCACACACTGATGCTGACAGTGTGACTCAACCATTCAAAGCAAGAGTAATGGTTGGATCTCTTGGTAGTAGCGTCGAGGCCTTATGACGTTGTCTATGACATGAATTTGTATCATTCATGTCAGGAATGACTTTATTAGTCAAAGGATGTGGTTCATCTAGGGGATGAGAGCAGAGTTCCCTTTTCGAAAAGGAGAAATCTTAGAAGCTCTTGTAGAACGTGGGCGAAGAAGGGTGATGTTGAGTTCGGACAATTGGCTAGTGACACCCATTGTTCATTGATCGAACAGTTTACAGTTTTCTCCAATATCAATAGTCTCAGGTGTGTCATCTTTTAGATGAATTTGAACCTAAGACAGAGGCGATGGCATGGGTTCCTTTGGGATTATGACTTAGAGATAGTTTATACTCATGGGAAGGGGAACGTTGTTGCAGATGCGCTCAACAGGAGGACTGGTATTCAGCAGCTAGGAGAGGCGACGAAGAAGCTAGTCATGTTTCTTATATCCTTTGTAGATATGGATGGTTCATCCTATCTACAATCACTCCTCTTTTTCATCAGCAGAGTAGGCAAGGTGGAGTACCGCTTGGCCCTTCCATGTATCTCAGCTGAGGTGATGCGTGCACGACCCATCCCACACCATCAACCATGAGGAGACGGACATCGATGACAGGGAGACGATTACGGAGGTCCTAGTGGAGATTGAGGGTCAACAAGAGATGGTCCTACTGGGATGGTTGATTCCTCTAGTGCACATTCGCTAGCAGCACGAGAATCTCCAGAAGAGCACATGGGAGTAGGAGGCTTCGATGTGTGCTCAGTGCCCCATTAGTTTCCGTAGTGTGTGTTGTAGCTTTACGAGGATGTAAATCCCAGAAGTGGGGGTAATGTAAGGACCTGGAATTGTCAATCAATTTTTTTTCATAAATTCATTGGAATTTTAAGAGTCCGTAGTTTCTAACAGCACCTGATTCCGAGGCCCGGTGTGCCCGGAATCAATTTTTAAAGTTTTTTCATGTACGTTCAGTAAACGTACGTGCATATTTTTCTATCTTTTGAACCTATGCACAGAATTGAAATCTGAGGACATCGATGAACTCACAACACCTGTATTCACATAAGGGGACCTTTACTGTAGTTGTGTTTTATGTGGGATGAAAGTTTTTTTTGGGTATTTAGAATAAATTAAAAAAAACTGTTGTGCAAAATTTTATTTATATTTGGTAGTTAAATCATACAAGGGGAAGTTATAAGTGGGGCCCACAGCTACATAACCCCCATGAGAGGATAATGTGAGGTGGGGCCCACACGAACCCTTAAACTTTCAACTTCCCTTAACACCCACATTTTAATTAATTTGACAACTCCCCCCTTAATTAATGTGATCTCTTCACCTCCCTCTCTCCCATTAATTTTTGCCAATACTTTTAAATTATTGAATTGAACTCTTCTATAAATTAAATAAAGTGTTTGAATTTTAAAATTCATGTGTGAATAAAATAATTTCCATAGCTATTATTTTTGTTTGGCACTCGTTGTGTTGGGAGAACATTGGAAGAGCTCTGGAGAGTTAGAGGATTAGTGTTTCTCTCTCGACGAAGAACGGTGATGACCATGAAGAACGACGTCCACGTCGACGAAGAATGCCGATTCCACTGAAAAATGGCGACATGTCTTCTTGCCTCTTCCTCCACATCAAGGGAGAAGACACCGCTCGTGAGTAACGTCGTCTATGACAACGACTCTTCCTCCAACGTTGTCGGGATGACACCGTTCTCTGTGACTATGTCTTCCGCGACGCCCGACTACCGCAACGCTCGTCTTCGGAGTCTCGTCGACGAACGAACCTCTATTACGAGGTAGAGGGATATTGTATTATTTTATATATGAGATTTATACCCTCGAATTTGGGAGATTATTTTTTTGGGTGATTGTTTGAACCACTAACGCGGTCGTTACAGGTTAACAATCAAATACGGACCCACCACCAACTTGTTTGTGATGCACAATTTGTTGGGTGACAGGTGAACAGAAGGGAAAAGACATTTTGAGGTTGTCGCAATGTAGAAAAAACTAGAGAGGGCTGCAGGCACAGACGCATGGCAAAACGGACCACCATAATGACTCTGGTGGCCCGCAGAAGATCCCAGAGGCACGGGTCGCCACTGCGGCAGCACAGGTAAACAAAGGCAGTGGCCGCCACTGGACGACTGCCTGGAGGAAGCGTCTCCCTAGCGCACCGGCGGCGGAAGACCATAGTGGCACCGACCATGGTGGAGGTGGAGCGGAACCCACCCCGCACGAGTTCCGGGGAGGCTGGGCGGTGCCAGCCTGGTTCCACTGTTATGAAGAACTGGGGGAGCATCCCCCCCCCCCCCCCCCGCCGCACTCGGTCAGCCTTGCTGAGCCGCGGCTGGCCACCGAGTCGGGCCACTTGTGCATGGGCAGAGCCGCCTGCCGGGCGGGCCGGGTTTCCCTTGTGTGGGTTGGGCCTTAGCCGCCGACCGGGCCATGCCCAACCGGGCCAGACCCAGACCCGGGTCGGGTCAACCTAGTTCGGGCCGACCCATGGTGGGTGGGGTCGGGTCGGACGGGGACCAGACCCCCCTCTTCGGACCATTTTCAGTTAATCACCCATAACGTAATCTATGGACATACGATTGACGCACTGTCAGTAGAGTTAGATTCCTTGGATCGAGACAGTCATTTTGGTATATTACACTAAAGGTTTTGGAGAAGATTGGGTATGGCTGGGTTGGTTTGAACCCAAAACCAACCGGGCCCTCATAGTAGAAACGCTTATAACATAAGGACCAGACATCCGATTGACGTACCTTCAACTATGTTGGATTCCATTTTATGAGACGGTTCTTTTGGATTACTCCAATTGATATTTGTATGTAGTTGGAGTATGTCCAAGTTGGTTTTAGCATAAAATCCAACCGGGCCCCTGGAACGGAAAAAACAATAACTCTCAGACCATATGTCCGTTTGTCGAACCATCGATGATGTTGGTAATTTTGTTGAGAAATGGTCCCTTTGAGTATACCCCATGGGATTTTGGGGTATAGTTGAGATACAGTCGGGTTAGTTCATACATGAATCCAACCGGGCCCCAGGATAAAAAGGATAACAACTCACAGACCGGGTGTCCGATTGACGCGCTGTCTGCTGCGTTCAGACCCCTATGCCATGGTGGAACTTTGAGATACCTCTTCATGGGACTTCGTGACACATGGAGTATCGAACAATATCTCGTGGAGAAGATCCTTCTGGAGATGAGCATACGGAGTACAGAGACCTAGTAGCTGGCTAAGACCTGATGACTGCTTGTCCGATTCATTTCGGAGTGACTTGAATAGCCCAGTGGGGAGCACTACTGTGTGAGGTGGCAGACCCATGGCGGAGGAACGCTACTATGTGAGGTGATACACCGACGGTACTCGATAGAAGGTGTACCTCTCTTGGCTATTAGGGGGAGCGCTACTGTGTGAGGCGGTAAACCCGTGGTACTCGATATGAGGAGTACCTCATCAGTCTAAGGTTAGTGAGTTTCACCTCAGAGTCGCGATAGGACTACTGTGCTCGACAAAGTAAGAGTTCTCCAACAGCCATCATTTCGACATCATGAATAATATCCTATTTTGAGCGGAGTCATTGACCTTTGTTTTTTCCTCAAGATTGAAATGGTTACTTGATAACTTAAGTAAATTTATGGGCATATAACTAAGTAATGGTTAACCTTTGAAAACATACATTGTGGTTTATCCTTGTGGATTTTTTGATACCTTGAGGGTCTCGGGGTCCCTACTGAGTATAGTTATGCTGACCCCTGCACGGGCTATGCTCGCACCTCGTTGTGTTGTATGTAGACGATGGACAGTGCTGACGAAGGCGGAGAGCACCCGGGCTATATGGTACCTAGAGGTGGACACTCGGCGTAACAGTACATGGAGCGGACCGACAGACGCGGAGTGCCGAGGAGGGAATCTATACTGACCCTTCAGGTAGGAACCTGGAGGATGATCCAGGAGCTGATTTCACCATTTAGTTGATCGTCTTTTTTAGTTGTACTTTCTTTAGATGTAGTTGTACCTTTTTGTTGGGCTTGTATTTCCGGCCCCTTTGTACTTTCAGCACACTTGTTATAAAAATATTCTTTGTGTTTTCTTCTTCTTGTACTCAGGTAGTGTGTTTTACGTTTTATAAAGGCAATGAATTCCCAATTTTTAGGGAATTAATCCTTTGCTGCTACTCTCCAGCCCCTGGCCTATGGAAGGCGGGTTGGGGGTAGTCACGTTACAGGCCCCAGGGGACGGGTCATGACAAAAGATAAAATTTAGGTTGGGTGTATTTCATGATTAATCTAGAATTTCATATAATTCAAGACAAACATAGTGAATTAATATAAAATAAATCATTTTCAATTTGACATGAAATGAAAAATTTCAAAAAGGTTAAATTAATTTGAAAAAAATAATTCAAAAAACATCAGGGTGTTACATTTTACCCCCTTAAAATAATTTTCTCTTTATAAATTCTTATGGGTTTTAAATGTTGTGATACTTGAAAGTTTCATTCATAAAATCCAATATTGTAAAAATGCATACTAAAACATAGCTTAAAAATGTAAAGTTGGAACAATAATTGTTACCCAAAGTAGCATATAACTAGGTATCCACATAGGATAACAAAGGTTTGTAGTGAATATTTGACATGAAAAAAAATAATTATTTATAGGGAGTGATTGAGGTCATCAATAAAAAATAATTTAATGATAAATGAAATATTGAGGGCCTCAAATTCATAAATATATGGTGATTTAAAAGGCCATCAGTTCAAAAACATCAATGAATTATGAAAACACATTTTATTTTAATCATTATCATAATGTTGAGTAGTTCTTTTATTGACCAAGAATGTATGGAAATATACATACTTGATATATTTCTATAAATAGAATTTTGTTCTTTATTTTTTCCTTTATCACATTATAATCCATCCATTAATTCTTCTAATGGATGTCCAGCAATTAAATTAGATGTAGAATCTGATAAAATACCATTTTAGTAGATCATAAGGCCCATAAAATAATGATAATTATAACTATTAATCTCTATATATTTGTAATAATAAATATGGTTAATACATTAATCTATAAAAATAAAAAGTATCTCTAATAATTCAGCATTAAAAATTATTGGAATAAAAAAATTTCACATTATCTAGAAATTAATGTTGGCATGTCATAGGAGTGAAACCCTTATCATCCTTTGGTCATGGGTTCAAGACCCGCATCCTTGACAGATATGATTGGTTGTCATTCGATACACATGATGCACTTTCATAAAATAATAATAATGCAATTTATAAAATAGGATATACATCCTTGTAATAAGGTTAATCACTAAATATCCTTTTAACTATGGGTTTCAATAAATCCTTAATACAAAAATACTTCATCATGAGTTTAACTTAAACTTTTCATGAATAGTTGACCTTATAAAAATTCTGAAAGATAAAAATACAAAACAGTATAAAGAAGTTCATAAAGTCATTATAAAATTTATCCTCTATGTTTAATCACATACCAAACAAGTGAATAACATTATTATATATTCACATGAAAAAATGTTCATGATATGAACTTCCATAAATCCTTATTGAAAACTTACTATCTTCCAAAGACACATCACCCATTATTCCTTAAATAATCACTTATCTAAAAAAGTATTTTCTATTGGAGGCTTGGGTTTATCCTTGTAAATATAGAAAATGAAATTGATTTTGTTAATCCAATGTTCATGTAGATAAAGTTAATAAAATCTTAGACTATAAAATGTTCCACTAAAGGGTTAACATTACTTTCATAGATCTTATTTTTACAAAGTTCAAGAAGAAATTATCCACTATGGAGTTTCCCCATTATCATGCATCACTTAATCCATTATGATTTCATAGGATTTATCTTTATCCTTTTTCTTTAGAGGTTATTGGTGTTGATCACCATTGTTAACCATTGGATTTGGGCACTTTTTGGTGGCACTCCCAAACTCCCTGAAATTGAAACATCGATGCGTGGTGGCTTCATCCAAGGGATTTTTCTCATTATTTTAATCATTATATAAGATTTTCCGATAACATCGACATTCATTTTATTGATTTCCTTCAATTATAAACATAAAATATTTACTAATCCCATTATGAAATTTCCCACTATGCTTACTTCCACACTTAGAGCAAAAAGTAAGGATCATCTTCTTAACTCCATGGTTTTTCAATTTCCATTTGAACTCCATCTTCCTCTTCTTATGAAAATCATGAGAATGTTACATTACTACAACCTACATTTCAAATATGATCACAAAACAAAAAATATCATCCTAGATTCCAAAGTATCATAAATATAACACCCTTATGAGACTTGGATTTAAGTTACTAAAGAACCGATAAACCTTACTTTTTTGTTTAGATGATAATTCTATAAGCATACCTTGAAAGTCTCATCAAATTATCATCACAGACACTGATAGATTCATTATAAGTTTTATTAAACTCAGGTAACATCTTTTCCATCTATGTACGAAGAACATTAGGAATGTACTTATTGAATAATAATTTTTTAAACTCATCGCAATCTGTGGATTAAATTTCCTCTTGATTACTCATATTATTGATTAGATTCTACGAATGATCTCTTTCACCTTCTAACTGATAAACAACCAGAATTACTTTCTCATGATCTAAACACTATAGAAAAGAGAATATCGTTTTAATGTTACTGATCCAGAGTTTAACAAAAAGTGGACCAGATGAGCCACAAAAAGAAGGTGGTTGTTACCACATGAAGGAATCCACAATATATTGGTCCCTCATTTGATAATTCGGAGTTTCATAATTATTCATATCATTAGAATGTTGTGTGAGTATAATAATGAGATTTTTAATTCTATCTCCCAAAGAATTCAGATTATAAGAATAAAAATCATTGCATTGGCCCTCATAATCCCCATTAACCGAGTTAATTTGGGTTCATTCCATTGAGTATATCAAAAAATATAGAATAAAAAATAATTATCATATAGAAGAACCACAAAATCAGGAAAAGACACTTATTAGATGTCTAAATTATGGCACCATCCATAATATATGAATCCATAGGTTTACCCTAGTTTATTCGTAGCCAAATTCTAATTATATCATTCATGATGGTTCTTGAAGTGTTTTTTAATTTACAATGAATATACAATTGGTGTTTTGAAATAGGAGTGCCAAAATGCATATTGTCATGTACCATATTACCCTTGAGTTAGGCCCGAAACAACTTTCTGAAGTTGTTAAACCTTGGTACATCTATTCCAGATCCACATAGACTTGTACTATCTATAAATGGATATATTACTAGGAAACCACCAAATCTATACTTTACTAAAATTCCAAGTCATTTTCCTATACTTTTCCATATCCTTATACTAATAGTTTGACATTTATTTAAGGTTATTGATAAATATCTCTCATCCTATCTTTCAAATTATAATTAAAATGTTTCTTCGATATAAATTATAGAGACCATCACTTTTCATTCATATAAATTACATAACATTTTCAGAATAATTGAAAAAATTTGACCAACAGATTCCCAAAGAAATTATTAGTTTATTTCCATTGGAAAAAATAAAAATAGACATCGACAAATAAGCAAGATACATTTTATACCATAGGATAACCAAGACTAGAACCCCTTAGATAGATCATACATGAAATATATCTTCATAACTAGGGGATGTAAAAATAAGAAGGGGTGATGTCAGGTGCTCAAAAGGTGTAAAAAATGGATATACACAAGCATAAACATGAACATAGGGGTATGAGACCATGATAATAACACTTGAAGATCATACCATGCATATCAAATATCATAAACACGAGTTATTGGATAAATCTTCATTGTTCATAATACATGAATCATAATGATATCAACCTCATCAGCCATGAAATCCTAACTAAGGAATAAGACTTAGAATTTTTTGCATACATAAAATAATAGAAAACTTTATTCCTAGGATACGTACCTAGACCATTATAACTTGGTATACTTGGGCTATGACCCAAGTACCCACTTCGGGCTTGTGATTACAACCTCTGTACCCACTTAATTTTAGGTTTTCGCTAAAACCCATATACCTTTTTTTCTGGCTTTAGATACAACCTATTTACCCTCTCAAATTTATAATTGGACTATAACCCATGTAACTTATTGTTTTTAGGATTGGGATACAACTCATGAATATTCTTGATTTTAGGCTTGGGATACAACCCACATTCCTTCTTATTTTTAGAATTAGGCTACAAACCACATACCTTCTAATTTTTGGGCCTGGGATAAAAACCATGTACTCTTTGAACTCATATACAACTTATCATTACCCAATGCATTGGAGGTAGATATAGATACCACCCATATTGTAATAAAATCATTCAAACATGTGCTAGAAGATAATAAAGAGTTCTTCACATGATGACCCATAAATAGAGATTGGTTATATAAACATAAAATCATATCCCATGATATAAAATGGGTATCTTTAATATTTCATCACATCAAAACTATGTATATTATATAGGTTTTTTAATCATTTCATCAAATCATAACTCATGAAAAGAATTGGATTTAAAAAGAAATTAACCGATGGAAGAGACATAGGTGTCATAAGAATCAATACATCAAAACATAAACCATATAAGAAATAATATCAATGAATCATTTGAATCATTTACTATAATTTAATGAGTAACATAAATGGATGTTATCATATATGGAAGATAACTTGTAAGGGAATTTTGAAAACATTTCTTGATGTAAATATAATTTCATCATTGAAAAAGGTTATTTAAAACATAAAAAATTTTAAAAACAACTTTACATACAAACATATAAAAGAACATTAAAAACCTTTTGAAAACCATTTTCATGAATATATATTTGAAAAAAAATTTCTTAAAAAATTACACTTTATATATGAAATTAATTCCTTAATGAATTGATGGAAGGTAAATCTGTACATGTCTTATGAGGTAAAAGGACCATTCCTTTTTCACGGTAAAAATATCAGAAAAATGACTCATTCAAAAAGTAACAAGAATATTTCTTTGAAAAAATAATTAGAATAAAAAAGTGTTAAAATATATTTTATATATTTTAGCAGAATAGTATAATATTTTTGGAATCCCTATTTAGAAAACATTATTTTTAAAGAAAAATATATTTCCTATCGGAGAGAGGGAAAAGTGTGGATTTCCTAAAATGACATATATATTTATATTTATATATGTAATTACTTATTTAGAATTATTATATCATAAATGTCATATAATTTCACTAAACATATCCTTACTACATTCCTTATAGTGTGTGAACAAATCACATTGCTTTGAGGGGGTGGTAGTGCAGACTTCTTCAAATGAAATTATTCTATTTACACAAAATAGAATGTAAAAAAGAAATGTGTTGTAAAAGGAATAAGTAAGATTAAATACATAATTAATCTAATATATTAAAAATATAAATATTTTTTCCATCATAATGTCCACTGTGAATGGAGGTAAATGAAAGATGACCAATCATCATTTAGTGAGTCAATAGTTTGCCATACACATAAAGAGTAATTTCAATAAACCTTAGATAGAGGTGTGTGTATGTGAATGTAAAGAACATTGAATTAAAAATAATATTATATTTAAGATACTTATTTTGTTATAAAATCATGGAATAAAGAGAGTAAAGGATGTGGAGAACAAAAATAAAAAAAAGGAGACTGAGAGAAGTTGTTACCTCTTAATCAGGTAACTCATTTTAGATTGTTCCAAAAGGATTTGATGAATTTTTTCGTCCAAAGGTAAGGATTATAGGATGAAGGGAGGTATTTTGGAATTTTATTTAGAAGATATTGGACGAACCTAAGTGGTTTGAGAGGTGTGAAGAAGTGGGATAGGTGGTGGATTTTTATACGAAGTGAAAGGAAACACTTGGCATTTTTGAAAAAAAGTTATTTGTACCCACATTTTTACCTAAAAAAAACAAAAAAACTAAATAATGGATGGTACAAGGATTAATAAGGGGCATAAAATGTGTTTTGGAATATTTTATTGGTCATTTGGGGTCATAATTCAAGGTTTAGTACATTATGACCTTAACGTTTCTCTTAAATATTGTAATTAATTCTTATCAATATCACTATTTTTTTTCGAATTTTTTTTGACCTTATTAGAAATTATAAATTATTCTAATTCAAAATTTGGAATCCATTTTTCCAATTTGGAACCATAGAGGTGACAGAAATATAATTACAAATAATCCCACTAATGGGAGGACATACAAGTGTTTAAAGTAAAAAACGTCCAAACTTGTTTTATGTTATTAAACCCAATTTTAAGGTGAAATTAATTAAAATGACCTAAATTGGAGTAATTAATTAATATATTATCTAATTAAAATATGAAACCAAAGTAAAATAAAATTTACCCAATTAAATAAATTTAATTAAAAGGATAATTTGAATTAAAATTAGGTATTTTTCACTATTTATCCAAAAATATAGATTCTCAATAAAATCCCAAAAATTAATTCTAAAATAATTAAGGCTATTTAAATTCAAAAGATGATGTTTATTTTATCAAATTTAAATCTTAAATATGTCTAAAATAAATTTTAATTTTTTCAGATAATGACATTAAAAGTAGATAATTTTATAAAACAATATTTTTAAACATATAATGAATTTACCAAATATTATGTCAATCATTGTCAATATATTATATTTACATAAAAAATTATAAAAAATATTTTAAATGTAGTTATAAATACTAATATTACTATGTTTAACAACTAGATTATAATTATGCCATTTAAATAATTATAACAATAAATATATGTTTTGTAGAAACTCGGTGTTGTGTGTAACATATGGAAAGTTGGTGTTATGTATTTTGTATGAAAATACATAAGAGAAATTAAATTTTACTTATAAAGAAATATAAAATATATGTTGAGTGTAGTTCATGATTAACTTGGTGTTGCATATATCACAATCCAAACATAATGCTTTTATATAAAATAAACCATTTTCAGTTATACGTGAAATATAAAATATCACAAAGGATAAATTAATTTGATTTGTTTTAAAACTTCTTGGGGTTTTACATTTTTACCTTTAATAAAAATCTTTAGTGAAAAATGAGTCGCATCGCTTCATGCGGCGGGTGTCCACCATAGATACGAGCAACATTATCGTATCCCCCATAGAATAGAAAGTAAGAAGGTGTATATATGGTGTAATAATTAAATAATTATAAATATGTAAAAAATATAACACACACATATATATATATATATATATTAAATATATAATTATCATTTTTCATGAGTGGTGATGATGAAAAATGAATTACATCGATTCGCAAGGTGGTAGTCCATAATATAGGTGGATAATGATTTTGTATTCCATTTGATGGAAGAGTAGGGGGATTTTTCTTTTGAAGTTAAAATTATAACATCTTATTATATTTTAGATACTTGTTTAATTATATAATAATAATTTAAGTATACTTTAATGATTTGTAATAGGAAATAAAATATAAAAGAATAGTTAAACATAACACCAATTCTTCGAAAACCACCTTATGTAAGAACTGAAAGCCTTATTGGGATGGATTTAAGATCCCAATATGAGACATAGGTCATTGGTAGGGAATTAGGTAAAATATTTGGGAAGTTATTGGATGATCCAATGTGATTTTAATGTGTGAATAGGAGAAGAGAGGGTAGCCTTTTATAAGGGAGGTGACTGACACACTTGTATTTTTTTAGAAGGAAAATGTTTACCCACATTTTTAACACAAAAAAGGCACAAAAATTGACCATTATTGAGCCATAGACACGATAAATTTTAAATATTTCTATAAATTATATTTTATAAAAGTTTTTTCGGTCATTTTAAATCATATTGTTTTATTTTAATACCCGATAAACCCGTTTTCACCTTAACCACGATAAATAATTTTTACTATTTTCACAATTAGTTATGGTTAAAAATATAGATGAAATAATTAGATAATATAAATTAGTATGATTCATTTTATTTAATGTGTTTCTCTAATTTAAAATCATAAAAGTGTAAAACATAATTTTAAAATTAAACACACAAGCATGATATAAAAAATTTCAAGAATTGTATTTTTTGGGAAAAATATGATTTTATATTAACTCTATGATTAATAATGATCATTTAAATAATCAAAACTAATATTTATTGTTTTATAGTATATATATATATTTTTAAAATCTTATTTATAGATTATTCTAATCAATTAAATTGGAGATAAATTATGCATTTTAAATCAATTTTTAGAAAAAATAATTTGAAAACCAAAAATAAACTTATACTAAAAACCAATATAATGTTGATTCAAAACAAATTATGAGTATAAAATAAAAATAAATAATTATTGTTTTACTATAAGTAATATTAAAAACATAACGGTTGTTTTAATTTTCTTATTTTTTGATAAGTAGTGACTTTTTTATAAGAACTTTTATTTTTCCAAATTTATCAAAAAATCAACATTTACTTAAGAATAAAAATACTTCACCCCAAGATAATTTTTATATTATGTTTTGAAAAATTAATATTTTTTTGTTAAAAAATTTCTAACAGTTCCAAAACAAATATAATATTTTTTTATCACAAAAATCCATAAAAATAATTTTAAATGAAAACATAATTTTGATGAATAAAATTACTTTACTAACAACTAGTTGACTATTTAATAATTTTTTAACAAAATATATTTTTTAAGATATTTATAAAAACATATATTTCATAAATAATTTAAAAAAAATTCATATACACCAATTTAATATCAATGTTATAAAAGTTATATATTTCATTGGTTGTTATAGATCGATGTTTGGTATTGATTACACTATCAAATATATTTCTCTTTTTTAAAAATATTGGGGTGTTAAATCCTTCCCAATTTTTTAAATTTAATCCTTTAAATTTAAACTTTATCTCAATTATTAAGGGTTTTAGATTTAAAAAATAAATACATATGATAGAAACCCACATTGTTAAAAGTGTTAAGAAAATATCCTCTTGATAGGAGAGAAAACTAAGTATGAGGGTTATTTGTAATAACGAATAACTAGGTTCTCAGTTTGGAAAATATTGGTTGGATGTGAAGATAAGTATATGAAAGAATATCATAAATAATTACGGAGAGTTATAGATATCGTTGATCACATGAAATTGAATGATCATGAGAAAGTAGACTACCATAAAATCATAACACAATGAGGTTAAGAAAAAATATTTGATGTCATAAAAATTATTTTAATTGGAAAAAATTTAATTTCAAGATTTTTTTATTAGAGTTGAATATGTTTATTTCTATATAGGATAAGTTCATAAGGAAATTTAATTTCTCGATGAGTAGAATTTTATCCTTTAATCAATTTCCACTATGATCTCTTCTTTTGATAAAAATATGAACATTCAAGAAGAATTTGTTTCATGAATGAAGAACTAAAGTCTTATTTTAAAGTAAAACATGATTATAAAAAGATAATCAATCCATTACACCTATATTTTCACGTTTACCAAAACCAAAATTATCAGAATATAGTATGATGATTCCCAAAATGAATAAAACTTTATATAAAGAAACAATACATTAATCTCTAAAATTCAACGATAATATCCTATGTTTAAATGAAATAATTACATAAATAAATGACCATATATCAAAAATAATCACAATAAAATAAAAAATAAATATTATTTTAACCTCAAAGGTTGTTCATAACATTGAACTTAGATGCCCAAAAATCTAGAGATCTTCTTCTAAAATAACATTAATCACTTTGTCAACAAATCACTCTTCAATCACATGGATATCTATATGATAAATCTCGTGTTCCCATAATTACCTTAATTTTAAATATCACATTCACCATAATGGATATTAATAAACTAAAACTTATGTCCACAAAATCTAAAGGTATACCTTATATTTAAAAAACCCTAATATGACATATCTTAAAATTTTATTAAAAATATTATGATCTCATCATTTAAAACCTCGAAGGGGTATCAATGACTTTGGGATTATGATCATACTTAATTTTATATACCCATGACGGTGTCCCTAATTATTAATATAGCCTCACATGAAAACATCATAATCTCTAATGTTATCTAAAACCTTCTATAATACCAACTATAATAGCATTGATCCCACATTATTGAATCCGGTGGTGAAATATTAAACATTAAATTGTAGTATTAGATATTGATGAGTCTGACTAAATTTTCCCCATCGAAATCATTCAATGTAAAAAATAATTGATCACTTAAATTATCAAGGTCTTTTTTTATTTCAGTTGTAGAGAATTAAGAATAACTCTTACATAAATAAAATCAATGTATTTATGTTATAATTTCTACAAAATAACCTATCTATTATTATTTCACTTTTTAGCCATAGTAATATTCTATATGAAATTCATTCGGACATAATTTATTCAAAACAATTATTGATAACATATAGAAAAAAATATGAGAAGTGTCATATAAAACTCTCAATAAGTGTAAATATAAGCATTAACAATTTAATATCATTAGTGAGTATAGGAAGAGAACAAAGGAATTATTAAATAATTAAACTTTATCATAATAACACAAGAATATTAATATATAAATACCTGTATCACAAAACATGAATACATGGCATAAGGATTTCAAAAATGAAAGATTCATCAAAATCAATAGTCATGATCCATATGATAACTAACCCGAACAAAGGAAACATTAATAAACATGATAATCATAATTAAATTTGTTGGAATCTTGGAAAATTATATTTATATCACTTCTTACAAATAGAACAACCAGTATGGATAGATTCCATATCTTGTGTACATAATGCATTTGAGTGATATCAAAGATCAAACCATCCTTGGATTATAACACAATCACCCTTCCTTGTTTAATAAAATAACCACTTGTCCTTGGTTAATAATATAACCACCAATCCAGGGTTTATAAAGGAAACAACTAGAATTATAAACAATTTCCATGAACACTATCTTGAATAAAGTACAAAGAGAATTCATTAAATCATAAATTCATTTAAACAACAATTTTTATTTCTAGAACATGACTAAACCATGGAAAAGAAATTGTTTTCATAATAATCAATTTGAAACATGATTAACTCTTGAATAAATGGATTACATGTTAACATCATTGAAAAAATATCAATCCATATAGAGATAAATATAGGATGGTAAAATTAACAAATATATACATTGGATGGTAAGTACCAACTGTGGTTTTTGATGTTGATTAATTCAAATTCCATTAAAAATTCATTAACATCATTTTTAAGGAAAATAACATTTTTATTAAGAAAATAACTTTTAAAAACTAAATATTGAAAATAATTTTTGAAAATAATTTTTAATAAAGAAACAATAGAAACATATAAATGAAATTCCATTGAAAATAATGGATATGATAATAGTGAAATCTATTCTTGTCATAAATGTTAAAAATAAATATTATTTTTAAATCATTTTGAAAAATAGAGAAAAATTCACCCAGTTGGAAATAATTATGAATTTGTCTTCTAAAAAAATTTAAAAGAATGTATAATAGCATGTAAAATAACTTTAATAAATAATTTATTTCTATAAATGAACATTTTATAAAAAACATCTCAGAAAACATGGATATGGAAGAGAGTGATGCCTGATCTAAAAGAAAATACAAGATCGGTATCACCAATAACCAACATTATTGATGTTTCTTCAATAAATAAAGGATGTAAAGAAAATTAAACATGTTAAAAAAATTAATTAGTGGTTATGTAGAAATATTTATGGTTTATGAAAAAGATATCATCTTATTTCCTCTAAAGTGACCTTGAACCTAAAAAATCCCATTAACAAAGGAGATTATAACATAAATCCTTTTCCACTTTGGTTACTTTTCAATCATAAGCCCCATGATAGAATTATGTAAAATGAGAATTTTAATATTCTTAAAATAGGGATATTCAATATATAACCTATAAAATGTGTAATAGATATACCTCAAAAAATAAGACTACTGTATAATATAACATATGTTATAAAGAAAACAATTTGAGATGAGAAACCCTTAAAATGATCATCCCATTGAAGTACCAATTATGTACTGAGTCAATTACATGTATCAAGTGTAAATCCCTATAAAAATGTGGAAATAAAAAATAATACCATCAAAATTCATTACACACATAATATTATAATATAAAATATTATGAAGAAGTATTATAACCATACATAATTAAATTGAGTTAGGAAATTCTTTTCCACATGGAAAAATTTAACTGAAATCCCCTTGGGTGAAATAATTAAAATTGAAATATTAAAATAAAAATATTTATGAATGATTCATGATATTATATGTAATATTGGTATTATATACACCATATAAAATAAATTTGGTACATAATAGTAAAATATACAACAATGAAATTAAATTGAGATCAAATCCCTTATGATTCTGGTAATCACTTGACTAAAACCCCAAGAAAGTGAGAACCTCATATTTTTTAAATCCGAATAATTTTAATGAAAATAATAATAAAATGAATTCATCGTAATTATATACACCATATAATTAAAAAATTTCTGAATTTGGAATATGTCTCAAATAAATAAAATGTGGGACATGGAACCCTTATCTTCAGTCCAGCGTTCATCATATGAGTTCGAAACTCATATATAATAAACACATATTATATATTTTATTTATTAATAAAATTTTATAGGATTAAAACCCTATAAATAAATAATTTATTTTATTTATTTTTAAAAACATATATAAATACATATTTAGTTAAGTCCACATAGGGTTCTTTGAGAATGTTTGGTTACAAATTTCAAAATGGCTATATTGTGTGGACCATGGTCAAAGGGGTCATTATTTAAAAATATCAATATTAATAATAATAAATAACTATTTATCATATTTATAAATAAATTATACTTCTAAAACCAATCATGAAATATGGTTATGAAAAATGAATTATGTTACAATCAAAGAGATAGTAGTCCATATATACGCATGAGTAATGTTTTCATTTTTCGATAGTCATTATTAAAATAATGTAGGTATTATTTTATCTTTATAGAATGATAATTATATCATAAATATTAAATTATTTAATTAAATAAAAAATACAAATATATATATATATATATATATTCCATGTGATTTGGTGATGAGAAAAGAATCACATTACTTCATGGAGGTGGTAGTCCACATGTATACACAAACGATGTTGTCATTTTTCAGAGTAAGAATGAAATTGATAGATTATGTATTAATAATGATGAATATTTCATTAATTTCATAAGAATTTCATTTATATAACAAATATTTATTATATTTATCCTTATTACCTTCTATGTAAAGAATTAGTTAAAAAAGAGTTACATCACTTCGCGAGGCGGTTGTACATATTACACATGAGTGACATTATCATATCCCCCATGCAATGGAATTTAAGAAGGTATATGTGATATAATAATGCTATAAGTATAAAAATATTAAAAATAATATATATATATATATATATATATATATATATATATTTTAAATCAATATTTATAACTTGATGTGGGTGGTGATTATGGAAAATAAATAACACCAGTTCGTGAGGCGGTAGTCCACTGTACACATGAAAGACGATTTTGTAACCCATTTGATGGAAGAGAATATGGATTTAGGTTATGAAATTAACAACATAATTTTTTTTTGAATTTTAACAAATTTTTTATTATATAATAATATTTTAATAATATTTGAAGGAGGTGTAGAAATAAATAAAATAAATATGCATTGTTAAAAGTGAAACTTCTTATTCAGAAAATGTCCATTAGTAAAAACCAAAAACCTTGTTAGATTTAATTTTTGATCATAATGTGGGATTTAGGTTATTATGAGGTAAATTTGGAATATATTTATAGAGGTCTTGTATGAAACAAATGTCTTTTATCATGTGAATAGGAGTGGAGTGTGGTTTCTTATTATAATTGAGGTGATTGACACACCTGTAATTTTTTTAAATGAAATGGTATACCCGTGTTTTTTCACATGAAAAAAGTATCATAAATGAAACTTTGTCATGAATAATTCAATATAAGGTCTAAATATGGAAATCAAAAATATATTTTAGATTAGTTTTAGGTCATTTTAATTATTATCTTTTTAGCATAACCCCTTAGTAAACCAATTTTCACATTAACCGCAATAATTAATTTTTACTATTTCAACTATTCATCATGTTAAATAAATAAGTTCACCTTATAAGATATATAAAATATGTTTATTAAAATTATTAAATCAATTCTACCAATTTCATTTCACATAATTATTATTATTTAATTTATAATTAAACCCTCAGACATGATAACAAATTTAGTTTTCTAGAAGTGTATTTTAAGAGAAAAAGATGATTTTAATCTAATAAAAATAATTGTATGAAGATAAATTAATATTTGTTAACATATAATATATAAATTTACTTTTAAAAAATTCTCATTAGTTGTTAATATAATTAATTATAACTAGGAATGATTATGCACATTAAAACAGTTTTTAGAAAAAACAAGTTTATAAACCCCAAAATAAACTTATACTAAAATCCAATATATATTTGATACAAAATAAATTAATTAGATAAATATATTACCAATTAGAACTTATATTACATTAAATTATTTTAAAAAGATGATGTTACATTGAAATTTTTTAATTTATTGACAGGAATTGGCTTTTTATGAAAATCAGTATTTTTACTATTCAATGAAAAATCAATATTATTTGAAAAAACTCAAAATTTCACCGTAATATAATTTTTAAATTATTATTTTAAAAAATTATTTTGTCAAATAAATTTAATAAATTTTCCAAAAAAATTATAATATATTCTTATAAAAATAAATAAACATTATTTTTGAAGAAAACATATTTGTGAAGAATAAAATTACTTTTGTAAAAATTGATCTATTATTTTCTAATATATTATCACAATTTTATATTTAGTAAGATATATATATATATATATCTTAAATTATTTAATTCTTTCCATATGATCTAATTTAATTGATTGGTTATAAGCATTATATATTTTGCAGGTCGTTTGAGCTCGATGTTGCCTGTTGAATACGATATCGAATGTAATGATAATTTTATTTGAAATATATCAGGTTTTTAAATTAATAAAACTTCCCTAAATTTTATTTAATGAATATATTTCATCAATATTAATCTAAAATTTTAATACATGGCCTTTATTTTTATTCATATGTGATTATAGTGATTATAATATTTTATTTAATGAAATGTAAAAAATGCCACACTATTGTTTTTAATAACTATAATATTTTTAACATATATATAATGATAGGATATGTTTGGTAATAAATTTTATTTTTAACTATAAATTATTTACATTCATCATGATAATTTTTTTAGTTTTAGTAAATAAATAATATATTTAAATTTTTTCACAATCTAGATGCAATAATTATTGAATTAATGGAAAAAGAAAATAAATTATTTTAAAAGTGTTAAATTTGGCCTAATTTAAAATAATTTGTGACTGAATTATTTTATAGATAAACATAAAATTTTATGGATTTATTAAAATTTTTTATTTCACATTCATTGGTTGTTTTGGTGTTATGAAATAAAAAGAAATTGATTATTTATATAATTCACATTATATATATTTTATGCAAATATTATTTTATTAAAAGATATAAAATGACTAAAAATTAAATATTCTGATATATTATTTTTATATTTTTTGAAATACCAAACATGAAACATTTATGGTTTTTTCCATTCATATTAATTGTCTAGACCCTCAAAGATTAAAAAATCGTGTTGTCACGGTAAGTGTGAAAAAAGTTAATGAAGGAATAAAACCAAAGGATATAGATAAAAATGTTTTCTGAGCATTGTAAAGAATTATTTTATGAGATTATTATGAATCCTAATAATATTATATTTTAATAATATCAATATGGATCCTTATTTAATTAATAATTAATTTAATATAAATTAATATTTTAAAACATTTCAAGAGTACCCATCTCATCTCTTATAAAAGGGAACCGCTTGTTCTCATTTATTAACACTTATATACCCACTTGGTTAAATATTATCTACCCAAATACCTTCTTAACAACCTTATCAATGTTATAGAACAATTTTTTTTGAATAATACCAATCTTAGATGTCTTAAGTTGTTATGAAAATGATATTTTCTAGAGAATAAGATTAATTTTGACGACATATTTTAGTTTTTTTCTTCTTACAATGCCTTAATGACTTATTCCACCAGGAAAAAATAAAATAAAATTATCATCCATGTAATTATGTTTTATTATTTTAATTAAAAAACCTATATCCATATCCTCATCCATTAAATGGAAAATGAAGTCATCGTTCTTGTGTACGGAAGACTCCCACCTCACGAACCGATGTAATTCATTATCCATCACCATATTTTTGGTATGGATTATAATGGTGGAAATATTTTTTATATATGATATAAATTAATTATATATCATTCTTAAAATTTAATATATTGTACATTCTTAACTTTTAATTCACTGAAAAATGATAACATCATTCGTGCATACGTGTGGATCACCAACTCTATGAAACGATGTGATTTTTTCATAACCAAATTATATAGATTATATTTATACATATATTTTAGAAATTAATTTTATATTTATGTTATTTTGAACATTATGGAAATATAAAATAATACTTACACATGATTAATAATGATCATTGAAAAATCGAAATGCTACTCATGTGTATCTACAACCAAACATCTTCATGATTGTAAAATATTTCATTTTTTATACCAATGATTAATGATTGGATTTAAAAGTATAATTTATGTTTAAAAATGAAAATTATTACTATATAATTATTATATATATGATGGAATAATTAAAACATTAATAATAGTCAACCTACCGATGTAATTTTGGACTTATGAACTTAATATCATCAAAACATATGATATAAACATAAATGATTATGGAAATTTTACAACATGTTACTAAGTGAGATAAAATGAATAATAAAGTTTATTTTTTTTAAATAATGTAAATAATAAACATTATTTTATTATTTAGGAATATAATAACAGAAAAGACAAGGGATACTCAATTTATGGGACTTTATTTTAAAACTCTTTTAATGTTTCCATTGAAACTTTATTTTTCATCCTTATAAATATTTTTATAATTAATTTGTGGATATAAAATAATAATAATGTAAATTTTATTTCACTTTTTCATTTATTCCAAAGGTTTTTAAAAATTGTATTTTTAAATAATGTTTTGATGTTATTTTCAAAATGTCCAAAGAAATGTTATCTTTTTTTCATATATGATGACAAAACAATTTCTTACCGGGTTAGATGATATATTATTTTTTAATCATTTAAAATATTTAATACTTTATTCATTGAAAAAATAATTCTCTTAAAATTCATTATTTTTTAGAAAGGGGGATTAGAATTAATTTTATATATGTATATCTGGTGGATCCAAAGAATTTTTTTATGAGCATGATGTTGGAAATTGAATTCTTTTATGTGTTGTGATTATATTTCTTGGGAATTTTTATGATTATAGATTGTACTTTTTTAAACCAAATATGGGTGGTTAAATTATGAACTTATTACTGGTCGTTCTATGACAAACCAAGAAAGGGATGGTCTGGGATATCCTTCTAATGCCTTGGGTATGGAAGTCAACCGTATTGTTATTCCATCTGTAAGTGTGATTGTAAGAGTGATATGGAAATTATATACCACGTTACCTACATATTTTATCTATTAATTATATGTATTTTCTATAAATATTATGATTTATCATGGAATATAATGTTATTATAATTATTATATAGTATATTATACTTTTTAAGGGTGAAAATAATATCTTTGTTAAATATATTTTATGAGTTTTTCCTTATTTCAAAGAAACCTTATAAGTATTATTTTTATTTTAAGATTTATTATTATTCATTTTATGAAAATATTTGGGAAGATAATGTGATTTAATGGGTATAAAAATGTTTATTTTGAGTATAAATTTTACATTAAAAAATTAAAATTTTTATATGTATTCATGGATAATGAATTTATTTATTTATATATAGGGTCCTTATTGATATTTTTAGGCTCATACTACATTATAAATTTCTTTTCACATGGTTTAAGTTTGTTTAAGGTAAAATAAGAAGCAAATTTGAACATTATGAAGATTTTTCGGGAAAATAAAACATGTTTTATTTAAAAATATTTATATTATTGGAAAATTTATACCTATTATATGAATCATCTTCATAATATATATATTTTTTAAGAAAGTTTTAGGACATAATAATATATTATTATAAAACTAAAAAATCTTTTGGAATCTATGAAATTGAGTTCTATTTTAAATTCACAAGAATATGTAATGTTGAAGTTCAAGTCCTTATAGTTGGTATCATAGATTGGTTTAAATATATTTATTGTTAGGATAATGTTATTAGAATTCCCTTGAAATATTTTACTATATAGTAAAGTTTAAATGATATGGAATTTGATTATTACCATGTTGCTTCATCTAAAACATGTGTTTCCAGTAAAATTTTTCATAGAGAAAATAAGAAAGATCAAGTAGGAAGGAATCAATGTGGTGATATCATTTTAAATCCAGAACATAGAATAGCTTAAATGTGTAATATGTCAGTTTTTTTTACAGTAATGGATCTCTTAAAACAATATTTATAACATGGTTTTATCTTTATGAGAGATAGAATAGATATACCATAAGGTGATATTTTAATAGTAGAATATTTTTTGAGATAAAACACTCTATCATTTAGTGGATATTCCGAACTAGTGGTATATAAAGAATGGATTAATGTTTGGAGAAGATATTTGATGTCATGTGGTGTTTGTAAAATAAAACTTTAATTCATGATATATCATTTTTAAGTTGAATCCTATAAATAGTGGATAATGTTTAAGAATACTAAATAAAGTAAAGATATTCATATCATTGAATGTGTTCAATTTATGAATTTTTACTTTGAGAAAAATTTTCCCATGGCTGTTCGACCTAAGAGAGAAACAAATTCTTGGAATTGGGTGGAAATGAGGAAGATTGGGTGGATGAAAATGAAAAAAACTTCACCTATTTTTCATGGAATGTTTAAATTTTTATCTTTGATTATACTTTTAAAATTAATTAGTCTTACTAATGATTAAATGGAATATATCAAATGGATTGGATTCTTGTGAGTTTAAAAGTTGTGAGAAACATTTTTTGATGTGTTGTGAGGTTTGAAAAAGTGTTTTATGATGATCAAGTATTTCATAAAAACAAATAGAAGAAAATATCTTATCAGTAGGTAGTGGGGAAGCATTCCTCAAATATGTTTAGAGGTAAAAATATCAAGTTCCAATTTTTTTATTATTATAGTAAAAATTACACTAGGGAATGGATTAAGAAATATTAAAAATTCATATAATGTGGAAGGTTTGGGATAATGGGGTGTGTTTGTAAGAAAAATGATCATAAAATCAATTCAATGCCAATTTTTTTATTCTTTAATTTCAATGATTTTGTAAAATATGCTAACACATCCCAAAGTTAGTAACTCATGAAAAACATCATCATGATTGAAAGCAAAAGTGTATTGTACATGGTTTTTATACTACTGTAGATGATGTTGGGTCATCATATTAATTGGTGACTTCTATGTTATAGCTTAATTCAAAATATTAAAGTACCATATTAGAATCTATATCATTTTATTGATTAATTTTTGAGAAATTTTCAAGTATATTTAGAATATTACATCATGAAATTTTCAATAACTTTTGATGAAAACTCTTTGTGGAAACATTAATGTAACTGACATTTACTGCAATATTTTAATTATTATCTCTAGAATGGAAATTCCTAAAAATATTATTGAACTACCCATAGTATAGTTTTATATTATTTTTGTTAAGGATAGGATTTTTGTTTATAATTATTAGATATATTGAGGAGGCATGAAATTATTTTACAACGATTCCATACCATAATTATCATACAAAGAAGCGGTGGAATTTATTATAAATGGAAGTGAAAATTAATTACAATGTGTTGTTGAAGAGAAATAAAATTTTTATATTAGAAATTTCCCAATAGTGACTGAATATATGGATATTTTTAATGAGGATTTATAGGGTGGTATTCGAGATCACGATTTTAAGTTTATTATTGAATTAGTTCATGGTGATAAGCCTATTTCAAAACCCCATAATAGAATAGCTCAAGTAGAAATTTCAGAGTAGAAAAATAAATTGTATTAATTTATAGATTGTGGTTTCATTCGTCCAAGAACTTCACCAGGGGGTGACCCTATCTTTTTTTATTAAAAATAATGAAAGTTCAATGAGATGTTGCAATGATTATAGAGGCCTGAATAAAATCGATGGTAAGGACAAGTACCGTTTCCCAAATATATATGATTTTTTATCATCTCCATGGATCAAAATTATTTTCAAATACTAATCATAGGATAGGTTACCATTTGTTGATGGAGAAGGAGGAAGATATTAGAAAGACTACATTTAAGACTAGATATAGGAATTACGAGCTTGTAATTTTTCCCTTTGTTCTGTCTAATTCACCAGATATATTTTTGGATTTAGAAAATATATTTTCCATGATTTATTGTATAAAATATTGGTGGTTCTTATTTATGAGATATTGGCATTTTCTAAATGTCATGAGGATCATGAAAGTCACCTAGGAATTATTTCAAAAACATTAAAATAATTCAAATATGTATGTAAGACTTAGTAAGTGTGAATTTTGGATAGAAAAAATTTATTTACATCTTCGCATTTTTTCTAAATATGGAATTACTAGTGACCCTGCTAAAAATAATGTTGTTACAAAGTGTCCAAGACCAATAAATTTAACTAAGATTCATAGTTTTCTTGGATCAGGATGTTTCTACATTGTGTTTTTTTAAAATAGTTCTCACTTGTGTATCCCATTGACTATGTTAACTTGAAAATAATTTCAATAAATTTAGATGAAGTAATTTGATAATTATTTTCAAGAACAAAGAAAAATATTGGTGAATTCTCCATTTTGTCCCTACCTTCCAAAAATGGTGAATCTTTTATGTATACTAATGGTTCGTTGAAGGGTCCTAGTTGTGTTACGATTCATTATCATGTAATTGATTATGCTTCATGGAAACTAAAAATAATGAGTGAAATTATCCTACTTAGGATATATAATTAGAAGATTTATTTTATTCTTTAAAAATTTAGAGGAATAATTTATTTGTAAAAACTGTGAAATATATACTGATCATAAAATTTTGGACAATATATTCAAAAAGAAAGTGTTAAAAATGATGAAAATAATATGGTTGAAAGTAATCAGGGATAATGATTACATGATGCATATCGATCCAGGAAAATCAAAAAAAATGTTGATGCTTTGAGTTGGACAAAGAATACATCATCAACCAT
The DNA here is from genome assembly GCA_963277665.1 of Viscum album. Classification (NCBI taxonomy): domain Eukaryota; kingdom Viridiplantae; phylum Streptophyta; class Magnoliopsida; order Santalales; family Viscaceae; genus Viscum; species Viscum album. The sequence continues at coordinate 737,015,413 of OY728146.1, read as the reverse complement.
GTTACATTATAAAACATGAACCATTGGTTAATGATTTGATGAATTTTTTGCTATAAGTTTGGGATACATGAACATCCTTTGTTTTTTTTCAGATGTTAGTATAGTCATCTCTAGTATAAATTTTTAACCAATATTAAATGGTGAGTCTTGTTTTATTGGAAAAGATGGAATTGGTTAATGAGGGAAATTTTCATGAATTTAATGTTTACAAATGAGTTATCATATTTTGAAATAGATTATACATTCCTCATGTTTTCCACATGAAGTGAGAATTATTTAATGAAGCTCATAGTGCCCTTTTTTATGTTCATAATAGAAGTACTAAGTTGTATAGAGACCTTCAAGAGCATTACTGGTGGGATGGAATGAAAAGAGATATTATTGACTCTTCTATGAAATGTTTAACCTGTTCATAGCTTAAAGTACACCAACAATTACTAGAGGGGTTAATTTAGCTATTCCCATTTCCATAATCGACATGAGAAAGTATATTTATGAATTTTATGGTTGTATTAATATTGAATTATTGAGGTAATAATTCGATTTGTTTTATTATTGATTGATTAACTAAATATGTGCATTTACTTCCTATTTGAGATAAAATTTATTTAAATCCGATTTATTAGTTGTATCTCAATGATATATTTAGGTGACAAGGAATTAATCTCCCCATTATATCTTACCATGATCCCAAATTCACTATACATTTTTGGGAAGGACTTTAGAAGTCATCTCCAATGAATTAAACTCATTACAAAATTTCATCCTCAGTCGGATGGATAGTTAGAATGATCAAATATTACCATTGAAGGAATTATTTGATCTTGTTTAATATATTACAAGGGAATTTCGTAATAAATTTTTTAATTAGTTTAGATTTATTATAATATAAAATTTAATTCTAGTATACGTATGACACTTTTTGAGGAATTATTTGGAAAGAGATGTCAGAATACAAATTTGTGGGTTGACGTGGGTGAAAGGATGTTTGTAGTACTAGAATTGGAATAGTAAACAGTTGATAATGTGAAGGTAATTCCACAAAATATGAGGTAATATTAAATTAGGTAGAAAAGATATGTGGGAAACTAGAATTAATATCTTTCTTTTGAGGTGGGTGATCATGTTTTTATTAAAGTATCTTCATAGAAAAGTGTTATTTGTTTTGGTAAAAGTAGATGATTGTTCCATGGTTCATTGACCATATGAAATAGTGTAGAAGTTGGATCATTTTCTAACCAATTATCCTCACAACCAAATTTATCCCATTAATAATTTTTTTGGCATGTTTTGATGTTAACAAATTATATTTCAAATTCTTATCATCTTTTAATAATTGAGGTTGTATTGTTGGAAAATGATCATTCTAATGAGGAATAGCCTAATCAAATTCTAAATTATACAAATCATTTTTTTGGAGTAAAGTACTTCCCCAAGTTATTTTTTAATACAGAAAAAATATGGTTTAAGGAGAAAAAAAAGACTCTAAAAATTCAATGAGGGAAAGGTAACCCCATTTGTCTGATAATTGAATGAAATTGCAGGGAATTAATTTTCCAAAAGGGGGATGAATTTAAAAATCCATATAATTTTAGAATAAATAATTTATTGGTTATATATTATAGATTTATATTCATTATAAATGTATTATGTATGTTTATAGTAAAAAGTGAAAATTTATATATCTAACTAAATAAGATTCTCAAGAATTATATGGTTTTGATTAAAATCCTAGTTTCAAAATAAAGTAATTTTAATTTTAAATTAAATTATACCAAATATTATTTTCTGAATTATAAAAACGTCATGCCATCTTTGGAATCATTAGGTCAATTTTTTTAAAATATTTTTACATTATTTTTTAAATATGAATAATACATTTCTTATTTTGTTATAATGATAAAGGCTAAATCATGAAATTAATGTTACAAATTAAATGTTGAGGATGATAAAACAACCCTAACAGTTGTAATTTTTTTTGGATGAATATATATCATCTATATCGATCCAAATTTCAAATATATGTCCTTTTTTCATTTGAATGTGATTACAACCATTATAATATTTTTTTTTAAAAAAATTAAAAATTATCACAATCTTATTTTTAAAAGACATTATAAATTTTACAAAAGGATAACCGAAGGCTAAGTTACAATATAAATAATATTTTTCAATATAAATGACCTATATTCATCATGGTAATTTATTTTAAATTTTTATTGAATAAATAATAAACATAAATTGTTATACAGCGCTGAGAGTGTAAATATTTAATTAATATAAAAAATAAAATAATTAATATTAACAATATTAAAAGTGTTGCAATTTAAAATAATTATGGTGACCCAATACTTTTAAAAAAATAAAATGAAATGGATGAATTAAAATATTTTATTCTAATTTCATTTATTGTCTTGGTTTCATAAAATTCAAAGTAAATGAAAAGTTCTAAAATTGACATTACTGATATTTTATGAACATAATAATTTATCAAATTATATAAAATTAATAAAAATACTATATTTATATAATTTACTTGTATTTGGTTTGACATATCAACTATGGTCTTCTTATGTTCATTTTACCCATTTATAGTGAAACTATTTACCCTCAAAGATTAAAAAACCTTGCTTTCACGGTAAGCATGAAGAGAGTTAGACGTGAATACAACCAAAGGATATGGTTATAAATGTGATATAAACTATTAAAAATATATATTATGCACTTATTTTGACACATATTCATTTTATATTTAAATATTATCAATTGTAATCCATTTGGACTCCAAAATTAATTTATCCTAAACTCAAATTTATATAAATTCTTAGAGTGCCCCTCTCTACTCTTATAAAAGGGAACAAATATTATCATTTATTCACACTTAAAAACTCATTATTTCACCCCAAATCTACCCAAATAACTTCTTATAATCTCTAACTATGTTATATAGGGCTTAGTTTTTGGAATAATACCAATCTTAGAGGTCTTAAGGTGTTATGAAATATAGATTTTCTAAATAAAAGGTATTATTTTAACTACATAGTTTAGTTTTGTTTCTTATTCCACCTCATTAAAACCTTATTCAACCATGATAAAATAATAAATATTATAAGAAATATATTTATATTTTATTGTGTTAATTGGATAACCTATATCAATCTTCTCTTCCATCAAATTTGTAACAAAACCATTTTTTGTCTGTATGGTAGAATACCGCCTTGTGAACTGATGTGTTTAGTTTTTCATCACTTTCTATCAAAAATGGGTTATAATTATATAATTAATTTTTATATATTATAATAATAAAATATTTATAATTCTTATAAAAATATATATCACTTACCTTCTCACCATTACACTCACTAAAAAAGGATGACATCATTCATGCGTAAATGTGGACTACCTCCTTCATGAAGTGATGTGATTAGTTTTTCATCTCTAAATCACATGGATGATACATATAAGTATATTTAAATAATTACTATGAAATTTTGGATATTTTTATAATCATGTAATGATAAAATAACACATATTATTTCTATAATGATCTCTAAAAAAATGAAAAATTCACTCATTGGAACGTACAACCTACGATCTCCATGATTGTAACATAATTAATTTTTCATAAACATGTATAAAGGTTGGATATAAAAGTAAAATTTATGTATAAAAGTTATAATTAAATCAGTATTGGTGTTCTAGATATGATGTAATAATGAAATATTTCACCATGATTAACCCACCAATGTAATTTTGGACTTATGAACCCAATATCATCAAATCATTGGATGTGAAATTAAATCATTTAGTAAGTGATATAAAACGGTAATAAGCGAGAGAAAAGGAATAATAAAATTGGAAATTTATATATATAAATTAAATAATTAACATATTTTTATTATTTAGGAATATAAATAATGTACATAACAAGTCACACTTAAGTTAAGTGGCTTTTTTTAAAAAAAAATATTTTAATGATTATCTTAATACTCTATTTTGATTCTGTTTCCATGTTTTTAAAATTATTTTATTTATATAAAATAATTATAAATTAAATTTTATGTAAACTTTTATTTTTTTCAAATTTTTTCAAAATTAATAATTTTATGGAATTTTTCGAGATCCTTTAAAAAATACAAAAAGAATTTCATATTTTGAAATTTACGGTCAAAAGAATTTCACACCACAATAAATTTTAATTTGTTTTTGTCTTAATTTAAATCAAATTATGTTTTATTCAAATAAAATACCCTTTCATTATATTTTTATTTATTTTAAAAAATAGTTTTTTTAAAATGTATCCGATATTTCAACATCCAATTACTTTTTATTATGGATACAATGAATAGTTTTATAAATGTAATGTTAGAAATTAGACTCTTTTATATTTTGTGATTATGGTTTATGAGAATTTTTATTATGGATGGTGGTTATGTTATAAACCAATTATTGTTTTATGTTTTAACCAATTATATGTGGTTTTGTGATAAACCATGGATGGGTGGGTCATTGATAGCCCTCCAATGCATTGGGTGTAGTAGTTGACCACATGGTTATTCGACTTTTAAGAGTGTTTGTAGGAGTGATATAGAAACGATGTCACAAGTTTAATAAATATTTTATTTATGAATTATTATTTTTATTATTGTAATATTAGTATTTATCAAGTTATTATACTTATATGATGTGTAAATGAAATTATATTATAATTTTTAAGGGTGAAAAGTATAACATTATGAAAAACTTATTATGAGTTATTTAGTATTTCAAAGAAACCATATGAGTTTTATTTCTCCCTATAATATTTATCAGTAAATGTTTTATAAAAATATGTGGGAATTGAATTTTATTTCATGGTAATAAAAATTCTTATTTTCAACCCAAATTTTATTTTGAGTAAGAAAATTTTTTATAAGTATTCATCGACCAATGGTTTCTTTCTTTCTTTTTTAGGTTTCTTACTACGATTTTTGAGATCATAAAAAGTTTCAAAATGTTATTAATAGGGTTTAGGGATGGGATATAGAAAATTAGAAGTCAAGATGAATGTCATGAATATTTTTTATGAAAATAAATAGTGTTTCATTTAAAAAAAATTATTCGGAGAAAAATGAATTCCTGTTAGAAGTGTCCACCTTGTAAGATATGGGTTTTTATGTAAAGAGTTATTAACAAAATATCTAAAACAAAATACCCAAAAGATCATTGGAAAATTAATAATGTTAATTCTGGTTATAAGTTACATGAGTATGTATTTTTTATGGATGAGACCTTATATTTTGTGGCCAAAAAATTGATATCTTTTGATCCTTCAAAAACAGAGGAAATCGAAGTTTGAAACAAACCAACATCTGTGACTAAAATCTATTGTTTTATTAAATTAGTTGGGCATAATTAGAATTTTTTTGAATTATCATGATTATGGAGCCCACTAACAGTGATATAATGGATGCGTGTCATGTTTTTATGGGACGATGAATGGTAAGAGAGCTTTAAATAGTTAAATAAGAGGTTAATATTTGCACTTAAACACACATCACCAACCTATGGGGAAGGATTTGTGATGTACAATATTTTATAATAAAGGTATTGGGTTGTGTACTCATGAAAGATGAAAATGTGATAGCATATTCCTCCCAAAAACTAAATATCCATGACTAATAATACCCAACACATGATCTAGAATTGGCTACAATGATTTTCACACTAAAGAATTGGGGACATTATCTATACAGGGATAAGTGAGACTTATATGATAAATTTAATAAATTCAATTATATATTCGCATAGAAGGATCTCAACATCCTCCAATGAAGGTGGTTAAAGTTGATCAATGATTATGATCATGCAATCCATTACCATCCTAGGAAGGTGAACAATGTGGAATATTCTATGAGTAAAAATATTCCCACAAACATATACACGATGAGGATTAAAATAGATTCAATTATCATAGATATTTAAAGGATGGACATGGAAATAATAAAAGGATCTTTATCCTAACTTGATGAATTAACTGATCAACCATTCATTCTTGAGAGGATCAAATATTCCCAAAAAGATGATGTGGAGATATAGAAAATGATAGAAGATATTCCAGAGTCCAACATTGATAGTGATGGAAATATAAGGCTTCAAACATAGATATGTATCCCATCAAAACAATTACATAAGATGGAAATTCGGTATTTTGTGAATAGCTCATCCTTCTATATTCATCCATGAAGCACTATGAGGTATATATATATTCGAAAAAAACATATGGTGGGATAACATGTAGAGGGATATTTTAGAATTTGTGTCATGATGCTAGGTTTTTCAACAAGTCATGGATGAATGAAAAAGTCTAAGGGTATGATGAATCTATTTATCATTCTAGTATGGAAATAGGAAAACATAACCATCGATTTCATCATATGACATCCCATTACCTTTGAAGGAAATAAAACCATATGGTTGGTACTCATCCACCTTACTGGGTGCTCACATTTCATTACTATCAATGCATATTTATATGATAACCAATTCACTATGATACACATATGGAAAGTGGTAAGACTACATAGAGTTCCACTCTCTATTATATAATATCATGGTTACAGGTTACCATAATGTTTTTGAGAATCTATCCCCAATAATTGGATATTGAACATAGACTGACCACAACTTATAACCCTCATAGGGATGTTCTGTCTGAAATTACAATTCAAACTCTAGAGGGTATACTGAAATCAATTTAAATATATTTCCTTGGATTTTGAGATCAACATTTTCCCATAGTGGAGTTATCATAAAACAATAGTTTCTATTATAGAATTTAAATGGAACCTTTTGAGGTTATATATGAGAATAGGTGTAATAATCCAACATGATGGAATGAAATTGGAGAGGGGAAGCTGATGCGACCTGATCATATCCAAGAGATGACATAAAAGTTTCCAATCGTTCAACATAAGATGAAATTCACCTAATGTTGTCAAAACATACATGTAGAAAATCATAAATGAAAACTAGAATTTTATATTAGAGATAATTTGTTCCTTATTTTATCATTTTTGAATAAATTCACGAGTTTTGGTAAAAAGGAAAATCATAGTATAATTTACTTCAACCCCGTCAAGATTTTTGATCACATCGAAGTAGTGGCTGATCCACTAGCACTATTAACTAACCTATCTCATGTACACGATGTTTTACATGTTTCCCTCTTATGTAAGTATATACCAAGACCCACATATTTACTGAATCTAGATGTGGTACCATTATAAAATGAACTTTTATATGAGGATTAGTCGATGAAGATCTTAGATCAAAGAGAAAAGGTTATACGAGATAATAAAACACCACTTGTTAAAGTTCTATAACATAACCTAATGTTTTAAGGAAAAACTAGAAAGCTTGAATTGGCTAAGAAGAAGAAGTAAACTCATCTGTTTTATTATATGGGTTAAATTTTGAGTGTGAAATTTTTGAAGAGTGTTTAATGTAATGAACTGAACATTTATCAATGAAATATTCTTTTAAAATGAGTAAATTCCATAATAAGAAATGAAATTATAGAAAACTTATGAACTGCATTGTTTTATTGTATAATTATAATTTATATAATTTTATTTTAAAATACCATTAAATGTAATAATTGTTGATAGTATATCAATTAAAAATTATTTTATGATCAGTATATATATATAGGGTTCTGGAAAATCTAATTAACATAGGAGAAGGAAGTGATTACTTCGACTAGTATGATCATACCCAATGAAAAAAATTATTAAAGATTCCATGGGAGATATCACCATTTGTATTTTATCTAGAAAAATAATAAGAAGTGATTCCAAAACTAAAGAATAATAAAAACCATTTACAAAATAAGTTAAATCTCATCGAGATCATGAACCAAACCATGTTTGCCGAAACACCCTAAGAAAATCTCACCATCACACCCCTTACCCTTCGAAAATTCATTGGTTTAATAATGGTATGTGTATGTAAATAATAACACCATGAATTTTTATTTCTTATTGTTAATAAAATAAAAGATATAATTTTTATTTATTAATTTATAATGGTTTAATAAAAAATATTGATTAAAATTTTATTTTGATTCGATGAAACAGAAATTATATTTTTGGGACATATATTGTTTCAATCAAGAAACTAATTTTGATGTATTCATGAATTTTTTTATAAAATATATATTTAAATAAAATATATATAAATAATATATTATTATTGAATAATATATATTAAATATAAATGACAATATAATTTTATTAAATTAAATGTAATTGTTATATGGGCATAAAAACGGTTATTTTAAAAAACTATAATTTTTTAATAAATCAATATTTTTTATTCAAAAGTTATTTTTAATATTAATATAATTAATTTTTTAAAAATAATTTATAATTTTTTAATTAGCATTTTGAATTTATACAATGTTTAGTTTTCTTAATTTTCAGAGAAAATCAATTTTTTCGGTAAAAATTAAATACGGTATGTATTAGGATATCATAAAATTAAAAAAGAGATGTTATAAATAATATAACTAGTGTACATGAAAAATATTATATTTACAATTTAAAATAATTTGTTCTTGATGTTATTTGATTAATTTTATAAACCCTTAATTAATTATTCAAAACCTATATTATATTTTATGGTTTTAAAATCAATGCTTTATAAAGATGACTTACTTCCGCATCTCATAGGGTACTAATATAAGTATTTTATGTCATAGACTAATAAAATATTGAAATACATTCTTATTAGGAGATACCATGAGAAAAAATGAGATGGTTTGTGGTTTGGAATAATTTATCAGAAAGATTCCAAAACTGATATTTAGTAATTAATTAATAATTCTATTATCTTTTGATATAAAGACCCACCCATCCCCCAATTCATCTTCCATAAAAAACATATATCATGAATTTAATCTAACCTTAACTCTCTATATCACTCCCTAGGTTCCACAAAGATCTTAATAATCTTCTAAAAAGAATTTAAAAGATCCCTCCCAATGTAAGGGATCCCATCAGTCTCCGATTTATTCTAGAATCTTCTTTATATTATGCCTTTTAATTTCCAATTTTTCATGTTGGGATATTTTTTATAAATCCCTCATACATTAACTAGGACATAAATGTAATTATGAATGCATTTCATTCTCTTTAAACCCATCCATGAATATTTTTTTACCCCTGTTGGGCTTCAAAATTAATCTAGTGTTTGTTCCATGCCAAACATTTGTGTAGTGAATAACCATCCCCATTTCCACTCAAGGGTATTCACCATGAGGTAAAATTCATTATTTTATTGGGGAATTCCAATTAGATAGCTCATACTCTTTAATAGTTGGATTAAAATTGAACAAATACAACCTTATATTGCATGATATATATGGAAAACGTATGCTTGTACATGTTATGAATCTAATGAGTTGGTAGAGAATTATATTGACTTGTAATGATTTGTGTAAATTTTTTATCTCATGAGATACTATGTATGGTTACTAGAAGGTTAGCCTAAGAACACTATGTTATGATTTTCACTAAATTTAGCCATGAATTATGCTTATGATGTACTATTTTATGTTGTTGTAACATTATCATGTTGCATATATGTTATCATATTATATCATGCTTCAACGTTCAACTTTATAATTATCAACCATCTTATATTACCATTATACAAATCTTCATGAAAATATGATACTTTACCTTATGTTATACTTTTAGTATTCCCTTAATAGGATTTATAGCTTAGCCCTTTGTTATGTACATCTCCAGGATATCACATACAGTTTTAGAAGAGAAAATCAAATTGTTTGGGAATTTTAGGATGTTTTAGTTCAGGTAATTGTATTTTTATTACAGGATACTATTATATGTACATAATTACCGAAAAACTATTTTTTTGATCTTATATGATTTTTAAGTGCATCATAATGTGATAAATCATGATTGGAGGTGTATTAATGTATGGGTTGTTATAACTTTTCCCCTTCCCAAGTGCGTAGAAAATACAAAAGTATTAATTATTCATGAATTCCAAAAAAATATCACTACCATAGAATGAAATTGAAATTGGAGAAGATTAACCTCAATCACTTATGATTTCTAATAACCAAAAAATGTTAACCAATGAGGAAATGACAACACAAAATCATAGTAAACCTAATGAAAGTATGATGTAGCTCTAGGTTGGAATAGTTAAAATAATTAGGTCATAATTTATGACACTAAAATGATATAAAATCTCTCTAATATATCATTTTGTAACCCAAGACCAAATGAGAAGCATTAAAATAATCTTGAAAAAAGTCCCTACTATGGAAAACTAATAATAATGTAACTCATAATCATCTCCTTCAAATACTCAAATTATTCTTGATACTGGATAGTCCACAAAAAACATCCATTATTTATGGTCAATCCTTTTATAAGAATTTCAATCTATGAAACATTTGGTACCAAACTCTTGTAATAGCCAACAAGATGAAGGAATATATGTACCTACACTACATTTTTGGGGGATACCCATGATATATGTTTCTCATACTTTGAAGTATACTTGGATAATCCATAAAGAGATATGGAATAAAAAATTAAATGAACATCATAGGTCTAATAAATACACTTCGACAACTTCCCAAATATAATATGATGATAAAGAACTCCAAAAATTGCTCGTTGATGCTATTCATGCTCCATGTGTGTCTAAAAACACACAAGGATGTCATTAATTGGAACCACCAACTATCAGTATCAAAATACATAGAACACACACATGAGACTCAACCTAGTTGGTGACGTATCCTTAATTGCATCCATGAGACCCAGGTTCAAAACCAGGTAGAGGAATATTTTCCGAGTACTCTAGCAGGTACTGTAGCATAACTGTACACTGTGTGGTATTGTAGCAGAAGATTACATTGTGTAAAACTATAGAAAAACTGTACACTGTGCAGGTACCATAACAGAATTGTGCATTGTGTGTACTCTAGAAGGTACTGTAGTAGGTACTATTTGCTACTGTAACAGTGGAAGTATTCACCTTGGGACACTAGTTTGGGATTGGAGTCTTTAAGGCTTTTGGTCCACCTAGGCCTTTAGGTCAGTAGGTATTTCAGGACACCTTTAAGGCATCCACGCCACCTCAAGGCCTTCAAGGTACATGTAGTTGTCCCACACAGACTATTCATAAAAAAAGGGACAACCCCAGAAGCAGATTCATAGTAGGTGCACTCACCAGAGAAGAGCCAAATGGATTTTTCAGAACGAGAGGGTATGGATATTCCATTAGGACCAGCCCGTGCTTGCATGGGAAGCCAAGCCAAATGGCCATGCAAAGGTGGATAACTACTATCACGATGCAGATGCTGGGGAGGGGTAGTTCCTTGTATATAGTCTAATTGAATTCCGTAAGTTATTCGAGTCATGTAATCTCCTAAGACTACGATCCATGTAATCTTTGATCCTATGAGCCTTGTAAGGGTTCCCCCTCATCCCTTGAATGTGGTATTTTCAAAAATCAATAAAAATTATGGCCTTCAAGACATTTGGGAAAATACATAGAACACTAAGTTCAAATATCCCATGATGGAGACTAAAGTGTTCATGAATGAAAATTAAATTACAATTATGTGAAAATTACTATAATTATATCTGAAGAAAATATTAACAATATACTAATCATTCAGCCACATAAAATGATATCCCATCCACAAGATAATCTTTCAGAATAATCTATATCACATCTGCTAATTGAGAATATAATTAATCAATTAGAGGTGATAATAAATATCACCACATGATTCTAGAGATGATAATTGATATATAAACACTAAATTTCAACCACCTTCATTATTAAAATGACTTATTCACACCAAGGTGACACATTGGCCAAAATAAAACCACAATATAGAGGATTTTCAATATGAATCTATAAATCCGAAAAATTATAAGGAAATATCTCATATGGGTACATTGATAACAATGGGACATATAGTTGAAAGTCTATTTTAAAATCAATCTCACATAAAGGTGGTAGGGTCTCAATCTCTTTATGAATGAAATTAGGGTTTTATTCTTCAGCCTAGGGAAACACTACCGGCTGACCCCCCTTAGAGTCGAATATCAACCAAACCAACAAGGAAGGCATTGAATCATCATAAATTCACTCATCAGATGATCTATATCACTAAAAAACACAATGAGATCCATGAAAACATCATCCTAACAAATATATTTTTTTATTTATAAAAACACTTTTAGGGGAAAGTGAGAAACCAATCCAAACACAGAAAGATGGTCTGACCACATAATGACAATCAAACAACCTGATAAGACATAGTAGAATCCAAGAATTACAATTTAAGCCTTTTATAGGTTTTACCTCTATGTAGTGTCCATTAGAGAACATCATCCTTCTAGTCCCAATCAAAATTGCGAAAGTATTCGTAGTTTTCAACAATATTTTTCCATGTTTGTATGGGCTCTTCTACAGTAAGATTCTTCTCATTGAATCCACATGTTATAATTCCAAGTTGTTATTAGCCTAGGAACCCTTCTCTTCAGAGAGGATGGCCTGGAATCGCCTCCTTACCAGCCTGTCAAAATCCACCTGTGTGGTGATGACCTCCATTCCCTTGTCTGATAATTCTTCATTGCATTCTAGGATAGTTTCCCACTCGTCACATTCCATCAAAGCTTTCCCGCTTTGGTGGGTATTTGTTGTCGCTGACTCTTTAACTTCATTCGCCAGATTGATTTTGTATGGTTGTATCTCAAGAAATAATAAATATAACCAGGATCAATATATACATAAATCCAACTAGTATTGTTAATGAAATGGAAATTATAAATCTATCTACCAAATATCACAAAGAATAAACTAGGGTAGGTAGATTTAATGAGTGCATAGATCCTATATAAATTAATGTATTAACCCAGGTATTATATTAGTAGATAAAAACATGTAAGAAATTTTTATCACCAAGATTTAGAAACTCCAAAGCCTGCATCTCACAATTACATACTCCATGGCCTTTGGATCTTTGATGGAGACCACCTCTATAGTATCACTCTTCTCTCAAGCATTGAGGATGATGAGAATCAATAGGTGGTCCTCTCACTAACCCATCTTCTATTGATGATAAAAACATGAAGAACCCTACTACCACTACATCAATGAATATTTCTTTAATGACTAATCCTATGGAGGGCCACCATCCCTATACAAGATACTAAAAAATCTTGGTCACTCAAGCTTCTATTGTAGGTGACCTCTATATGTAAAATAACTACCATCGATCTAGTCACAATGGTCTAAGAACTTACATACCCAATGAAATCCAATTTAAAAGGATATAAATTACTCCCTTCTATCAAATATATCATATGACTATGAAATTGAAAATTATATCCAAGGATCTTCTCTACTGAAAATCATGACAACTCCCTAACCATGACTGCCCAGTTCTATATAACTTCATCCTGATATGATCTACCAAAACCAATAACTGATGATTGATCATAAAAATAAATGAGTTGACATGAAACCCAACATTTATATAAAAAGACTCCATGAAATTCCTCACCATATACACGTCATTAAATCTAAGGTCCAAATCATAACATAATAGATTCTTATACCGAATAAAACACACACACACACACTAGTACTCTCATGATATAAACTATGAATATATAATCAATAATACACCTTTATGTTTTATGAAAGATACTCATATTTAAACTAAAAATGAAACTTCTCAAAAAAATGGTCAACTCCACCAGAACCCTGATAAAAATCCACACTTTTGTGTAGTTCCATATTGCATGATGATAGAAAATGAAATCTAAAACACACTCTATGAAATGATCAATGTAAAGGAAATGTATATTTACTTTAAAAATAACAAGTATTTTATATGAAATATTTCAATCATACATATTTGGGTTATAATTATGAATGTATCAAAGAATCTTCCTCAATGAGTCGACATATTTGTTAGTTATCTCAATTGTTAGGATATCTGTTGGTGAATCATGATGAACATCATGGATGAAACTGAATGAGTATGTCAACCTAGATCCATAAATGAAAACTATAAAACATTAAGAACTCCTAAACCTAAAATATTCAATAATTAATATTAATTAGTTAAGGTTAATATTAATTCCCATTATCTAAAATATTTAATTACAAGCATAGGAAATTATGATACATGTAAAGGTTCCCACTATGAGTATTGTATCAATGGGAGGGGGGTTGAATCAATGATACTCGTTTTCTTTTATGTTTCTTTTCAATTGAAACAAGCATTGCCTCTAGTTAAGGATTTCAATTCACTTCTGAGACACAAATCAACACACACCCAAAGGAACACAATGATTAAAAAGTTTCTCTATTCAATAAGAATAACTACATCTTTGGTATTGTTCTGAAATTATCCAATACCATAAAATCCACTAAAAATCCTTGGATTACAATCAGTATGACGTACCCTTTCTCTTGTGTAGAACTATGAAACAATACAACTAGTGCATGTGCACCGTCTAAGAAAAATATGATAAAAAAATTATTTTGTAACATCTCATGTTATCATTTCTACTCTTCATCTCACCAAATGTAACGCCCCGACCCCAGCTACCCAGAGTCAGTGCATTATTACATAACATTGGCATGATCATAAGAAAGATCAAATCTCGAAAGACCGATTGGTTTAGTAGCCTTGGAAAATGCCAGATAAATTCATAAGTTTTACATTACATTATAAAATGAAAAACTACTACAACAACATAATGTCTCAATAGACCACACTATTATCCCCTCATAAAATCCCTGCAGGTCATTCATAATTTACTTCTTCACTTCCTGGGATAAATAAAACATAGAAAAGGGGTGAGCTCAAATGCCCAGTAAGGATAACAATATAGCGGAACATTCAAAATAAGCATAAACATTTAAGGCAATGAATTACTAAAACAAAAGCCTTTTAAAAATTGAACTTCAACATAGTATGGCAAAAGTAAAATGAAATAATGCCATTTACTTGTTCACATGGATATTCTACTAATCGAATAATCACATGCAATATCAATAACCACTTTCATAATGTTGGAATGCATAATGCCAAATGTTAATTTCATTGTCTAGGCCTCATCCCAAGACCTAGGGGTTACTTCTAACCGGAACCCAACCCGGAGTGCCTCTAATAACCGGACACCAACCCGGAGTGCCTCTAATAACCGGACACCAACCCGGAGTGCCTCTAATAACCGGACCCCAACCCGGAGGGCATACTTTTACCAGTCCCTAACCTGGAGGGCTTACATTAACCAGTCCCCAACCTGGAGGGCTTACTTTTACCAGTCCCCAACCTGGAGGGCTTACTTTTACCGGTCCCCAACCCGGAACATACTTGTTTAGCACATTCATCCGAAGAAAAGTTTGAAATATAACATAAAAATTCGGATTAAAACTAGCATACGAAATGTCAATAGTTTCACCATAAACTATGAATGGTATAAAATAGCACATCCACAGTAAAAAATATCACAAAACCTTCAATACAATATAGAAGTTTTGTATTATAATAAATCAACTTCAAATAAGCGTAAAATCCATTAAAGGATGTTGACGTAGATGAAATCAAAACACTTTTTAGAGAAATATCTCTTTCTATTTTTGAAATCATTTAAGAGCCATATAAAATAAAACATTTTCTTGAAAATATTCTTGTAAGATTGTAAGGAAAGCTTTGACGATTTTATAACGGCGTAAAATAACCGCACCCGCCGTATAAGTTAAAAAAACATTCTTACCTCAATTCTGTCGAAAAGGTTAAAAAGGACCTTGTTTTGAAAACGACAGAAATATTCCTTTATAAACCTCTTATAAAAAGTCAAACAAGGGTATAAATGACTTTAACCCATATTCTGGTAAATAGTAAAAATGTTTTGAAATACATTTTTAAGAAACATGGATGTGGAAGATAAAGATATCCCAGTAGATTATTACGTATAAACAACCTCGGATAAGGAAGAGATTGTGAAATAACCCTTACCTTGTACTTTTCCTTGGTTGGGGTAGGTTAACCTCCTGTATAATGGTGAAGTAATTGTTATTAAATTATACAAGAATCATATATATTAATATGATATCATATATGATCTTTTAACATTGATTTGTTAATAATATCTTAGAATTATCGTCGTTTCGGGTGTTAACTTACTCATTTTCTTTTATATGTTTTGTTACATAAGTCATGTTTGTTGTATCTTATTCATATCCAGAATGATATCAAGTCCTTAAACATCATTTTTAAATCATTAAATGATAATTATACTTGAATGGATACGATGGAGAATGAATCTCAACGCGTTCGTGGAGACGGTAGTCCGTACGTACGCACGAACGCTACTTCCATTTAATTTTTATTTTAAAAGAATCGAATCCAAATGATACATAGGTATATTACTATTCCAGTATAATATAATATTTTATATATGTTACTTAAGTTCATTAACACCATCCTTTATACGTTCCAAGTGTGGTATGAACGAGTCATATCATTTTAAGGGGGCGGTAGTCCGCACTTCCTCAAATGAAATTATCGTATGTATATACAACATGAAACGAATAATGGTATGAAATAAAATGGAATTACAGAAGATTATATATAAAATATATATCATTAATATCATATTTAATTACAGTTCCATCATAATGGCCACCATGATAGGTGGTAAGATGTATTTGAACAATCATTGTTTCGTGAGGCGTTAGTTTGCCATCCACAGAAACATTATGTTCATCATCCATTAGATGGAGTTGTGTGTATGTGTAGTTTGAATCCTTCTTATAACAACATCCTAGTATATTGATGATAATGGTGTTGTTACAAAATAAAGGAAATAAAATGATTTATGGGGTTGGAGAAGCAAAATAAATGAAAATAATTTAAGAGAAATCGTTACCTTTAATTTAGGTAACTCACTTTGGTTGGAACCAAAGGACTTCTTGAAATGCTTTCTTCCTAAGGGGAAGCTTCAAGGAGGAGGAGAGGGATGTGGGGAGCTTAGTTGGGCAGAGTTTGGATGAGCCAAGTGGCTTGAGAGGTGTGAAGAAATGAGAAGGAGGAGTGCCCTTTTATAAGAGGGGTGAGGGGCACCTTTGGAAAAGCTAGAAATATTAATTTTTAATAAATTCATATTCGGTTTCTAATGGCTCCAAAGTTGACTATTCAAAGGTTAAGGTAGGGATAGGTCGAAAACCACTCAACCAATAGAATTTAGACAGGTTTGGGTACTTATATTAACCTTATCTTTAAGTATTAACTCTAAGTTAATTAGTTTCACTTTTACAATGTCTCTTTGTATTTTTATATAATATGGTTAATAAACTTACTATATACATCCAAGCGACCCCCAAGTGGTCCAGTAATGAGGAACCTATCATAATATAAGTCTCTTGGACGAAACGTAGATTTTTAGGAATTTAATATCAATTAATAATATAATATTTGTTTTAAGAACTCTTTTATGTCAATTTTGACACTATTCAATAGTTGATTTTTGTGAAACTCCTAACAGATTTATTACTTCGAACAAAGTCAATTAAATCAATCCTAATATATCAGATTATCATAGAAAATTATTTTAATTCATTAAAAGTTTCATATTATAATTATTTGGGTATTTATAAGATCAATTATTTTAATTTTTCACTATTTTAGTAATTACTGCATCATCATTGTGTCATAAATAAAATAAATTATTTAATGTCTAAAAATTATAAATAAAATATCATTATGTATGAAATCTTTTTATATTTCTAATGAATATTTATAATCGAAAATCCAACATGTATAACCCTATGTAAAAATTGTTCTTCTAAAAGATGTAAGCTTATGCCATTTTTATTTTTATTTTAACTTTACTAATATAACGTGTCATTATCACTTACAAGTGGATCCATGGGGTCCCAAAATAGACCCAAAGATGCCCATGGTCGACCATGTATCAACCAATAGGGTTAAGACACGTTTTAGGGTAATTTAGTATTATTATAATATTATTTTTTTAACCCTTATTTACCGGATTTACCCTTTAACCATGGTAAATAAAATATTTACCACAGTAACTTTTCAAAATGTCTAAAAATAAAAGTTACCTATTTACACAATTTGAACATCCTGATTCCAAATATGGAATCCATTTTCCTAAATTCAAAACACAGAAGTGGCAGAAATTAATTTAAAATTAATTCCCGCTGTCAAAACAAAAAGCGTGTTTTTAAGAGATAATAACTATCAAAAGATTGACACTTGTTTATGTTCGGTTTAATTGTAAAATTATGTCCAATGACCAACATTATATTAAATGGTAAAAATATATTCTAAATATACTTTAAAACCACTAAAATTCATAATTTATCACTATTAATTATTTTGATTAAAAAAGTTGTTTTTAATTAAAATTTAGAAATTTTCACTATTCATCAAAATATGAAAGTTATCCGAAATGTACCAAAATTTCACCCTAGGCTAATTTCGATATTCTGAATCCAAAAATGAAGTCCATTTTGAAATATAAAATATATATGATTTCAAAAATTAGGTATTACTATTCACAACGGCTAGTTTAATCGGTTGTGGTGTGTGTTAAAACTCGAAGTTGCGTATAACACACGCTACTGTATTATTCAAAGGAAAGCGTACTGTGGAAGCTTGGGATGTTTCATTTTAAATTTTTTTGATGTCCCCATTTAGTCAATATGTTTAAAATATTGTATTTAAAAAGGGTTCACTATTAAAAGTTGATAAAAGTGCAATACTGAAAATGAATTTGTTCTTGCATTATATCAAAGAAACTCATAATATGGATTCTAAAATTATAAGGATTATATAAACTTTAAAATTTAGATAATACTATTCATAACCGCTTTTGAATGGTTTATTTTTGTAAGTCATGGTGTGACTGAACTCGGTGTTGCGTGTAGTGCAAGTTATTTAATTATTTTGAAGAAATAACACACTATGAAATCTTGGGGTGTTACATTCTCCCCTCCTTCAATAAATTGCGTCCTCGAAATTTGAAATTGTTCTTCAAAAATAAAAGGTTGAAAATAGAAAATATATTTGCGGGAAAACCCACATCGGAAATTGGGTTACTAAAATTTAGTCTTAATATGAGGAAAAGAGAAATGAAAGGGTCACCACCAAATTATGATCTCGATTAGGAGAACATTGGTGGCAATTAGAGACATATAATTGGAGGAAAAACGTAAATATTTATAGGTAGTGATTGAGGTCATCAATCACAAACAAGTGTAAAATTGAGGTTCTTAAACTCATCAATCTATGATGATTTGAAATACCATCGGTTCAACAAAACATAGGGTATTGGGATAACACATTTTTGACGTTTCAAAATATCTTAGTTGAAATCCCACATCGAAAAATGAATTAATGAGGCCTCTATTTAAAATAAAGAGTGGAAAGTATGAAGATTACCGAAAATAACACATACTAGGGTTCCATGTAGGAAAATATGGATATGGAGGAGAAATCTAACCATCAATTATCTGATGGAGAGTGGTAGAGAACATGGCTATGAAAAGGCCAACAATCCTAAAGCCATAAATTAGTGATGATTTAAGGTACCATCTAGGACAACATTTTTGTTCTAAGTTCCTTTTATTAATGTTGAGGAATTTATTTATGAGTTTGTCTAAGATCATAAGGAGATATACTTACTTTATAATTAGAGTTTTATCTAATAATAAATTTCTACCACAAACTCATCTTTCACTCTAAGAGATAATAGAACGTAAAAAAAAATTTATACAGGGTTCCAAAATAAATGAATTTATAATTCATATACCAGATCTTTTAATAAAAACTAAATTATTTAATCCAGGACATCTCGTGGGCCAGTGGTAGGTGATACACCCTTGTCGCCCTTCAGTTGCGGGTTCAAGTCTCGCAGCCTTGCCGGACGCGACGGGTTACCGCCCAACCTCCGGGTTTTCCTTTTATGGTAATCCAAAATAATCCAAACTAGAACTATCCAAAATACTTCTATCCAGACTCACAGTCCAACATTTATAAGTAAGGTAATCATAATGTAGAACCTTTTTACCCCGTAATATCATATGAATACCTTCATCATGTATTCTGAAACATCCTGAATTACCATATTCCTTATTGATTACATTCATGCTCCCTTATTCCATATAGAAAGCTGGATATACTTCATTAATCCAAAAATGTTTTAAACCCCAAAAATGATGGAATATACAAATCATTAATCAGTTCGAAGGTAGTCAAGAATATCCAATATAATTTATCCAAAACAATCATGTATTATTCCAAAATCACTACTTCGGTATCAGAACTATATTATGGTTTATCATTCTCTCAACCATATATTTTCCAAAAATTTATCCTGCTATTGAGTCACTTTTCTTTGTTCCACATAATCTCAAGTCCTTAATGAAATAGTACTGCAGTACAATCCTTATATACTCCATAATTATTATAACAAGTACATTGTTGATACAACACTCAATTCACATAATCAACATAAGAACTCTAATCATTCCTCTTCATCTGTGGTAGTATCATAACTTGATTATTATCCAATAGCATCATTTGCGGCATAGTCTGATGACTGGGACATAGGTTCGCGTAGTGTCCAAACTCCTTGCAAATGAAGCATTGTACATTTAAAACCATTTTCTCACCCTTGCAGTCACGTACTTTGTGCCCTTTTCCTCCACACTTATAACAAACTCTCATTCCTTTCAGGAAAGTTCCAGGGTGTTTCTTTCCACAGTTACCACATATGGGAAAATTATTCTTTTCCCTCTTCCCTTTATCCATCTTTCTCTCTTCCAGCCTTTTCTTCTCTTGCTTCCCTTCAAAGGCATAGGACTCAGTAAACTCTTTACTTATCTTATCAAAACATGATATTATTTCTTCATATGATGATAATACATGGGTGACTATTTCTCTTATAAATTCTAGCTTAAGACCATGAAAGATATGATCCTTCCTTCTCTTTGAATCATGTGTATTTCTGGAGTTCTCATTCCTTCTACTGGGCGCCATTTCTAAACAATGGCATAAACTAGATCAGTTTATGAATCAAAATACATAATCCCATACTTATAAAACACTTGACATAAATTGAACTATTTATGGATATAATCCATAATCATAAGAATGTTTTCTTTGAGGAAGTATATACTCATAATCCCTTCAAAATGATTTGTAAAGAAAATGAGAGTTATCCTAAGAATATCCCCCGGGAGTGTCGTAACCAAGAGTGCAGCAAGGCCCGTTGTCGTGCACCAGTTCCCGTTTGAGTCTAGCTCAAAGCGGTGTTTTCGGGTTTTACCCCTAGGTACATCTGTGCCAGAGCCGCCTCTACCTGCTCGTATCCAGACAGGGATGTATTTCTCGGAAAACTCACAAAATCTCTACAATACCAAAATTCTAGGAAGTTCTTCTATACTAATCCTCAAAGTTCATCTTAGGTCTACGTGCTCTAATCAGAGTTTATCTAAATCTATCTTCCAAGGTTTGTACTAAACTTCCTCTTATACCAACTGTAACGCCCCGACCCCAGCTACCCAGAGTCGGTGCATTATTACATAACATTGGCATGATCATAAGAAAGATCAAATCTCGAAAGACCGATTGGTTTAGTAGCCTTGGAAAATGCCAGATAAATTCATAAGTTTTACATTACATTATAAAATGAAAAACTACTACAACAACATAATGTCTCAATAGACCACACTATTATCCCCTCATAAAATCCCTGCAGGTCATTCATAATTTACTTCTTCACTTCCTGGGAAAAATAAAACATAGAAAAGGGGTGAGCTCAAATGCCCAGTAAGGATAACAATATAGCGGAACATTCAAAATAAGCATAAACATTTAAGGCAATGAATTACTAAAACAAAAGCCTTTTAAAAATTGAACTTCAACATAGTATGGCAAAAGTAAAATGAAATAATGCCATTTACTTGTTCACATGGATATTCTACTAATCGAATAATCACATGCAATATCAATAACCACTTTCATAATGTTGGAATGCATAATGCCAAACGTTAATTTCATTGTCTAGGCCTCATCCCAAGACCTAGGGGTTACTTCTAACCGGAACCCAACCCGGAGTGCCTCTAATAACCGGACACCAACCCGGAGTGCCTCTAATAACCGGACACCAACCCGGAGTGCCTCTAATAACCGGACACCAACCCGGAGGGCATACTTTTACCAGTCCCTAACCTGGAGGGCTTACTTTAACCAGTCCCCAACCTGGAGGGCTTACTTTTACCATTCCCCAACCTGGAGGGCTTACTTTTACCGGTCCCCAACCCGGAACATACTTGTTTAGCACATTCATCCGAAGAAAAGTTTGAAATATAACATAAAAATTCGGATTAAAACTAGCATATGAAATGTCAATAGTTTCACCCTAAACTATGAATGGTATAAAATAGCACATCCACAGTCAAAAATATCACAAAACCTTCAATACAATATAGAAGTTTTGTATTATAATAAATCAACTTCAAATAAGCGTAAAATCCATTAAAGGATGTTGACGTAGATGAAATCAAAACACTTTTTAGAGAAATATCTCTTTCTATTTTTGAAATCATTTAAGAGCCATATAAAATAAAACATTTTCTTGAAAATATTCTTGTAAGCTTGTAAGGAAAGCTTTGACGATTTTATAACGGCGTAAAATAACCGCACCCGCCGTATAAGTTAAAAAAACATTCTTACCTCAATTCTGTCGAAAAGGTTAAAAAGGACCTTGTTTTGAAAACGACGGAAAGATTCCTTTATAAACCTCTTATAAAAAGTCAAACAAGGGTATAAATGACTTTAACCCATATTCTTGTAAATAGTAAAAATGTTTTGAAATACATTTTTAAGAAACATGGATGTGGAAGATAAAGATATCCCAGTAGATTATTACGTATAAACAACCTCGGATAAGGAAGAGATTGTGAAATAACCCTTACCTTGTACTTTTCCTTGGTTGGGGTAGGTAAACCTCCTGTATAATGGTGAATTAATTGTTATTAAATTATACAAGAATCATATATATTAATATGATATCATATATGATCTTTTAACATTGATTTGTTAATAATATCTTAGAATTATCGTCGTTTCGGGTGTTAACTTACTCATTTTCTTTTATATGTTTTGTTACATAAGTCATGTTTGTTGTATCTTATTCATATCCAGAATGATATCAAGTCCTTAAAAATAATTTTTAAATCATTAAATGATAATTATACTTGAATGGATACGATGGAGAATGAATCTCATCGCGTTCGTGGAGACGGTAGTCCGTACGTACGCACGAACGCTACTTCCATTTAATTTTTATTTTAAAAAAATCGAATCCAAATGATACATAGGTATATTACTATTCCAGTATAATATAATATTTTATATATGTTACTTAAGTTCATTAACACCATCCTTTATACGTTCCAAGTGTGGTATGAACGAGTCATATCATTTTAAGGGGGCGGTAGTCCGCACTTCCTCAAATGAAATTATCGTATGTATATACAACATGAAACGAATAATGGTATGAAATAAAATGGAATTACAGAAGATTATATATAAAATATATATCATTAATATCATATTTAATTACAGTTCCATCATAATGGCCACCATGAGAGGTGGTAAGATGTATTTGAACAATCATCGTTTCGTGAGGCGTTAGTTTGCCATCCACAGAAACATTATGTTCATCATCCATTAGATGGAGTTGTGTGTATGTGTAGTTTGAATCCTTCTTATAACAACATCCTAGTATATTGATGATACTGGTGTTGTTACAAAAGAAAGGAAATAAACAGATTTATGGGGTTGGAGAAGCAAAATAAATGAAAATAATTTAAGAGAAATCGTTACCTTTAATTTAGGTAACTCACTTTGGTTGGAGCCAAAGGACTTCTTGAAATGCTTTCTTCCTAAGGGGAAGCCTCAAGGAGGAGGAGAGGGATGTGGGGAGATTAGTTGGGCAGAGTTTGGACGAGCCAAGTGGCTTGAGAGGTGTGAAGAAATGAGAAGGAGGAGTGCCCTTTTATAAGAGGGGTGAGGGGCACCTTTGGAAAAGCTGGAAATATTAATTTATAATAAATTCATATTCGGTTTCTAATGGCTCCAAAGTTGACTATTCAAAGGTTAAGGTGGGGATAGGTCGAAAACCATTCAAACAATATAATTTAGACAGGTTTGGGTACTTATATTAACCTTATCTTTAAGTATTAACTCTAAGTTAATTAGTTTCACTTTTACAATGTCTCTTTTTATTTTTATATAATATGGTTAATAAACATACTATATACATCCAAGCGACCCCCAAGTGGTCCAGTAATGAGGAACCTATCATAATATAAGTCTCTTGGCCGAACCGTAGATTTTTAGGAATTTAATATCAATTAATAATATAATATTTGTTTTAAGAACTCTTTTATGTCAATTTTGACACTATTCAATAGTTGATTTTTGTGAAACTCCTAACAGATTGATTACTTCGAACAAAGTCAATTAAATCAATCCTAATATATCATATTATCATAGAAAATTAGTTTAATTCATTAAAAGTTTCATATTATAATTATTTGGGTATTTATAAGATCAATTATTTTAATTTTTCACTATTTTAGTAATTACTGCATCATCATTGTGTCATAAATAAAATAAATTATTTAATGTCTAAAAATTATAAATAAAATATCATTATGTAGGAAATCTTTTTATCTTTCTAATGAATATTTATAATCGAAAATCCAACATGTATAACCCTATGTAAAAAGTGTTCTTCTAAAAGCTGTAAGCTTATGCCATTTTTATTTTTATTTTAACTTTATTAATATAATGTGTCATTATCACTTACAAGTGGATCCATGGGGTCCCAAAATAGACCCAAAGATGCCCATGGTCGACCATGTATCAACCAATAGGGTTAAGACACGTTTTAGGGTAATTTAGTATTATTATAATATTATTTTTTTTAACCCTTATTTACCGGATTTACCCTTTAACCATGGTAAATAAAATATTTACCACAGTAACTTTTCAAAATGTCTAAAAATAAAAGTTACCTATTTACACAATTTGAACATCCTGATTCCAAATATGGAATCCATTTTCCTAAATTCGAAACACAGAAGTGGCAGAAATTAATTTAAAATTAATTCCCGCTGTCAAAACAAAAAGCGTGTTTTTAAGAGATAATAACTATCAAAAGATTGACACTTGTTTATGTTCGGTTTAATTGTAAAATTATGTCCAATGACCAACATTATATTAAATGGTAAAAATATATTCTAAATATACTTTAAAACCACTAAAATTCATAATTTATCACTATTAATTATTTTGATTAAAAAAGTTGTTTTTAATTAAAATTTAGAAATTTTCACTATTCATCAAAATATGAAAGTTATCCGAAATGTACCAAAATTTCACCCTAGGCTAATTTCGATATTCTGAATCCAAAAATGAAGTCCATTTTGAAATATAAAATATATATGATTTCAAAAATTAGGTATTACTATTCACAACGGCTAGTTTAATCGGTTGTGGTGTGTGTTAAAACTCGAAGTTGCGTATAACACACGTTACTGTATTATTCAAAGGAAAGCGTACTGTGGAAGCTTGGGATGTTTCATTTTAAATTTTTTTGATGTCCCCATTTAGTCAATATGTTTAAAATATTGTATTTAAAAAGGGTTCACTATTAAAAGTTGATAAAAGTGCAATACTGAAAATGAATTTGTTCTTGCATTATATCAAAGAAACTCATAATATGGATTCTAAAATTATAAGGATTATATAAAGTTTAAAATTTAGATAATACTATTCATAACCGCTTTTGAATGGCTTATTTTTGTATGTCATGGTGTGATTGAACTCGGTGTTGCGTGTAGTGCAAGTTATTTAATTATTTTGAAGAAATAACACACTATGAAATCTTGGGGGTGTTACACCAAAAGTATTCAATTGAAAAAAAAAATATTCTTTACCTTACCCAGATGATGTTAAGAACCTCAGTCCAACTAACATGTGTCTGATTGTCCCAGAACAATTCAAATTGAAATAGATCTACTAAGTCCAATTATCTTCCAATAGAATTCAAGACATGAATAAACATAACTCTACATTCGAAATACAATAGTCAAGTCAAATGAAGAATGAATGAATCAAAACCACTTAAAAATATGAAAATAATCAGAACTACTACTCTAAATGAATACAGTCGGCAATTCCTCACAAGGTGAATAAAATCGGCACCACTTCAAATCCCGAGTCAGATAGAACTCGGTATGCTCCTTCCTAATCCTGAGAAACCCAATATAGAAACACCCTGTTTAGAAAAATCAAAACTGATTAATTTATCCTGAATCAATAAACACACAAAGGAATTTTCATGTCTGAATACATTTGATCTCTTATTCTCTCTGGAAATCTGGAGCTTCTATCTCTTCTGTCATGAACAGTTCTCATTTTCATAATGTTAAAATTACATTGTCCTTTTATAGGTGACATTTTCTGGAAATTCAAAATATTTTCCCACTCACTCAAATTTTCCAAAATTATAATTTCCCCCCTGAAATTATTGGATACATTTTGACTTCGTCAATGTTTCTCTTTGATTCTCAAATCTTCTCCGAAATTAATTTCAATATTTGGATCTTTAATTTGTATTTACATACCCATTTATTATTCCAGAAACCAAACACAATTTTTCTTTTAGAAATACAGAAATGTGGGTATGATTGTTGAGTATGATTGTTTCTGGGTACAATGTTCTTTAATCGACACTATCACTTTATATTTACTTTCACGAGTGAGTATTATGCAAAAAATCCATTACCATGTAGAAAGTACATGCATCATCTATTCAATCTCTATTTCCATAAGCATAACTCAATCCTTTTTTCCATCATCATGACTCTTTCTCCTCTCCCATCAGTATGACTTTTCCATCAACATGAATTTTCCATCAGTTTGACTTTTCAATCGTCACCACTTTTCATTGGTATGACTCTATGTCCGATGAAGAATAAAGTGAATACTATATCAGCATGAATTTCATTAGTATGAATTCACATCAGCATGAATATGAGTCTGATGCAACACAATGTGAATACTATATTGGCATGACATGCATGAATTTTTTCATCGGAATGACTTTTCATCAGCATGACTCTAAGTCCAATACAAAACATTGTGAATAATATGTCTGCATGACATGAATGTCTTCTTTATCGGCACAAATCTGAGTCTATTACAAAACAATGTGAATATTATATCAACATGAAATTTAATCGCCATGACTCTGAGTCTGATGAAAAATAATGGAATACTAATCCATTATGAATTTTCATAATCACCATTCCTTTTCATTCCCTTTCAACACTTCTTTTCTTTCACATTCACCACTTCTTTTCTTATTAATTTCAAAAATTATTTTCTTTCACATTCACAACTTGTTTTTTTCACTTTCACCACTTCTTTTCTTTCACTTTCACTTGTGTATGATGGAAAACAAATAGGTAATAATGATTTTGAAAAACAATCAGCCCCACAACATTTCCATCGACATCATCACCCACACATTTACCATCTTCTTTCTTTCATCAACCTTGAATCATAAGTTCTACTAAATAATTATGATTTGTGAGAATTCCAAAAAAGAAAAGCATCATAACAATTGAAACTAAATATAAAAACTCAAAACAAAAACTAAAAAAATTATTTCTAAAACAAAGTTAACTGACTTCAAAATAATTCCCCACAACAAAAGAAAACACTTGAAACCCTTCAAAAACATTAAATACAAAAAAATACTTCTTTTTCAGATTGGTTCTAACAATATCCCCTTTGGAATTTGTTGTCAACCATGTTTCAATAATCATTGAACTTTGTAACCTCATGTAATTGATTACATATCAACAACTCTAAACATAAATGAGCCAACTCATTATAGAAAAGGAGAAACATTAATAGAATGCCCATGCTTTTGAAAAGTAGTGATCATGACAACCCCTTACTTTTCTCTTTATTTTAATCATTCTCCATAGAATACAATTAAATTTATTTTCTTAAAACCACTCCAACAAATAGTTATATTATTTCAATCACAAAACTATGCCGAATTCATAGCTAAACCACAACTCTCTCTTTTGTGAAATTGAATTATGAAACAAAACAATTCTCTCCCTTGAAAACACAATACAAATGTAAGATGAGAAAAAGGATAGATACACATACCTCAATCTTGAAAAGAAAGACGCTGGACACCCATGTTCAACCGCATTTTTGAGAACGATTCATTTAATAATGATTTGGAGATAATATCAGTAACTTTTTCCGATATTGGAACATAATATAGCTTCAAATCATTCTTCTCTACATACTATTTGATGAAATGATATTTGATATCA
The DNA here is from genome assembly GCA_963277665.1 of Viscum album. Taxonomy (NCBI): domain Eukaryota; kingdom Viridiplantae; phylum Streptophyta; class Magnoliopsida; order Santalales; family Viscaceae; genus Viscum; species Viscum album. The sequence goes on along the minus strand of OY728146.1, from coordinate 736,986,892 downwards.
ATATGTTTTTAATGGGGATGTTACGCTTGATTCCTAGTGATATTGATTGTACATTGACTTTCACAACCTAAGTGAAAGGGTAACTTCGCTTATACAAGAAAATCTTCCAATTGGTGTTTCATCCACATATATTGAGTTACAGCTTCAGTATTTGCAACATACTCAAGTTCATCTTTACTTAGAGTTTCTATTTTTTATTTCGTCGAATAACATATAACCCAATTAATTCCCCAAAAGAATTCACCCCTAGATGAAGATCTTAAATCTTTAACATTTCATGCCCAATCTATATCAGAATACCAAAATAAATCAATATTATTTAAGCTACAATACCGGATTCCGAATTATGTTATTCCTCTGATGCATCTGAGAATTCCTCCTCGAGCAATAAGATTTCATTCTCTTGGAGAACTCTAAAATCTTTTACATATGGCAATAACATAAACCTTGTCAGGTCTTGAGGCAATCAAATACAATAGACTTCCCAATGGATTTCGATACTCTTTCTGATCTACTTCGTTTCTATATTCATATTTATGTTTCTTTATTCCCACTAAAATGGCTGTGGAAATAGTTTTTGAATTTTATATTCTAAACCTCTCGAGAATTTATTTTTCATACGTTTCATGGGAGAGGAAAATGCACTCGTTCTTTTGATGAACTTGTAACCCAAGAAAGTATTAAATTTCTCCCAGCATTGATATTTCAAATAAATTCTTCACCTCTTTAGAAAATATCTCAATGCTTCCTTCATAATTCCTATCAAAGATAATATCATCAACAAAAACAATTACAATGAGGGAATACTCTTGGATTTGATTGATTTAAAGATTGTTATTGAATCTTCCTTGGTTAAAATTCAACTTTCTTAAGTATATATACAATTGGGAATACCATGCCTTTAGAGATTGTTTTGGTCCATACAATGTCTTTTTCAATATACACACATAACCTTAATAATTCCAATAAAAAAACAACAAGGGTGTTCAATATAAACCTTGTCTTCAAGATTACAATTTAATAATGAAGATTTAACATGCATTTGGAAGATCATGTAGCCTCATTGTATGATAATAGAAAGAAATATTCTGATTGTTTCAAGTATTTCTTAAGGAGTGAATGTTTCATCAAAATTGATACCCCCAATCTATGAGTACCCTTTTCACACCAATATTTCATAGTTTTTTATAATCTCAAATTCTTCACTTAGAAAGTTCTGAAAAACCCATTTTAATCCACTGATATTTTTTAGGCTTGGGTATGAGTTCCTAGGTATTACTCTTTTCAATCTAATCATTTTATTTGATCATGTCTTGAACCCATTATTGATTCTCAAAAGCTTCTTTCACATAATTCGGTTGCATTATTGAATACAAATAAGTATGTGTATGGGAATTGGTTGTTCTACTTGTTTTAACCTTTTGATGTTGATCACCAATTATATTATGTGCTTCCACATGTTTCCTCAGACTTGGATAGGATTTTTGAGTGTCTTCCTCATCACTGTAAATAGTTGAGTCTGATTCTTCACCTTTATTAGTATTATAATTGTTTGTATCATTATCAGAATTATCTTCTTTAACTAACTTATCTTCATTGTCCACCATAACAGGTTTCTCTTTCTCCAAAACTTCAATCAATTTCACATCAATTGAATCGACATTTATTTTTTTGTTTATTTTTTGAAGCATCTATACACTCTTAATTCTAGGGAATACCCATGAAATATTCCATACTCACCTTTTTGTGCAAACATACCCTATATTCCACCTTTCTTCTTTATAATACAAGGACTCCCAAAAACACTAAAATGATTCCAATGTAGCTATTTTCCATAAAACAATTCATAGGGAGTCATACCTGATTGAGACCTATAGAAACAACTATTTTGAACATAAACAACATTAATCGTGGATTCCCTCCAAAAGTAATGAGAAATGTCATGATTATGTAACATAGTTCACCCCATTTACACTAAGATTCTATTCTTTATTTCAATAACCCCATTTTTAGGAGTATATGGAGAGACGGACTCGTACCAAATTCCATGCTTCTCAATATAGTATTCAAACTCTTCACTTTTGTATTGACCCCCATTATCAGTTCTCAACTTCTTCGCATAATACTCACATTCTTTCAAAGATTTTCATCTGAATATTTTAAACATTTACAAAGCATCTTATTTTCCTTTCAGGTACATAACACAAGTAATAAGAGTAAAATAATCAATAAATGTAATAAATTACTTATACCCATGGGTTGAATGTTTTCAGATTGGCCAACATATATCAGAATGGATCAGCTCTAGTGGTTATTTTGATCAATTCTCAACTTTCATATGCACAATATTTTCAATTTTTCCTTTCTAGAATATAGTGAAACACCAATATCTACTTTTGAAAAATCAGGAATGTATCAAACACTATCACTTATAGATAACTTTCTCATGTTTCTAGGAAACATATGCCTAAATATTTTATGCCATAACATATTCTCTTCCACCACACTCATATAACAAGAGTTTGGTGAATCACCAACCTAAATTTTTTTTTCTTTTGTATGTTGGCCTCTTCTAACAATATTTGCTTCTTCTTCACTCATTAAAAAATCCCTATTTCTTGAAGATAACCTTCTTTCCCTCTTCACATAATTGTGACACAATTAATAGGATGTGTTTCAGTCCATAAACACACAATTTTTTCTTAAATTTCATATTTTATTTTCCAATAATGGCTAACCCAACACCTTTTATTTTCAATGATTCATCATTGCCAAATTTCACTGTGCATTCCTTATAATCATTCACATCCTTCAACAATTTGATGTCTTCAATCATGTGAGAAGAACACCCACTATCAAGTATTGAGGGTCGTTCTCCATTCATGGATTTCAATTTAGTTTCAACACCAAACACCTTTCCTACATTATTTTCATTCATTACCTTATGCTTTTTAGAAATGAAAATCTTTTTCTCAGCTGATAACAAAACAATACCTCCTTTTGAAAGGTGTCAAGGTATTTCACATATTTCACAAATAGTTTCCAATGGTTGGAAACTATTTTCAATCTTCACTTCATTCCATTCAGAGTTCTTCAAGACAACCGTCTCATTTTTCTTTGTTTGGGGAAATTGAATCCTCCTCAATCTCTTCCTTTCATAACCAGTGGGATAATAGAAATGTTGTTGATTGAACCAACACATACTTTCTTTATGCAAAAATCCCCCACAATAATAGCAATACCCTGAGAAAGATTATTTGCCTGTGAAACCTCCATAAGGATTATAATTGTGAATGTGTTTCCCAGCCACCTTCCTCTCATTCTTTACTGATTCACCAACCCCTCTATTTTCTAACAGATTCCATATTTTCTTTTCTGAATTATCGGAACCAAAAATATTGGAAACGTTTCTAGATTCGGATTGTTTTAAAACATTCACAACATTGTTGGCCTTGGGATCATACATTACATTCCTAGATTTCATCTATTAAAAAACAATTTCATTATTCTTCTCACTATTTGAAGGTATCTTTTGTGGAACATTCTCGTGTTCCTTATTATGGGAAAATTCACCAACATCAGTGATTGAATTTTAGAAACATAGATTTTCTTTAAATCAGCAAAGAGTTTTTGTTGGAAAAGTTCAAACTCTTCTTCTTTTACTTTCAACTTTACTCTAAATTCTCTTTACAATTATTTTCTTCTTCAAGGTATTTATTCAAATCATCAATCTAGTTAATATTTTTTTCTTTCTCACCATCAAAATATTCGTTGTTTCCTGAGCATTCATGTTCAATGTTTTTGTTTTTCTTTTCAATCCTTCTGATCTTTTTTAGAAATTCTTTCAACTCTTCTTTAAGATGTTTTTCAAGATGAGTTTCTTATTCTTCAAAAATATTACTTCCGAATTCTTCATCATTTAATATAGAAATGAAATTATTTTCATCACCATACTCAATGGATATTACAGATTCAACATCACTCTCTTAATATTCATCATATTTGGACAAGAAAATTATTCTTTTTTATTTAATGATTTTCTTTTATTTTCCTTTGTATCGCTTTTTCTTCCATAATCCTCATGTCTTTATTTCTTCAAAATCACTATCTGCTTCATTCTTTCATTCAGTACTATTTGCCTCAAAGTGACCAACACGTCTACATTCAAAACATTTCAAGGGATGTTTCCCTTTGTATTTTTATGAACTTCTTTTCACAATGTTTGAAAAAAATGATATGATTTTATTGAGATTTTTACATACCTCATTTTAAGAGTTAAAATCACCAGATCCAACTTCAATAACATTTTTTTGAATTTTATTTCTACCTAGTCTTGAAATACATTTCTCTATAAAACTATGTATTTTTCTTCATATAATTCTCTCTTCTCATTTCATAAGTTATAAGAGTGGTGTATAAATAATTAAGAGATAATGATTAAGGGTCACTATCTTACAATAAATAAACTTTTCCATCGAATTTGTTAGGTAAGATTCTCAATATATTTTCAAAAACTGTAGATTCATTCATCTTTTCACTAAAATAATTGATAGTACTCACAATAACTTTCACCCTGTTAAATAATTCTCTAACAGATTCATGCACACCCATCTTCAAATCTTCATACACCAATTTCCATGTTTGTAACTTTTCCTTCTTCACTTTTGTATTTTCCTCGTATATGTTTACAACTTATCCCATATACCTTTAGCTATGGAAACAACTTTCACTCTCATGAAATAACTTTCAGAAATTAATGATAATATATCATTATTGGCCATTCCTTCAATCTCAAGAAACTTCTTCTCAACAAGTGTAAGTGGAGAACTATCATCAATGGGAGGAAACCTAACTGTTGCAGTTTAAAGAAAATCTTAACTAATAGGAATAAGATAAAACATATTTCTATATTTCAAGATATGATTGTTATTTCCATTAAAAAATGAAATACCTTTACTATTCATATATTTCACATTCACCATACGCAATGAAAAATGAAGGGCACCTGCCTCTGATGAAAATTTAAAGTGCCCAGTCGGAGTATTATATCACAGAGAGGGGGAGAGGGTGAATCAGTGATACTATTTTTCTTTTATGTTTCTTTTCAATTGAAACATCCTTCACCTCCTATTAAGGATTTCAATTCCCCACTAAGACAAAAATCAACACACATCTAAATGAACACAAAGATTTATAAGGATCACTATTAAATAAGAATAACTATGTCCTTGGTATGGTTTGGAAATGATCTAATACCATACAATCCACTAAGAAAACAATCCTTATATGAAAACAAATAGAATGAACCCTTTTACTAATGTAGAACTATGAAATAATACAACATGTACATGTGTACACTCTTAGCATAATAGGATAATAAAATTGTTTTTGTAACATCTCATGTTACCTGTGCTTCATTTCAATCTACCAAAAGTACTCATTTACAATACAATTCTTCTTTTACTTACCTAGAAGAAGGTAAAAACCGCAGTCCAATTAACATCTACCTGATTCTCCTAGAACAATTCAAACAGAAACATATCTACTTAGCTCAATTATCTTTCACTAGAATACAATACAATAATCAGCGTTACTTTGCATTTTTAATACAACAATAATGTCGATTAGAGAATGAATGAATCAGAACCACTTGACAAACCGAACAAAATCAGCACAATTCTCAAACCGAATACAATAGGCACTTCCTCACAAGCCTAATACAATCAGCACCACTTCATAGCATTAGTATGATAGAACATATTACATTCCTTAAAAATCTTCTGAAACCCAATATAGAGACATCCGATAAAGAAAACATGAAACAAATTAATTTATCCTGAAACAATAAACACTTAATAGAAATGTCATGTTTGAATAACAATGATCTCTTCCTCTGTCTAGAAATCTGGAGCTTCTTTCACTTCTATCATGAACAGTGATCATTGTCAGAAAGTAAAAAGTACCTCCTCATTTTATAGGTGACAATAAGAGGAAATTCAATAGTTTTTCCATCTCACTCAAATTTTACCAAATTTGAATTTCCCCTTGAAATTATTGAATACATTTTGACTTCGTCAAAGTTTATTAAAGCTTCTAGAATCTCTCCAATCCACATCTCAATATTTAAATCTTTCATTAGTATATTCATACCCATTTATAATTCAATAAACGAGATTTTTTTAGAAATCCATGAATGTGGGTACGATTGTTGTGTATGATTGTTTCTGGGTATGATGGTCTTTAATCGACACAATCACATTTCATTTACTTTCACTAGTGTGTATGATGAAAATTAAAATCATTACCATATCGGCATGACATGCATCATATCTTCACTATCTCTTTCCATCGGCATGACTCTTTCCTCTTTTTCATTGGCATGACTATTCATACTTTTCCATCAGTATGACTTTTCTATTGGCATTACTTTTCCATCGGCATGACTACTCCATCGGTACAAGTTTTCATCAGCACGACTCTGAGTTTGATACATAAATAAGTGAATACTATATCATCATGAATTTTCATTGGCCCGACTCTAAGTCCAATGAAAAACAAAGTGAATACTATTTCATCAATATATGCAAGACATACTTTATTATCATGAATTTTCATTAGAAGGACTCTGATTCCGATACAAAACAAAGTGAATACTATGTCGGCATGACATGCATGAGTTTTTCATCGGCACAAAATTGATTCTATGGTAAAACAAAGTGTATATTATATCAGCATGAATTTTCATTAGTATGAATCTATGTCTAATGCAACAAATTGAATATTAAATCTACATGACTTTTTAAAATCAACATTCATTTTCCTTCACTTTCACCATTTATTTTTTTCACTTTCACCACTTCATTTCTTTTACTTTCACCACTTATTTTCATTCACTTTCATCACTTCTTTTATTTCACATTCACCACATCTTTTATTTCTATTTAACTTAAGTATTATGAAAAACAAATAGGTAAAAATGATTTTGAAAAACAATCATCCCCACCACTTTTCCATCGGCATTGTCACCAGTGCATTTACGTTTTTCTTTCATTCATCATAATTTCATCATAAGTTATACCACATACATTTGATTTGTGACAATTACAAAAATATCAAATCAACACCTCAATTGAAACACAAAATAGAAACTCAAAATAGAAACTAAAATAGTGGTTTCCAAAACCAAGTGATATGATTTGAAAATAATTGTTGACAACAAAAGAAAACACTTGGAAACCTTAAACACCTTTAAATAAAAAAACCATATTCATCATCTGAGTCCTAACAATATACCCCATTGTATTGTGTTTTAAACTATGTATCATAAATCACTGAACTTTGTAACCTCATGCAATTGATTATATATCATCAATTCCAAACCTATGTGAGCTACCTCATTGTAGGAAACATGAATCATTAATAGTGAAGCCTTCCAATCCAAAAGTATTGATCATGATAATCTCTTCCTTTTCTATTTATTTTCTTTATTCTCCCTAGAATACAATTCAATTTATTTTCCTAAAACTAATCCAACAAATAGATGGAATTGTTCAATCACAGAACAATGCCAAATTCATAACTAACCCACAACTCTCTCATTTTAGACATTGATTTATGAAACTCAAAAATTAATCCCATTGAAAAAACAATCCAAAGGATAGATGATAGAGGGAAAATATACACATACCTCAATCTTCAAGAAAATGAGGTTGGACACCCTTGTTCGACCTCATTTTTTAGAATGATTCCTTCAATAAATGTTCTTTGAAAATATCAACAACTTGTTCCAATGTTGGAACAATCTATAGCTTCAATTCAATATTCTCCACATTTTCTTTTTTGAAATGATATTTGATATAAATATGTTTAAATGAGAATGTTGCAATAGATTTTTGGTGAGATTTATTAGACACTGATTTTCACAACCCAAGAATAGGTGTAACTTCATTTTTATAAGTAAATAATCCAATTGTGTTTTCATTCACATATGTTTAGTAGTATCTTGAGTAGCATCAACATACTCTGATTTAGCTATAGTGAGAGTTTTTGTGTTTTGTTTCATCAAATGACAACTAACACAATTCATTCCCAAAAAGAATAAACCACCAGATGTAGATCTTCTATCATCAAAATTTCCCACCCAATTTTCATCAGAATAAAAAAATAAATCTATACTATCTGATCTACAATACCAGATTCTGAATTCTCTTGTGCTTCTGATATATTTGAGAATTATTTTTCTAGTCATAAGATGTTATTATCTTGTAGCAAATTGAATTCTTGCACATAAGGTAACAACATAAACTATGTCATGCTTTGTGGTAGTCAAATAAAATAGACTTCCAATCATCATTCGATACTATTTTTGATCCACTTAATTTCTCTACCTATCTTTACATAGATTTTTTCCACTAAAATTGGTGTGGAAACTGGTTTTGAAATTTCAATTCCAAACCTCTTGATATGTTCTTTCGCATACTTGTAGTTTGAGAGGAAAATAAATTGTTTCTATTACTGAACTTGTAACCCAAGAAAATATTTCATTTCTCTCAGCATCAACATTTCAAATACATTACTCATTTATTTAGAAACTCCCTCAAAACATCATTCGTCATTCCCAACTATGATAATATCATCAACCTAAACAATTACAATGAAGGAATAATCTTGTATCTCTCTGATGTAAATAATTTTATCTACTCTTCCTTTGTTAAAATTCATCTTTCATAAGCATGTATCCCATTTGGAATACCACACCATTGGAGTTTGTTTTTGGCCTAACAATTCCTTTTTCAATATAGACACATAACCTTCATATTTTCCAATAACAAAGACACAAGGTTGTTCAATATAAACGTCTTTATCAAGATCACCATTTAGGAATGAATATTTTACATACATTTGGATGATATTGTAGACTCGTTGTGTCGAAATAGAAAGAAATATTCTGATTGTTTCATGTATTACCACATGAGAAAAGGATTAATCAAAATCAATACCGTAAATCTGTGAGTACCCTTTGCACACCAATCTTGATTTGTTTCTTATAATCTCACCTTCCACATTCTGCTTGTTTTGGAAAGCCCATTTTGTTCCAATGATGTTTTTTTTCATGATTGGGTATGAGTTCCCATGTATTATTCATTTAAATATAATAAAATTATTCATTCATGGATTGAACCTATCCTGGATGCTCAAACGATTCTTTCACATCATTCAGTTCCACTTTTGAATACATATATGTATGTGTAATGGAATTGGTTGTTCTTCTTATTTGAACCATCTGATGTTAATAACCTATTATATTTTGTGCTTCCACATGTTTCCTCAGCCTTGTATAAGTTTTTGATTGTCTTCCTCATAACTGAAAATAGCTGAGACCATTTTCCACATGTATTAGGATTATAATCATTTGTATCCTTATCAAAATTATATTCTTCAATTTTCTTAACTTCATTGTCCACCTGAAAATGTTTATCTTTCCCATAAACTTCAATCACATTGACATGAATTGAATCAAATTTTCTTTCTTCAGTTTATTTATTGACTCAACTATACCCTCTTCTATTCAGAGAATAGAAAAAAAGATTCCATCCCCACCTTTCTTCTAAAACATACCATAGTTTCCACCTTTATTATTTATAATACAAGGACTCCCAAAAACACTAAAATGCCTCAATCATTGATTTTTTCCATAAAACAATTCACATGGATTCATACTGGATTGAGACCTAATGAAACAATAGTTTTTAACATAAACCGCAGTACTCATGGATAGTCTCCAAAAGTAATGAGAAAGGCCATGCTCAAGTAACATGGTTCTTCCCATTTCCACCTAGCTTCTATTCTTTCTTTCAGCAACCCCATTTTTTTGGGAGTATATGGAGAGCTATACTCATGAAAAATTAAATTATTCTCAAGATAACATTCAAACTCTTCACTTCTGTATTCTACACCATTATTATTTCTCAACTTCTTCATAGGATCATCAAATTATTTCTCAGCTTTACTTCTGCAACATTTAAACATTTTCAAAGAATCTTATTTGTGTTTCATGTACATAACAAATGTAATGTGAGAAAAATAATCAATGAAGGTAATGATGTAAATATCTCCATATGTTTATTTTTTACTCAATGGCCCACAGACATTGGAATGAATCATCTCCAGGGGTTGTTTTGAATCAATATCATATTTCTTATGCACAACATTTTCACTTTTTTCCTTTCTGGAAAATAGTGCCACACCAATATCCTCTTCATAGAATATAATGAATATCTCATGCACTTTCTCTTTTAGATAACATTCACATGTTTCATTGAAACATATTCCCATTCCTTTTATTCCATAACTGAATCACTTTCACCATACTCTTGTAACAAGTGTTTTGTGAATTACTAACCTTAAACAAATTTCCTTATGTACATTGGCCTATTGTAACAATCGTCCATTATTCTTCACAATTTAAAACAAATCCATCATTCATGAAGATAACCTTGTTACACTTATCACACAATTATGAGAAACATAGTAGGTTGTGTTTTTGTCCATTAACATACAATGTTTTCATCGATTTTATATTTTCTTTTCAAATATTGGTTGACCCAACACCTTTGATTTTCAACGATTCATCATTTCCAAATGTCATTGTCCCTTCTTTATAATATTTCAAATACTTTAAAAAATTTATGTCTCTTTTCATGTATGATGAATTCCCACTATCAAGTATGCAAGGCCATTCTCCTTTAGAGGATTTTAATTTAGTTTTAACAATAAGCACCTTTTCTCCATTCGTTTCAATCATCACCATCAGCTTTTGAGAGTTGAGAATCTTTTGCTGATCCTATAACAAAATAAGACATCATTTTTCAAGGTGTCCAGGTTTTTCATATCTTTCTTAAATAGTTTCCATTGTTTGGAACCTATTTTTAATCTTCACATCATTTTTTTAGATTTCTCCAGGAAAACCTTCTCATTTTTCTTTCATTGAGGATATTGACTCTCCCTATATCTCTTTATTTCATAACATGTGGTATAATATTAATGTTTTTCATTTTGGAACACATATGTGATGTGTTCCAAAATCCCCCTTAATTCTAGCAATACCCATCAAAATATTATTTTCTTTTGAAACATCCATAATGATTCAAATTTTGAATGTGTTTCTCAGCCACATTATTCTCATTCTTTACCAATTCACCAACAGTTCTACTATTAATCAAATTCTATCTCTTATTTTTTGAATTATCTTAACCAAGAATATTGGAAATATTTCTAGATTCAGAATTCTTCAAAGAATTCCCACCCTTGTTGGTCTTGGCCATATACCTCACATTCCCAACATTCTTCAGTTCAAAAACAATTTTATTATTCTTATCACCCTTTAAAGGAATATTTTGTTGAACCTTCTCAAGTATCCCATTACAAGAACATTCACCAACATTAGTTATATGGTTTTGAAAACATGCACTTTTATTTTCAGATTCAGAGATATTTTTTGGACATTTTCTAACTGTTCATTTTTTACTTTCATCTTCACCTCTAAATGATCATTAGGATTATTTTTTTATTCTAAAGATTACTTCATATAATCAATCTATTTAATAATATTTTATTTTTTAACCAAAAAAACAATTTATTTTTTTTGAGAATTCATCTACCATCCTTTTTTTCTTTTCTAGCCTTTTGATATTTCTCAGACATTCTTTCAACTCTTATTTCAGATGCATTTCATGCTGAGTTTATTCTTCTGTAGAAATACTACATAAGAATACTTCATCATTCACTGTTATAATTAAATTACATTCATTACCATACTTAATGGATTATTTTGGATCCAACATCACTCTCTTATTCCTCATCATGTTTTTACAAGAAAAATATTTTTTTATTTGAAGAATTTTTTTTCCTATGTCTCTCTTTTTCTTCCTCAATATGCTTGTCTTAATTTCTTCAATATCGCTATCATATTCTTTCTTTCTACAAGTACCATTATCCACAGTGTGAAAAAAACCTCCACATTAAAAAAAATTTATGCGTTGTTTCTATATATATTTTTTGTATACCTCTTTTCCTATTGTTAGAATATCATGATTTCATTTCATTGATATTTTTACATACCTCATTTTCAGAGTCAGAATCTCCAGCTTCATCTTCAATAACAATATTATTTGAATTTATTTTTTATAGCCATGAAATACATTTCTCTATAAAAATTTGTTTTTTTCTTAATACCATTTTCTCTTCTCATTTTATAAGTGATAAGGGCGATATTTAAATTATCAAGAGATAATGTTTCACGATCTTTGCCTTCTAATGAAGAAAATTTTTCATCAAATTTGTTAGGTATGATTCTTAATATATTTTAAAAAACTGTAGATCCCTTCTACTTTTCACTAAGAAATATTATATTACTGATAATTCCATTAACCCTAGTAATGAATTCTGAAAACAATTCTCACCAATCTTAAAATCATTATACATTAATCTCTATATTTGTAAGTTTTCCTTATTACCTTTTGTGTTGCCTTTGTATATATTTTCAAACTTATCCCACATACCTTTATCTATGGAAAAAACATTCACTCTCAAGAATTATCTTTTATAATGTGTTGATAAAAAAGAAATCTTGGCCCTTCCATCATTCTGAAGAAACTTCTTGTCAACTGTTGTAAGTGGAGTACTATCATCAATGGGAGAAAATCCAACTGTTGCATATTAAAGAACTTCACAACTAATAGAAATAAGATATAGAAATATTATATGTTTCTATATACGATAGTTCATTCCATTAAAAATCAGAATACCATTTCTATTCACATAGTTCACGATCACCATCTGCAATGCAAAATGAAGGGAACCTCCCTCTAAAACCAATTGAATGTGACCAGTCAGATTATTGTATCACTGAGAGGGGTAGGGGGAGAATCAGTGATACTATTTTTATTTTATGTTTCTTTTTAATTGAATCAACCTTCATCTCCTGTTATGGATTTCAATTCCCTTCTGAGAAAAAAATCAACAGACATCCAATGGAATACAAAGATTTATCAGGTTCACTATTCAATAAGAATTGATACGTCCTTGGTATGGTTTGGAAATGATCAAATACCTTAAAATCTACTAAGAAAACAATATTTGGATGAAAATGAGTAGGATGTACCCTTTCACTCATGTATCATTATGAAACAATACAGCTAGTTCATGTGCACCCTCTTAGAACAATTGGATAAAACAATTTTTTTGTAACATCTCATTTTACCTATTCATCATTTCAATTCTCCAAAATTATTTAATTTTTTTTTAAAAAAAACTTTTTTTCTTACCTAGAAGAAGGTAAGAACATTAGTTCAACTAACCTATGTCTGATTCTTGAAAAACAATTTACAATGAAATGGATCTACTCAATCCAATTATCTTTCAATTGAATGAAAGACATTAATCAGCATCACTCTTCATTATGAATACAATAATCAAGTCTAATATAGAATTAAGGAATCAGAACTACTTGACAAACTAAACAGAATCAACACCACTTCTCAAATAGAATACAATCGACACTTCTTCACAAGCTGAATACAATCAGCACCACTTCAAAACTTGAGTTTGATGGAACTTAGTTTGTTCCATCCTTATCCCGAGAAACCCAATAAAGAAACACCCAGTACAGAAAACTCGAAACCGATTAATTCAGCCTGAAACAATAAGTACTCAAAACAATTTTTAATTATGAATACCAATGATCTCCTCTTTTCTTAAGAAATATAGATCTTACCTCTCTTTTTCATGGATAGTTCTCATTTTCAGAAATTAAAAATTTACTCCTCTATTTATAGGTGAAAATTTCTAGGAATCCAAAACCTTTTCTCACTCACTCAAAATTTCCCAAACTTGTATTTCCCCCTTGAAATTTTGAGATACATTTTGACTTCATAAATTTTACTCGAATCTTATCTAATATTCTACAAACATATTCTCCATCTTCGGATCATCCATTTATATTGTCATACCCATTTCTTATTTCAGAAACCAAATTTTTTTAGAAATCCAGAAATGTGGGTATGATTGTTCGGTATGATTGTTTTAAGGTATGACTGTCTTTAATTGACACCATCTATTTTCTTTTAATTTCACTATTGAGTATGATGAAAAACATAGTTATTACCATGGTGTAATGACAGGAATCATATCTTCACTTTCTATTTTCATCAGCATGATTCTTTCCTCTTTTCCATTGGCACAACTCTTCCTCCTTTTCCATCGGCCTGACTTTTCCATTAGCTTGAGTTTTCCATTGGCATGACTTTTCCATCGGCATAACTTTTCATCGGCATGGATCTTAGTCTAATGAAAAACAAATTGAATGCAATGTTGGAATGAAATTTCCTCATATAAAAATGGGTCCAATGAAAAAAAAAGTGAATGCTATCTCAAAATGGCATACATTACCATTTTCATTGGCATGAATTTTCATCGGCACCACTATGAGTATGTGGTAAAATAATGTAAATACTATATCGGCATGACATGAATGACTTTTTCATCAACACGACTCTGAGTCTGTTGAAAAAAATTTGAATATTATGTCTTCATGACTTTTTATCAGCATGAAACTAATTCCGACAAAAAAAATTGAATACTATACTGACATGACTTTTCATAATCAAAATTTCTTTTATTTCACATTAACCACTTATTTTCTTTTTGTTTCACCACTTATTTTCTTTTATATTCACAACTTCTTTTATTTCACTTAAAAAACTAATTTTATTTGACTTTCACCACTTCTTTTGGTTCACTTTCAAATGAGTATGATGAAAAAAAAAAGTTTACAGTGATATTTTGAGAATTCCAAAAATATCAAAGAATCTTTATTATTGAAACTCAAAACAGAAACTCAAAACAGAAACTCAAAACAGAAACTCAAAATAGAAACTAAAAAAAACAAATTCCTAAAAATATATGAAGTGATTTCAAAACAATTATTGAAAATAAAAGACAACACTTGAAAACCTTAACCACCTTTAAATACAAAACTCATTCTTCATCAGCTTGGTCCTAAAAACATGTTCCTCATAGAGGTCTCCACTATATAATAAACATAACCTCTCAAAAATGTTATCAAATAGTAAGGACCTTACAAAATATCACCTGGGGCCCTAAAATTCCATGTTATATATGGTCTCTCTTAATTATGTTACATGATAAGTTCAATTGATTTAATTTCCCTACAAACTCAAATAATTTTATTCAGTTACTATTCCCAAGAACTGTTATATCTCTCTTCTAAAACCTCCTTAAACCAGTATTTCACGACACATTCCACTAGTCCCCCGACTAGAATATAAATTAAAAGAAGGTGTGACCTCTAAATCCCATACCTTTTAGATCATCAGTTTAAAATTATCACTGAAGTTATAAATATATATATAATGGCAGGAAATACCCTCAATATATCCTTATAAATGATCAACATCCACTAATAAAATATTGATCATTAAAAAAATATCCAATACCAATAAATGCAGTGGAATACAATATAGAATAAAAATATAATTCGAAGAAAAATTTAAAGGTAGTGGAAAAAAACCAAAAAATCTTGAATAACCACTACTAGATAGTAGCGCCCATATCGATTTCCAACAAGCATTTGCAGGCCTTGAAATAATTTTTATATATATGAGTGATCATTAAAGTATTATAAATTGGATCATACATGAATACTATCATGAAAATATAAAATAATAATGCTAAATCCAAGGTAATAAAATGAGGTAATCAACTGATTACATAAATTAAGTGAACTAAAACCCAACCTAACCAAGGCATGTTTACTAATTAATTGATTGAAATTAGTAAAATAATTACAAAATCATTTATATATGAATGTAACCCCACTTATATTGTTTCAATAAAATATTCATACTCACTAAAAAATATTATGCACCGATTCTTCCATCCCAACTATAATTGATCCGACACATCTGAGAAACCATAACACAATAACATCATCATTTCACCCAACATCACATACTATTCATAACATCGTTTTCATTATCATTTATTGTAACCATATAGTGTGTATATAATACATAATATTCCATTAATAATGTAGCATAACACAAGATATTATATCTCATTCATGTAAAGTTATTGCGACCACAT
The DNA here is from genome assembly GCA_963277665.1 of Viscum album. Taxonomy (NCBI): domain Eukaryota; kingdom Viridiplantae; phylum Streptophyta; class Magnoliopsida; order Santalales; family Viscaceae; genus Viscum; species Viscum album. The sequence goes on along the minus strand of OY728146.1, from coordinate 736,970,728 downwards.
TCACTACATTGGGAATACATGTATATTTTACAATATAAAACTTTTATACCCTATTAAAATATTAATTGTAAAAATAGAGCCATCATATCACATAAGAGTGTTTAAACTATACTTTAATCCATTATAACCTATATATTCTAGATGATATTCTATGTTTGGAAGAGTGAGTGGGGTAGAAGAGTAGTTATCCATCTGTATCGATGATATACAAGATATTTGAAAAAAACATGGAACTGAAGGGAAAATCAACATCAACTATCTTATTGATTTGAGTGGAAGATCCGATAAAATAATAGAATATAATGATAATATATAACACCACTATAAAAAGGGAATCTAACCCTACCATAGGCTAAAATAGAGGTAATGTCCCAAATGAAAATTGATGTGCCATATCTAAGACTAGGAACTTAATGTTAATGAGAATAATAGCACAAAAATTTAGCTTCATCAATCATATAGTAATACGATAAATTATTCTTTAATTTATTAACATATTCACAATTTATGGTTTAATTATTTACAATTATTCCAAAACAAAGAGTATTTTATATTCGTAAATTCAAATTAAAAATTTCCATCCCATTCTCCTAGAATATTATTCTAACTATGAAAGGGTACTAATTTAATGTTTCATTACCCCTATCATAATTGATTCCCATAAATAAATAAATAATTAATTAGAAATAAATTATTTTGGGTAATTTAGGACTCAATATAAGATACCATAATAAAATTTCATGAGTAGTGCATTAGGCCAATTGTATTTGAATATTTTAAATCATAACAACTAAAAGGATATCAAAACAACCTCCAACAACAAAAAGATGGATAATCCTAGATATCAACCCATATCATTTTACCTACATAAACCTCATCTCAATGAATATGAAACAAGAAATATTATATCTGAATTTTTTCCATATAACTCTCACATAATATCACAACCATACAATATTTCACAAAAATTTACATCGAGGGATCTACCATCCAATGGAATACATAAGGTAATGAATGGTTTGATAAAATAAGAAAACATTATGGGTAAATAAGTTCATAAAAGTGTAAAAATAGTATTATATAAAATGTTGTTCTATAGAGACATAAAAAAAGTTTTATTTAAGGAATCATTATTTACCATTACCATCTGGAATTAATTGATTTTTTATGAAAAAGTTCCAATTAATAACATACCAAATACATAATCTAAAAATAGATACAATATATTGTTGGTCTTACCTAAAGAAACAATATAATATAATTCAATTTACATAGATAAATGGGAATTAAATTCATATGAATCATTTATAATTTACATTTTCTTATCATTTTTTCATTGTTTAACAAATTTTAAAAATTTAAATCGTACCAAGAAATAATAATTATCACAGTTACACAATTCACACTAACTAAAGAATATCAAGAGTTTTCTACCATAAAATCATAATAGTTGACAAATAAAGATCTATCAAATATTTTTTATTTACTCATTTTTATTCATTATATTTATTATGGATGACCTCAATTATTTACCCCTAAAAGATAAAACTTGTTGATCCCACATTGACCTATAAACAAGAAGAAGTTATGACTCCCCTACATCAATATGATGATTTCAATTTTACCCTAACAATAATAGAAGTATCTAATCCCACCAATTTCCAAAAAACATTATTTCTATTATTTTCTAAAATTAGAATATTTTGTATATAAAATTAGGAATGACCAAATCAGGTGTCGTACTATAGAACATAATCATAAATTTTTCACTAAAAGATCAAATAAATGATTTATTGATCCTATATCATTATAAAAAAATATTTAAAACAATAAATAAGGCCAAAATTATAAAAATAATGGAAGATACATAGGCCCAACTACATTTAGGGACACATTAATAATTTATTTTGGTGTTATTTACAAAATACCTTCCTTATAACCATAAAAATAATTATAAATATACAATAATTTAAAATAGAGATTTAATTTTTTTTTCAAATCCTTGGAAGTGTAAACAATTATCGATAAACAATGAGTTGAAAATAGATCCACAAACCCTGTGAAAATGTTACATAGATGGCATCCCTTTTCCAAAAAAATAGGGTGTTAATGCATTTAACCTTTTCATGGAGAAATAAAATATCCAATAAGACCTAGATAGTGAGAAAAATTGGGGTAAAGAAGTTGGTATAGAAGTGGAATGGATAAATAGATATATTATGGATAATAAGAGGATTGTACTTGGAATTTTCATAGTGGAAGGATGTGGATTCCTAATGTGGAAGAAGAGAGTGTTTCCCATCTCATGTTTTGTAATAACCTTAAATTTGTCTTATAAGGGATCTCTTTTTTAGTTTAAGAGTCTCATTTTTATATTTTTTTATCTTATTCCATTATAATTTCCCTTATACCTTAGGGTTATAAAGTGTTTCACAAAGAGTGATAGTGCCTTCAGATTTATCATAGGTGGAAGGAATTGAACATTATTGGTGGGACCTGTAACATGGAAATCATCTATACCATTTTGGTTAACATAACATAAGATATATTTCTTCATGAAACCCTTTAACATGCTATAAATAGGATTGAGGCAGGTGGAGTAATGAATATTGACCGGGTTTTCTAGGGTGTTTATGAGGTCCTTGTTAATTGAAGTGACCCAATATATAAATAACATAAATAATACATTAGTTTCAGGATTTTGATAATACATATCACAAAAGTCAACAAACCCAAGGATTGAAAGGCTTAATGTCTTAGAGATTATTTATATTAAATAATTATTTTACAAGACATGAAAATATTACTCCATAATAATGCTCACATAGTCCATTTTATATAAATCTCACATGATATAACCATATTTATACATGGGGGAAGAAAACATAATGAAAGGGCTGGACTACATACTAGTAAGGGGAAAACATATTATAAAATATCAGATCATAAGCATAAAGGTGAACTTGATAAAAAGAATAAATATCTTATTAAATGATAATAATACCATAAATGATAGTTATAAAACATTATATAGAAACATAATGTCCTTAAGGATCATTAAAGAAGAATAAAGGTTATGAAAGTCCTCTAAATACATATAAACAATCATAACACATGTGATTATCCCATAAGAGTGTAGAATACATTAAAAATGAAGAGTGTAATGAAACATGACACATCATGAAAATTAAATTAATTTTTAATATTTTGACGAACATGATAACGAACATGGAAATGTGTTACAATGATAATACTATGAAATCCACTGTGAACAAACTCATTATGCCCAAAGTATGAACTAACTAATTATATCCATTACTAAATATATCTTGAGATATAATCATAAAATATATACTTATTTAGTGATATATGGTTCCTCCCATTATCATTTATATATATGTGTGCCACATAAAATTTGTCATTATCATAACTAAATGAAACTATGTAAAAAATGGGTTTCCTAAAATTTTTAATAACCTAAAATAACATAAACCTATGAAATTCTAGGATATCATAAATATTATCTTACAAATGGAATAATATAATAATAAAATATTTAGGGTGATTAAAACATCAATTCACAAGGGATAATTCTAAAGAAGAAAAATTAATGTGAAAATACAAATGTTTTCAGAAAATATTTTAAACATTGTTATGAAAGATGAAATGAAAATTCATTTCATAAAAATTTTATAATGGAATGATATGTGTTTTTAAAATGTTATTATTAATATATTCAAATAAAAAATACTTGAAAATGATGTAAAAATATAGAAAATAAATATAGAGTGGTAAATAAGTAAATTATATTCCTTTAATATGTGTTTTTAATCCATAAGAAAAGGCATAAAGAAATATTGAAATAAATTTATTTTATAAAATATGAAAATGAAAATATGTAGAATATAAAAGACAATATATAATTTTATTTCATTAATGAAAACAATTTTTAAACAGAAACATGGTAATGTTAGATAAGATTCATTCACAAGAATGAGAGTTATTTCTACCAACATTATACTTTTACATATAAAAAATATTATCAAATAATTTAATATTTAAAATGAGAAGTAATTTTCCTAGTGAATTGGATGAAAATCCATATATAATAATGGAATTATAGGATCAAATAAATCTTTTAAATGTATATTTATTTAATACTGACTATGAAAAAATGAATAAAAAATTGAGTTGATGAAACCCTTATAATTTCTGTAAATTTTAAAACAAAACCCTATAAGAAACAAAAAATTTAATAGAGAATTGAATACAACTAAATATAATAGATTCATGATAATAAATATTTAAGGTAATAATCTAATACATTACATATAAAACATTTCTTATAATAATATGTATGCCTCAAGGTATTGAAAATTTTGATAGGAAACCCTTATTGTGGTCCTGATTCATTTTTTGGAACATGAAAAAAATACTGAAGATTCAAATTTAGTTTATTATATCCAATATTAGGAGAAATTTTTATTTATATTATATTTAATAATTACCATTTATTATTATATTATATTTATTTTTTAAATACATATTTCTTATGTTTACAAGAAAATTGAATTTACGTGGGATTATTTTGGAAATTTTAGTGATTAGAGATGAAATTTTATAATTAAGATAAATAATCAATATAACCGTTTTGGAGCGATAAATAATAAATTATTATATTTTAAATTATTGTAATGTTAACATTCAATTTCCCAGATTTATTTGTGGTAGAGTTTTATAACATTGTTCTAATAGGTAGTTATACAGACCCAAGCATGAATATATTATAATTTGATAGGTTAATATTGTTAAGAAACAATTTATATTTAAATTATATTCTTATAAAAGAAGAATAATTATATTATTTCTAGGTTTTTATGGTTTTAATAAAATTCTATGTGTAACACCCCTACACTTTACTATATTTTCCTATTCGAAAAAATTTAATTTTATTCTTACCTTACAGTTTATGAAACACCAAGTTAATATTATGTTGCATGAAACATAATATTTATCTAGTTCTATATGGATCACCAATTTTAGATTTTGTTAAAAAATATAATGTCTTTCTTCGTTGGCTTACGTAACATGCAAGACCGAGTTTTACCAAACAATAATATATTATTGAAAATATTTTTATTTAATATAATAAGATATAACCCATCTGTTAAAAGGGAGGTTTTAAACAATAATAGATAAATTATTAAAAAATATGGTTTAAAAAATATAATATAAATTAATTTCTTTCCAATTAATTAGAAATAAAAATATAAACCTATTGATTTTAAAGGAAATATTTTCATTATTATATTACAAAGGCATTTTATCATGATAAATTAAATTAATAACTATTAGTGAATGATATTAATGGCATATATATATATATAAATTACATTCAATAAAATATTTTTTATATTAATCTAATATTTTTTATTCACATAAGATAAGAATAAATCCAGTATTACACTTAAATATTGAGTTTTTCAAAATTTAATATTTTGTCGCATTTTAATGGAAAACCAATTTTAAATATAAATTTTGTCAAATTTATAAATTTTATATGAAAAATATACTTAAATATTTATATATAAATTTAAAAATTGTTTTATTATTAATTTTTGGTATTTTACATTGAACATTCAATTTTAATGAATAGTGATCAATACTTAATTTTAATTTTAATACTACTTTTTTGTATATTTTATTTATATTGTTAAATTATATTTTTATTTGGTTTCAAAAAAAATTTAGATAAATTTTACAACCATTAATCTAATTTAGGTCACTTGGATTAATTGAACAATGAAATTGTATATAAAAACAAAGAAAATTTGTGAACATTTTAATTTAAAAACATGCCTTGTCATCCCGTCAGTAGGATTAAATTCAATTTAATTTCATTCGTTTCAATGATTGGAATTTAGAAAAATAGATTATTAATTTTTAATTATAATAATTGATAATGACCAAAAATTAATAATTATTTTTTTATCAAAATCTTAGTGAATGTAACTAAAATTAATTTGAGTGACAAAGAGAAAAATTAGCATAACAAGGGACTAAACCGTAAACTTAAGGGCCAAAATGACCTATAAACATGTCCAAAATATATTTTATGAACACATTTTTTGCATATATTACCTTTTATATTCTATGAAAAATTATTAGATCCACTTTATATGAGAAAAAATTGGGTTGAATTCTGTATTCAAAAATTTTCTAGAATGCCACTCCACATCCACAATAAAATGGAAGTCACCCCTCCCACTTAATCACACTTCACATGCCCTTTTGATGAGCCAAACTCTTGCTAAGAAAAATGTCTAAAATAAACAAATATTCCTCACTTTGGGAATAAATAAAATAAAGAATCACATTGGTGAAAAACAGTATGAGTAAGCCAAAGAAGAGGAAACATTCATCAACATGCATTTTTTACTTTTTTACCTTCTCTACTCCCTTAATTTAACATTAAATCATTATTATATAATAAAATATGTATCTTAAATATACTGGGATGTTTTTATGTTAATTTATCTACCTAAAACTACACACACTTCCATCAAATGGGTAACGAACTTACCGTTTGTGTTGATGTTGAACTACGACCTCACAAAACGACGTCACTTGTTTTTACTTTAGCACTTATACTAATTGGGAATTATGATAGAAACCTAATTTGTAATTTATATTTATGATATTTATGTTTTATTAAAATTTATATAATTTTCATATAACACATACCTTTGTAATTTCCATTTAATGTAAATATTATTCCATCATTTGTGGATGTGTAGATTATTGCATCCTCAAAGTGATGTGATACGTTCACACATTACAGGGAATGTGTAAAGGATTTTTTTACTATAAATATGTGATATATATGAAATAAATTTTATAATCTAACTATAATATAGATATAATTTATTTTATCTAAATATTATAGATTTTTATAAATACATTTATAATGGATACATATTATAATCACATAATTATTTTATTTCTTTATAAGTTGAAATCCCGATTGATTTAATAATAACAAAAAGTATCAAGTCAATATATTATCAAAAACTAGACAATTAACAGCCAAAAGAGTGAAAAAAAAGAAATATGTTTAACAAAAGGATAATAAGATATCATAAGAAGTTAATATATGATATTAGGAATATCTGTTAGGTTTTTATAAGTTATTAAAATGTTTAATACCCTTTTAGATGAGGTCGAAGGATGTTCAACCTAATGTAAATACAAGGTAGGGGACTTGAATCACACTTTTTACATCCATGAGACAAATGTTATATTCACCACTTACTTATCTTGTGTGCTATATCTAATGGTCCTTTTAATATATTATACCAATAATCACTTTATATTCCTGGTATTTAATGTTTTACATTGATTTATCATATCCAAAGGGGTTTCACTTAAAAATTACCAAGTGATAAAATCTATATTTTCAACATCGCTTTCATTTGTGATTGCTAACAGTATATTGAAACAATCATTTACATTTAATAATTATTATTTTTCTTTAAATATCAATATTCCAATGAAATTGATATTAGTATTTAATAAACCATATAACATTTTTTTCATATTCTGTTCACTTGGACAATTATTTGACTAACTGATGAATTATGGATAAATATGTATCTTTTTTTAATACAAATATTTGATAAGGAATATTGTTAAATAATTAAATATATTATTTGATATAATAGGAATGATCTCGAAAATAACTATATTGGATTAGGACAAGATAATTAAATCTCATTTATGCATCGGTAGTATCATGAGATGAATTAGTTGGAAAAATCAGAGTAGTTTAAACAGACTTGAGAATAAATCCTAACGGTAATGTTATCATGTTCTAAGGAAACATGAAGTACAATAAAAAATAATTTTTACTATTTATAATTAAATTATTATTATTATCTATGATATTTTTTATTTTACATAATTATTTATGAATTTTCATTCTCAATTTATTGATTAAGTAGCATGTGTTTCAGTTATCCACCGTTCCATATTGATTATTCCATATCGATATATTTCTATGGCATGTGTTCTTATTTATATATCTCTCCATGATTGTTATGCTAATTGATTAATTATTTATTCTATTATAATTTCCCTTAATTATCATTGGAGATCACCCTTATTTTTTCCATTTCCCAGGGTTATGGAGAAGAAATTTTTGAATGAGCTTTCAAAGATGCAGTTCATTTCATTTTATTATGTATCAAGTTACTTTTATTATTTACAAATGTAATGTGGGTATCATGTTTGTAATATGGTTTTTCAAATCATCTAAATTGATCAATGCTTTGGGAATTTATTCCTTGTAATCATGCCAATGTTATAAAATAAATCACATACTTCGAGATTCTGGAGTCGGGGTGTTACATTTCGTATCAATGAACTTTTAGTAGAAACCTTGGTAAGAAAATTTAAAAAATATAGATTATGGAACATAACCCTATTATTGAAATTGAAGATAATTGTAGGAAAAAAATCATAGAATTTTTTTATGGTAGATATTATTTTGGTATTCCTAGTAATACATAGTTTCCTAGATACTACTCGTAGACATGGTTCTAGGATAAATGTACCTAGGGGAAAAACTCATAAAAAATTTATCATGACAAACTCTAGCATAACCTGCTACACGATAATGATCCTAACTACCCACCTATTTTGGAGCTATTGAGGGATACACATAGGAAAATTCACATTTCATTACAAACCAATATGAAAGATTTTGATGTAAATATATCCTATCTAAAAACCATGTTTATGATTATGAAATTAGCTATGAATAAATTTTTATCTTTTTATTAAGTGTTATGCCATATTTTTTATTATTAAAATTTAAAAATTTTATAATCAAATCAAGTGTTTTCCATTGTTTATAAGTGGCACATGGAAGGAAATATGGTATCAATAATCATGGAAATTATAAAGATTTAAATCCTAAGGAAACTAATACAAACGGTATTAGAACTACGAAATTTATAGATATATTAATGAATATTAATCATGTAATGAAATATAAACTTTCCTAGATTGATAAACCTATTCCAAAATGACACTCTATGATGTCGTATCACATAATGCGATAGAGTTACCCATAATTTAATGGGACTACTGACCTAATAATGGTTTAGTAATGGATTAAGTATTTGGAGAATATATTCATCGAATTGGGATGTGGTGAAATGGAAAAGTTTACACTTGCAGCGTATTATCTGATTGGTGGTGCTAATCAATGGGGGCCATTGATATAGATACTATGGAGGAATATGAAATAGAACTCCTGGATTATAGAACTCTTAAGGAGAAATTATTTGACAAATTATTCCCCTGTGATCAAAAAATTTAGATGAAGATATAGTTATTTAGTTTAAATCAAAAGTAGGAAAGAAGTGTTATGGGGTATAATATTAACTTTACTAGGTTATCAAGGAATTATAAAGATTTCATATATAACATGGAGTTAAATATTGACCACTTCATTGATGTTCTGAAGAAAAATCTATGAAGGGTGCCAGTTTTTCATACTTTTTCATCATATGATGGAACAATTTTATATTCTATCAAGATAATGAAAAATATTCTCCATGACTTATAGATTCAGAGGAAAGAAAGATAAGAAGAGGGTGGAAGAGAAAATAACATATAAAATGAATAAGGTAATGAAATATTTTCCAACATGTGATAAATGTGGAAATAATCATCTTGGGAAATGATTGAATGGATTCAAATTTTGTTATATGTGCGGGAAAATGGTTCACTAGGAAATATAATGAAAAGGGAAGAGTGAAAACACTAAAATTCAGTGTAAAAAAATCAAGGATATAGGGAACTATTCAAAATAATTCCCCATGAATCAAGGGAATATATCTTAGAAGATGTTAATGGATAATGGTGAAGCTTCTGTTATTGACACAACCAACGCGGAATGATTAATGTTCTTCTATATGTTTATCTATGAAATATGTTGTAAAAGTATTCTATTGATGTTGTTCTCATCAAATGAATTATAAAATATATACGTATTGTACTAAAATACTTTTAAATTAATTATTTTAGATTAACTATTGAATTGTACCATGAAAATTAATTCGATAACAAGTTTAACATTTTGGAAAATATGACATTAAGAGAAATACAATCCTCGATATGTCCCTGATGTTGACATAATGATCTTTATATAAATAGGTGAGTGGTAGGGATAAAGAAAATTGTATAAGTGGTGATTACCTTGTATCTAATTAATGATTTATCAAGAGAATATCTTATTAAATAATTTATGGAGTTCAAAGTACTTTTTTATTTAAAATATATTTCCAACAACTTGTTTTTTTACATATGTAATAATGGATAATGCAAGTTTCCAATAATGTTTTATGGTAATTAAGCTTATTAGTATGTTTTAAGAGAATACATGATGAAGGAATTCACTTATATAGAATGTTAAAAAATGATATTATTCATCTTGTGGAAAGAATAATGATACGTTCACTTTTAAAAATTAATAAACATCTTTTTAAGTGATAGTTCATAATTTTTTTTAAAGGTTAACTGTTTAAAAAATTGTTTAATTTGATATTATAACGTGGTTTTAGAGATTAATATATTACTTCAACCTATGATGCATCTTATGCAAAGAAAAAAAGTTGTAATAGTTTATTTAATGACTAAAGGATCAAATTGTTCTTATAGAAATGTATTAAGTATGTTTATTTATTTATATTCTTAGAGAATGAAATATTCTTCAACACTAAGAAAAATGGTCTTGAAATAAAATATTATCTTTTTTAACATCATTTTTGATGATATAAATTAACCTTTTTACACCTAAGATTATTTATTTTGTTTTCTAAAGAGTTCTATTGAACGTGTTCTCTATCACTCTCCATCAGAATCTGATATTTATATTTTTCATTCATGGTCATGTTTTCACGAATTATCTTCAATTCGAAATAATATGTTTTTTGGTGACCTTTGAATATTAATTTCATTTATATTAAGAAGATGTGTTATGAAACCAATTTACAATATATGTTTTTGAATGATACTATTTTCAAATATCAAACTTTTAGTTATTGAGATCATGTTTTAGTTATGAGGATGTAATTTTATTAAGGTGGGGTGATTGTAACACCCAATGACTCTACCATTTTTCCCTTTCCGAATTAATTTAAATTTTTCCATTTATTATTTTATAAAAAACAACATGTCTACATTACATTACAATAAATATAAAATTTATCTTTCTCTACATGAAAATACATGGTTATATTTTATTACACACAAAAATAGGTTCTTTGATGGCCTGCGCAACCTGCAAGACTGATTTCTACAAAAGAATACTATATTATTATAAATATTATCATTTAATATAATAAGATATAGCCTAGCCTTTAAATGAGAGGTTATGAATTGGATTAAAAAACATATGAAAAAATATTGTTTACTCAAATATATGATTAATTCATTAGTTACAAATTAATTATAAATGAAAATATAAACCAATTTAATGCAAATTTTTTATAATTATTATGCTCCGGATATGTTTTATCTTATTAAATTAAATTAATAACTATTATTTAATTATACTAATGATATATATATATATATATAATTGCATAAAATATTTTTGATATTCATATAATAGATTTTATAGGAACATGAAAAGAATAAAATTTTTCTACGCTTAAAAATTATATTTTTCTGAATAAAGAAATTTTTCCACCTTTTAATGTTGAACCTATATTAAATAGAAATTTTGATAAATTTATATATTTTATACTAAAAAATTAACATAATTTATGGAAGACAAATTTCAAAATTTGTTCAGGATGAATTTTTTGTATTTTTCAATGATGTTTCATTATTTAATAAATAGTGAAAAATAATGAATTTTAATTCAAAAATGATTTTAATCAAATTTATTTATATTTAAAAATTATGTTATTAATTTTATAAAGTGTAATTATAAATCTTTTATATATATTAATAAAACTTTTGTCATTTTAATAATTTTCACAATGAAGTTGTATATAAAAGCATGGAAAACTTTTGAACATATTTAGTTTGAAACCCCATTTTATCATACTGACTACATGAATAAATTTAAATTAATATCTAACACTTCTGTAATTATAATTTTAGGAAAATGGATTCCATATATTTAATAATAATAATTTATACTATGTAATTATTTAATCTTATTTTTTCACTAAAAATGTAAGTGAAAGTAATTAAATTTAATTATAGCTATTAAGAGAAAAAATAGCTTAACAAGATGTCAAAAATTAAACATAACGGCCAAAATGAACCATAAACTTGTGAAAAACATATTTTATGGAAATATATTGACATTATCCTCAATTTTTTGTACTTTTTATTATTATTTTATCCACATTATAATGGAAAAACGTTTGTATAATTTTATTTTAAAAAATATACAAGAATACCACTCCTCATCCACTATAAAGAGGTACTCGCCCTTTCCAATTCTTAGCACATCCCAAGAAATTTTTCTCACAAAAAATATACCCAAATAATCTCTGTAAATCCATACAATTACCCTATATGACTCACTTGTTTCATAAATCCAACCAATAAACCTTTGGTGCAAGCCAATATGAGTTACCCAAAAAAGAGGCAAATTTCATAAACATGAGTTTTTTAATTTGTTTCCTTATGCATTCCATTAATTTCACCTTATATCATGATTATATAATGAAATTATTAAATTAATTATACTTATTTGTTTTTATTTTATATTTTTTACCTAAAACTACAAACACATCCATCAAATTGGTAAATTACTTATCATTTGTGTTTACGGCCCACTACCAGCTCACAAAATGATGTCGTACATTTTTCCTTTTTCACCTCTCATTATAGGAAATTATGATAGAAATCATATATATATATATATATATAATATGTGTTATTTATTTTATTCTTAATATTTACTTAATTTTTATAAAACACATACCTAAATTCCTTCCATTTTGGTAAATACGATAACATTATTTGCAGACATGTGGAATAATGTGTCCTCAAAGCGATGTGATACGTTCACAAATTATGTGGAAGTTATAAATAATAGTTTTAACTAAAATATGTTATATATTTGAAATAAATATTATACTTCAATTATAATGTAAATTTATATCATATAATTTTATATATTAAGAAAGAAATAGATATACCATTCATGTGTATGTACAACCTACCGTCTGCATGAACGATGCATTTAATCTCTAATCTCAAAATATAATGGATAATTATAAATACATATATAATTGATATATATATGATAAATTCTTCATGATTTATATTTATTATATTCTAAAATCTTTTTTTACTTAAGAACAAAAACAATTAACATGTCAAAACTTACTCAATAAACTTGAAAACGAACAACTGAAATAGTGAAAATAATGAAAGATTGTTAAAAACAAGTAATATAATTTTATAATAAATTAACATGTGATATTATTATTATTAGGGTTATTATATAAGTTATTGATTTTTTAAACCATTATACTATAGGATAAAGTACTTTCACACTAAAAGAAACCAGGGGTAATGTATTTTAAACTAACATTTTTACATCCGTGAGATAAATGTAATATTCACCACTTACCTATTTTGTGTAGTTTATATACAAACCTTTTTGTTATATTATATCATGAATCCTTTTATATACAAGGTATTTTATGTTTTTATTGGAATTATCTCATCCATATGAATTTTAATTGAAACTGACAAAGTGGTAAAATTTAACTATGAAATTTCACTTTCCATTGTGATAGTTAACTTTGTCTTGAAGTAATCAATTGCTTATAATAAGTTTTATTGTAAATTACATATCCATAATCTCATTCAATTTATGTTATTATTTCCAAAAAAATATTCCATTTTAATACATAGTTTTATCTTTGAGAGTTACTGGATTAAAAGAGGAATTATTGGGAAATTATTATCTTTTATTCAATATAGATATTTGATAAGGAATTTTTTTTATAAATAATTAAATTATTTGATATATGTGTAATGATTTGGAAATGAACTATATGTTTTGGGGAATAATTTATTCAGTCCCCTTGATGTATCGGTAGTCTCATGATAGGAATTACCTAGCCAAATCATAGAAGTTCAAACTGTTTTGAGAATAAATCTTGATTGTAATGGTATCATGTTTCTTCGAAACATGAATCCTGATAATTAAGAATTTACTCTATGGATAATTTTGTTATCATTATTATCCGTGAATTTTTTTTCTTTAAAATATATATGGATGCATTTTCATTCTCAATGTATTCATTAAGGGGCATGATTTTTATTATTATACCATTCCATATTGATTATTACTTATTGAGATATATTTATGGAATATGTGCTCAGTTATTTACCTTCAATAGTGATTATTCTAATTAATTCATTATTTATTCAATTTTAAAAACCCCTACTAATAATTGGATCTCACCCTTATTTTTTCCATCATGTATGATATGAAGAATAAATATTTTAATGATCTTTAGAGGATTAAATTAATTTAATTTTATTACGTGTCATGTTTTATTTTCTATTTCCCATTGTAATATGGGTATCATGTATGTAATATGGGTTTCCAAAAATTCTAAACTGATATGTCCATCTAGATTTCATGTCATTCAATCATTCAAATGTAATAAATTAATTCATTGTCTCTAAGATTTTGGGGTCGGGGTAATACATTATGTTGTTTAGATTAAATAAATAAAATCAAGATGGAAAATAAAAAATATTACATTATGGAGGTGGTAGTGCACATAAAACACAATAAATATTCTTTTTATTATATGTTTATGGGAAATAATAAATACTAGTTATTGTAATAATATAATAAAACTTCAGTATACTAATTATAATAATTCCATTATATAACAGTGCGTACGATAGTTATAGAATGGAAATAATTATCTGAAAAATATATAGATTAAATAATGAAAACATTGGGACCTTTAACATTCTCTTGAATGTCTCCTTGTAAATGAAGGGATTATTATAATTATGTGATGCTAAATAATTATAAAAATGAGATAGATTTCTATTAGGAGATAAATTTCACTCTTAAGAAGAAATTTGATGAAATAGATATGGAATGAAGGGGTAGATTTTCCCTTTAATAATTGGAGTAAACGACACTTTTTTAAATACCCTCTAATTATCGCTGATATCATTACACTATTCAATAGAGAAAGACTACAAAATCTTCAAATAATGGATTAATTGGTGATATTGGTTTGATAAATCCTTTTCCATGTTCTTCAAACATGTTTAAAAAAATTTCAGGTCATTTAATCTTATATTGTTTATATTATCTTTTTTTATTACTAGGGAAACTAGTTTTTACCCAAGTAACTTTTATTTTTTTAATCATATAAAATAAAATATTTAAAAATATTTGGGTGGGTTGAAAATTTTTTAATCTCCATTTAATATAAATCAAATTTTAAATAAGTTAAAATTAAATTTAATATTAATATATTTTTTATATAGAATGTTTTTAAAGAATAAATATCTATGAAATATTATGTGTTCATAATATTATTTATATTTTTTAAGCAATAAATGTTTTCTCAATATAATTATATATGTGTTTATGAAATATATTTTTGTTATTATTTTAAATATATTTATTTAATTTATAAGATAAATGTTTAAAAATATTAATAATCCTAATATTTTAAAATAAAAGCTTCACCATTATCACTTTAATAAACATTAATCTTTGTAATATTATTTTTGTGAATAAAAATAAAAATTTCCTTTTATATAGTATGAATTTAATGATTTCAAAATATTTAATCTATATTTCCATATAAAATTAATAAAGTGGATAAAAATTTAAATTTCTTATTTGAACACTTAATGTGATAGAATCGTTTTTATAAAAAATGTACCTTCAAAATTAAAAGGTCTATTATTTAATTATGACTTTATATATTTTTTTATTAGGATATTACTTAATTTGATAATTGTAAAAATAATTTTTATAATATAAAAGGAATATTTAATAATTTTACTAAGGTGATGTGGTTTTTTTAGTTTAGTGGTACTTGTAGAAAAATTTAATAACAACATATTTAATTAAGAAAAACTATTTACTAAAATAATTTTTCATTACAGTTTATCCCATTAAAAATTTATGCTAAAAATATTATTTTACAATGAATAAAAGGTGAGGGCACTTTTCTTCCATCACATTCTTAGGTTCCATTGTAGCTTCCTCAGACTTGCGATTTCTCGGTAGAAATTTTAACTATACTGGTTTTCTTGTTCCTCTGAACCTTGTCTCTTAGATACAAGATTCCCACAATATTTTCTTCATATAAAAGTTCATGTTCAAATTTTAAAAATTCTATGATCAATAAATTTTGAATATATGACATATAATCCCAAAAAAGGGAAATGTTGAACACATCATGCACTTAATAATGATGTGGGAGGAGTACTATGTGTTGGGATATGAACCCAAAAAAATAAAATTTCATAAAGGGACTAATTTATCTACGAATAAATTATATATCTTCCCAATCACATTACATACATATAAGGATATATTCTAAGGAAAACCTACAAAATATCTTCAAACACTATATTTCATTAAAAAGTATCTATGTAACTCTTGTATCAACATTGTGCCACATTTATATGCAACTAAATGGTTTAAACATTCTCCATTATTTCTTAATCAAGGTACAGACCGATAAAATTCCTCTTTTCAACATCATCCCATCATTTTGGAGTCAAATGTTTCTTCCCATGAACAGCCTTACATGATTTTATTCGAATACATGAATATAAAATGTTTTTATATGATAACTCTTCAAGGGGGGGTTGATAATATCCTCAAATTGGATATCAGAATAACCTACATAGTTTTAATGTCACTCTAAGAATGATTATATTTATATGGATGATATGTAGTTCTCAAACACATCTCTTTATATGGTTAATTTTGAAGACTTTTCTAGAGCCATATGATAAGCCCCATATACTAATTTATACAATTATGAGTGGTACACCTTTAATATTTATTACATCCTTTAGGTATATCATGAAATGTTTTTTAAGAGATAAATATTCCTTAATGTAAATAAAATATTGTCCCTTTTTAAGGATGTTAACTATAACACAAATGGAATTGTGTTATTACCATGTCTTGGGGAGTCCTACAATGAAATATAAGGTGATGTTTTCCCATTTCAATACAATTATGGGTAATGTTTGAAACATACCCATAGAATATTCACTTCATCTTTAAATTTATAACAAAACATGAATTTAGATACAAATTCGACAATTTATCTCTTTATTCTATCCCAGAATAAGTTTTTTTAGATATTTTAATATCGGTATACTTCCTGGATAAATAAAAAAGGATGACCTATGTGCATCGTAAGAAAATATAATTTGACTCTAGTTTTTATTCAACAAATATCTGGGTCAAAAACCTTATAAGTATATCTTTATCAAAGTATAACTCGAGAAAATTCTATTCTTTTACTATAGCTCTACATCATATTTTTTTGTATATTTGATCATTATGTGGATGGAAGGTTGAGAAATAAGTTGAATAGGATAATATTTATTTCCTAACATTATGACTCCAAGATTTTCCCTCTAAAAATACATGAGTACTGTGTTTTTTCAATTATCATCATGTACGTAGTATCATGGTACTTATTTCTTAGAGAATCAACCAACTAATATTCATATCTCTATTAGTAATGTATTGCATATTTATAATATTTTTTTCAAATCCGATCATATAGGTTTTAATATATTCAAATCCTTCAATGTGAATATATATATATCTCTCAATCTCTTTTGAGAAGTATAAATATCACACATTTTACTATATAGTGACTACCACCAAATCCTTAATGAATATATCACTTCCACCTACTCCTAAACATGAAATGGGTCATTTTTCATGTCCCTTTAATTAGAGTGAGGCATAAAAACTAACGTTATCACTATGCTTGAGGATGATGCCTAATACATCTTAAAAAGAATCAATACATATTACAAACCCTTACCCACTACAGTGTAATGAAAGAATAGATAACTGACAAACCTCCTTTTTAGTTCCTTTAAACTTACATTCCATTATTCTATATAAATATAATTCTTTCCCTTCCCTATTAACGGGGTTAGTGGAATTTATATCCCTGATAAATTTCCCACAATGTGTCTAGGATATTCTAAAACCCCATAGAAAATAAATATCACTATTTAAGTGGTCAGTTTTGACCATTTCTCAATAACTCCCTTTATTATTGGATTTACATTTATTCACTTTCATATGATTATATAAACTAAGAATGATATCTTATACATATAAAAATCATAGTTTCAAAATTTGGAGTATCATTTATCCTTTTCATGGTCTTTAACACAATTCACAAATGACCATGATGGTCTTACTTTCTTATTGAATATATAATAATATCATTTGAAAGGATAATAATAAATTAAACAATTAATTCACTTAAAACACTCTATTCATTATCTCCATGAAGATAACATGATGATTCATATGTCCTATGGTTGTCACTATATATTCTTAGTAATACAACCTCATATTGAAAGGTTTCTTATAAATATCCTCAATTTTAACCCTTAACAAATGATATCCAAATTGAGGGTCCATTTTTTAGAAGTATTGAACTCCTACGTGTTGATAGAATATATCCTCGACACGCGTAAAAAATTATATTTTATTTATTTTTATCACAATTGGAAATCCTACCTATACCAATACATCTATACCAATGGTTTATACAAACTGTTGATATAGGTACCCATTCCCAACGGTTTTTTCGAAATTATTGGTCAAGGGTCTTTGAAAAAACATTTCGCAGTGGTTTGGGAACACCGTTGGGAAAGGGTCCACATTTCCCAAAGGTTTTTCCAAACTGGTTGGGAAAGAGTACATTGAGGCAACTTTTCCAAATATTTTCCCAAAAACTGTTGGTAAATGGAACGTTGAGGCCACCTTCCCCAATGAACCATTAGGCAAGGGTATATTGAGGCCACTTTTTCAATCATTTTTTCCAAAACATTGCGAAAGGGTCCACATTTCCCAATGGTTTTGGAAAACTGTTGGAAAAGGGTAAATTGTGACAACTTTTCCTAGCAGTTTGGGAAAACTGACGGGAAAAGGTCATTACCTATCCCAACAGTTCTCAAAACCATTGGTAAAGGTCTATCCCAACTGTTTTGAGAATCATTGGGAAAGGTAACCACATTTTTTATAAGTATATTTATCAAATATCATCAAATAAATCAATATATAAATTATATATATTTATACACAAAGATATTCACCCAGGAAACTAAAGGATATTAGTAAAGTAATTGATATATAACATAGAGGTTTCGGGTTCAAACCTCTTATGGAACTTTTATATATATATACACATCCCAACGGTTGGGGAAACTATTTGGAAAGACCGATTGTAATGGGTTGGAGAACCATTGGGAATGACCTATACCAATGGTATTCAAATTTTTGGGATTGGTCCTTCCGATGGTTTTCTCCAAACCATCTGGATAGGTCTTTCCCTATGTCAAATCTCCCAATGACTTCCCAAACTATTTTTATAGGCTAAACTAACAGTTCTAAACCATTGGTATATGTAATTTTCCCATTATTTAATTTTATTAATGTCATAACAATAACTGAATGTATGCATGTATATATCCTTTTATTATATTGTTAGTTGGTTAATTGATTTATGTCACATATTTAAATATGATTTTTTATATATTCCTCAACATAATCACAAATTTGATCCCATCCACTATTATCCCATAATTTTTATCTTTTGAAAAATCTTCTAATTTTCCATGACATTAACTATATACAAGATTCATTCAATCTTCAATCATTACTATAACCAAAAGGGTTTAATGTGAATTATTATTGATAAACATGATAAGGTTATTATCAATATTTATCCCATTAAAACTCATCCTACACATTTCTTTCACTTTGAATCCATCATGTTAGATTTTAGTTCATCTAAAAGTATAATAGGTCCAATCATGTTTACTTTAGGTTGGATTCTACAATAATCACTATCCTAATTTCTTAACATAGAAAATTATTTATAATGATTTCAATGAGAATGTTATTAACCAATTAATATTCACATAGTGTGTCAAAAAAAGTGTAAAAAGGGTATCTTTTTCGTTAACTAGGTCATGACTCAGTCAATACACAATATGCCTTTTTTAGTGTGATTACCCCTAGGAACATGATTGTTAGATCTTGAATCCAATTGTAGATTCCAAATAGGGATGCTATTTTATGATAACTACAAAATAATTTATTTACAAAAATTTCAGTACTTAATTCTTTACATAGACTTATCACTTGGACCCATCCCTAACATTTTTACTAAACATTAATAAAATAAACCCTTAATTAACTAAACTAGAGATTAAAATAGCTAAAAATTTCGCTGATACCAACTAAATATTCCCATGATAAAAATAATTTTAATAATACATAAATTTTATGACATAGATAATAAATATCAAAAAAGTCACATAACACGTGGATTAAAAGATTTAGTGTTCTAGAGTATAGATACTTGAACATCATATTTTATAGAACATTTAAAGATTATTAAAAAAATCATGATCCTCATAAAGGTTTATATACATCTCACTTGATTTAATAATATTCATAACTTAGTAGAGTAAAACATATGAAATGGTTGATCTTAGACGTTCATTAATGGAAAACCATATCATAATGTATAAGATCATAAAGATGAAGAAGAAAATTATGAAGAGGATAAATATCATATTACAATAACATAATCTCACACATTATAATAATGAAACCTAACTTAGTAACATAATATCATAAAAATATCATTAATTAAAAATAAAATTTATCAAATGGATCAAAATACATCTCAATAATCACAATACATTTGATCAAAACATTAGATATCAAAATAAAACAAAAATAATGTGTAACATGAAAACCATGAATATCTTGAAGATGAAAAAATTCATCAAAATATGGAATAACTATATAAAAAACATGGTAGTGATCCAAAACCTTACTAAAAGGAAAACCTTCTAGAGAACATCATCATTCCCCTACTTATGTAAAGAAACTCATTATGTCTATATCTAAAAGTGTGATCAAACTCATTTTTCCCATTCTAGTGTGAGAAAACTCATTAGGTCTATTCCTGAATATACCATGAGATATAAATATATAATATGTTTTTTTATATAAATATATCTACCCACCTATCACCATCTATACATATCTGGGACACTTGAAATCATTCATCATCATATCTCAATGAAACCATAAAAAATGATTTTTTTAATAAGGGGGTTAAAAAATTATAGTATATTAGAAATATATAATTTAATAAATGGAATCATATCATAAAAAATATAGATTGTGATCAAAACATCACTTTATGAGGGATAAACTATGGGAGGAATGATAAAAGTAGAAATACAAAATGTTTTACAAAACTTTTAAAGCCTTATTACAATAGATGAAGTCCAAATTACATTCAAAAAATGAAAGAAAATATAAGGCTTTAAAAAATATATTATACGTATTTATATATAAAAAATTATATAAAAGAAAGAAAAATATATCTAATAAATCTGGTGTAGTGAATAATTAAAAAAAATTACATTATTAAGGTTTTAAATAGTAAAAAACTTAATTAAAGAAACACATATATAATTTCATTTTATAAAATGTGTATGGGAAAATACGAATATTGAAAAATGAAAAATAACTTTATTAAATTAAATAAAAAACTTATTGTAGAAAAAATATGGACATGGATGAGAAGATTCATTGGTATTAATGGGAGTTATTCATACAAAAAATATACATTAATTTTGGAATGTGTTTTATCAAATAATTTTTTATTGTTGTTGAAATGTAATTTACCTTGAGAAAAATATGAAATACTGTATAAAATAGTTGAATAGTATTATATATGAAATATCTAAAATAATATTAATTTAATAAATTCTATGATTCAGTGAATCAGAAATTATGTCGATTAAACCGATAACATATTTTAAACTTTAAATTTAAAACCTCCTTAGAGAAAAAACATTGAATGGAAAATTTATTATGATTATTATAGGATAATAATTATATAAAAAATTAATGGGGTGGTATATAAATCATTCTGAAGAAAATATGGTGTATAATAAATAGTATGCCTCAAGGGACTTAAAATCAAGAGAATACACCCTTACATTATTCCAAATAAATTCTATACTAACCCTTACATAATGGACAATATAATTATGTTCATTAAATACCTTCTTAAGAGAATTAGGTATCAAAATTTTATTTAACCAAGGACATTTATTATTATACTATATTTATTTATTAAATTGTTTTTCTTATGATTGTGTGAAAATGTAATCAATGTCATCTTATTTATGTAATTTTATCTATCGAAGATGATAATTCAATTCTAATTAAAATAATAAAGATTAAGTTTATATACCAAAAAAGAATTATCATCTTCTTATTAAATTAATATTATGATAGTATTTATGTGTCAATATTTATCCATGATATAATTTTATAGAATTGTTTTTATAAGTGGTAAAATTGACCAAAAAAAGAACATACCATAATTCAATGGGTTAATATGATTAAGAAATTATTTAATTAGAAATTATATCATTATAAAAAAATAATAGTGATATTATTTTTATTTTTACAATATTTTAATTAAAGTTTATGTGTTTTGGATAAATAATAAAAATCATGATGAAAAACAAATCAATACATCATGGAGGCGATAGTCATCACAATGAACGACTGGCGTTGTTTTGTTTTTATAAGTGGATTGGAATGAAAAATAAATGGTTGTTATATTAAAATACTAAAAATAAAGTATTTTAGTGATAATTTTGTAGTTATATAACTTTGGATAGGATATAATTAGAAGGGAATAAGTAAGAAGAAAAGATAAGGACTAAGTAATACTCAGTTTGGGACCTTGATAATTTTATTTAAAGTCTCCTTGATAATTAAAATATTGGGAATGAAAATAATTATTATAGACTTATAAAAATTAGATATGTTTAAAGGCTGATAAAAATATTAGAGGTTCTAGATGAAATTCAATGGAATGGATGTGGTATGAATGGGTGGAATTTTCCCATTTTATATGTGAGGAAAAGGGATCTTTTGTGAATACCCTTTACTTTTCAATGATATCATTACACTATTTAGTGGTTATGATGAAAAATGTATGAAATAATGGTATTTGGGGTGATATTGTGATGATAAAGTTTCAACCAAGTATTTAAACATGTTTTTTAAACATTTTTTCAGTTATTAACCTTTATATTGTTACTTTTAAATTTTTTTATTTTTACCATAATAACTAGTTTTTACGAAAGTGTCTTCTATTTTCCAAAAAATATAAAATAACCAATATTACCAATTTTTTTTGATGATCCTAGATTTAAACTCTATTTTATATAATTAAAATTTAAAATAATATAATATTAAATTTAAAATTAAATAAATTTATATATAGAAGAACTATTTTAAGAAAAAAAGGAGTTTATAATTTTATTAGTTATTAATATTATTTAATTTTTTTCATAAATTAAATGTGTCTTAATATAATTATATATGTGTTTAAAAATAATATTATCACCAATATTTAAATTTTATTAATTAAATAGATCATATTAATGTCATAAAATATTGATAAAATAAATCATTGAAAATAACTATTTCACCATTATCAATGTATTAACATCAATATTATTAATATTATATTTGAAACTAAATATATAATGAGCCTATTTATATAATCTGGTCCTAATCATTCCAAATATAGAATCTATTTTAAAAAATAATATTTTTAATGGTTTAAAAAATTTAATTTTAATATCTGAAAAGTAAATTAATATAAATAATTTCGAAAACGTGTTTCTCCAAGCATAAAATCACCAATATTATTTTATAAATTTAGTTATACTATTAATAATGTGGTTTATTATATTTATACCCTTTTATTTAATTGACATATCATATCAGTAATAGTTGATAATTTTATTAAGGTAATTATGTTTTAATTTTAGTTCAGTGTTGTGTGTAAGACAAGCTCCAAACAAGGAATTTAATTAAGGAAATGTAATTACATAAATCATGGGTCATTACATTCTAAATCCCATGAAGTTAATTTCATCCACAGATTTTTTTAAACCATGAATTATATGTGAGGTAATTTTTCTCTCATCACATACTCAGTATCCCATATACCCTCCAAAAACATATGATTCTACAAGAATATATTGTCAAGTTGAGCGTTATAGTTCCTAAAAACCATGTCTCTTCGATGCAAGATTTCTAGAGGTTGTTCTTTATATAAAAGGTTATGTTCAAATTATAAAAAAATTTAGATCAGTTCTTGTAATGAATTTGATTTTTAATTCCTTGAAATGGATACGTGGAAAACATATTTCACTTGATTCTGGTATTGTGGGAGTGCATAGTGATAAGATATGACCCCATAATGATCAAGGATATCGAAAGGAAAGATGTATCTTGGGACCAACTTCACATTTTTTTAAACTATCATTACCCACATCAAAGTATCTATTTCAAGGAATAATATTTAAAAATCCTCAAACAATATATTTCATGAGTGATTATTTTCATTACTCTTTTATCATCATTGTGGCACATTTATATTTCATTAAATATCATGAAATTTCTCATTCATATCATTGAAATGCTCAGGACACATCATAATTGTCTCTCCGACATCATCCCAGAATAGTGGATTCTTATATCTCTTCCCATAACGAGACACATATAGTGACATATAAATTCTAAAATGGAAACATTTTTATACGAGAAATATTCTAAGAGGAGGTGTTGATCTCAACATAATTGGAAATATATAAAATGCGATCTCATTATATCATCTAGATCATGAATGGTCTCACGAAGATAATCTTATATCTATGGATGATATGATGTGTGGAAACTCAAATCCATATCCAATTCTTTTTAAAGACTTCTCCACAAACTCATGGTAATGCTCAGATCTCGATTAGATACAATAATGAGTATCACACTTTGTAACCTTACCTCTTCTCTTATGTATATCTTGATGAGTTCTTGAAGAGATAAATATTACTTTATGGAAATTAATTAGAATAACATTGTATAGTGATCGACTAAAACACGAATGTAATTATTTCCAATAGATGAATCTGAGATTATTTAAATGAAATCAATGTTGATGTTTTCCCATTTATAGAATTTTATAGGTAATGGTTTCAATGTACCCCTATAAATTTAACATTCAGTATTAACTTTATAACAAACCAAGTATCAAGATACATATTCAGTAATTTTTCTCTTCATATTATCCCACCTAATATTTTATTTTATAACTTTATACATATTTTTACTTCCTATTTTAACATAAGGAAAAGCAATGCGAGTTATCCAAAATATCCATATTCTATACCAGTTTTGATGGGAAAAATATCTGATTCTATAACATTATTACTCCATCTTTGTCGATGTTTAACTATAAAATATTTTGTACCATTCTCTATATATCTACATAATCTTAATAAGATTCTTTAATCGTCATGTGCATGGATGGTTGAGCAGTATGTTATGAAAGATAATATTTCTCTCCTCTCATTATGACTTCAAGGATAATCCAATTCAAATTTATGAGTATTGGTTCATTTTAAATCCTTATCATGGATAGAATATCGTAGTCCTTAGTAAATAAAGAATTAGTAGCATTATTTTCCTTCATTGAGTGGTAATGTATTGTTAAATAATATTCATTTTTGAATTACATGTATCTATTTTTGAGTATATTTAACACTTTATATGTGAAAATATATTCTGAGCTCATATTTTAAGTACATATATCACACTTTTATTTTTAGGGATAATGAATCCAAAACATTAATTTAAAAATCACTTCCACTAGTTTCAAATCATGTGTTGGGTTATTTTTCTCGTGTTTCTTTAATTGGAATATAGCCTAAGAAATTACCATATCATTATACATGATGATATAACCAAATCAATTTTTGTATGCAACGCTGTATATTACAAATCCTTTACCACTTTAGGGTAATGTATGTATAGGAACAGTTACGAATATCCTTTTTAATACCTTCAAATTTCCTTCACATTCCTCCATCGAAAGTAACTTTACAACCTTCCATGTCACCTTGGATAGTCATTTAGATAGAAATGATACATTTCTAATAAATCATTCATAATATTTTACTAATCCAATAAAACTATGAATATACTTTATAGTTTTTGTTCTGGAACCTATCTCAATCACATCTATCTTTTAAAAATCTACTGATATTCCCTTTCTTGTGATTACATGGACAAAGAATGATAATTTCTAAATGTATAATTCACTCTTTCTATATTTGAAAAATATTTTATCCTTTATCAAGGCCTTTTAAGGAACCCAAAAATCAGTTTCATGTGGTTCCTTCCTCTTTACACATATCATAATATCATCTATAAATACAACTCTTAATTTAATAATGTATTCTCTATATACTAATTCATTAGGTCTATGATGTTAGTTAGAGAATACATAGGTCTATAGGCAATCCCAATAAATTCATAGTGTTCATACCTCATATAGAGAGATATAATGTAAATATACTCCCTTTTAACCCTTTACCAATGGTTTCTAGATTAAAGGAACATTTTTTGGAAGTACTAATATCCTATATGTTGATGTACTAGATCATCGATACAAGGTAGAGTACACTTGTTCTTGATCATGATTTTATTAATCTCCTAACAATCAACCAATGTAATCATCCATCCATCCTTCTATTAATTTTTTTAGTAAATTGAACTATGTTCAAATTTTTCATCGTGATTCTTGATAGCTTGTTCGATATAATATCAATGTTTCTCACTTTATATCTTATATCATTTATATTTTTATAGGGAAAATCTATACATTATCTAAGATATCATTCGTGAACTTGATTCTGTTGCGAAGTATCCAGTTCAAAAATGAAAAGGTGTTTATGTGAGTAATGATAAACTAAGGTCACGGGTGGATTAGTATAATTTTTACTATGAAAACTCAAAGTCAAAATTCATTTCTATTTTAAAACATCATATTATATTTAAATTCAACCTAAATAACTCTCGGTTCAATCAATGTTTTTTAGGTTGAGTACTCTCACACAATTTACCCTAATTCCATTACATAATAAATCATTCATAATTTCTTTTGAGGTGAATGATATTAGCCAAAGAATATCCCTCATGATTGTCAAACTAGATGTGAAATTAGGATTGTTTGCAACGCAGTGGGTTATGATTGAGTTAATATCTAAAAAAAACTTTATAGATAAATAACCACTATGTAAATCTTGGTTAGAGGTAAAATCCACTTTTAACATATAAAAGATGATTTTATTTCTAGGAATTCCAAAAAATAATAACGTTGTCCATCTTTTAGGGTGTTATAATTCACTTAAATTTATACCTTAAACTAATCCCAAGGATTTTCAAAAAAATATTTGATAAACTAATTCCAAAAATAACTAAATTAATATCCAATATAACTAATCATATATTTTATATTAACTAATGTAACCAAAGCTATGCATAAATAGAATACATCAATTTCATGAATTAAACAATAAATCTCATAAAAAGTCTCATAAGTCAAGGATCGAAAGGTTTAGTGACCTGAAGATTAGGTACATGAACATATTATTTTAAAACACATGAAAAATTACTTTATAATAAAAATAGTCTTGAACCTTTTCTTGATATATAACATGTCATAATATTTATATATTTGGGTTTAGAAACATAATAAATGTGTGATATTTTATTATCAATAATGGAAAATAATTTCATAGTGTTTGAGATCTTAAACATTAAGAAGAACATGATGAAGAGGATAAATATCTTATTAAAATATCTGATGGCTACAGATGGTAATAAAAAAAATAGTTAGAGAAACCTAAGAAAATAAAATTAATTACGGAAAAATAAAATTTATGACATGGATCCAAATACTTATTAACAATCTGAATATATATGAGCATAAAAAAACATCACACAATACATTGAAAATGTAGAGTAACATGAAAACATGGAGTATCAACAAAATGAAAATCAACTTTAATATATTGAATAACTTTTGAAAATACATTGAAATTGTACACAATTTTTATTATAGGAAACTATTTGTGATAAAACGCATTATGACCACACCTATGTAAACAGTCTCATTATGTCCACTCCAGATAATGTGAGCATACTCATTAGGCCCATACCTGTGTGAAAGAGTAATTGTGTATCCTCCAAAGAATACCATGAGAAATAAACATAAAACAATTCCTTATAGGTAACTATAGGACCCCACTCATCCTCATCACCAGTAAATATGTTTTCTAATTAAAACTAATCATCATTATATCATAATGAAAACTTGAAAAAATCATGAGTTTGTTAAAATTATCGAAAACAACTCATAAAATGATATGATGAAATCATAGATACCTGAAATATAATATTAAAATGGAATCATATGAAATTAAAATTTATAGTATTATAAAAACATTACTTCAGGATATATAACACCAGTAGGAAAAAATTTAAGTGAAAATATAAATGTTCACAAAAAACATTTAAATTTTTGTATAAAAAATGATGTTAAAAT
Organism: Viscum album; assembly: GCA_963277665.1. Taxonomy (NCBI): domain Eukaryota; kingdom Viridiplantae; phylum Streptophyta; class Magnoliopsida; order Santalales; family Viscaceae; genus Viscum; species Viscum album. Next base: position 736,941,917 of record OY728146.1, on the reverse strand, counting down.
TACATTCAAAAAAATTTAATAAGAGAAATAGAATCATTTTAAAAACATTATTTTATATAGTTATAAATAAAAAATTATTAAAAAGAAACAAAAATATACCTCATAAATCGATAGTTGTAAATAATTAAAAGAAATACATTTATTATAGGTTTCAAGCCATAAAAACCGAACCAGAGAAAAAATAAAATAATTTCATTTAATAAAATATGTAAAGGGAATCATGAATAATAAAAAATACAATAAATAATTTTATTTCATTAAATAAGACATATTTTAATGGAAAACATGGTTACGTAAGATAAGATTGTTTCTTAAGAATGGGAGTTATTATCACCAATGTTATATATTTATTTTTAAAAAAAATTAATCAAATAAGTGGTTAGTGCTGATGATAATTAATTAACCAATATAGAAAGAGTAAATTCCATTTAAAATAGTGGAATGATATTATAAAATAAATCTTTATAAGTATATTCAAGTAAGAAAGACTATGAACTAATGAATCAAAAATTGATTCAATGAAATCCATATAGTTTTTATAACTTTGAATCAAATGAACATGAGAGAAATAACATGTAATTGAATAATAAATATCCATAAATATTATATAATCATGAAAATAAATATAAAATGGTATTAGAAGATCCATTTTAAATAATACATTATTTGTAATAAAAATATTTTTTCAAGGGATTGAAAACTCATAAAAGGGACACTTGTCGTGGTCCTGATTGATTTTCAACGTGTTCCTATATTTTGGAAAGATCAAATTAATTTTATTGTATACCTTTTTTGGAGTATTATTAATCTATATTTTATTTTTAAATTACTACAAATTGATAAATTCAACATATTTGTTTTATTTTTTCCATATATTAGTTTAAAAATATAATTTGTGACATCTTATTTTTGTAATTTTAGTAATGAATGATTCTGTTTTGATAATAAGTTAAATAATTAATATAACCTATAAAAACATAAAAATTTATTATTCATATATTAAATTATAATAATTTTAGTACTTATATTCCCATATTCATCCAAGATATTTTTTATATCATTATTTATATAGGTGGTCAGACTGACTGAAACATGAACATACCATAATTATAGGGCTTAATACTATTAAAAAATTGTGTATTGGGACATAATATCAATACAATGGAATCATAATGACATTATTTATATATTTTAAATGTTTTATTTTTATATTATGTGGTTTAGATAAATAATTAAAATCAATATGAAATATAAAATACATTATTTTATGGAGGCGGTAGTCCGCACATCACATGATCAATGTTATTTTGTTATTGAAGTGTATGAGAATGAATAAATAATGGTTTCTACATTAATATAATAAAAAATTAGTATAAAAATAATAATAATTTAAATATATAACTTTATTTTGTATTGGTTTGGAATGGAAAAAGTAAAAAAAATAAGGATTAAGTAATACTCTTTTAGAGAGCATAAACATTATCTTGAAAATCTAACTAAGAATGTAGGGGTTTACATAAAAATTTACACTAGAAGACTATAAACATAATATAGGTTTAAATTATTTTCCAAATGGAATAGTTTTTGGATGAAATTTAATGGAATGTGTATGGTATAAACAGGTGTAATTTCCCATATTATAATTCAAGAAAATGGAACTATTCATAGTAACCAAATTTTGAAGGACATCATTACAGTATTCAAGGGTCAAAGTCACTAAAAGATCAATGTAATGGGTTGTGGGGGAGAATGGGTTGAGATATCCTCAAATATTTATTCTTTACATAGCTTTCAATGTATTTGTAATTCATATACCTTTATATTCTGACATTAACAATTTTTATGGAGTAAAATAGTGTTTAACTATGTAACATAAGTTTTACTGAAAATAAAATATAAATAATATTATGAAATTTGAGTGTGTTGAAATTAAATTTAATCTCTATTTATTATAATCCAATTTATAAATAAGGGAAAACTATCTTATATTATGACATTTTTTATACAGAAAAAAACTTTTTAAGTAGAAAAAAAATATTTTAACTATAATGTGTTATTAATATTATTTAGAGTTTGTTAAAAATTTAATGTATATTAATATAATAAGATATGTTTTTAAAATCATATTATATTAATTATTTAAATTATTTTTATTTAATTTATTTGAAAACAGTTATACAATATTAATAAAATAGATATTTAAAAATAACAATTTCACCATCATCACTACAATTACCTTTAATCATTGTAATCTTTTTTAAATAACTAAAAATAAAATGCGGCATTTATATAATTTAGAACAATTGATTTCAAATATAGACACCATTTTACCAAATAAAATTTATTAAGTCATGAGAAATTTAATTTTCATATTATTGCACTGAATTAGTAAAAATCATTTTTAGAAAACATTACTTTTAAGCATAAAATAACCGTTATATTATTATAATATTTCATATAGTTTTTTATAAAATGGTTACTAAATAAATACGATAAAATTTTAGTGCTATAAAATAATGATAATATATACTAATTTTACATAGTAATAGTGATTTTTTCTATTTCAGTATTGTGTGATGAACATGATACTCTCACTATATCTATTTTTGGAAAATTATTTACTAAAATTGTAGTTCATTAGAATTAAATTGTGGTTTTTTTATCTTAAAATGGTCAAGGAAATTTATAGATTTATTTTTCATATTTTATGATGATATTTTGTCTTACTTAAATTCACTACGGTGTTACATGGGGAACACTGTGTGTAGGGGTCACCATGGTGTTTCCTTGTAAATAGAGTCTAGATCCTATCTCTTTATACTTATCATTTACTCTATTCTACTTGTCAACTAATGGTGGTGGTTCTATTGAGGCCATGAATTCTTAGAGGATCCTTCAACTATTTAAGATCATTTAGTTGTCCATTACTACCTATATAGTTTTAATTTGAGAGATAATATTGAACCTGGTCTGAGGTTTGATTCATTACTCATATTATATTACGTTATTACGAGATTTTGATTTTTAATCTATCAAATTTTATTTTTAAATTATAAATATGATATCTCAATAGTGAATACTTATTGATCATAATTATAATTTTACATTTTATTTAAACCGTTGATGTTTGGTTTCTCATATCATGTATTATATTGTAAGATATTTTTTAAGAACACCTTCATCTTATCATAGTTTCATTGAGTGTAATCCACCATCCCTCACATTTATGTGTTGTGGAATTTTTGTTTTATAGGATATTAATGGTGTACAAATGAGTGTATGAGATGCAAATTATGAGAGGAATGAGGAAATACTAGGGGGTTCATCGTTGTGGAAAAGAAATTCATTTCATTTGATGATATTTGGGTTTCCTATAACTCCCAAAACCCTAATAGAGATGACTATTCCACAACACTATATGTCACATTATAGTCTCTGTCATATTTGTTCTATGTAATATTAAGTGGGTTTAATGTCACATGGATTACAAATATCCCAAGTTAAACCTACATGAGGTGACCTTCAATTTCATGAATAAGGAACTTACATGAAGTATATGGTTTTGGCATGAGAGAAATGGTTACAACATGGAAGATATAATTATGGCACGGTGAAAATAAGTATGATCTTGGGATTAAGTGTGAAGGATAAACCTATGGTATGAACATGTGGAATCTAAATTCAAGAGGATGAAAGTAGCTTCCAGTTACATAGTGAATATTTTATATTACATCATGAAATTAGCAAGTCAAGAATTATGGTGTGGTAGTATAGCTCATGTTTTTACTATGTTTAGTCCTCAAGATAATGAACATTGTACAATCCCTTAGTATTATTTTTCAGATTTTTCTTTTGTATATCAAATTTTGGAAAAAATAGATCATCCTTATAATTTAACCATATAGAGTGAAATAATGTGACCCTTCAGACAACCTAAGACAATTTGTATCATATTTATGGTAGTTTTAGGATTTATACCTATACGGTTTATAACTAATTTTGGGTGAGATGGTTGGATAATATAAAAAGATAGGTGCTCAACTGTTTTCATGTGAGTTAGGGCACAATTACCATGTATTATTATTAGACTTCGAGACTCCCCCAAATAATTGGGTTAATGGTCCATAAGATTGGGTATGGAGTTGGTAATTTATCGGTATAAGAAAGGTACAACCTACCCCTATAAGATAAACTGTGTTTTATATAACCCTATATACTTTTCAAACATGTCCTATATCCATATATTTTTAAAATCTCTCATACAACACATACTGATCGATAAGTCTTGAGTCCTCCTTTATGTTTGGATACTCCCTTGACCTACTGGTTTACCTTGATGAGGTAGGGTCCCTTTTTATGTAATCTAAGAGGCGAAACAAGTATGTTTAGCTCGATATATTAGATTTCAAGGCTTTATTTGGGTGATGTATTTTCCGTTGTAAGATTGGGTTACTAAGGGGTAGGATTCAGTATCCCCGGTACTCTTACATGAAATAATAATTTTTCTTTTCAAATAATCATGCTCTATTTTCTGGAATAGGTTTTCCTACACAATTATGGTTCTACACTAAACTTACACTACTTTATTTGTCACTTTATGGTTTTTTAAAACTCTAGAGGGTATTTATATAATCACCCACTCATGGATGTTTCACAAACCCATGTAATTAATATTATAAATGAATTTTATTTTTCTAGAACAGTATAAGGCTTAGTGTTTGTGGATTGGGATCTTAGTCATACTAGAAGGTTGAAGGATTGGATAATATTCATATTTAGAGATAGTTAAATACAGAGATCCCTTCAGCAATGTTTTTAGAGGTTGGTTATTCATTTCATTTATTATATGATTATTTTTACCTTTATTACTTTATGGTGTATACTATATTACTCCTCTTTAGTTCTCAAAAAAAATTATACAACATACTGTAATAATTGTTCTTATTTTCTATCATGCATTATATTATTCCATGTTATGTAATTTGTTTGGGTAAATGTGTGTTAGTATTTTTCCTCTCATCATGAGTGATATGAATCCTCGGTTCTAGTCACTAGCTCCTATCCTTTTATATGTGGTATTGGGGTGGTGCAATTAGATTACCACCAGAACATGTGGGGTGTGATAGGGTAGGTCCTGTCTGAGAGGAATCAGAGAAGGTCTACCATAGGGATGATTTTTTGAGTTAGTTTTCTGTTAGGATTAGTTTGGGAACATAAGGAAACGTGTTTTCGGTGTTTTGTGTTACATTTTATGTAGGAGGACTGAATATTAGAATGTGGAAAAAATATCCATTCATAAAAAAATTCATAACCAATTATTCAAATTGGATCTTTAAAGCATCTATTTTGGATAATAAGTAAATGGTATATGCATCTTATAAGGATCAGTTGATTATTTTGATGTTTTTATTCCGTCCTCTGCCCTAATATACTTTGTTGGTTATGGTTAATATTTTTAGACTACATGATACCACCACATAAAAAACACTCTTGGATCCAAAGGAAATATTTTGACATGACCATACTAGTGGTGGAGCCTCCTTCCATAGAGTAGTGGAGTGAAAGGACTTCTATCAAGGAGCTGGATTATGAGATGTCCCCAATGTATTCGGAGGTTATTGTTCATCAATAATTAGTGTACCAAGAAGGACCTTCAACAATATCCTATGTTCATATACCTCAAAATATTTTATATTAGATGTTTATTTTAGGGTAGTATGAGGTTACACATAGGCTGAGTGGACATTATGATTTTCAATGATAGGGAATATGTAGGTTGCAAGGTGAAACTAATTCTCATGATGTAAATAATTGGCTTAAACTGGGTAACTATGTAATCTACTTTATTAAAACACCCCCTAAAATTTTTATGTTACTAATATCCAAAATTATAGATGGTTAAGTGAATTTATAGTATAATCTAATCATCCAAACACATGATAAGGTGACTATTTGGTTGGAAGAGATTGAGAACTCTTTAGCAAGGACTACTAATTGACTATTTTTAGGTTTGTATGCTTCTAAATGATACTAAAACAGTATTAGTATGTAATTTATATTTGAAGGATGAATCTATGATTGATGACCTAATTAGGTATATTATTGATACGATACATGACATATTCCTCTAAGAATGAATGTTCTAGAATGACCTTCACATAGAGAATCAATATTCTGTTATCCCCCTCTGTATACCCTCATATGTTGAGGTTCCACATAGGGACTTAGAGGTTAATAAATTTCTATAATTGGAGTAGAAGGTAGATGGATATGCTCTTACATAATCATGATAGGAGTTATCAACTATAACTAGTCATTGGAAGAGGTCTTGGCCACATGAATTGGGAAATGATTTGTTATAAACCTAGAATTCATATATAATAGTTCAGGATTCATGGTGAGGATATAACTACCTAGGAGGACCTGCTTTATTATTCTTATAGAGGATGAGATCACATGACTTCTAAATATTCTACCCGACTTCAAGAAGAGTTATGTAATGTAGTTGATGGAACATCATTCCATAGGAAACATTGCAGTTAGGGACCTTCATGAGGAAAATAGGGTGGTATTAGTAATGAATATATCGTAAACGATTGGGCTATGTAATTTTGTGTGGAGCTATATTTTGATTTTATTATGAACCTATTCTACTAATACCACTATTAATCCATTAATTTTACATTCAAGGATTTGTTGGGTGGGTATGAAGATAGATGAAAGTGATTGCTGGATACAACAAGGTAGTTCCCTCTATGACATGAGGTATGATCTGTTTCCTCACTACCTGGGCACCAGAAAATTTAGATACCAGTAGAAGACATATTTTTGTTGTTGTATCCCTTTTTTGATAGTTAAATATCATTATAAAGACACTTGGACAAGATATGTATCTAGAGACTCTTACTATATGAAATTTTACACACACATGTATCTGTCAATAGTGTGAGCTTATTATTAGTAGAGATAAATTATCATGGGACCTTATAGTGGTTCTGATAAATCCTATGATGACATCCTTTTAATGGAAGAGTTATGCATAGTTTAGTAACTGATAGATTGATACAATTAGATAACGATGTGATTTTATTATATTAGTTTTTGGTTTCCCCTCATAAGAGAGTAAGACATTTAGTCAAGATGTGTATGTATTTTTTTCATGAACTTGCATCTGACCACTCATTAGTGAAGTTACCAAGTTAGGATGCATGTATCAAAGAGTGGGGGAGGGGTGAATCAGGGATATATTTTTCCATTTTATTTCCTTACTTTGTGAAACAACCTTCACATCCTATTAAAGATTTATTTCCCTGATGAATGCACACAACCATGAAGATACAATATTTACACAGTTATTTACTCAACAAGAGTAGCTACGTCCTCAGTAAGTTAAAAAATTAATCATGTACCACAAAATACGCTAGAAAAAATTATTTTATGTTGAATACAACTAGTAGGATATGACCCTAAACTCCTGTAAAACATTGAAAACAATACATAATTCTATGTGAACCCTCTTATTATGAATATGGAATTACTTTATTTTAGTGCATCTTTATAATTGAACATGTGTATTCTCTGAAGTACTAATCTCCACTTTCCTACACAGAAGTCAGGAAGAACTATCTTACACACAAATGAATATTTACGAAGAAACCAAATCTTTCGTTCACCATTTTAGGTGTCTTGTACACAACTTTTATGGTGCGTACGCTAGATTTTAATTTTTCAGGAATCTCCTCTGGCATGAAATTTCACTTTTTTGCATAACTCTCTTCTTACACATAAGTTCACCCTATTATGTGAAACTCTATTTACTCTGTGCACATCCATTTTCATAAAATTTTTCCATGCTTTATAGCTGTGGATATCTATATGTCTTGAGCTATTTGAAATATATGGGGTCACCTCTTATTTATAAGAATCACTAACCCATGTGCATAAACACCTTGACGCATCACTCGAGAACCTGACACATTGTGTAAAACCCCATTTGACGTCACATTGGGCACATAAGTCTTGTTCGCGCTAACGTCATATTTCTCAAAATTCATGAATCTTCTTCACAGTTTGTTCCTTTTCCTTTTTTTTTGATGTTTGGATCTTCGAAATCGACTTGTGCGCAACATACTAGTCCATCTTCAAACATTCACACAACATACTTCTCCAAAATCAAATTTCTCCATCTCCCTATTTTCACTGCAAAAAAATTGGAAAACACTGGAAAATAGTGCCACATTTAAATTTCAATTTGTGCTTCCTCCATATCATCCATTCATTTGTCCTGGATATCTTCACTGCATCCCATAACCACTATTTATATTTCGTCATGGACTCCACTATCATAATATGTATCCTTTGATCAAACATCTTTAGCATCATTAGATTTTCAAGGGAATGTACTACAACTTCCCCATATTCCAACAACATCATTATATCTAACAAAAACTAAATATGATTGGAATCAACATTTCATCCCCGTTAATTTTCAAGGATTTCATCACAAGTTCCCCAAACATATGATATTTCATAATTAAAAACCATCAAAGCATCATCTAAATTTCAAGTCCTTTACAAAGTGAATGGATTTATCTTCTTTGACAATAAAAGACAACACTCTGTAACAACAAACTCTTCTTATATCCCTTACTATACAACATGGTCCAAAAAATATACCCCTTCGAAATTTTTTTTCAACCAAGATTCATAAATCACTATACATTGTAACCTCATATAATGAATTACTTATAAATAATTCTATTCCTACGCGAGCTAACTTGTTTGTAGAAAACACCAATTATTGATAGAAAAACCATGTTGTCCAAACATAGTGACTATGGCCATTCTTCCTCAACCTTCTACAAAACATAAAAAGATTTCGTTCAATAATTCTTCACCAATCCTTCAACTTCCCTAGATACTGAAAAAAATTCTTACAACCACTCCACCATACAGTTAGAAATTTTTTCACAGATACATGTTGGATTTACACCTTACCCACACCCCCCCCCCTTATACATGCAATCATAAAAATGGATTTATGAGCCAATTATCCCCCTCTAAAACACTATACAAAGGTAAGATGAGATATGGGAAAGATAAATGTACCTAAACCATGATGAGAAGGAGGCTGGACACCCATGTTCAATAAAAATTTAGCAAATGGTGTATTCCGAATAGGTTTTGTGAATATATCTAGCAAATTGTTCCGATATATGATCATAAACTAGATTTAATTAATTATTCTCCACATGATCTTTGATGAAGTGGTAATTTATGTCAAGATGTTTTGAATGAGAATGTTTTACTAGATTCCACGTAATATTGATTTCACTTTGATTATTGTATCCCAAAAGCAGGTGTAGCATTACTTCGACAAGTTGATATTCCAACTAAGTATTTATCCTCATTAATTGGGTATCCACTTGAGTAGTAGAAACATATTTAGATTCACCTGTACTAAGAGTCGATGAATTATGTTTCTTTGAATGCAAAGTTACACAACTTTACCCTATAAAGAAAACTCTACCAGATATAGATATTCTATCATCAATGTTTCCGGACCAATCTGCATCTGAATAACTGAATAGATCAATATTTTTTGAGCCATCATACCTGATTCCAAATTTTTTGAGCCTTTTATATATCTACGATTTATTTTCGAGCAATAAAATTTGATTCATTAGGAGAGCTCTAAAATTATGAACATAAGTTAACAACATTGATGATGTCGGGTCTTGAGGAAATCAAATATTACAGATTTCCAATGAATATGCAAAACAATTTTTGATCAAATTCCTGGTCTTATTCATCTATATAAACATAGTTTCCACTAAAATTGGCACAGGAACTGGTGTTGAATTTTCTTTTCTAAACCTCATCAGATGTTATTTTGCATAATTTTATTGAGAAATAAAAGTGTGGTTCCTCATCAATAAAATTAGAAACCAAAGAAAATATTCCATTTCTCCTAGCATGGAAATCTCAAATTACTTCTTAATCTCCTTAGAAAATTAGTCACGTGATCTATCATCATTTCAAGAAAATATAATGGCATTGACATAATCAATTATGATGAGATAAAACTTCTGACATTCCTTGATGTAAATATTATTATCAACACTACCTTTCTTGAATTTCATCATCATCAAGAAAGTATCCAATTTAGAATACCATTCCTTCATATCATAGTTTATCCCATTCAAATCCTTCTTCAACCTGCAACACATAACATTCATCCTTCCCAACAAAAAATCCACAAGTTTTATCAATTTATATGTCTTCATCGAGATCACCATTTAAGAATGAAGATTTTACATCCATTTGGGATATTTTTTAACATCATTGTGAAGAAATTGAAAGAAATATTCTAATTGTTCCCAATAAAGAAAATGGAGAAAATGCCTCATCAATATAAAAACCTTTAATTTGTGAGCAACCTTTGAATAGTAATCTTACCTTGTTCCTTTTCACTTATCCTTCTTCATTGTGCTTGTTCTGGAAAACCCATTTTGTACTAATAAAAGTTTTGTTGTCCGGTATGGTTATGCGGTCCCATGTATCATTCTTCTATATCTGATAAAGATCCTCATTCATTTTTTTAACCAATTTTGGATGCTTAAAGGCTTTATTCATATCATTTGGCTCCAATTTTCAATTTAAATATGTATGTGTAATAGCATTTTTTGTTCTTCTTGTTTGAACCTTCTGATGTTGATCACCAATAATGGTCAGAGCCTCTCATTGTTTCCTCATCCTAGGATGAGATGTACGAATTTCACCCCAATCACCTGAGATAGTAGAGACTAATTAATCTTCTATAGTAGGATAAACAGAGTCTGTAGCATTTTCAGAATTGTTATCAAAATCTTCTCTATCCTACTCAACTTCCACATCTGCATATGACTGGTTCTCTTTCTCATCATTTTCAACAAGTTTCACATATGTTGAATCAATAATTCTTTTTATTTATTTTTTGGAATTCTTTATAATCTTCTTTATAATGCATATTCAAGGAAAACTCCATCATCTCCTCTTTTCAAAAACATTCCAATGATTACACCTTTCTTCTTTATAATGCATAGACTCCCAAAAATTCTTATGTGTTTCAAACATAGATTTTTCCCATAAAACATTTTATATAGAGTCATATCTGAACATGGTCTATAGAAACATAAATTTTTTTTATAAACAAGAGTACTCATGAATTTCCTCTATTAGTAATGACAGAGATCATGTTCATTCAACATATTTCGTCCCACTTCAATGAGGATTCTATTATTTTGTTCTACAACCCCATTTTTTTGAGATGTATATGGTGAAATGGACTCATGATAAATTCCCTGATTCTCAAGAGAGTTTTCAAACTCTTCATTCATATACTCTCTACCATTACCAGTTATCATCTTTTTCACTGAATACTCACGTTCTTTCTCTACTTTCCTCCTGAAACTCTTAAACATTTTTTGTGCATCTGACTTATGTCTCATGTACATAACACAAGTAATGTCAGTAAATTCACCAATAAAAGTGATTAATTACTTATCTCTATTTTTTTATTGCTTTATCATTGGCCCACATATATCATATTGTATAAGCTATAGGGTTTGTTTGGAACAAATGTTAACTCTTTTATGTGTGGAATTTGTAATCATCTATTTCTCACAAATAGTGCGACACCAATCACTTCTTATTGAAAAATCAAGAATATCATTGACACTATCTTGCACTGATAGATTTTACATTTTTCTATGACACATATGTCCCAAAGGTTTATTCCATAACTGATTTTCATCCACCATACCCATGTAACAAAAGTTATATACTTCACCAACTTGGAAAAAGTTCCCTTTTGTTGGTTGGTCTCTCGTAACAACCTATACATCATATTCACTTTTCACAAAAAGCCCATATTTTCTGAAGATAAATTTATTTCCCCCAACATAGAGTTTTGAAACACTCTGAAGATTGTGTTTCAGCCCATCAATATGTGTCGTTTTCCTTGATTTTATCTTTTATTTCTCATGATATCTAATTCCACACCATTGATTCACAGTGATTCATAATTAAAAAATATCAATGTTCCAAATTTGAAGTATTTCACATTCTTTAAAAACTGTAGGTATTTTATTATATGATAAGAACCCCCAATATCAAGAATCAATGGATGTTCTCATTTTGTAGATTTGTAAATAGTTTCTACAACATGATATTTTTGTTCTTCCTTTTCATTCTTCTCCTCCATCTTTTGTGATTTGTTAAGAACCTTTTCTTGTGCTGTAAACAAAACAAGACATCTTTTATAATGATTTACAGGCTATTCAAATCATTCATGGATAGTTTCTAATGGTTGGAACCTATTTTTAACATTCACACCAGCCTTCTAAGATTTCCACTAAATTTATTCTCATACTTCTTCTTTTGATAGGTTTGGATACCTATAAAACCATGTGTTTTATAAAATTTCAAATAGTAGTAATGTTTATGGATAAAACAGTACATATTTTCCATGTGTTAGAATCCACCACAATACCTTCAGTTTCCATAGATTGAATATTTACATATGAAACATCCATACTAACCAGAGTTGTGAACATGATTCTCGACACTCTTCTTAACATAACACTGGTGACCATCAGACATCCTATTTTCAATTGTAATATTCTTTTTCATCTCATATATTTTAAAGACGTATCAGATCTTGAATTAGTATAAATATTTCTTTACTTTTCATTTTTATATAATTCTGATTTTTCAGCACTGTTAACTTTGGGAACATATATTTCCTTTCTAGATTTGTTCTTATTATAACCAATTCCATCAATCTTCTCAACCTTTGATGGTAAATTTTTTTGTTACATCATTTATTCACTCACACTATAACTTTAAACATATTCATAGATAGAGTTTTTGATACTTATATTCATCTCTTCAGCTTTAGAAAGATTCAGTTGGAGATGTTCCAACTCTTCTTCTTTTTCCATCAGATTTACTTCGAAATTTTCATAATGATTCTTTTCACTCTCAAGATAATTCTTTAGATAATCAATCTATTTTCCCAACTTGATGTTCTCAAAAAAAATATTTAGATGGTTTAATTTGGAATATTATTTTATCAACTTCCTGTTTTCCTCCTCAAGCCTTCTGATCTTACGCAAAAATTCATTCAAAAATTCTTTTAGAAGATTTTCAAGTTGTTTTTCATATTCATCAGAACAACTTCTTCCATAATCATCATTATTCACTACTATAATAAAGATATTCTTTCATACTTTCTTAGCATGTGGTTTTTATTATTCAACTCTAATCTCATCTTCTTCTTCATCTTTAGTCAATAATATTTTTATTTTTTATTTGAATAATAATTTATCATTTCCTCCTCCATAATATTTATCTTTATCACCTTATATATTCTATGACCTTCTTGGCCTTCTATCAACTTCATCATTGTATTCTTATTTCATTTGTTGAGGACAGTTAGCTGCAAAATGCCCAATGTCTCCACATTAATAACATTTCCAGGGTATTTTCCCCTTGTATTTCCTGATTCTACATTTCACATTCTTAGAAAACATGGATAAAATTTCATCTCAATTTTGGCATACCTCATATTCAGAATCAGATTCACCAGCTTTATCTTCAATAATAATTTTCTTCAATTTCTCTTTATTTGCAGCCTTGAAATATATTTCTTTGTCAGAGTTTGTTTTTCTCTTCATAGTCTTCTCCCTTCGCATTTTATATGTGATGAGATTGAAATTAAAATCATCCAGATATAAAGTATTAGGGTCAATGTCTTCCAATGATGATACTTTATCATCAAAAATGTTAGGCAAAATTCTCATGATCATTTCAAAAACAATATAATCCTATAACTTTTTACCAAGGCATCTGACTGTAATAAAAATATCATTTACCATAGTAAAGAATTCTCCAATACATTCAAGCTCATCTATTTTCATGTCTTCATACTTCTGCCTCTAGATTTGATGTTTTTTTCTTATTTACTTTCTTATTTCCTTCATATATGTTCTTTCACAAATCTTAGATTCTATTAGCTATAACAACACCTTTCACTCTTAAAAACTCAATATCTGAAAGAGATGAGAGTATTGAATTTCTAGCGCTTCCATCATTCTCAAGATTATTCTCATCGAAATGTGTATGAGGAACCTTATTATAAATTGTAATAAATCCATCTATTGTTGCTTCAAGAACTTCATACCCAAGAGACATAAGATAATGCCTCATTCTATCTTTCCAGATTTGAGAATGCTTCCCATAAAATATCAGAATCCCATTACTATTCACAAAATTTGTATTTCCCACTGTAACTTATCTTCAAAAAACTAGGAAAGAACAAATGAAGGGAACCTACCTCTGATACCCATTGATGTTACCCAGTTAGGATCCTAGTATCACTAATAGGGGGACGGGTGAATTAGTTATATCTTTTTAATTTTTTCCTTTCATTTTGGAACAACCTTCGCCTCCTGTTAAGGAGTTATTTTCCTACTAAATACAACCAACCATAGGAACACAAGATTTAAAAGTTTCACTACTTGACTAGAGTAGCTACATCCTTGGTACAGTACTGAAATAATCCAATACCACAGAATCCTCTTGAAAACAATCATTTGTTGAGGAATAAAATGAGCAGGATATTCCCTTACACTATTGTGGCACCTGGAAAACAATATGAAAGTGTGTGTGCAGCTTATTAGAACAAATAATTAATTAAATTATTTTAGATCAACTTTATAATTGAACGTGTTTATTCTCTGATGTACTAATATTCGCTTTCCTAACCAAAATCTATTAAGAACTTTCTTATGCCTAACTGAATATGTATGAAGAACGAGAATCTTTCACACACCCTTTTAGGTGGCTTGTACAGAAAATTTATGCCACATGGAAAATATTTCAATTTTTTCATGAAACACCTCTTCCATGTAACTTAAATATTACGCGCAACTCTCTTCTTGTGAGCAACTTATCCCTCTTCAACCAGACTATATTTATTTCGTGAAACCCACTTTACTTAAAAAATTTCCAGGATTCAAGGCTTTTGTTTTATATAAGTGTTGATCATTTAAAATTAGGTGGGGTCACCTCTTATTTATAGTCATCACTGACCCATGCGCACAAAACCTTGATGCTTAGCACAAGATCTTGACGGGACGCTCAAAACCCAATTGGACACCACATTGGGTGCGCAAGTCTCTTTCACACCAACCTCATCTTTCATGAACTTCCTGAATCTTTCTCGCAAATCATTTTTTTCCATTTTTGGATATTTTGATCTTGGAACTCTACTTTAACACAACAATCCCAGACATCTACAAACTTTTGTGCAACAACCTTTTCCAAAATCACATTTTCCATATCCCGATTTTCAGCTCCCAAAATTTGGAAAACACTAGAAAATTGTGCCACATTAAAACATTCTTTTGTACATCCTCTATATCATCCATTCCGTTTTCATGATTATCTTCATTGGATTAAATAACCATTATTTATATTTCATCACAAAATCCAATATCATGATATCTATGCTTTGACCAAATAGCTTTAAAATTGTCATATTTTCAAGGGAAAGTACTACAACTTCCCCATTCTCGAACAACATCATTCTTTCTAACCAAAACTGAATATGATTGGAATGAACTTTTCTCCTCCATTTATTAATAATGCATTCATCACAAGTTCTCCAAACTTATGTTATTTGTGGAATACAAATCCTTAAATCATCACCTGATTTTCAAGTCCTTTATAATGTGAATTGATTTATCTTCTTTGACAAAAATTGAAAACACTCTTTAACATAAAACTCTTCTTACTTCCTTCTCTATACTAAATGGTCTAAAAAATTAGTTTATTTTTTTAACTATGCATTGAATCTATTTTAGATGATAATATTCCTTTAATCATGGTGAATTGCTTGGATTTATTCATAGAGGACATACCTATATTTCCTTCTCATTATGAAATAAATTTATTTGTTAATCTTCCCCCAGGAAAACACTAATTTCTTCAATATCATATAATATGGCCCTACAATGTACAGTAATATGATTCTTTATCAAAAGTAACTTATAGAAAAATGATTCATATAATGAATTGTGTCTTTTCAGGATTCTATAATGTTGTTCCCCATGAGGGTTAATGGGATTTTGAGGCTTTTTATAGACTATCAATACTCGAATTTGGAGGAAATATTGAATAAATAAAATATATGAAGGAATAATGGATCTTTAAACGAATTAAAGAGAGTTATGTGATTATCAATATTTAATATTTTTTACACTTATCCATATTTTGGTTCATGAGGGTGATTTCCTTAATTTATCATCCAAATACTAAAACAAACATAAAGATATTATGGTTATTCCCTTTGGTGTGATGAATTCTATGGTGGTGTTATTTGGATCCATGAACCATATCTTTTAGTGTTTCTTAGAGACTTTTTTAGTGGAGTTCATTCAATAAATACTTTTGAACATAAATAATGAGGATAAGTGTTAGGGGTATCTCCAGATTTCCCTAGACCATATTTTGGAGAAAAATCTTTAGGAGAATCACTCCACGTTTTATTTTAAGATTATCGAGGTCCAATTGCATGGGTATATCATCTTAGAGGGTGGATTATCAAGGTAAACAGTGAATATCTTAGTATCTATTTCATGGGATCCACCAAATAGTGTGTTTGAGGTGAACTTTTTTAATGTGTTGGAAGGATACTATAAGATATTTTTGGAATATTTCTTATAAATTGAAAATACCATCACATATATTACATATAAAGGGAAACCTTTAATTTGGTATGAGTGGTGTTTAAAAGATGTTGAGGGTATCCAGAGGAGTTTTAAGACTTCTCAAATTATTTCGTTTTAGAAGAAGTAGTTCATTATATGGTTTTATATTATTTCTCTAGAGTAGGATTCGGTTGTGTGCTGATGTAAAAATAAAAAATTATTGATTGTGGGTGCATATAATTAAAACCTCGTGAGTAGATCTATAGGACACAACATTTTGTCCTTGTAGTGATTGTGTATCCATTTAACGTTTAGAGACAATACCTTCTTAGTGAGGTGTCTATAGTCTTCATGGACTATATGATAATTAATTACATTTGACCCATAGATATTTTAGATTAAGGTAGAGGTATAGGATAGAGTTCCTTAAATACTTTAATGTTAAAATTTTATAAACTCTAGTGAAGGTAAAATGAGATGATTAATGTAATTTTTAAGAAATCGAAAAATTATTTAGTAGAGGAGGTGTCAGAGTATATTATAGTGACGTTATTTCCCTTGTTGGACAATGTAAATGTATGATATATTTGATAGATGGTGGTGGCCCCTCCTCTTTTAAAAAATTTGAGGAATTCCCATTTGTGAGACATAAATTTTGTTTTCATAAGAAAATATATATATTTAGGTGATGCATGACCGCGTTGTTGAGCGCGTCAAATTAGTTGTTTAATTTTGACAAGAATTTCTGAAGTATAGCAACAACCCTAGGTCGTCTCTCGACGGAGCCTTAGATAATTAATTATAAAATACGGTTTTGATTATGAAATTAAAAAGGGAAATGGGGTTTTATAATACTTGGGTTTGATGATTAATGATGACAATAGAAAATAGAAGCTATAAAACAAAGTAGAGATTAACATAATTAGTTAAGCGTGATCAACCTGTGGTACTCGTATGATGTTTATCTTTCATCACTTCATGATATAAGGTTATTATATTTTAATCCCTGATTTGTAACACCTAGAACTGGAATGTTACTGAGTTTATACTAGGATGCCTCCTAGGGTTCAGTCAAAAACACACAATGATTCACCGGACACTGCCGATGATTGAATGAATTGTGTTTGACTTCATAACCAAAACTCACTAAGGCAACACATGAAAAACTCGATGCGCTGTCCAGATTGGTATATTATTTCTTTGTGATACCATGACATAAATTTACATGGCCTTGACAGTGCTTGTGTGAGTTCAATTGACCAATATAATCCACACAAACACCTCAATTGAAAGGCGGAAAGAAAGTGGTGAACGGTGTGTTTAACATCACATGAATGGGTACCCCCAAACATCATCATATGAGTTAAGAATGACATACCAGTACATAACTCTATAAAATAAGAATATAGGATGATGAAAAACAACACAAAAATCTGGAATTTAAAATATCATTTAAATATTACAAACATGAAGCTCGGGATGTACATCACATTCCTCCATGGGTGATCACAAGGGGTTTAGAAACCCATGGGAGAGGAGGAAGAGAAAGAAGTTGGGGTAGAACTTCCCATAGCCTCCAGAACCGATAGGGATGTTGAGAATACTCTTTGGGGACTCCAAAATGGCAGAACATTGCCTCTTGGCCGAACTTGAAAATGGGGATCCCAAGGTGCCATTTTATAGGAAAATTGGAAGGTGGTTTTAGGCACACATATTTCTTCAATCCACTTGTACCTCACGTATTGTCCTTCAGATAGTCTTATCTCGCATTGGAAAAAATAGAAAATTTGTAGCCCAACCTAGTTTTTGTCTCCACCAAATGTTTGGAACCATTTTGACAACTAAAGCTCACGATATTGATAAAATACAGAACACCGCATTTGACTTGGTCCAAATTCGGTGGCTTGGACAGATCAGTTCGTATGGGACCTGTAGAAGCCGAATCAGAATTGGGTTTCTTAGTAAGAAATGTAGCCTATTAAATTTTGGACATTACCACAAAATTGCAGCCCATTTTGATGCACGGATTACGTGTACTATGCAAAACAGTGGACATATGTCCATGGATCCATGCAATTTTGGCCCATTTTCCTTCCACTTCATCAAAGGCCCTCCAAATCACCTCCACCTACATTGAAACAATAAAAACAAGTAACATTGAGCATTATAATATTGATTAAAATTGATTTATTTATTCAAACATGATGTGAAATTTATTATTATATTTGGAATATTCATTACAAACTAGTTTAAAACTGCGGTGTAAGGGTGGAATAAAACAGTGAATTGTGGTACGATCACACCCCCACACCTAAAAATTTTCACTCCTGAGAAAATTCACATATCCAAGTACAATGATTCATATATATATATATATTTCTGACATCCTGAAGATTTATCATTTGAGGAAATTTTATTTAAAGTAACGTGATCAATGCACGAACCACACCAAGGAGTTCTTCCTAGTGAAAATAGAAAAAGATGTCTCATAAATCATATCATAGTGAAATTCAAAAAGGTTCATGATACCCAATTGAGAAAGGAATTCAGAAGTAAACCATGAAACTAACTCTCCATGTGTGTGTGTGAAAACCATTCCATGCTATTCTTTCCACTTGCTATCCAATAAATATATGTTATTTTAACATTTTTCTGCTTAAATGATTTTGTCACCGAACCTGTCCTACATCCTTTGCAATCATATTTCAAGACCCACTCATTTAAGCATTCCCAGATGTCAAACCATAATCTCCCGACCTAGATATCCTGATATGTTTCACATTTCATCACTCCCCTCATTTATTAGATTTTTTTTTGATTTTGCAATTGGAACAAATCTTACACTCATCTCTCAACCCCTGTTTGATCTCCTCACGACACTAATTGAAATAGTTATAATAAGATCAATGGTAGAGGAGGAGTGGTTTTTGACCTGCCCAAGAAACAACAATTTTTTTTGAGGTCTTACAATAGTCGGACATTAGGTATACACTCATAGGTCAATCTGGTACAGTAATGAAACAGATCGGATAAGGAACGAATGAATGGAAATATCATTTAAAGCTGAAAAATATTAATTCAAATTATACTTACCTTATATTGAGTAAGAAATAATAACAATTTGTGGTTTGGTGCAAAATTTTTTGGAGATATTAGTGAAACCGTTTTCCAAAAAACTACTCACACAAAGGGCATCAATCATCTCAAAGTTTTCACATAGATACGACCATTTATATCATTGAAAAAAAACCAATTCACTAAAAATTATTCCTTGATGGTAAACTCATACACAAATTATTTTTAGCCTTCGTTATGGTATTTTTAATTTCCCCACTTTATGGTCTCCACATCCTGGAATTTTGAAATTGTTGATGGGGAAAAATGAAAATACCATAATGATGGCCAAAACGAGAAAACAAAAGGAGAAAACGATGAAAATTCTTAACTAACACAGTAATGTAACCCCCCCCCCCCCAACACACCTAGAATGTGCAGTGTCCTCACTGAAATAATTGAGAATGTGGGAATGAAGGATAAAACCTAATGTGTTTTATTGGTATGATGCGTCGAGAAAGTGGATTTCCTCCACCAGATTCTTTGGAAAATCATCATAGAAGTGATTAAGTCTCTACCCATTGACAGTAAGACTTCGTCCACTCTGCTCTTGCAAAATCTGTATTACACAAAAAGGGTAAACATTAGTAATAGTATAAGGACCGAGCCATCGGGAAAGAAGCTTACCTGGGTAGAGCTTAAGCCTGGAATTGTACATGACGACCTTCTCACTAATATGGAACTTCCCCTGGTGAATCATGCTATCATGAATAGCCTTTGTCTTCTCTTTATAGATACAGGGGTTGTCATATGCATCATGTCGAATTTCTTCCAACTCTTGAATCTCCAGCTTTCTTTCCTCACCTGCATCTGAAAGGTTCATATTACATTGTTTAACAGCCCAATATGCACGGTGTTTTACCTCCACCGGGAGGTCACAAGCCTTTCCAAACACAATTCTGTATGGTGGCATTCCGATTGGGATTTTAAAAGAAGTATGGTATGCCCAAAGTGCATCATCCAAGCGCAAACTCCAATCCTTCCTATTGGGTTGTACCATTTTCTCCAAGATTCGCTTAACTTCCTGATTTGAAATTTCTGCTTGTACATTAGTTTGGGGATGATATGAAGTGGATACATTATGAACAACCCCATACTTACGAATAATTTTTTTCATGTTACAATTGCAAAAATGTGAACCCTGATCACTAATGATGAATCCTGGTAGACCAAACCTACTGAAAATCTGGGACCTCACAAAATCAACAACCACTCGAGAGTCATCAGTCCTGGTGGCCTTTTCTTCCACCCATTTAGATACATAGTCAACAGCCAATAAGATGTACACAAAGCCAATTGAATTTGGAAAAGGCCCCATGAATTCAATGCCCCATGCATTGAAGATTTCACAGAATAACATGGGTTGTTGGGGAATTTCATTCCTCTTGATGATATTCCCTGTGAATTGACATCGAGTACATGATTTACAAAACCTATGGGACTATCTATACAATGATGTCCAATATAATCCTGAGTCAAGGATCTTTTAAGCTATATGTTGAGATCCAAAGTGGCCCCCACATGCCAAGGTGTGGCAGAAGGTCAAAACAGAGGTGAACTCATGGTCAGGGACACACCTACGAACAACCTGGTCACTTCAAATTCTCTACAAGTATGGGTCATCCCAAATGTACCATTGAGAATCATGTTTAAGTCTCTGGGATTGTGAAGTGATAAAATCAGTGGGGACCCTATATGTGGCTTGAAAATTCACAATGTCTGCATACCATGGGGTAAGGTCCACAACATCACAAAGGTTCTCATGAGGGAAGAAATCTCTAATGGGTAGGGGTGAGTCAACATGATGGTCCAATGGTGGGGAAATCCTACTAATGTGGTTAGTTACAACATTATCCACTCCTCTCTTATATTTAATCTCAAGGTCAAACTCTTAGAGGTGGAGCATCCAACGAATGAGGCGGGTCTTGGCTTCAGGTTTCTTTAGGAGGAAACGAAGGGCAGCATGGTCAGAAAACACAATAACTTTTGACCCAAGAAGATATGAACGGAATTTTTACAAGGATAACACAATAGAAAGGAGTTCTTTGTCTTTGGTTGTGTAGTTTACCTGGGCAGGGTCAAGGGTACATGAGGCATATGCAATAACATGAGGAGCCTTTTCATCCCTTTGTGATAAAACTGCCCCAACTGCAAAGTTAGAGGCATCACACATAAGCTCAAAGGTGAGATCCCACCAAGGTGGTTGGATTATGGGAGGTTATGTGAGAATCTTTTTTAGTGAATTGAATGCATACTCAATATTTTTATCAAACACAAACTCAGAATCCTTTTGTAATAACTGAGATAAGGGAGGTCTGATCTTACTAAAGTCTTTAATGAATCGGCGGTAAAAACCAGGATGACCCAAGAAAGATCGCACCTCACGAACACATTTTGGATATGGAAGGGTTGAAATTAATTCAATTTTATATTTGTCAGCTTGAATTCCTTTATTTGAAATTACATGCCCAAGAACTATCCCCTACTCAACCATAAAATGGCATTTTTCATAATTTAAAACAAGATCTTTTTCAATGCAGCGGCGGAGGATAGAACCTAGGTTTTCCTAAAAATCATCAAAAGAAGATCCATATACCGTGAAATCATCCATAAAGACTTTCATACAACTCTCAAGGTACTCAGACAAAATACTCAACATACATCGCTGAAAAGTACCAGGAGCATGACATAGACCGAATGGCATTCTTCTTTTTGCAAATGTGCCAAATGGACAGGAAAATGTTGTCTTTTCGTGATCCTTAGGGGCTATATGTATTTGGAAATAACCCAAATAGCCATCAAGGAAACAATAATGGGACTGATCAGCAAATCATTCTAACATTTGGTCAATGAAAGGTAATGGAAAGTGGTCCTTCCACGTGGCTTGATTCAGTCGACGGTAGTCAATATAGACTCGCCAACTGTTTTTCACACGTGTTGGAACCAATTCATTCCTTTCATTTGACACAACTGTTATTCCGGGTTTTTTAGGCACAATTTGCACTGGACTAACCCATTTACTATCAGATATAGGATAAATGATCCTTGTAGCAAGTAATTTACTGACTTCCAATTTTACCACTTCAAGGAGTGTGGGATTCAACCGGCGTTGAGATTGTCTTATGGGTTTAGCCTCATCATCCAAAAGTATATGGTGCACACAAATAGATGGGCTAATCCCTAGAATATCAACCAATGTCAATCCTATTTCCGTTTTACACTCTCTCAAACGTATGAGAAGTTTTATTTCCTATTTTGGAGAGAGTTTATTGGAAATAATAACAGGAAATTGGTCAATACCCTCAAGATATGCATATTTTAAATTAGAAGGATGTTGTTTATGTTCAAACACCGGTTGTTTCTGGATTGAGTTAGGGGATTTAGGGGAGTGAGGTCCATGAAACTATCTATCTGCTCATGCTTATTCTCAAAGGAAAGATAATCTATTGAAATGAGATTTTCGGAATCCTCGATAATCATGGGTACCTCAGAATAAACACACTCATCAATTAAAGCACAAAATTTACATTTTTCTAAACCCACACAACATTCAAAGGAAGAACCAAAACTCAAACCATCCAAGGGTGAATAAAACAAAAAGGAATCAGATTTTGGGTTGAGGAGAGAATTGTGTGTGTGAAGCTTTTGAGATCACTTCCATCGGATAGATTGGAAGAGTGGAGTGCTCTTCAATGGGGTGTTTCATAGCCTCAAGGATGTTAAAACTTACCTTTTCTCCTCTGAATTCCATTGACAGCGTACCATTGTGAACATTGATGATCGTCTTTTCTGTTTTTAGGAATGGCCTCCCAAGTATGAGGGGGGAATGTCCTTGGGTTCAGGTATCTTCCATCTCAAGAATGTAGAAATCAGCGGGGAAGATGAGATTCTTCACTCTAACAAGGACATCCTCAATCACTCCTTTTGGATGTGTTGTACTCCAGTTGGCAAGTTGTACAACAATTCCTGTTGGTTGAAGCTCCCTAACTTGTAGAGAAGTATACACGGAGTGAGGCATTACATTAATGGAAGCACCTAAATCTAGCATAAAATCAGAAAAGAAGGTATCGCCTATGGTACAAGGTATGGTGAATATGCCGGGATCCTTTCATTTGGTTGGAATTTCTAGTTGAATAAAGGTCGAGACATTCCTTCCCAGATTGACTCTCTCATTCCCCTTCAGCCTTCGTCGATGGGTGAAAACCTCTTTAAGCAATTTGACATAATGGGGAATTTTTTTGACCGCATCCAACAATGGAATATTAACTTGAATTTTTTTAAATGTATCCTGTATTTCATTGTCAATATCATTATCAATGTTTTTCTTCGATTTAGAGAGTCTTTGAGGGAATGGAAGAGGAATGGGTTGTTTATTTGAATCATCAATGATTATTCGATTACCATTTTGTCTTGTTTTTCTTTACATAAAGTTTTTGAGGGTTGGGAAAGAGAGTTTTCATGAGGGGGACATACATGATGTGAAAAATCAGCAGAAGGAGAAACTTCTTTACCACTACGAAGTGTAACTTCACATACATTACCTTTGTCCTATGGATTGGAAACGGGTTGGGATAGTAGTTGTCCAGAACCTTGCATCTTAAGCTCACCGATGATGTTCGTCAATTGCCCCACTTGGGTTCGTAGGTCTTGAATAGCTGATTGTGTGGTCTGTTGGAACTGAAGGTTCTGGGTTACCATTTTTTTTACCATGTCCTCGAGGCTTGGTTCAGATTTGGTAGGAGGAGGAGGATGATTGTTTTGAGAAGTTGAAGGATAATAAGATTTCATACCTTGGCCTTGTTTATACCAATTCTGCTTTGGGTAGCTTGAGTTTCCTCCTTGTCGGTATTGGGGTTGTGCTTGCCACCCTGGATTTGGATTTGGCCTGAATTGTTCTTTCTTTAAGGGAGGTGCTTGTTGGAATGGACGCCCTGGGAACACAGTTGCACATGACTCAGATCAATCTTGAAGTTGGGGGCACTAGTCAGAAAAATGAGTGTTATCATAACAAATACCACAATGTAATGGAATAGAAGTAGAGTGTGAGTTACCTTATGCTTGAGATAATTGCCTTAGAAGGGTATGCATCTCATCAAGTTTAGTATCTACCTTATGTTCTAGGGCTGAATTACTTACCTCATGAACTCCTCGGGTTGGTGCAATAGCTCATGTACCGAATTGTTGTGCATTTTAAGCCATGTTGGCTATTAAGTCACGAGCGGCAGAAGGAGTTTTTTCAACTAGGGCACCACCAGCTGAAGCATTAATCATTCGACGATCCATTGGGATAAGTCTCTCATAGAATTATTGAATTAAAAGTTGTTCACTAATCTGGTGGTGGGGGAAGCTTGAGTAAAGTCTTTTGAATCTCTCCCAGTATTCATGAAGGGTCTCTCCATGCAGTTTCCTAATTCCATAGATTTCTTTCCTAATTGATGAAGTTCGGGAGGTAGGGAAAAAATTCTCTAGAAAAATTCTTTTTAGGTCATTCCAGCCCCCAATTTTGGAAGGTAAATAGAATAGCCAATCTTTGGCTACACCATCAAGGGAGAAAGGGAAGGTCGTAAACGTAATGAGGTCCTCACACACATTTTGGGGATTCATGGTGGATCACACTATATGAAACTCCTTTAGATGTTTGTGAGGGTCCTCACTAGGATGACCATGGAATTTTGGAAGAAGGTGGATGAGACCTGATCTAAGCTCAAAGTTGGCTGCTTCCTCGGGATATTGGATGTACGCAGGTTGGTACTCCACATCATGGGTAGTAAGTTCTTTTAATGTTCGATTATTTGCAGCCATATTTTATTGGGTTTGATTGGGTTAAATTTTGGGTTGGTTTAGAACCACTTGAGGTTCTAAACGGGTTTCCACAATGTTACTTAATTGACCTTCTCTAGATTCCTTGATTTCTGTGTGAAGTGACTTCTCAATTTCAGGATCAAATTCAAGTAGTCCTCCTTTACCAAATTTTGTCATGCAACAATGATGTCCAGTTTGATTGATTTATTTTTTTGTGTGTTTTTATTTCAGGTGGATAAAAAAAGACACAAGAAGGGTGAAATAAGAATAGAACTTTATACTATAGAGTTGGAGAGGGATATGGAGAAGAAGAGAGATAGAGAGAGATAAAGAACACACCAAAAACAACCAAAAATAAAGACAAAACCCAAAACAAAAAAAAAATCAAATGGGGGTGGGGTATTTAAAGGAGTACTAATTAAGAAGTAAAATAACTAAATAAAATTAAATAATGAAAAAAAATGATCTTGGATCCCCGAAAATGGCGCCAAAATTTGACCGCGTTGTCGAGTGCGTCAAATTAGTTGTTTAATTTTGACTAGAATTTCTGCAGTATAGCAGCAACCCTAGGTCATCTCTCGACAGATCCTTAGATCATTAATTCTAAAATGTGATTTTGATTATGAAATTGAAAAGGGAAATGGGTTTTTATAATACTTGTGTTTGATGATTAAAGACGACAATAGAAAATAAAAGCTATAAAACAAAGTAGAGATTAACGGAATTAATTAAGCGTGATAAACCCGTGGTATTCGTATGATGTATATCCTTCATCGCTTCATGATATAAGGTTATGATATTTTAATCCCTAGTTTTTAACACCTAGAAATAGAATGTTACTGAGTTTATACTAGGATACCTCCTAGGTTTTAGTCAAAAACACACAATGATTCATCGGACACCGGCGATGATTGAATGAATTGTGTTTGACTTCATAACCAAAACTCACCAAGGCAACACAAGAAAAACTCAATGAGATGTCCAGATTTGTATGTTATTTTATTGTGATACCATGACATAAATGTACATGGCCTTTACAGTTCTTGTGTGAGTTCAATTGACCAATATAAACCACAAAAACACCGCAATTGAAAGGGGGAAAGAAAGTGGTGAACGGTGTGTGAAACATCACATGAATGGGTACCCCCAAACATGATCATATGAGTTGAGCATGACATACAAGTACATAACTCAATAAAATAAGAATAGAGGATTTTGAAAAACAAAACAACAATTTGGAATTTAAAATATCATTCAAATATTACAAACATGAAGCTCGGGATGTACATCACATTCCTCCCCGGGTGATCACAAGGGGTTTAGAAACCCATGGGAGAAGAGGAAGAGAAAGATGATGGGGGTAGAACATCCCATATCCTCCAGAACATCTAGGGATTTTCAGAAGACTCTTTGGGGACTACAAAATGGCAGAACCTTGCCTCTTGTCCGAACATGCAAATGTGGAGGCCAAGGAGCCATTTTATAGGAAAATTGGAAGGTGATTTTAGGCACAAAGATATCTTCAATCCAATTGTACCACACGTTTCGTCCTTCAGACAATCTTATCTCACTTTGGAGAAAATAGAAAAGTTGTACCCCTACCTCTTGACTATCTCAACCGAACGTTTGGCACCATTTGGACAACTACATCTCAAGATATGGATAAAATACATAACACCACATTTGACTTGGTCCAAATTCGGTGGCTTGGACAGATCAGTTCAGATGGGCCCCATAGAAGCCGAATCATCATTCGGTTTATTAATATGAAATATATCCTATTAAATTTTGGACAGGACCACAATCTTTCAGCCCATTTGGATGTAGGTATATCGTTCAATATTCAAAATAGTGAACATATGTCCATGGATCCATGCAATTTTGGCACATTTTCCTTAAACCTAATCAAAGGCCCTTCAAATCACCTCCACCTACATTGAAAAAATAAAAACAAGTAACATTTCCCATTATAATATTGATTAACATTGATTGATTTATTCAAAAATGGAGTGAAATTTATTATTATATTTGGAATATTCATTACAAAACTAGTTTAAAACTGTGGTGTAAGGGTGGAATAAAATAGTGAATCGTGGTACGATCAATGCACCTGAGGGATTCCCTCATACAGGGGATCATATCATCATATTTCAAGGATTAATAAGGATTCAAGCTACATTACATGAATATGTGACGAATGAGTTACTTATTTCTCTATTAACGAGTCAACTCAGAGTGATGAATATGTATCATTACCTCACGTGTTAGCTTTAGTGATTGAGTATGAATAGGATTATTGCCATGTTTTTCTTATAGTTCCCCACCTATTAGTTGGTGAAATCCATGTACCCGATTATAGTAGAATTTCCTCAACTGACAAAGGTTCAATAATAGAAATGTGATGGTATATTATTTTGGTTCATGAAGATAATTCTTCATTTTGTAAGTGGAAGTGAAGTAATTTGGATGGTCATTGACCAAATAACCATATAATTCAACATAATTTCTATTAGAGTAAAAATTTCAGAAGTTTGTTTGGGTTTTTTGTAAATAGATGATATTATCTAGACACATGGATAACTTGAAATGATAATTTCTAATGGATATTATTATTTTACATCCCATTTGTGAAATATCCTATATGATGCTTTCAGGATTTAGTTGTGGTTGATTACGACATTGCACAACAAAATAGATGAAACAATTAAGAGAAACATCCAGGGTTTATAGGTTATGTTGATGGAATTTGTGCTATATTATGTATGAAGTGGGTATAATCATATACACATAGTTGAGTACCCTTAAAATAATAGCTATCACTATTTTTTTGGGATCCATTTGATTACATGTATGCGAGGCAAAATAGGTCACCCTAATGCTAGAATAAAATTAGGGAGTCATTGATGATGGGGATAGACTTAGTGTGACTTGAGATTGAGAAATTATAGGTCATCCAAAAGCAAATGAGGAAAAAATAAAAGCTATCAAAAGTCTTAAAAAAATCAACAATAAAGGAATTTAGAGTCCAAGGATAGATATAATATATTCTGAATGGTTTCTTTATGATATCGTTTTTTGGGATTTGGTTGGTGAGAAATATATTCCTAAGGTTCATCAGACTATACCATATTATGCAAATATTCAATGTGGTTTCCTACTAATTTCTGTGAACCTCAATGTTAGACTTGGTGAATAATATTTTTCATGTATATATATTGAGGATATTTATGCCTAAACAATATCACATCATCAATTGGGGGGATATATACATTGAGGATGATGATTCATTCTCTAAGTACTCGGTGGAAATCAAGGATCAATAGGAGAGGACCCCTTCAGGTCAGGTGATACCACTGTTGCATGAGTTAATATTTCATGGAAACATTCAAAAAATATCATGGAAAAATTATAAATAAATTTAGGCTATTCACACCCTATTTTAGTTTCTTTTCATTTTTGGATATGAAAATTCGTATAGGTCAATAATATTAAATGTTCTATAATTTTTCTATAAAACACTATAAATATTTTTTAGTTGAAGAGTCTCCTTAAACTATTTTTTCGACCTTTAATATTTTATTTATGTTGTGTTGTTGTGGGTTATGAAATAGAGAGTTTTGGTAAATTATAATTAATATTACTTAAGATTTTCTATTCCATGACATTGGGTGCTAAGACATTTAAATATTTTTGACCTTTCTATTAAATATTATTTATGTGATGTTGTACTATAAAACCCCTTTTCATGTCGTAACTAGGAATGAGTCGTGTGTAGTTATGAAATTTTACCAACATTATTAATGTGTTTAAGAGGTCATTTATCACACTATATGTTTGTGATATCCTATTGATGACCTTTGTGGTGTGATGGTACCTATTACAACAAGGTTATTGTATTGAATTTCTGCAATTGTGTTCTGAAATGTGGAGGCACACAATGAAGGGTAAAACCTTTGGTTTCTTTATAAATAGTGACCAAATCATTTCTCTCCCTCTCTGTAAACATCATATTCCCCTATCATCATCTAAACTTATACTTGTGGGATTTTTTTCCCTATTTAACTTATAGGATCATTCAATTAGTGATTAAACATGGTGATCCCATGGAATTTCAAGAGTTTGGATTTGATTGGAAGTAATAAACAAGATCTATTACATGAGTATTTATGATGTTGGTGTTTATTAGTAGATTACCAACATATAGATGATAGAACATGATTAAAATGATGATACTAGTGAGGAAATATTGTTAGGTGTGTCATTGCATTATTAATGTCTTATCCATTCCACGATTATGGGGTCTCAAGTGACTCTCATAGCCCCAATAGGGAGGATCAGACCACAATACAATATTTTATTTCATGACCACTGGATACCTAGTTATGAGAATGTTTAGGGAAATGAGATTGCATATCCATTTTTATAAACATATATCATTATAATGAAATCCATATACCACTTGAGGAAATTTACATCATGGATTTGGATTGATTAAGATTTATCTCTATATGGGAAATGAATTGGTTTGGATGAGATTATCAGTGTAGAAATGGGGAAAGTTACTCCCATAGTGTCATGCGAGACAAGGTTTTGGTCCCCTGGATTCTTCTTGGTATTTCTTAATCCCCCACATAAATAGGGTGTGGTTCCTTCAGATTAGGCATGTATTTGATACTCGCATAGTACATAAAAGGTGCATGCCCCGCACACACAAGAAATAGACTTTAATCATCCCCTATATATTTAGGTTGTAGGTCCTCTATCCATGGAGTTTGATATTCCATCAACCAGCACATACTTCATGATGAGGAGTAGGTATTAAAATAGGTTTCAATACATCCTCAACCTATATATTTAAATTTTTATGGCGTAAGAACCATTCTATGTATACAAAGAGGTTACAAGGGTATTCATTATTTTTGTTGGTTGGATTTTTCTTTATTTTTTGTGGTGATAGATTTTTCCTTATGATGTTAAGCTATTGATGGATTAGAATATGTGTACCCAGTTCTCTAAATTGAAAGCATATGTTAGATTTTTTCTGTCAACATGTTCTTATTATTGATGTGGTTAATCCTTTATATTTCTGTCTCTAATTTGACTATACCCTTTATTGTTTATCCGTTTTTTGTTTTTGAGGCATCCTATTAGGTTTCCCAAGACTAGATTGTTTCCCACATGTGTTGTGTGTTATTCAGATGATAGATAGATTATTAGAGGCATTGATGCACTCAATTCAAGAGTAACAATATCACAGTGGTGAAGAGAGATTATAGTAGTGGACAATGATTATGTTTGGAGCTATTTCATTTTATATTTCCCTCCATCTTAGTTTTATTTGGTTTATTTTTCCACTATATTTTTTGGGAATTCATTTTTTTATTTTTACATGTTTTATTATGATCTTGTACACCATTATTGAGCTAATAATTTGTCACATGAATTATATATTATAATTAATTATCATTTTTTATCTTACATTATTATATTCAATGTGTAGATATGTGTTTGTGTATATGTGGATCAGACTAGGGCCTCCCATCATATGTGATAAGCCTATTTAGGGTTAGGCACCATACCCTGATCAATTAGAAGTTGGATTATGGTGGTTCACTCTGCTTATTATTATCATAGTTAGGATACTGGTGGGTTGGGTTATGTCAGCTTTGTGAGTGTTAGCCTCCACTGTGGAAGAATTATGGTTTCCGCTATTTTACAGACTTATTCCATATAATGTACAATATTATATTAATTACAAAAATAAATTGATATTCCAAAATTTCTTAAATAACATAAAAATAAATTAAATTTACATATTTTTATTATCCAACCAAAAACATTAATGTTTTTGCTCTATTCTATTATTAATGAGAATTTATGTACTTATACATTCATATTAATTAAAAAATAGACATTGAACTCTACAACACCTGTAATTTATCATAAAAAGAAGTGATATATTTTATTAAATATTAATTAATTAAATTAATATATTAAACACTTAAAAATAATATTAAAAAAATATAATAGTAAATTTTAACACATATTAAGAAGATAGGATATAAAAATTCACGGTTTGGGTGAACCTTCAAGAATTCACAATTCATGTTCACAATTTCATAAATATAGTTCTATATGTGCTTTATTGAAATCCTTAAAATTAAAAAAAAAAATTAATGTTTACCAAACTGTCTGTAGACTGTGCATGTACAAAAAAATCAAAAATAAAATAAAATAAAACAGTCACTACGTAATCATGAAAATAATAATATCATCTTATATATTAAAATTATAAAAGGTATGGGGTCATGTTATATGTTTTTATTTTATATTTATAATCATTATTTTTAAATCATTTAATATTTTTAAAACTGAAATATAAATTTTTTTTGAAGAACAAAATAAAATTTTAAATTTTTTTAGAAAGAAAAAATAACTTTTATATGAATATATTATTTTCTAAATTTAAATATTATTTTATTTATTAAACATTCCATTATTTTTAATTATATTTTTTTTAATGATGTCCTTTTTAACTTATTTAGTTTTCTCTCATTATTTTATTGATTAAATATTTTTTCTTGACACTTTTAACACTGTAAAAAACATGAGTGGATCATAAAATGAAAATGATATATTTAAAAAATATTTTCAACTGTATTACATGTGTTTTTTGGATGTTAATAATTTTATGTGAGTTATTATAGTTTTTTTTTTGTTTTTTATATGGTTATGTTTTTCTTTTCTTTTATAATTCTAAAGTTCATTCGTAGAAATTTTTTATAATGAATATTTTTACATGTATTTATTAAGAATATTATATTAATTATTTTTTGTAGGTAGTATCTTGGATGACGTGATATTTTTAGGCCTAGTGATCATAGAATTAATTTTTAAAATATATGAAATATATTAAATATTATGTGTGTGAGTTTTTCCTAAAAAAATGTAATATCTTCAAAATAGAGTCTCATATTGAAAATATTAGGATACAATTGAGTTCAAAGAATGGATTTTACGCTAGTAATGACATAACTTTAGAGGACACTAGATTTGTGGGTTGAGCATCCTCATTGGAAAACATTTAAATAAATTAATTGATTTAAATAATTTATTTAACAAAAATATCAGGAATTTGTTCTTATAAATATATAAATTTTATGAATTATCAAGTTTATCTACATAACCCTGTATCTATTTTTGAATTAATTGGAGGATAATTCTTGATAAATGTCATCCAATGATAGATCATTGTTTGATATGAAAAGAGATTTGTGGATCTTGAAAAAGACAACAACAGATTATTTTTCTTCCTCACTGATCGAACCATATTTTGGTAGGATTTTTAATCTATAATTGTCCCCATTTAATTACCTTTTATGAATGTGAATCAATCGTCCAAAGGATTGAATCATGGGTTGATTGTATTGTGGGTACGAGTTTATTTTACATGGAATACAGAAATGAAATGTTAATTTTTTTTGGATTTCCATTTACAATTCTAATGGAAATGGATCAATAAAAAACCAAACACATCCAAGGTTTTTTTCCCTTTTTCGTTTTCATATATTTTATCCCACCGTTCTTTTTGTGTTAATCATTGACCTTTGTTTTAGTTGGTATTACAATGAAACATATGATAATCAACTGTTGAATGCCCATTTCTTGGAGTAAAATGTTTACATATTGGATTTGGATTTCATATTTTTAATATATACATACATGATGTAGGTGATGATGGATCATTTTGGATTAGAAGATTTAATACATGGGGTTTTGGTATGAACTGATGATGTGGCTTTAGGTTGTATTTTCTAGTGAATTAGAAGATGGATTCTTGCAAACCTATGATGGTAGTGGATGACCGACCTGGGATTTCTGATTTCTGGATGGAATCAAAGAATTATATATTTGAATTAATATGTCTAGGAGTACCCATGGGTCTAATAAATTGTGAGTTACACAACATGTAATCTGAAACCACTTGCCATGTGGAAAACCCTTTTGTGTTACTAGGGATTTTATGAGAAGATAAATATCACAAAACATGTAAAAGTTATCATAGAGTGTGTGACCCTTAACTAGAGGTTCATTGTGTACCTCAAATGGTACATAGATTTGACCAAGAATACATGGGATCAAAAATTCCATATACTCAAATAAGGACATGTCTTGCCAAGGTGTACATGGGAAGAGTCATTTACATCGACACAACAAGGAGTACAAGGTCTCAGACAAGACACATAGTCATACATAGGCATAAACACAAGCACATGTTGTGATACATGGATAGAAACCAGTAACGAATGTACCAACCATGAACTACTTGTATACTCCCTTTATTCCCCCAAATATTTTTTTGGTCCCTTATCCTCTTCAGTTTAGACTACTTTTGTTAGTGTATGTTCCCTTGATCCTTTCCCTGAGGGGTTTTTTAGAATATTTTTAGTGAATTGGATGATTATATCCTAATGGGAAAATTAGTCTTGGATATAGTTGTGGAATCCCTTCATGAGGCCTAATGTGAGATCCCCAACGTTCTTGATCTTTTCCCTAGGATGGGTTCTTGGTATCGTCGAGACCAACTCTATGCGGGTGAAAATCCCCTACATAATGGGTTAATCATGATTGAGTTTTTGGTATATAACATGACTCTAGGTGTGATCCTCATTATGTTTACTGATCTATTAAAACTATAATAATTTATTTCTTATGGATTGACATGGTGAACATGACACATTGGAAAGACCTCATCAGTGTTATCTGACTAGTGGAGTGTGTTCTCCTGGACGAGTGCTATGTGGAATCTCTTACCGGGAATCCTAGTATAGAAATATAGTTTTTATATTACCTTAAAAGTGTGTGTCTAATATGATTATATCATGATTTTCTTGTTATATATTTTGTTTTCATATACCCGTGATGAGTTGACTATTCTTCTTGATTCTATATGCTTAGTGAATTTGAGGTGACCTACGAGGAATTGTTATACTACACCCTGAATTGGATTTTCCCACACATGCATGTATAATTCTAGTGAATGATCTTTTTCTAAAGTCATAGTGGGACCAAAATTAGGGAAAGCATAGTTATCCGTACCGAATTAGGTGTGTTCCTACTGTTATATTGATAGCACTCCTCACTGACTTTATAGGTTGTATATGTTTTTAGTTTATATTGGGTGGCCATGTATTTGAACATTTTTCTTCCCAATACATGTTTTTGCACTCTGATGTATGTGATTTTATATGTATTCAATCATGGTTATTATTTTTTTACATTTTAATGTTATAGAGGATTATATATGTGTGTGTTTGTATAGGTATATTTGGTAAGGCCTCCCATATATGTTATATGCCTACTTGGCGCTGGTCTCTAGACATTGGCATATTCTAGGCGGTCTTGGGATAGTCATGACATGGGACCACTAGTGCAGAAAACGTTTTTTACGTCACCATTTTTTACGTCGGTTATATAAAACCGACGTCATAATATGTAAAACGAGGTTTTTTACGTCGGTTATTTAATAACCGACGTAAAAACCTGTGTTTAGTACACCTTTAACGTCAGTTATTTTTATAACCGACGTTATTAATCGCGCGGCTTCGTTTTTTACGTCGGTTATACATTAACCGCCGTAAAAAACAGAAGCGGGGGGCGTTTGTTACGTCGGTTATTCAATAACCGACGTAAGAAACGCGGTTTTTGAAGGCCTTTTTACGTCGGTTATTTTATAACAGACGTAAAAAAAAGAATCCGCAGATGCTTTTGACGTCGGTTATGGAATAACCGACGTAATAAAACGCGGATTTTGAGCCCTTTATAACGTCGGTTATTTTATAACCGACGTAAAAAAAGAATCAGAGGAAGGTTTTTATGTCGGTTATTGAATAACCGACGTTATAAATGTTTTTAAAAAAATTATAACGTCGGTTATTGAATAACCGACGTGATAACTCATCTAAAAATTTACCCAGACCCGTGGATTGTCATTCGCGAGTTTACCTTCGACAGTCGCGACTCGTCTCTCTCGCGCGTAAACCCGAATCGGCTCGTCCATTTCGTGGGTTTAGATTCGTTTTGCGATCATCGTTTCTCATATTTAATCTCCTCGGATCAATCATCTAAACTCGCAGTACTCAGGTAATCCTCCCACTCGTTCGTTTTTTTTTTCGCGGATAGTATATATATATGTGTTGTGATTTTTTTGTTGAAACTAGCTAAGATTCTTCGATTGCGAACCCTTTTAACTCGTTTTGGCACCATAATCTTATTTATCATCCCTAGATCTATTAGTTCGACTTGCAATATTGACTAATTTTATTATTTCACTAATTTTTCATCGTTTTCTATAAATCCCCGAGAGGGTTGGGGCGTGTCCATTTGGATGGGTTGCCCTTTTACAGTTGTTACTACTTTATTCACACACAACCATGGCATAGGTGCATGGATTTGGGATCACATCACCATTTTCACCCCCTGCAAACAAAGTTCCACGAGGAGGACTCGCCAGATTTCCCCTCGGCATGTTAAAAATTTTAGATACCCTCTTTTCAGCAAGTAAAAAATTAACTAGTTTTTTCTTCACTACTTATCCTAAACAAATAAAACCACCATTCTTTCTAGAACCTCTACTAGATCCATTGCATCCATCAACATACATATTTGGATCTGAAAGCATCCCTTAAGCCTTATGTTCGATGCTAACATCCTTTACTGATCTATAGAAAATATGATGGTCTGCTAAGCTCTCCATTTAAAAGTCAAACCCCACCAATTATTCATCCTCATCATGAGAAAATGGCACAACATCTGAATTTCTGATTCAATCTCTTGGGTCACTGAACAAACATTAACTCCTTCAAATCCACACCTGGAATAGACAACCTAATGTCGAGTTCCTTCTCTATCTATTGAAACTCAGTTCTTCCTCCACACCTAAAAACATTCTTTGAATGGCCCAACTTCTTGTTATGGTAAATTTTCAGTGATTCCAGGGGGGTGGGAGGGCTATCAAGAGGGTTGGGGGTGTCCAGGGGGGTGTCCAAGGGGGTAGGGTGTGGGGGTGGTGTCCAGGAGGGGTGGGGGGCTGTCCAGAGGGGTCGGGGGGTGTCCAGGGGGGTTTACAAGGGGGTGGGTGGGTGTGGGGGGCTGTCCAAGGGTGTGGGTGGGTGTTGGGGGGTGTCCAGGGGGGTGTCCAAGGGGGGTAGGGGGTGGGGGTGGTGTTTAGGAGGGTTGGGGGGTTGTCCAGAGGGTTGGGGGGTGTCCAGGGGGTGTCCAAGCAGGTCGGGGGTGGGGGGTTGTGTCCAGGAGGGGTGGGGGTGCTTTCTAGAGGGGTCGGGGGCTGCCCAGAGGTGTCGGGGGGTGTCCAGGGTGGTGTCCAAGGGGATGGGTGGGTGTGGGGGGCTGTCCAAGGGGGTGGCGGCCTGTCCAGAGGGGTCGGTGGGGTGTCCAGGGGGGTGTCCAAGGGGTTGGATGGGTGTGGGGGGCTGTCCAAGTGGGTGGCGGCCTCTCCAGAGGGTATTTGGGGTTGTCCGGGTGGGTGGGGGGGATGTCCAGAGGGTTGGGGGATGTCCAGGGGGGTGTCCAAGGGGGTAGGGGGTGGGGGTGGTGTCCAGGAGGGGCGGGGGGCTGTCCAGAGGGGTCGGGGGGTGTCCAAGGGGGTTTACAAGGGGGTGGGTGGGTGTGGGGGCTGTCCAAGGGTGTGGGTGGGTGTTAGGGGGTGTCCAGGGGGGTGTCCAAGGGGGGTAGGGGGTGGGGGTGGTGTTTAGGAGGGGTGGGGGGCTGTCCAGAGGGTTGGGGGTGTCCAGGGGGGTGTCCAAGCAGGTCGGGGGTGGGGGGTTGTGTCCAGGAGGGGTGAGGGTGCTTTCTAGAGGGGTCGGGGGCTGTCCAGAGGGGTCGGGGTGTGTCCAGGGTGGTGTCCAAGGGAATGGGTGGGTGTGGGGGGCTGTCCAAGGGGGTGGCGGCCTGTCTAGAGGGGTCGATGGGGTGTCCAGGGGGGTGTCCAAGGGGTTGGATGGGTGTGGGGGGCTGTCCAAGTGGGTGGCGGCCTCTCCAGAGGGTATTTCGGGTTGTCCGGGTGGGTGGGGGGGCTGTCTAGAGGGATGGGGGATGTCCAGGTGGTGTCCAAGGGGGTAGGGGGTGGGGGTGGTGTCCAGGAGGGGCGGGGGGCTGTCCAGAGGGGTCGGGGGTGTCCAGGGGGGTTTACAAGGGGGTGGTGGGTGTGGGGGGCTGTCTAAGAGTGTGGGTGGGTGTTGGGGGGTGTCCAAGGGGGTAGGGGGTGGGGGTGGTGTCCATGGGGGTGTTATATCTTACTATATTTTGTTTAAAAAATAATATTCAAGCATATTTTTTTAAATACACATCGATTTGTTTTATATTTCAAAATTGTTTACATTCAAATTATGATTTTTTTCATATAAACATATATTTGTCTTATCTAAAAAATATATATATTTTTGCTATTTGTTATAGGTAATAATGAGTCGAAGTTAGATTACGACACATCGAATGAGCAATGAATATGAGGAAGGTGTTGATGCCTTTTTGGAATTTGCTAAACGAAATGTTCCAAGTAGTGACATTTTTTTCTGTCCATGCCTGAAATGTCTGAATATGAAGAAGTTGAAAAGTAGAGAGATAAAAGATCATCTGATTTGTCATGGTTTCAATCTGAGTAACAACCCTTGGATTTGGCATGGAGAAACTGGACAGAATGTCACTGATGATAATGAATCGCACGATGGTAACTCCGATGGAATTGAATAAATGATTCGCGATATTGTAGCAGAACAAATTGAGATAGAACCGACAGTTGCACGTCTATATGGTGATGCCGAAAAACCATTATATCCTGGTTGTATAGATTTTACGGTTTTGTCGGCGGTGTTAAGATTGATTAACCTGATGGCGAAACATGGATGGAGTGACAAAAGTTTTACAGAGCTGCTACAATTGATGAAAGACATTCTTCCAAAAGATAACGATCTTCCAGATTCACATTATAAGGCCAAAAAAATATTACGCCCGATGGGATTGGGATACAGGAAAATACATGCCTGTCCGAATGACTGCATTATATATAGGAAGGAATATGAATTTCTGAAAGAGTGTCCTAAATGTGGGACATCACGGTATAAGGTGAAAGAAAAATCACAAGCTGATGTAGAGATTACAAAGCTCCCTTCAAAGGTATTTTGGTATCTTTCCATAATTCCTCGTTTCAAACGTTTATTTTCTAATTCACATGATTCAAAAAGGTTAAGATGGCATGCTGATGAGCGGGTATGTGATGGAAAAATACGTCATCCAGCTGATTGTCCACAATGGAAGAAAATTGATGCCCAGTACCCTACATTTGGAAATGAAATTAGAAATCTGAGACTAGGCTTGTGCACAGATGGAATGAATCCATACCGAACCCTCAGTAGCACACATAGTTCATGGCCTGTTTTATTGGTAATTTACAACCTCTCTACTGAAGTTTGTATGAAGCGCAAATATGTCATGTTGAGTATCATGATCTCTGGTCCAAAGCAACCCGTCAATGATATTGATGTATACTTGTCACCGCTGATTGATGATTTGAAACTGTTATGGGCTGATGGTATTAGGGTGTATGATTCTTATAAAATAGAATATTTTCAACTGCATGCATTGCTTCTATTCACTATAAATGACTTCCCAGCATATGGAAATGTATCTGGATACAGTGTTAAAAGGCATAAAGCATGTCCAATTTACGAACAACAGACGTCATATTGTCAATTGCATCATGGGAGGAAAACAGTGTACATGGGTCATCGAAAGTTTTTGCCTATGGATCACCCTTATAGAAGACTAAAAAAGGCATTCAATGGCTCACAAGAATTTGATACTGCTCCAAAACCTTTATCCCCAGATTTGTATTTTGAGAGAGTGAAAAACCTTGATGTGACATTGGGAAAGACACAGAAATCTAGTAATGATAGACATATTTGGAAGAAAAGGTCAATATTTTTTGAGCTACCATATTGGAGGTATCATGAAGTCAAACATAATATTGATGTCATGCATGTGGAGAAGAATATCTGTGATTCTTTGATCGGAACATTGCTAGATATTAATGGAAAGACAAAAGATGGGATTAATGCAAGGTTAGACCTACTATCAATGGGAATACGTTTGGAGTTAGCTCCCACTCCTAAAGGAAGACGAACATTTCTTCCCCCGGCTTGTCATACATTATCGAAGAGGGAGAAAAGTAGCTTCTGTCAGTGTCTTCATGATATCAAAGTGCCTCAAGGTTATTCTTCAAATGTAAAACATTTTGTCTCATTGAATGACTTGAAGTTGATAGGTATGAAATCACATGATTGTCACGTCATGATGCAACAAATTCTACCAGTTGCACTGCGTGGAATATTGCCCATCCGTGTTAGAAAGACTATAATGAGGTTGTGTTATTTTTTCAATTCAATTTGTAACAAGGCGATTGATGTTAATGCTTTGAACATTTTGGAAAAGGATGCAATTTTTATACTTTGTCATTTGGAAATGTATTTTCCTCCAACTTTTTTTGATATGATGGTGCATTTAATGATTCATCTGGTTCGAGAAATAAAGCTTTTTGGACCTGTATATCTTCGTTGGATGTATCCTTTTGAAAGGTATATGAAAATATTAAAGGGATATGTTAAAAATCCATATTGACCTAAAGCCTCCATTATTGAAAAGTATATTTCTGAGGAGGCAGCAGAGTTTTGTACGAGCTACTTGGCTACGGCGCAACACATAGGTTTGCCTACATCTTGCCATGAACGGGTTAATAATGAGGGAAAGGGGATTCGTGGCTTGAAAGTCAAATCACTGTCAGCTGAACATATGAAGAAGTTAGAATCATACATCTTGAATAACATAGCTGATGTTCAACCGTATATCACATTGCATATTAATGAGTTGAAACAATGTCATCCAAAGAAGAAAGAAATGTGGATTTTGAATGAGCACAACAAAACTTTTTCGCCATGGTTTAAAAAGACCTTTCTTGGTAGATCAGATGTATCAGAG
Organism: Viscum album; assembly: GCA_963277665.1. NCBI lineage: Eukaryota > Viridiplantae > Streptophyta > Magnoliopsida > Santalales > Viscaceae > Viscum > Viscum album. The sequence goes on along the minus strand of OY728146.1, from coordinate 736,901,199 downwards.
ACATTAAAATGGATAGTGGGTGGTCCATCTTTAAATGTGATAACATGGTCCGCTTATGACATTAATGGCTATACATTTCATACGAAAGCTCAGGACAACAGAAGTGCAGTTCAGAATAGTGGTGTATTGGTGTTTGCAGAAGCAATGCAGTTTTCGAGTGCTAAGGACAGAAACCCAATTTCGGCATCAAGTACATATTATGGAGTGATTGAAGACATATGGGAGGCTGATTACTTTAAAATTAAAGTTCCTGTTTTTAACTGTAAATGGTTTATCGGTAACAACAGTGTCAGACATGATGAATTTGGAATGACACTTGTTAAACTGAATAGATTGGAAGACACAGCTGATTCTTTTATAATGGCAACACATGCCAAACAAATTTTCTATGTAGTAGATCAATCAGATATGCAGTGGGCTGTTGTTTTACAATGGAAAAAACAATATGTTGGTGAGGATGAATTTGATGAAGATGCTGATTTATGTGAGATCCCTGCTTCCATGGAAAGATTAACAGAACATAATGATGAGTATGTTGAAGACATGGTTTGTGCCATAATTAACGATCACGAAGAAGGAATTTGGGAAAACAATCCAACTGTACATTCCTAATATTACAGGTAACACATGTTTATTTCTTGTTTACATTTAGTTTTTTCATATAATGTTAGATATTGTAAATTTTTTACTTATTAAAACATGTATCAAACCAAAACGATAAAACAATAAAAACCGTAAAGAGGAGAAGTCCTGGGCGCACCGGCTGGCCGGTGGTGGATCACCGGTTGGCTGGTGGTCCAGAGCAAAGCTCTGTCTGGTCCACCGGCCGGCTAGTGATGAGCCAGCGGCCGGCCGGTGGTCCAGACAGAGAGGAAGGCTCTCTGTCTGGTCCACCGGCCGGCCGGTGGTGATCCAGCGGCCGACTGGTGGTCCAGAAAGGAAGGCTCTGTGTGGTCCACCGCCCGGCTGGTGGTGAGCCAGCGGCCGGCCGGTGGCACCAGGCAGTGGGCAAGTCTACTGCCTGGGTCCTCTGGCTGGCCGATGAGCTCACACCGGCGGACTGGTGGACTCAGTGAGTCCACTTTTCAGCTTTCTTGGGCCAACTCCTTGGCAACCTTTTGCCTGTGTTTACCATGTTTATCATTGTTTAACATGCTTACCATATTACCAATGTTTACTATTATGTAATTTAGTACACTTTTCTATTTTCTGATTAAGTAGTATTACAATATTTGAATTTGTATATTTGTGAACTAATGTTTGTTTTTTTGATTTGAAGGAAAATGACAGATCAATCAGTTGATCAGCCACATGATTCTGGAGATGAGCATATTGGTCATACATCTGGGGAGGAACATTCACATGCTCCTATTACGAAAAAGAGTTCAAAGGTTGTTAAGCGTGGGTGCACACGTTTACCAAAATTATCACTTGCCCGTACGAAGGAGGAGAGGATAGTCGTGGAGTTTGATGATGATGATCTTCCTAGAGGTCCAAATGCTAAAGATTTTAAGGGTTTTGTAGCAACTCAGGATAAGAGCAAAGTAAGCATTCTCTATGATGATTGGAGAAGTGTGGATAAGGCGATAATTTCTCAGCTATGGGAGACCATTTTGGTAAGATCTTTTGCTATTGATAGACTGTTCTTTAAATGTTTCTAGTATATATAATATTTTTAACCTCTTTTTTATCAGATGACATTTGATATTCCTGACACTGGAGGAGTCAGGAAGAAATGCTTATCGTTGGCTGCTAGGAGATGGAGGGATTTCAAATCAACCCTCTCATCTGATTTCATTTATGGTCATAGGAGTCGTGAGAATCCATGTCGTATATATCCTTTTATAGATGAAGACACATGGAGACAATTTTATGAAAGTAGAAGAAAAGAATCATTTTTGGTAAGGGCAATGTAAACTTTTATAAGCTTTCTTATATAAATGATCTTATTATTGTTTTGTTAATGATTACTTATTCTTAATTTACAGCAAACAAGGAAAGCTCATCAAGAGATCCAATCTAAAAATGTATACCCTCATAGTTTATCTCGGGGAGGGTATGCATTATTGGAAGAACAAATGATGGCAGAAAAATTTCAACAACTAAGAGCTGAGTCTTCAAGCTCTAGAGAGGTGGCCCCTCCATCCCCTCCATCTAGACATGAGAAATGGAAAAGAGCTCGGAAGGGCAGAAAAGGACAGTATCTTTCGGAAGAATCGAGACTCGTAGTTGAGAGGATTGTAAGATATCTATTTTATTTATTTAAGTTTACTATTTTCGTCATATATTTCCAATCATTATAGAAATGTTCAATTAATTATTACAGGACTCTCTTGAGGAGCAGAGTTCACAGGGGACATTTACACCATATGGGAGGGAAGATATTTTATCTGTGGCATTGGGAAAGCCCGAACATCCTGGCCGTGTAAGAGGATATCCGGCAGGTGTATCGGTAAGAAAAGTGTTTCCATGTTCCTCAACTTCTAACGTTGAGGGAGTTTATAAAAAAAAATAGAATCCTTGGAGGCTGAAGTCCATAATATTAATGCGAAAATGGAGGACAAGATTAGAGCATCGGTGCAGTTTATGTTTGCAGACTTGCAAAGACAATTTCAGGGTGCAGCTCCCACTCCACCTCTCCCAGTAGCTCCCACTCCCCCACCTCAGCCTGCGGACCCCATTTTTGATCCTCCTCCTCTGCCGCAACTACATACTTATTGTGAGTTGTATGTTGATGATCCTCGACATCATATAGTTGCATATGGGATGGTATATTGTATAGGAGATACAGTTCATCATCAACAGTTAGAGGTAGAGAATCAGAGGGTCACTGTACAGGATATTATAGATAGATCAGCTCGGATACCATTACCTACAGATGAGGTGACGACAGTTGGACATAGTATCGGCCATTTTTTACTTTGGCCATCCAGACTTCTTCGACTCATTACCATAGAGGTATGGATGTTATATCTTTTATTTTATATTTTTATTAATGTTTTATCATTTGAAAACTAATATATTTTTCAATTTATTTTTACAGGAATACTTCAAAGGTAAAGAAATACTGTATAGACAACAACAAAGACAGATAGCTATGACATCAGATGCAGATACTAGCAGTCTTGACAAATTGTCAAGATATTCAAATTTGTTGGTGGATCATTATGACTTTACAATGGAAGCTCATGTCTGTGGACGTGAACTAAGTGTGGGGATTATGAAAACTGATATCATGGAGTTTGTCACTGGAGATAAGTTGGGCATCAAGGTGGTGAAAATTTTTATCATGTAAGTCTTAACACCTTTTCCTTGGGTTATATTTATTAAAACTGTATACTTATGTCTGCTTTGAATTAGGTATCTGTATAAAATTTGTGAGAGGAATGAGCTGACAGATGTATATGGATTCGTGGACCCACACTTGATTTCCCCTGAAGCATGTGCATTGGATGAGGAACAAAGAATGCTTTATATTGCTGATAGATTTGAAAAGAATGTAATCACACAGTGTTGGATGATGCCATTTTGTGAGAGGTATGAAACACATCCCTCTCAAAGAGTTAATTATCTTTTAACATAAAAAACCACTAACGTTAAATTTCCTTTTATCAGGGATCATTGGATGTTAGGGGTTTTTTTCCCTAGGGAGAAAACACTTTATTGGATATGCTCTCTCCATGATGATGTGCGAGAAATTTTTAAGAATATATTGGAAACATAAGTTTCAATTTCACAATAGTTTTATATATTATAATGAATTTTAAATTTACCCCATTCGTATTATTTTCTAACAGGGCATGGGTCCACTTTCGAAAAAGTGCAAAGAAAAGGAACTTCAAGATCAAATATGTACATGCGAAGGTAAATATCCATTTATAATTTTTACATTTTGATTTATTACATAAAAATAATATATTGAATTTACACTCATTCAAACAGAAATTTCATGAGCAACAAGGCATCATCGAATGCGGATATTAAATGTTAAGATTTATGTATGAAATAATAACAACTGGGACAGTTCTGAGTTTTGACCTGGTAAGATTTCCTCTTTCTCATAATATTTCAATTTGATTTATTCATTATACACGTTGACTACTATCCTTTTCCTTTGTAGCTTTTTGATGACCCTCAACCCTTTACTGCTGAAGATATCAAACACTTACAAGTGGAGTGGTCAAATTATTTTACAGGTTTGATTGAATTTTAGTTGTTTGTAATGTAAAATGTAATTTTGAATATTGTCAATGTAATTGTGTATTTTGTAGTCGTTTAGGTTGGATTTAGTTATTTTTGAAGTTGACAGTGTAAGTTTTGAATGTTATATAAGTGAATGTTTAATTTTTCTCTACTTCTTGTTTTGGTCTACTGTTGATGGTTTTTCTAGTCTGGATTTTGGTATGGGGGGAGAAGTTCCAAGGGGGTGGTGGGTGTTTGGGGGGTGTCCAAGGGATATGGGAGGGGTGTCCAAGGTGTGTTTGGGGCTGTCCTAGGGGTCGGGGGGTGTAAATGAGGGTGGGGGTGTCCAAGGGGTGGGGGGTGTCCAAGGGATATGGGAGGGGTGTCCAAGGTGTGTTTGGGGCTGTCCAAGGAGTCGGTTGGGTGTAAATGAGGGTGGGGGGGGGGGGGGCTGTCCAAGGGGTGGGGGGTGTCCAAGTGGTGGGGGGTGTCCAAGGGATATAGGAGGGGTGTCCAAGGGGTGTTTGGGGCTGTCCAAGGGGATGGGGGGGTTTCCAAGGGATAGGGGGGTTTCCACGGGGTCGGGGGGTGTACAGGGGGTGGGGGGCTGTCCAAGGGGTGTTTGGGGCTGTCCTAGTGTTCGGGGGGTGTAAATGAGGGCGGGGGGGGGGGGTGTCAAAGGGGTGGGGGTGTCCAAGGGGTGGGGGTGTCCAAGGGATATGGGAGTGGTGTCCAAGGTGTCTGGGAGTTCTGTCCAAGGGGTCGGTTGGGTGTAAATGAGGGTGGGGGGCTGTCCAAGGGGTGGGGGTGTCCAAGGGGTGGGGGTGTCCAAGGGATATGGGAGGGGTGTCCAAGGTGTGTTTGGGGCTGTCCTAGGGGTCGGGGGGGTGTAAATGAGGGTGGGGGTGTCCAAGGGGTGGGGGGTGTCCAAGGGATATGGGAGGGGTGTCCAAGGTGTGTTTGGGGCTGTCCAAGGAGTCGGTTGGGTGTAAATGAGGGTGGGGGGGCTGTCCAAGGGGTGGGGGGTGTCCAAGGGATATAGGAGGGGTGTCCAAGGGGTGTTTGGGGCTGTCCAAGGGGATGGGGGGTTTCCAAGGGGTAGGGGGGTTTCCAAGGGGTCGGGGGTGTCCAGGGGGTGGGGGGGCTGTCCAAGGGGTGGGGGGTGTCCAAGGGGAGGTGGGGTGTCCAAGGGATATGGGAGGGGTGTCCAAGGGGTGTTTGGGGCTGTCCTAGTGTTCGGGGGGTGTAAATGAGGGTGGGGGGGCTGTCGAAGGGGTGGGGGTGTCCAAGGGGTGGGGGGTGTCCAAGGGATATGGGAGTGGTGTCCAATGTGTCTGGGAGTTCTGTCCAAGGGACTGGTTGGGTGTAAATGAGGGTGGGGGGGCTGTCCAAGGGGTGGGGGGTGTCCAAGGGGTGGGGGGTGTCCAAGGGATATGGGAGGGGTGTCCAAGGGGTGTTTGGGGCTGTCCAAGGGCTCGGGGGGGTGTCCAGGGGTCGGGGGGGTGTCTAAGGGGTCTGGGAGGTCTGTCAAGGTGTGGGGGGGTGTCCAATGGGTGTTTGAGGCTGTACTAGGGGTCTTGGGGGTGTAAATGAGGGTGGGGGCTGTCCAAGGAGTGGGGGGTGTCCAAGGGGTGGGGGTGTCCAAGGGATATGGGAGGGGTGTCCAATGGGTGTTTGAGGCTGTACTAGGGGTCGTGGGGGTGTAAATGAGGGTGGGGGGATGTCCAAGGGGTGGGGGTGTCCAAGGGTTGTGGTGGGGCTCCAATGTGGTGGGGGAGGGCTGGCCAGGTTGTTAGGTGGGTATAGATGAGGGTGGGGTTCAGTTGGGGCTTGGGGGAGGGCTGGCATGGTTATTTTTGTTGTTTGGTTTCTGGTTGCTTTTTGGTGAGAGCAGTGCAATTATTTTAAAAAAAATATCGCTTTCACGTCGATTATTTTATAACCGACGTGGTAAATAAATCGGTAGGGGGTTATCACGTCGGTTTTTTCGAGAACCGACGTGCTAAACCATTCCCGGGCCTTTTATCACGTCGGTTCTTAATATAACCGACCTGCTAAAAGGCCTGGGAATCGATTTACCACGTCGGTTATTGGATAACCGACGTGCTAAAACGTTTCCCATGCCTTTTTATCATGTCGGTTATTTAAGAAACCGACGTAATAATAGGCCCCGGGAAGGGTTAATCACGTCAGTTATGTCATAACCGACGTGATAAACGATATCCCAGGCGTTTTATCACGTCAGTTTAGAAAATAACCGATGTGATAAACCCCCCCCCCCCCCCCGCGCATATTTATCATGTCGGTTATTAATGAACCGACGTGATAAACACCGTGATGTTAGGGATGTTACATCAGGTTTTAAATAACCGACGTAAAAAACATTATTTATAACATCGTCCGTATTAACGTCGCCTAAAAACCGACGTTAATAATGAAAAATAACCGACGTAAAAAATGTTATCTGCACTAGTGGACCCATTGAGATGAGTTTCGAAAAAGTGGTATCAAAGGTAATAAGTTCTATCTTAGGACTGAAGTCCATGAGATTAGTTTGGGGAATCATTGTTTAGTGTTTCAAGATTAGATCTCTGTCTAGGGACTCTAGTGTAGGTGTGGTGACCGACATATCTATACTGAAAGACTCTAATGACATTGTTATTGACTTGGAATATGTAGACACTAGTTTTAGGGAAATCATTGGTACATGCATCATATAAATAATGGGTTTTGGTTTCAATGTCCTTCTGGAGTCAGCTATCCAGATATAGTCATTAACAATGGTGCATCTTGTTTTTTAGGACACATCCACTACATTTTCCGTATTTGATTCAGTAGTAGGATATTGAGGATGATCCCCTTATTTAAGAGGCTTTGATATAGGGACTTGTTCAAGAGTTGTTACCTCTAGATGGTGCACTAGTCAAACCATCACGTTTTGAGGTAATGATGTTACCGGTAGTACCAAAAAATGTGGTGCACAGGCTGAGCGTACTTCATGAGTTTTGGTAATAGATAACCTTTAGGTTCTGAGGTGTGCCCGACCCATTGGTAGCTAAGGAATAGGTTCAGTCGGTGACGTGATTCTTCCTTCTTTTTAGTTTACCAGAAGATTAGATGGTGTTTATAGTAGTGAGTCTTGTCTATGGCTACACAGGATGATAGTGGGGCTTAGTGACCTGATCATGTGATGAGGTGACTCTATCATGGTTAGAGTTTAAGAAACATTTATGGGATGAATTTTCCCGACCTATGTTGATTGGTGTGTGTTTCCTGGAGATTCTACAGCTTTTTCAAGGCTATATGATTGTCTATGATTATTAATCAAGGTTGACCAACATTTCTTGGTAATTTATAGACATAGTACGTGATCAGTTATTTAAGGCATGGACCATTGACAAAGGACTACATAGTAAAATATGATCTATAATGATACATCTATTCATTCTAACCTATAATTGGGTGATATAGTATGCATTGGTGGTTGAATGTGTCTGGGATGAGAAGACCCATACATTTGGTGTTGACAGTGTGCACACCGTACATGAGTCTTTGGTAGTAGGTATAAGATGTTAGCCTCAGGGAACTAGATGTGTGATATATTTTTGGAGGAAATAATAGGATAAAGGGTCTATGGTTCATGGATTAAATGATAGATCTAGTTAACCTAGGGTGAGGTGGTGCTACTCATTTGATGACAGGTGACATATCGTATGGGATTGTCTAACATGCCCTAGGGATGACATAGATAGAGTGGATGGGATGCCTAGGAAGAAGAATAAGTAGGTGTAGGAAGGTTCACATGTTGGTGGATGTGGAATAGTATAAGAGAGAGTAGATAGAGGTGGCAGATGGTTTGAGTTTTTACCACCACCACCCCTTGGTCGTCCCTTCTAGGCTTTGGGAGCTAGAGGTCAGGGGTGAGGGAAACTATAGGCTGTCAAGGAATATAACTCAATTGCTCCTGGGATGATGCACGATATAAAATTGTTATTTTTTACATTACCTTTGGTTCTGATAGACACATTTTTTTGTCTTTAATTTAGTTCCACATATCTAGTTTGAGACATAGAGATTCTGGTTGAGCCTTTGGCTTGACCCATATGCTTGGAGACTCCAATTGAAGGTGACTCAGAAATAACACACTTCTATATAAACTGAAATTTGATACGTGGAGGTTATAGATTTTTATGGGATCTATTTATAATTGATATGAAGTACTATGAAACCATCTTATCGATGGACTGTTTATCTAATGTTCATGACCATATATTAAATTTTAGGTGAAGTATGTGATGTTTCCATAGTGATGGGATGAGGTTTTCATTTTTGGGTGAAAAGGGAACCAAGGTAGATTAGGCTAGATTTTTTCATAGGAGTATAAAGCTAATTAAATTCATGTTGGCTAGTATGACACTAGGTGTAGTGGATGGTATAAGTCTTCAGTTTCCTACATTGGTGGAAGATTATGAAGATGTATTTCTTAAGGAGATTCCAGGATCACCAAATCATTGATAGATATACTTATAAATTGTCCAAACTCTTGGGATGACCCAAATATATGCACCAACATATTAGATGGATCCTAAAGAGATTCACGAGTCGAGGGAGATATTGGAGGACTAACAGAGGAAGGGAATTGTCAGACCCAATGTTTCACCATTTGTAGCCCGATCATTGATTTCATAGAAGTTGTATAATACCAAGAGTTTTTGTGTGTAATATCATATCCTAAACCAGGTGACCATAAATAACAACTATCCACTTCCAAGTATCAATGAACTATTTGATTAGTTGAGGGATTCAAGAGGGATCTCAAAGATTGAGCTCATATTAGGATATCACAAGTTGTGTGTACGCGATGAGGATATTGAAAATTACATTCATATATTGATGTATTCATTACGAGTACTTGGTGATACCCTTATGTGTGATGAATTCCCTATCGATTTTCGTGGGACTCATGAACTAGATCTTTCATCCTTTCGTAGATCATTTTATGGTAGTATTTATTGATGATGTGATATTGTACTCAAAATAGAAGGACAAGAATGTGAGACACTTGAGGTTGTTTCTAGATGTACTCTGAGAGTACCATATTTACAGGAAGCTCTCAATGTACCATTTGTAGTTTTTAGAGGTATAATTTATGATCCATGTTTTCTTAGATGGTGGTGTAAAAATGGACGCGACAATGGTCAAGGTAGTGTTTTCTTGGGATCCATCCAAGACCATGGAGGAGGGGCAGTGATTACTTGGGATGTTAAGATAATATCATACATTCATACCCTATTTAACTAGGATATCATATACATTGAAATATTTGACCAAAAAGGGGAATTAATTATGTGGATGGAGATGTGACATCATTTTTTTGGGAGTTGAGGCAGATATTTATGATCACCACATCTTGAGATTTCTAAAAGAGGGTGTGGAGTACATATTATTATAGAATGTATCATGTACCATTCTTGGTTGTGTTTTGATGTAGAAGAACTTTTTGATTTCCTATGGTTCACTTAAATTGATATCGCATTAGCATACACGACTGATAGAATAGAGTTATTGTGGTAGTCCTCACACTAAAGATTTTGTGAGACTACCAAATGGGGAAGAAGTTCATCATTTATTTTGACTACAAGATTCATAGGTATATATTATCTCATAATTATGATAGCTTTTGGAATATTTTATGGCTATATTATTCCCTGGATTATGCCTTTGAGATTGTCTATACTTTTGGGATGGAGAATGTAGTAGGATATACTCTTTAGAAGAAGATCATGTTTTCAATTAATGAGTGAGTCCGAAAATCATCCAACCTCTTTTTATTTATCCATTATGGATAGGTATGGATTGACATACCTCTAGTAGATGGTTGTTATCCATCATTTTTTATAGTGAGTTATGGAGGCACAACTTGGGGATACTGTCTATTAGAAACAACGTACTCGTATATCCATTAGACCTTCTCATAATTCATTTTCTGAAAATGGGGATCATACTGTTATTTTAAAGGATGGAAAATGGTACTTTTTTTGTTTAGAGAGTGGGTGTTTAGGGCGTTCAACAATTCACCCATAGTGGTACATCCAAGCATGGTGAAGATATAGAATGCCCTTCGATGTTTGTTTTGGTGGTAAATGATGAAGAAGGTAGTTGTAGAGATTATCTCTTGATGCCTTACTTGCCAGCATGTGAAGCTTATGCACCATGTTCTAGTAGGTTTAACTCAACCCCTTGAGGTACCAGAGTGGAAGTGGGATGGGATATCAATGATTTTTTAGAATAGGATACAATGTACATATATAAGACACTATTTCTTCTAAATGATAATATAACAACTCACTAAGTAATACCACTTCCTTGATATTCGATAGCATAGTTCAATTTAGAATTTGGGATGCTTCTAAAAGAAGGATATTGTCTGACTCCATGGAGTTACCACATTGATCATTTCTGATCATGGTTATTTCTTCACATCTCGTTTATTGAAATGATTGTAGGAGGCCTTTGGGACTCAGTTTTATTTGATCATGGAATTTCACCCCCAGACTAATGGCCATACAAGAGGACAATTCAAGTATTGTAAGACAAGTGGTGGTCTTGAATTATATATTTACTTCTTAGTAATAAAGATCCCATATTCTTGTCGTGTTTTCATAGAACAAAATCTACCTTTCCTCCATTAGCATGACACCATTTGATGCTTTGTACGGATGAACTTATAGGTCACCAATATACCAAACTAACAAAATATATTCCAAAATTAAGAACCTATAGTCATATTGATCCACTATAGAGAAGGTTTAGATCATCCAAGAGAGGATGACGGCTTCACATATCCCCCATATGTCCTATGAGGTCCAACGATGGAACCCATTGGAGTTTGTGGAGGGAGAAAATGTGTTCCAGAGGGTCTCACCTCAACATGTGTTGTAGAGATTTAGCCAGCGTGATGGTCTATCATTCAGATTCAATATCCATTCCTAGGTAATTTGTATAGTTTATGAGGTGGTATATCTCTTAGCTCTACCTCCATTGTTTTACCGGGTTCACGATGTCTTCCATGTTTCATAGTTGTGGAAGCATGTGCATAACCCATCGCATGTTATTGAATATGGAGAGATGGAGATTGAGGAAATAGATACCATTTCTGATTACCCATTAGAAATTGAGGATCGATGGGTGTGCATTCTCCATGGGTGAGTGATTACTTTAGTACATGTCCGTGGGTAGCATGGATATCTTCGAAAAAGTGCCTTGTAGTATGAGACCTAGTTGCGAGCTCAATACCCACATCTCATGGTATATCCTTTTTGGGTCTTTTCCAATGTAAATCCTTAAATATGATAGAATTTAATGACTTTTAGCTTTCTATGTATTTCTTTGGGATATTATGTGGATTATTTTTGGAGTTAGGAATTGGGTTAATGTGGTATTTTGCGGCTCAGTTTCCAAGAAATAAATTTTGAAATATGTCAAATATATTAAATATCATTCATATAATGTGTTCTTAAAAAGAGTAATATATTTTTAATAGAGTCTCATATTGAAAATTTTATGCCACCACTATGTATAGATCATTGCTTTTACCCTAGGGCATTATAAACTACGTGTGCATCAAACGATTAGGTTGGATGCAGTCATGGTTGAACATTTAATTAAAATAATTTATTAAAATAATTTATCTAATTAAATTTAACATGAATGATTTTTTACTATAAATATATGCCTATAAGTAAATATCATGGTTATCCTAATTACCCAGGATCCATTTGAGGGATAATTGGATGATCATTCTGAAGAAAACGACATCGGGTCGTGGATCACCAATCAGTGTGACACAAGATTTTAGGGTCTCACCAACGATAATGATGTAGAATCAGTATTCATCAGTGATCAATCCATCTGAAGTATTGATGTTTTTTAAATCAATTTATCCCAATTTTATTTTCATATGACGAACCAGAATCTATTGAACAATAGATTGATTCATGGTTTGATTATATTGTGGGTGCAGTATTTTTGGACGGATTATTGAGAGGAATTGACTATTTTGTTTTGAATCATCATTCATCATTAAAAAGAAAAATATTTAATAAAACCTGAAATAATATGATGTTATTTCCACTTTTTTCTGTGTCTTTGTTTCCTACTTCAGTTCATCATGCGTTTATAACCAGATTTTATTTCGTCATATTGTTCTACAAAATACAGAATAATCAATTGTTGGGCACCCATTTCTTTACACAATGAGTTTAAATCGACGATCCATGATTGGTATTGATGATAGGTAAATATCTGATGATGTTAATGATTGATTAGGTTCATATCAATGGAATTCATTTGTTTTTTTGGTGTGTGATGGCGGTGTGGATCCATGTAGTAGTTTCCAAAAAATAAGAAGTCAAAATCTAGTCAACAAATATTGACAGTTATTAGTTGACCTTGGATTTTTGATTCCCATTTGGAATCATAGTGGTGAAAACATGGGTGATTATGGGGAGTAAATCAAATGGGTTTTATAAAAATTTGGATTAATCTATGTGTCATCCATGATCACATGTCTTGTGGGAACCCCTGTACAGCCCTAGGGTTTTTTTGAGAAGATAAAAATCACATGGCATGTGAAAGGTATCACATGGAATTTGACTGTTAGTTGGGTGATCAGCATATACCATAAAGGGTACACAAACACATTCATGATTAAACGGGTTCGTACACACATTGTACTCCAGAATGAACATGGACCAGAAAAGTGTATACAAGAAGAGTTGTGTACATGGACAAGGGTAGAAGTGAAAGAGATTAAATTTTCCAGGTACATGGGAACAAAAAAATACACAGGCACATGCTATGGTATATGGATAGAACATGGTGCTAAAGGGAAACACCATTTACTAACTATATATGCCTTTTATTCCCTTAAATTTGTCTTCGATACCCTTTCCTCTTCATTTTGAAAATGTTTCATTAGGGTACATTCCAATTATCCTTTCTCTGAGGGTTGTTTTAGAATCCCATATAGTGTTTATCATAGAGATACCCTCTGGGGAAGTTGATATTTGATGGAGTTTTGGAATCCTTTATTGAGGCCCAAAATGAGATCCTCTATCATCATCATCTATTCACTAGGTGGGGTTCTTAGCATTAATGAGAGAAACACTATACATTAATCGATCCCCTAATTAATTGATTCATCCATATTGGTTTGTAGGCATATCCTATTGATATGGGAGTAATTCTAATTATGTGTATAGATATCTTCATACTACCAAAATATACATATTTTGGTGAGATTCAGTGAGCACGACATCTCAGATTGACTTCATCAATGCTATTTTACTCCTGGAGTGTGTTCTCCAAGATGAGTGTTATGTGGATAATTCAAGTAGGAATCCTTGGCTTTAAATGCAATTATGATCTTACATTAAAACTGAGTGTCTAATATTAGTATAACTAGATTTTCATTTTATATGTGTTATTTTGATATAACTGTGATAATATGTCTATCATTTGTCATTCCATATGCATAGTGATTTTAGGGTGTCCTACTGCATATTGTTATAATCACCCCTATAAGTGATTTTGCTCAAAGTTTCATGTCTTATGTAGCTGACCACCCTTTTTTTGGAGCCCTAGTGGGACCGTGAGTAGGATATTCTTATTGACCCAAACATAATAAGGTGTGTTCCTGTAGTTAAATTGATAGCAGTCCTCGCCCACATTAAAGTTTGGACTTGTTTTTTTGGTTCATTGTGGTGTGATTGTATTTGGACCTTTTTCTTCCCTTACTTGTTGTCATACATTCAGGGATGAGATTTTAGATGTATACATTCATAGATTAGTTGTTTACATTTACACATTATATGGGCTTAGATATGTGTGTGTGTGTGCGCGCGCGCATCTGGACTAGCGCGCTGCATGTTTTACGATCTTGAGGTTCATTGTAATTACAAGCTGTGGGTCATTAGTAATGGATACAGACACTTCTAGGAAGCCAACTAGTTGGGGTAAAAGAAGGCATACCCCGACCTCCCTTCCCCAGAAATTACATTTAGCAAATAAAGTGTTCAATATAACCTCATTCATGCAGAACTGAATCCTATCCAGATGATGGTATTTGAAAGTATATTTATAAATGTTGAACCAAATAGATATTGCATCAATAGATCATGTATGATCATGTTTAACACCAAGGATTAAAATTGGATAGTCCATGTAGTGATTGTGTTAGATGGGTGGGCTTAAAAGGTATTGTGCATTGAGATTCCTACTATAATGAACTTAATTCTTTGGAGTATTAGAAATAAGGCAATCCCAACTGATGAGAACATTCAAAGAAAGGGTATCTGCATGGGTTCTTGCTACTTTTGTTTGTGAATATGATGGTAGATTCTACACTTCACTTGTTTTTTATTGTACCTAGGACACTTAACTATATCTTTAATAACACATCATCCATACATCTATAGGGATTATCTCTATTTGTAGGGAATCTTAGCTACCTAGTTTCACAGATCTCAGAACAGAATCATGAACCATGAAGCAAGGGCTATCACTCTTGCATCTATATATTGAACTATATGAGAGGCTCGCAAACATGTTCAGATGGGCTCTAATCGCTCACTTTTATTCACACAGATGCGGTTAATATCCCTCTTTGTTGATCTAGATTCGTTATTTAAAGGGGGACAAACCTATGTTATGATATGCAATCTCTTCAACCCACCCTACATTTAGAGAAGGGAGAGTGGCCATTAGGTTAGATGAAAACCTCCTAGTTCCAGACTTAAACTGAATATTGATGGTTCTCAAATAGAGTGGGTCATGATGGGTGGTGGGGTTTTACCAATTCATAGAGCTCGGTTCACTTGGGTTTCAGTGCATTTTATGGTCTAGTTGACACCCTGGGTGCAGAAGTTTGGGCCCTTCTTTCAAGTCTGATTCTTTATAGAAGGTTGGGCTTACAGGTGGATGAGATAGAGTCCGACTTAGAAGTACTCATAAAGGCTAGATAGGGATGTCATATGATACCTTGTGAGTTGATATATCTTATTCACATTTTCATAGTAGAGACCAATCAAGGGAGAATGATCCACCATAGTTGGAGGGAGGCTAACATTGCAGCGGACCCTCTAGCTTGTATGGGTAGACATGAAAAGGATCACATGATTTACGCTAGTTTATACTCACTCCCCATTGAGTGTTAGACTGTAGTACAAAGGGATTCCCTTGTTTTACACCGTTTTCTCCCTCCTTGAAAAGTTTGTGTCTTTGTACCTTTTCAAAATAAATTAAAAAAATTAACTTTTAGTCAGTGCAGGTTTCCAGCAATTAGCCTACTGGATACGAGCTTGGGGAGTCATGACAAGGGTCACATTGGGATAGGTCATGACAAAAATAATAAAATAATATTTTTATTATTTTATATGACAGAAATATGTTTTCTGCATTCAAAGCCTATAGAATTCACATATGTTTTGTGTCTGATATTTTTTAAATTGATGCATATTTTTTTTATAGCCTGGTTATTTGTTAAATTTATTTATTTAATTTCATGATCTTTGGACTTATTTCATGATAAATTTTTCAAAAATAAAATGAACATTTTTTTAAGTTATAGAATATGAATTATTATACTGATGAAAATATTTAGAATTTTAATATTTTTAAAAAATATATTTCTTATTAATTTATAGAATAATAAATGAAGATAGTAATTTACTTATTGTTTATTTATTATTTTCATTGTTTTATATGATATTAAATTTATCATTTTATTTAAATTATTTTGGTTTATTTTAATTCTTATATAATATTTCATATGAGAAAACTTGTGTTGTATTTATGATTCCAATAATGAAAATCTGATTTTTTTTTTATTTTTAGAGGTATGATATAGTTTTTCTATTATAATAGAGTTAATTTATAGTTTTTCATTTTGGTTTTTTGAGTTTTATAATTGTAGTATTTTATTTTAATTATAATTTGTATATATATTTTTAAATGAAATAATTACATTTTATTGAAATTTCTAGTGAGTTGTATTTTCTGTGATTCATGTATCTTAATTTAAGTTGTTTTTTGGGGAATCATATTAATTCATAGTGTGTTCTGTATAATTTTTTTTATTATTTATTCATTTACTATTTTTATATAAAATAAATGTGTTTTGTTATAATTTTATTGAAAATTATATTATTTTTTCCATTGGATCTGAAATTTTTTTATAGCATCAAAAAATATAAATTTAATGTTTTTAAAAAAAATTATTGTTTAATTATAATTTTTATTTAAGGATAATGTCTTCTAGTTTTTTTCTATGATATTTTATTTATATTAAATATTTTTAGAAGTTTAAATTAATTTTAAAATTGAGAATTTTTTTTATTTCAATTAGTAATTTATTTTATTTTAAATTTTATAATGCATTTTCTATTTATCAAGAAATTTTAGTAATTTCATTCTATTTTTAATTTATGGTAATATAGATATTTTAATGTATTTATTATTTATCAATAAAAATTTTACAACTTTATAAGAATAAAATTGAAGATAATTTATTGATATCAATATATCTATTTTATGTGTTTAAAGATTTTCATCAAATAAATATAATATTAAATGTTTTTAGATTTTTCACACAATTGTTTTTCAATACCAAATTTTTCAAATTTTATTAGATGAACTTTTTAGTGTTTTTAATTTTTTTTTATTCTTATAAAATATTTTTTAATTTCTATTAATTATTTTTTATAATATTTTTCTTAATAATATTATTCAATTTTTTAATTTTATAAAATATTTATTATATGTTCTGATCCTTTGATGATTCTCCCCCTTACCCCACTCAATTTACCCTCTTTAATACTTTTTTGGATTAATTTCATATTTGTTCACCAATTAATTATTTTAGGTTGTTTCCCTTGAGTTTTCATGAGTGATTTATTTTTGTTTCCTCGGGATACATCAATAAATTTATTAAATATCGTACCCATTTATGATCTCTTATCATAGTCTCACTTCTTCTAGAACTCTCTATTCCCTCACCTATGTCAAGAATATATCTCGAGTTTCAGCCCTTGAGTTGGTTCTTCCCTTGCATATGTTTACCTATATTTTTGTCCCAAGCGGTGCTTCTTGTTTGAATTATCCCTGGTCCCCTCCCTGGCAGTGTCTCATGGTTCTATTAGTTGGGGAATCTATCCCTAAGTAGAATTGACTCAACTTGGGTTCCTTAACGATTATAGATCCATAAATAATCACATTAGTGATTTAAGGATGAATGTATATTTTAACTAAGGTTTTATAAATGGTTCATGGTAAAGGTGTCAAATTTTGGTGGTTGGGTATTTTCTTTGTTTATTTTTAAGTTTTATCTGTCAATTTTTCCTTGTAGTAATTGTTCCATCCTACATTGTTTGGGGGTTATTAATTGGTCTATATACATCATGTGGAATTTATCATATCCTTTAACAGATATCATGACCTTCGAGTGGAGGAAAATAATGTTCCTATTTCCCTAATATCTCATTCACAATTATTTGATTGCATATTTCTATTAGGATTTTAGGCCTGTGATTAAGTATGATTAATAAAAGATTTTCTTCTAGGGATGAGGTGGTAATTATTCAATAAATTGATTGAATTTGGAGGAGTTTATACTGTGTGTAGGTGATGATGGTGTGGGAAGTGAGTGTAATTTTAGAATGTAGAAAATTTTTATTTATGTGGATAGTGTATAGACTGGGGATGTGACATGATGTCATGAGTGTTTAAAAGGTGCAGTAATGGTGTTGGATTTCAAATAATGTATTGTTACATGATGATTGTGTTTTGTGGTGGAATTTGATATTTGGATAGTAATGGTTTATAATGATAATAGATATAGTATCATTTTTAGTGGTGTATTTAATGATGTTTTTTAGATATAAGAGGAAGTTTATATGACTTGTTAACAGTTTTATAATGAAAGGTTCTTTAAATGGTGTGTTTTTATATTTACAAGGTCTATAAGATTGAGGAATCTCATAATAGACTTTAGGTTCCCAGGGGTTCTGTTTTTTTCTTGGGTGACTTGACCCTTTTTGGTGCTTCTCTTTCCTTATATTCTTTTCTCTGTGCTCTTTTTCTAGATTTTTGTTTTCTATTATATTTGTAAATTTCAAATCCAATTTTTCTCCTATATGAGTTCCCACTAAACCCAATAAATAATTTTTATTTAATATTAAAAAATGGGATTTCATACTAATATTTTTAATTTTTTTAAATAATGGGGTGCCATTTTTTATTGGGAATGTCACTAGAGGTGTACCTAAACTCCAATAGAGACATTTTCTCTAATACATTGGGGTGTAATATCTTTAGGTCTTCTCCAAAAACCTTCCCAACCCATATCATCATCTCTACAGAGCTATGATCCTTAAAATCCAAAAACATCATCACAAATTGTCTATATTGAGGAATCTGATAAACTAATTATACTCTATGTAAAAAATGTATATGATGAACAATTACATTACTAATTTATGAACGTTAAGTGGGAAATCATATAAAACATAAAGTATAATAAAATAAATTGCATGTACACTATAGAAGACAACATTTTATCCTTGATAAGCAGTTGGTCATGTATTTTCATCATTTAGTTATTTCTGGTTACCCTATATGTAATTTCCTTCATGTTACATGATAAATGTGACTTGATCGTTAATGGAGAATGTATCCATGATACATAGAGTCAAGATCCCAACATAAATAGTATGTTTCTATTCTCATAGAGAATGTGTGGTCTTGGGTATAGGCCAGAATAAACTCTATGATGGCTTGAATATTCCACTCAAGCTAGATGTGGTGTATTTTTAGAAATTATACACTATGAAAAATTTATCTTGTATCAAAAATCTCTATCCTCTAGTTGATTCTCTACATGAAATGTGTCTCAATTATTAAATGATTTTTGATTCCCAAATATATTTATAAAATCCCTATCCACTAGAATCTACATTTTTCTCCACATTATCAAAAAATTCCAACACCAAATTACCATCCTAATTTCCAAATATTTACACCTTTCCTCTAGACTATACACCTACTACCCTCTGGATTCCATCCATCCATACTACTTCTACATTAAAAAAACCTCATTCCTTATCCTTGGTACACCTCTCTGGAATACCAAAATATATGTCTCGAGGAAGAGATTCCCATCGGACCAACCAATGATTATTGAAAAGATCAGTGCATCATTAATAATCTCCCTAATTATGGGAATCAAGAGAGGGAATACAAGTAGGTGATGGGGAGAATAGAATAATATGTGGATGATGCAATTTCAACTTCCTTAACCTTCGTTCGTAAAATGGTCATTATCAATACATAGGATAAAGAATTCAAAACTGAAACCTTAAAAATATAAAAATGTTCTCACATTGATGATAATAATAAAAATTTAAAATATATAATGAAATTGAAATTTAATAAATTTTATGGGAAAATAATAATTAATTTATTAGCTTGTTCGCATATCAGCATTTCATTAAATTTCTTCCCTTCATTCAGAACTACATAGATACTTAAAGAATGATATTTCATATATATATTTTAGGTTTTTTGTTTCTAATGATGTATGAAGATATTATTTTAATAATAACAACATATTTATATTAATTTTTTAAAATAAATGGTTTTAAAATTTAAAGTACCAAAATAGACCATTCCATAGGATGAAAATCTAAAAAATAAAAAATGCACCTCCTACAAAAAACCATATGTTTTGTAAACAACCATGGTTTCATAAGAAAATTTATTTACGTGATATTAATTATTTACATCGTTCACTTTAATTCTTTTTAAAAATAATATTTTAAAAATATCAGATATTTCTTGAAGACCCATGACACATTCAATAACAATACTGGTGAAGAAAACACCATAATAAAATTAAACTCAAAATATTAAATGATATTTTTAGAAAAGAACATGCCAATACATTATCTATACCTTTATGGGGGTTTATATGAAAAATAATAACTCACTCTAATAGTAGAGGGTACTATTATTATATATGAATCACTTACTCACATGAGCTCTCCTAAACATTCTCCAACTACCAAAAGATGCACACCAAGGGAATCCGTCATGTCCCATTATTTTCCTCTTTTTAGTCTTTGATCTCAATCATGTATTCCAAAAATTTGGTTTCATCATCATTTTATAACTCTCCCTTTTCCATAACATGGGATTTGTTTATTTATTGAAGACCTAATTAACCTAATCTAACTATAAGGGTAATTCTGGGATGTAACATCAGTTACCCTATATAAAATTTTGAATTAATCAAAGAGCCTTAGAGATTGATAGATTCACCAACAAAACCTCATCATCCGACATTTGAGAGAGACCCCATAAAAACATGGTTTCACATATAAAATAATAACATAATTTATTTTCATATTGTATTTAACTTTTGATGAATGTGAGATATCCTCCTCTGCTACTGGATCAAAATTATATTCTCTATCATCAACTACTCAAATTCAGTCCCCATAAGAGTTGATTTTCTATCAATATTTAACAAAAGATTTACTTGTAGGCTTTATTATATAGGTATTAAAAGGACTCCTTACTGAAAATTCCTTGATTGATATGGTTATATATAAAATTCACAATTTTAAATTGATCAGACCCCCTATTTCCAAAGATGATAATGAAAGAACACGACATATACTCTAGAACATGAATGGTTTTCTCTATCTAACTATTCAACTAGGTGCATAACACGATACTCAACAACAAATGTTTCCCTAATTTATCTTTCTCGCTCCCCCACAATTATGATATTATTGAAATATGAATTATTTATCATAATAAAAGGGGGAAAGAAAAGTAAGGGAAATGAGAGGAGAGAGAAGGCACCTCAAGGAGGCTGGAAGTAGTAAAATCGAAGGTAATTCCCTTATATGATCATATTAAAATCATTTTTAAAAAAAATCATAAAAATGATAATATGTTCAAGTTTCTTTTATTTAGAAGTAAGGATGACTACTACTTCATTCCCATTGTACCACATGTGATGGATTTACAAATTCGAGTGAATCAGAATCTGACATTTCTTGATAGAATATGTTATTATCTAGTGACATGAGGTGTTACTGGATAATTTTTTTGTATAAAAAATTTAGATTTAATTATATTTGTGTAAATTTTGCTAAAAATACATGTTAGTACTCTTGTAAGAATGGAATTTCCTTTCCCTAGAAATGAAGAACCCTCATATGGGATAGTAAAAGTTTGGTTGTTGGACCTACAAGTCACTACTCTTGTATGAATATAATTTTCATTCCCATGTTGTGAAGAACCCTCACCAGAAAGGATGAAAAAGTAATAAAAACCAATATTTTACTTTCCCAGATAAGGACTCCTCCCCGAGTAACTCCATTTGAGTTGGATACATTAATATTCACCATGAAACATTATCTAGGGGATTTAAAAAACACCCTTATTTCATCACTCATTATAGTAGATACACCTCCACCTATAAGAAGACGTCAATAATAATAGAAGATTACTACTTGGTTCCTTGCAAAAAGTATAAGATAAAATATTATGTAAGGATCATGAATTTTAAATTTAAATACCTCATCACCTGTAGACTAGACCTATTGGTTTGGTTTTTACATTGGTAGTAGATAGAAGTGGCTAAATCCCAAATGACTAAATAGTTTTGTAGACTGTTAATCTAGATAAATACTTGAATCTAACATAGATTTGAAAACATAAAATAAAATAAAAATTCATTGAGAACATATTTATTCTCTGTAAAATATAATTTATATAAAATATAGTACACTTCATGGCATACAAGTGAAAGTAAACAAAATATGAGTGATCTCAAATGCTCTATTAGGGTTATATACATCTGAGGATGTCATGAGTAAACAAGTAATTATCATTATAAAAAGGTAAATAATTTAAAATAAATTACATTTAATTGATAATAAGAGCTCAAAGAATAATATGGTCATTGAAAATGATGATAATAAAATATCATCTAAGTAATGAGATGATTCTAAAACATATCTATAGATAACCTAAAAATTCAATTTTTCGCATGTAAATCAATAAATTATTTCATAATAATGGATTGAACAAATCCAAATATATTAAACATACTATTTAGGCCTCATACTAATACATCATAAACATACCATTGTGGCCCTGTGCCAAGACTCTTTACCTTAATGGGTAAATTCTTTTCCAAATATCCAAACTAGTTTGATTCATGTGACCATTTGATGCATTGAGGGTTTATTTAATTATTTTCCCCACCCACCACATAAAATATCCAATTCATTAGTCATTTGAATAAATAATAAAAAAATTTCCACATGCATTATAATCAATAACTATTCTCATTGGAAAAAACTAAATACCAAATTTCAATAATTTCCCCAGTCAAACTGATCTAAAACCTTCCAAAGAAATATAATAGATGGTATCATTATATTATAACCTCAATAAAGAACAAGATTCATCAAAAGTTTTTTATATAGATGAAAATACTTTTAAAATATCAATGTATGTTTTCCTATGGAAAATAACCCTTTTATTTTATAGTCAGTTATTTAAAAATAATAAATTCCCAAAATTTTATGGAAGAAATATTATTTGAAAATAATATTTTAACTTATAAATTAATCTTCAAAGAAAAGATTATTAATAAAGGAAGGAAATGGTGTTCATGTGGTAAATGTTAAGACAAATATTCTGGTCACACCTTTAGTAAATGGTGCCTCATTAATAAGATTACAAGTATATTCATATTAGAAAAATTTATAAAAATATGTACATGTTTGAAAATGATATTACTAAATCATTGGAAAATATTAAAAACATTTTTGAAAATATTTAAATGTAAACGTGGACAAGGAAGAAAATTTTTCGGACCAAATTAGAAATAATGTATGTTTTTATTAAAACAAATTATAATAATTTTAAGTAAAAATTAGAGAGAAAATGTACTATTACATTTAAATTACATTAATAACCATGTTAGAATAAAATAAATTGTGTTTATGGTATAAAGGTAATATAATTCTCCATACACTGACATAATAATAAACCATCCTAGATAATGATGAGATTATGCATTAAAACCTTATAAATTTTGTAACTTTCCAACATAAAACACATGTAATAGATAATTTATGACAAAAATTTAAATCCAGATAAATCTTAAGATAGGAATCACAAAAATAATTCATGGGAAGAATAGACACCACATAATAGAGACAAGTTGTGAATATCACATATTACTCAATGAAATAAAAGTGAGATGAAAATCCCTTACAAAGATCATATCATTGAAATGATAATTAATCAATGAATTGATTTTATGTGACAAATTTAAATCCCACAAAAACAATTTTATGTAAGACATAAAAAATAAATGTTAATTTCACACATTATAATTTCTGGACATTGTTAAAAAAGTATTAGTATAAGCCAATGAATTTAAATTGAGTAAATAAACTACTTACCTCGTGATTTATCTTCCTTGAATGTGTTTTAAACTCTTATATAATAATTTTCAACTTGTTATTAATTTTAAAATAACCATATTAATATTAAAGATATCGTATATTATTCCCATAAAATATTTCAACACATGTTTATTGAAAATTTTTCATTGAAATCAATGTTTCTCAGTTTTAACTATCTTATTTTCTATATATATATATTTTTTGAATGGTTTCAATAATTTCATAATTCATATGGTTCTATATTCACCAAAGTTATATTAATGATTTAAATACAATATTTATCTATTTTATACATTTTAAAATTCATTCTTGGATGGTGTATATGTAAAATGAATCATATCACTTTGTGAAGACAGTAAGTCATATGTACGCATGAACGTTGTTGTAATTTTTCAATGGATGGAAATGTAATAATATAAATGATATATCAACTTTAAATTATGATAATTATATTAATAATACCATATATATACATTAAATACATCATTTTAAACATCTATGATATGGGATGTTTGAAAATGAATTACAACAACTCTTGAGGTGGTAGTCTACCGTGTATACAAACGTTGGATTGAATTCTAAATTTATGGAAGAAGGAGATGGATATAGGGTATTCAATTAACATAAAAACACCTTATGATATGGAATATTTTTTAGTTTTGATTTCATTATGTTTGATTAATATTTGAAGGACATAGAATATGAAATAAAACTAAAACATTCAGTTAAAATACATACTTCTTTTTTGGACATCCTCCTTTGATTTACACCTTAATCCAGTTAAGGTTGGTATTTTAGGCAAAATAAGATCTATAGAACATGGGGTGTGATTTTAAGAAATGTTTTTGGATGTTATATAATAAAATAAATGGATCTTGAATTCTTAAGAGTGGAGGAGAGGGGGCTTCCTGTTATAAGTTAAGGGAGGGCATTCCTAGAATTTAATAAATGTTAAATTGATATAAATTTATTTTCTTGTATAAATGAATGAAAATTAAGATAATTTGATGATAATATATGTATGTGGAAAATAATAACATTTGAAAACAATTTGTAAAATTTTATATCATATGAAAAAGATCAATCCAAAAGATGAAACTCCTGGCCATTAATTTATCATTAATGTAAAATAAAGAAAGAACAAGAAATTAAGGATGTGGTGAATCAGAGAGGAAATTCATAATACATAGTGAAAAATAATTATCATGATACTCCATAATCATGATCATAATCTCCAAATTCATTGGAAGATTCCCAATCTAACTGTTATATCATTTTATTGAAGAGTGTAGTATAGTTCTCCTTAGTCTTCTCTTTCTCTGGGGTGAGTTGAATCCTAGAAGACCCATATCAACCACTCCCTAATGAAACATCCATGTCACCCCAGCAACGTCCTCAGCCAAAAATATTTTGATTCCTAACTCATCTCCATAATATTTTTGGAAAATTAATTTATTTCCCCATTCACAACATCAAAAATTTGTTTAGAATCATTAATTAATTCATCGTGAAGTGATTGAAGTACCTAAATTCTATTCAATGATGAAAAACTCATTGAATGATTACAATTTCAATCATATTCAATAATTGACATAGGTTGAGAGTTTATTTTTCTTGAAATCACATGAAAACCTTCATTGTCCACATATAAATACTTATCTTTCAATTTATTGGGGTAATTAAAATTCACATTCTGCAGACCATTAAAGCATCTTATGGCCATTTTCTCATGAATGATTAGATCATAATCCATGGATTACATGTCAATATCCCCAATGTTTTCCTTTAGTATGTTGTCAAACAGTTTGAACATTATAATTCCCTATAATAGCATCAAAATTTTTGATCTCTAGAAACAAAAAATTAACACCATCAGCATTCTAATAAATTAATTCATTACTAACTAATTGAAAATCCCCATGCCCTACAACAAGAGTACTATCAAAGTACCCTTAAATTCCACCTTCATAATTATTTTCAAACACATTAGAGAGAAATTGTTTCTTAACTCATTTCAATAATGAATTAAATTCATTACCATTAATGTAACAATGCTCACAAAAAATCTGCCTCCTATAGCTTGAACGATCAAGCGTGATTACACTACATTCTAAGAATAATTTTGGAAACATTTTGTAAATGGTCTTTAATTCGAACCCCTCATCATCTGTAGATAGAAACACTCGACCAACCCATATTTTACTCACATCAATCTCAACCATAGACCTTGAAAAGATCTCATACTTTTCATCTTTAGTATCCTTGTCCCTCTTGATGGGAAGACCTAAAGATATAGCTATGTCATGAATAATTCTTGGATGCCAAATCATCCAATTAAGTCCATAATAATTATCCCAAACATTCACAAAAGCACAATCTGCAGTCATCAGATCAAATTTTCTCTCCTATTTCATAATATGAAGAATACTAGGCTTTATGGAAATATATATAAAGCCCCATGCCTATGAATTCAGCACCACAAAAGGGAAAACAATGTGAAATGACCCACATCCAAGTAAAACACATCGCCAATTGGAGAATATCCAAATCCCTAATATACGATCAACCAAATCATTACCCTTTAGTGGAATAGAACCCCAAGTTAGTATAAGTACTACAAAAATGGAATTATTAACAAATTCAAGACTCTAAGACACCGCAGTCTGATCTACTTTAACATGGGTAGCACATTTCTTAATAAAAATGCTGAAGGCACCAATCCTTTATATTTAGAAAAAGAGAACATAACTGCACATTCTTCACACACTTATGACTCCTCGCAAATGTGATTTCTTGAAATCAATTTAGTATTGAGGGAATTGTAAGCTTCAAATCACCCTTTTTTGAGAAATAGATCTTACATCAAACAGGAATGAATATGATGCAGAGAAACCTAATCACCATATATGGGAGATAAATTCTATCTAAACTCATAAATCCAATATTTATATTTAATTTTATATTATATTTTCACCCTTATATTTTTTTATTTTAACCACCCATAAATCCTTTTTAAAATTTTCATGATATCAATGTTTCATACATTTTAGATGTTAGGAAATTTATTATTGAACATTAAATAACACATAAATGAAGAATGAATTATATTTTAAAACATATACCATTTAAATGGATTATGATAATATTTTTCTAAAATTTAAATCATTTAATAAAAATTGGTTATTATAAAGTATTATTATATCAATTTTTAAACTATTCATAAAATTTCCCTTTGAATAAAAATTTATAGTAATTGAAATATAATATAAAAATTTATAACATATCTAATAAATTATATTCTTATATAATCTTTTTATGAAAATATAAATCACTAAAAGATTACTCTTGGTTTTTTTATAAATTTTTTTCTTGATTTTTTCTACTTTCATGAGAACTATGTATGTGTTTCATATGCATTTAATGAAATTATTTCATCATAAAAATTTTAAAATAAATTAACATGATAAAAAATTATTTATCATTAAAATAAAAATTTATAAATGGACGAATGTTTTTTTATCCCAAAAAAATATTGTTGATATTAAAACACAAAATCTTACATTTTTAACTTTATATTTAAATAAAATAATATCAACCTTATTTAAAAGAAATGTGGTCAGAAATTCTGGTTGATTAAGGATTAAATATACTCATATAATTAAATATAGTTAATTGTTGGTTTTATTTTGATAACTTATCATGTTATCTTTATCCTTAACTACAAGATTAACCATTAACACTGTGAAAAATATTTTACCATAGTTACTAATAATAATAAAAAATAAAAGGGATCTATTTAAATAATATTAAAAATCAACAATATATTTTGTATTATTCAATATATATAGTTTAATAAATAAATTAAAAATTAAATGACAAAATGTAGCAAAAAGTAGTTTTTCTAAAATTGCATTTTTAAACCCAAAAATGAACGTACACCAGTATTATGTATAATAAATATTCGTATGTAATTAATTAGATTATTTATCATGATATAAATTTATACTAATTGAAGATTCAATTTTAATAGTGATGGGAATTTTTAATAAAAATAAATGATGCTTTTTCCAAAATTGATATTTTTCACTATTTACTAAAAAAATATCTATTTTGAAAAACCAAAAAATCACACCCTATGATAATTTTAAAATGATGAATTAATAAAATGAAGTTAATTTTTTCAAAATAATTCCTTCAATGTTATAGAAATTAATTATAATATTTGGTTAAACGAGGGAATACAAACTATTTTTAAAGAAAACGTATTTATGAAACATAAATTGGCTTTACTTAAAATATGATTACTTTTTATTTTACATTACCTAATGTATTTTCATTATATATAACCAGTATATATATTTTTAATAATGTGACTATTATTTTTCATACCACCAAATTTAATTTCTAGGTTATAACATTGAAGTATAAATAATAATATCTTAATATTGTATTATAGTTTGTTTAAACCTAGGGATTCATATAAGAGAATCTATGAAATAAATTTAAATTTATTGAAATGGACATATATTCTAAAATATCTAGGTAATATAGTATATACCCAATTTAAGCGTAAATTGACTGGGACTTGGTGGTCATCCTTCACCTCCTAAAGTTTGAGGCACCATCTCTATAAAACCCAACATTATAATTGGTCACCAATAAAAAAACATAAGTTCTTGATAAATATAAATCATGCCAAGATACCCAACCAAATGGGAGGTATAATACATATTCAACTTCCCCACACATAGCCCAACTTGAAAAACTCTCAATCAAGCCAAGATACACAACAAAATGGGAGGTATAAAACTTATTCAACTCCATCTTTATTTTTTCTTTGTGCAACAACCAACTGCACTAAAACATCTTCAATCTTCTTGGCTAGAATCACATACTCTGTTGTGATTATTCAGGAAATGAAGATTGGTTCACAGGGCTTCATCTGAATTAAACTGGACTAAATACTTGTATACTTCAGTTGGGAATACTATATTCTTCTTTTTATTCTCTTATTTATATGCCTAAAACCTATAAGCTTTACACTTTTCTTCTTCTGCATCTTCAATGAAAACCCAGCTGCACTAAAACCTTCTCTTCTTCACACGTTCTCTTTACGTACAAAACCATCTACACTAAGCAGTTCTTCTTATTCTTCTTCTTGCTAGAATGACTTGTTATCTTTGTGATTGTTAAAAAAATGATGTCAAGATCAACTTAGAAACATCACAGTTTATAAGAAGCTGGTAAGAACTTGCAGAGTAACTCATAGCTTGCATTCCAATAATGAATTACACGCCACCCTACTTGCACACCTCCCTTCTTGCACACCACTTACTGGCGTGACACTCAGCTTGCACGCCACCTGCATGCACACCACTAACTACTTGTGTGCCACTATTTTGCATAGCTCACAACATGCACTCCACCTTTAGATGTATACATAACACACTTCTTTAACACACCTCCCTGCTTGTGCGCCTCTGAAAACTGGCACACCCCTTCTTATTGTGCACCAATCTTCTTGCGTGAGACCCTACTTTCATGCCTTATCAATATCCCTCAACATGTGTTCCACTTCATCTTTCACGCAAGTTTCCACTACTTGTGAATCATAGCTCAAATTTTCACTTAAGTTTTGACCGATAAAAAATGAGGAGGCTAGTCTCCTAGTTATAAGAATTTTTGTGACTTTCACACCACATACACTTGCGCGTCATTCCTACTTTCATGCCTCTCCAGCACTTGTGTGCCGCTCCATCACTTGCACGCCGCTCCATCACTAGCATGTCTCATTCTTTCCTTTGTCATATATTGATAGGCTGAAGTTGAAATATGACATTCTTCAACATAAAATCTCATGCCACTTATACTTGCGTGCCAATATTTGACTTGCGTGAAAATCGTTAACTTTCATGAAACTTTATATCCATTGTCATATTTTGATGTGATGGTCTTGAAATGTGACTTGAGCACAACATACACTTGCGCGCCACATATACTTGCACACCACACTTGCACACCACTTTTGACTTGCGCTCCACATTCATTCCCTTTACAAAAACACTTCATTCCACCATGTATCCTTCATAAGGCTTACATCATATGTTTTCCAAACTTATGATATTTGTGAAATACAAATCAGCAAAGCATCATCAACATTTTGGCCATTCTCATAGTTCCAAGCCCATGCACTACTTCATGTCCTCTCATCATATTCAAAAATCATCATTATTTCTTCTTATACACTTTGGAATATGAATTCCAAAGTAATTCTTAATCCTCACTTCAATTACTCGATTCCTTTTTGGAGTGTTAATTCCAAAGAACTACAATCATCTCTCTTTATCCAAAAGTGGAGGCTTGGGGATTCTTCAAATGGCTTCAATGTTGTAGATGATGTATCACCATTGATACATGTATTTTGAACATTAATAATAGTGAAATGATCATCTGATTTTAATGAAATGTGCAATGTATGACCATAGTATAATGCCAAGACCTTCTACACACTCTCTTCTTCTTCATCCATTATTCTCTATATCATGAACATCATATGATTATTTTCTTCAAGTAAGCTCTTTCATGGTTCTCATGCAATCATAAATCATTTCATGGTCTTATTAAAATCCCTATTCTTCTTCAATCATCCTAATATGTATGATACTTCACCATTCATCATTGTTGTAAATAATGTGTGGCCTTAGACACAAGTTCTTTGAACTTATGATCAGTTCAACAATCATCTGAATTTAATCTTCTTAGAGAATTTCTCAAGTATGACATCCAATACTATGATTCCATAACAATTGTCTAGGTAACCACATTTCATCCAATATCTATTAAATTTTTAGTCCTTATTCATCCCCTTCTTCATTTGGACGAGTATTGACAACGGTTGACAACAAAGAAAATCTTCATACACAAAGTAGTCCCATCAAATTCATTAATAAATAAATATTTTTATTGAATTAATTAATTAATATTAGTTAAAGAATAGTTAATATGTCATTTCTCATTAGATAGCTAACTCAACCAATCATTCCTCCTTAGTGTTTATTAGAAGTTGGATAATTCTAATTTATTTACATAAATTAATAAGAAAAAATTATTTTTTGACAATTGTATTAATAATATATTTACTTAAAATATATAATTAATAATAATTAAAAATAAATCTAACTTTTATTTTCATGAATAAATGGTGAATTAATATTTATGTCTAACCAAGCATGAATAATTAGTTTACCACATATAAGAATAATAATTATAATAATCGGTCGATTACATTTATCACTACAGAACACAATATTAGATGAAAAATGAAGTAAATTTGTAGGCATGGGGACATAACCTCGTGGCATTCCCCTCACCCACAAACCCTTACCACCCCACTACCAAGGGTGGGGCCATAATTGAAAAAATATTTATTCAACTTTATAAATTCATATATAATTTAACTGGGGTTTTGGAAGCATGTATTCTTTGTCCCTCTAGGATCCTTTCTTAATGAAATTAGGTGTTCCCGCATTATTTCAATGGTCGGAATCTATAAACACTCCAAGACAACCCTAGAGAAAGAATATATATTTTTAATGAAATAATACCTCATATGAATATACACAATGTAATATAATAGCTTTATCTCATTATCTCTAATCACGAAAGTTGTATACTATTGTGAACAACTTATGAGATTTTTTATTATTTCCATAAATTTTCTAGAAAGGATTTTTAAAAAAGAACAACTTGTAAATATATATAATCATGTAGTTCTATATTTATTAATTTGAATGAGATATCAACTAATATTAAATAAATATATTTACAAATCCTTCATCACATTATTCTTTAATGAAATATCAGTTGTTACATGCTAAATGTCTCTTTCCTCATCCTAATCATACGTTTTCATGGTTTTCATCAATAAATCAATGTATAAAAGTCATTATATGTGTTAATAAATACTTAAATGTCAATATAATAGTATGAAAGTTTATAAATTAGAATATCCAATGATACAAACACAAGTGGTTTTTAGAATGGTTGGTCAATTTGGTATAACCTACTTCTCTTAAGGATTACTATGAGAGAAAATCATGAAGAAAGTATCAAAGTATTATAAGTATCCTATCACTAATATACTATGTCAAGTATATACCATTAAATAATATCATTTTTCAATATAACATGTATTTACGAATACTGTTATTTCACTTATATGTATCATAATAATGGGGAAATAATATAACCATTATGAGAAACATCTACATCTAGGATGTTATCACATAAAATGTTATAAATAATAAAAAAAATATCACAATATATGAACATTATTAATGTTTAAAAACATTAATATAGATATCTATAATGCGCATAAAATATGGTTCTAGGGAACTGACTCCAATAGACACCAACTTTCTCTAGAGCAAGATGCTGACAACTCTTAGTTTGATATATCTCATATGATTATCATACAAATTCTGAGAGAATGATTTAGTCCATTGGTAATCATATTCTCTTATATAGAATCTATTCTCACTGTAAAACCAACCCTTTGTGAAAAATCACTTAATAGATGACATTTAAAATTGTTTTGTGTCATTATTTGATGCTTATTATTTTCATTTGAAAGATCCACCACTTTATTATTATCAAAATATAATTTGATAGTTTCTTTATTGGTGGGCACCACATAATTCTCTAAGATTATGTTTTATATCCACACTAATTACGTAGCTTTATAAGAATACAAATAGTAATCAGATTATTCTATTTTATTGATGATAACTAGTTGATTTAAATAATTCTTTGTCACTAATCATTCATTGAAATGAAATAGATATCCCAATAGTTACTTCAATTCAATATGATCTGTCTGAATGATATAATCTATATATACCTAGAAGAATAACTCATTGTATAATACTACGGTAATATCTTTAGTATGCATAAGATAATTAAGGATAAACAAAAAAAATTAAAACATAGTTCACTTTGATCATCTAGAAATTTTCTTACCTTGGTCAAGCTGGTAGAAATATGAATCCTTAGACAAAACATGTCATAAATGATTGATACTATCACATGGGTTTATGAAATATTACTCGTATTATCTCTAGACTATTATGTTAGAGTTCACATATTCTTGGAATGATACATACCATGACTTATTGGAACTAATCCCCTACTGAATTATTATATACCAAATCTCTTCATTACCTCGTTAATGTATGTACCCTGACATAACCAATGTATCCTCTTGGATTTATAATGAATGGTATTTTTCCCAATATTTTAGGGCTCTTGGACTATGGCCTTCACGGGAAATCAATTTTTGAACTAGTACTTAACCAACAACAAGTCAGTTTTTACAATTTACAATAAAAAAATATGTCACTGAAATATATTACATGTAAAACAACCACATTTTGACTAAACAACTTGTAGACACATGACTCATATTTATTGATTATGAAACCAAATTCTATTAGGTATTCCTAAAAAAACATCAATGACCTAAATTTGGGATTTAGACTATAAATGTTCCTATACAACTTCTATACATAATTAGAGTTAATTAGATTCAAAAACTTTTCTAATTGTGTTATATAGATATCTTCTTCAATTTTCCCATTATGGAAAGATGTTTTGAAATACATCATCCAAATTTCATAGTAGTGGAATGTTTCTATATCATGTAAACTTTTCAAGGATTTAAACATGGAAAATAAATAAAAGGTTTTGTCATAGTCTATTAGTAATGGCCCGGAACCACCTGGTATATTACTTTGCCAAAACACGGCTCCACCGAAATGGTGGCACCAGTTACGAGGGATCCGGTTACTAAGGCATCGGTTACAGGGGAACCAGTTATGGTGGCACCATGACGGTCACACACCGGTCATGGTGGCACCGGTGTTGGTGGCACCATGTCCTCACCTTCTAGTTCCCGACCATTCTGCTCCCACAACAGATCTTTTGACGTAAATATGATTTCACTCCCTCTTTCAAGACATTTAAAGCCCACAAATAATATCTAAAATCCCCCCAAGAGTCAGGTAATCCTAAACGTGTGGTATTTCCTCAGTGTCACACCCTTCCTTGTACCTTCCAGATCTGCCCCTGTTATGCATTCCATTATGATTAAATAAAGCTGTATAACGCATAGCCGTTATGACCACCCCTCCAAGGAGAATTGTTAAATCTCAATTAATTCCATCATGCGTAACTGCCCAACCATGTGGGGAACCGCGATCCGACTTTAAATCCATTAAAATTTCCATATCCCATAACAATGGGATATCATCTTTATATCGCACGAGAATTCCTTCTTCTTCCTCTTGGATGGTATCCTTTTCTTCTTGGTGCGTTTGGAGTTCCCATTCCCGAGGCAAGTGGTGCGCTAGTGTCGAAGCCTTTCTGCTCACCCTTGGAGTCCCCAACGTTCCTCCCCTGCAAGTCACGCATCCCCATTTCTTAGTGCCCGTAGAATAACTTTGATCCATGATCAACCATGTAGGGTTTTTCTTTCGACTCTCCTTACTGTGTATCATGCGGGGTGGGTACAATGCTGTTTCAGGGAGAATGGATGAAACAAAACCTTAACAAAGATAATAAAAATACTGTTAAAGAAGGATGTGGTGATTTTGTCAATTTTGTTGTACTCTTTTATATTGCTATATGTTGTGAACTGTATGGGCTTTTTCTCACTGAAAATAAGGGTCGTTGGTGGTCTTTTATTATGCACTAATGAATGTTTATCTTCTATGATGATTAAATAACTGTAATATGGAAATTGGTTAATCACCTAAAATCGATTGGTTAACTGGATACCTAGTGAACATAAATCCTTTTGTGTTCACCCCGGTTAACCAAGAGAAAGAAGTAACTAAGGAATGATGTGCTTGAACCTGGAAGTTTCCCTACTCCATTTTTGTACTAGTTGTGTTTTTCTGTTTGATGCTTATGGGGTGATGTGGATGGGGATGGGATCCTCTGTTGTGGAAAGGTTGTTGGATGTGAATCTAAAGATTTTTAGGGCTGTATCTCGAGGCTTGGTTTGGTTACAGTACTTTGAGGGATCTCATTTATCCCTTCGTTGTTGTGACTTCACCAGAGAACAGGGTGTGAATGCTTAAATTATTTTTTGGTTGTCTCTCGTTCTATATCTTGTGGTTATGCCATTTAGTTTCAAAGTAATGCAGAATTCTCATAGGTGGGATCACTTGAACATTAAAGCAAGAATGTTTTAAATGGGGAACTGGTTTTGGGAATGATTTGTGACTTGGTCGTGAGTGATGTGAC
This sequence comes from Viscum album, assembly GCA_963277665.1. Taxonomy (NCBI): domain Eukaryota; kingdom Viridiplantae; phylum Streptophyta; class Magnoliopsida; order Santalales; family Viscaceae; genus Viscum; species Viscum album. Next base: position 736,866,163 of record OY728146.1, on the reverse strand, counting down.
TTTGTTTTATGAAAGAATAGTAACGTGGATGTTTGTGCTTAGGTTGGATTTGGAAACCCTAGGTTAGGATGAGTTCGTGTTACATATACTTATAATTTTAGTTCTTATGTTTCTTATTCTCACCCCACCCAAGTTGAGCACTTAGTGCCGAACACCCCCATTTCATGGGTGACGGTGTTTTTCCCAACACTCCTATGAGTGGAGGGTTGTTAACTCCTTTTCTACTACCCTTCTCGAATAGACCAAGACTCTTCGGGCAGATTGTGATGGCCTGAGGTCCATTATAGACCATGATGCTTCAGGCAGGGTAGTTATGGTGGTTGACCCAGGTGTGTGTGGCCAGGTTGTTTCCCAAGAGTCTTTGGGATGAGGCCCAGGTGTCTGCGAAAGTGGAAGTAGTTGTTCTGGCCCAGGTGTTTGTGGGCGTGGTTACAGGTGGTTTTTGTGGCCCATGTATTTTTAGGGGAGATGTGTGGTAGTGATGGCCCAAGTGTGTGCGGGCGGGGAGTGGTAGTGGTACTGCTGTGAGAATGGCGGGAGAGGTTGGATGCATAGGATGCCTTCAATAACCAGTGGGAATGTGGGTAGGGGTACCCAAATATCGATGTGTTGTTACTATACATTAATTGACTTGTGTTATTTGAGGAGTGTTACTTGGCGAGGATTGGGTGGATAGTTTTTCCTTATTATGTACTTTGGTTATCTCATTTCTCAAAGGGCATTAGAATGCCTCCCGACTTGTGTACGAGAGTCTTTGGTTTTCCCTACTGAGTATACTTGTATGCTCACCCTATGTATATAAAACTGATTTCATGTATCTAGAAAGACTTCAGGGATCATGTCGAGTCGTACTAGCTCGGACGTTGGGACCGTTGAAGTTGTTTTTCTTTCTTCGGTACTTTACCTTTATAGTATCCTTGTAATTTGTGGTTTTTAATTTTGTAACATACAAATGAGAATGCTTTTCTTTGGACTTCCTTTACCCCCACCAATTTTACTATTTTTGGGATTTACTATCTTATCAATCCATCATATTAAATAAAAAGGGTAACACCTTCCATATTGTGTGTGATTCTATCCCCTTGGTGATAGTCACCACTCCGGGACTTGCTTAAGACGGGTCTCGGGGGTCATCATACCTCATTCAACTTGAAGAAGGAAGGGTCTGGAAATCTGGTGTCCCTTGTCTCGTCTTGGTGAAGGCAGGTCATGACAGAATGGTATCAGAGGAGTGAGGTTGAGAGATATGATGGAGTCTGTGGTTAGGCATAGTGAGGATTGCATTGGATGGTAGCGAAACAGTGTTGGGTGATCGTGGTGCATGAAATAGGCCAGGGAAGGCCGTCTAGGACATGGGATTTAGGGCCCCCCGTGATCCGATGCAAAGACTCTAGGCCAACCGAACGACAAAGTGAGGCTGCACTGATTGTAGGGTAGAGACCCTAGGGAAGGTACATGCATCATAATGACTTGTGTTCTTATGTTTCATTGGTATTTTTGGATTTAAAATGAATAAGAAGTCTATGAAAATTTAAAATCAATATTCTACACTACTCTGGCTTAGGCATTCCTTGTTTTCCATGTAGCTATGGCACCTAGGAGACCACCACAAGTAGTACGCACGATCGAGGCCCAGGTGGTTGACTTGGATGATTTATAGAGGGTTGACTGAGAGGAGGAGGACGATTAGTGGCAGAAGATGCTTTGTGCCTTTCAGCGGCAGACCCTCGTGAAGTACGAGGGTAGCATCTCTGGGGTGGAGATAGAGAGATGGATAGAGAAGATATTGATAGCTTTTAGCTTGATCCAAGCTCCGACGAAATACTGGGTTCCTCCAGATGTAATTTAGATGTGGGGAGCAGCGTGCCAGTGGTGGACGATTTATCTTGGGGAGAAGAGGGAGGCTAAGGTTACATGGGTTGAATTCGATAAGGAGTTCCACGAAGAATTCCTCTATTCCACGATAAATGTTGAGAAGTGGCAGGAACTACTCTCCATCCAGCAGTGGAGTATGTCAGCAAGAGATTTGGGGATCAAGTTCAAGGATCTCCTTCACTTTTCTCCTGACCTCTTTCCGAATAAGGTGTATCGGGCGAGACGTTTGGAGGAGGCACTTCGACCTTCTATCCAGTATGCTATTACTCCCTTCACCCTACAGACGTACGTAGAGGTCTAGAAGAAAACTGAAGTTGTAGAGAGGATGCACACGTTGGGAGGTGTATCACGAGAGGGAATCAAGTTGGGCTCATCGATGGGAAGGTCATCAGCAGTATGCCTCCAGCATAAGGGCCCTCTAGGATCCGGGCAATAAGGAGCAGGCCCCAGAAGTTCTGATTCCGATCTCCCAGTCATTACCCTTTCCTTTCGGGCCCATGACCGAGATGCTTCATCGGTGACGGCCATGGGCACCTTCGGAATCAGTGCTCGGACATAGTACATTACAATGGGGGTGGGCCAGTGCAGCACCCGCCACAGCCGCAACAATTTCCAGCCAGGCCCTTTCAGTAGCAGTAGCAGGGACAGCGAACTTCCACTCCTCCAAGGGAAAACGTCGCCAGAAGAGGCTGACCTCCTAGCGCTCCTCAGGGACCTCGACCAGGGCACGGTTGGGGAGGCGGCCAATAGCCGAGGGGCAGGGGAGCTGGGTGTGGGCAGTTACACGCCGCAGAGGTAGCATCTCTAGTTGGGTCGGAAGTCGTTCGAGATACAATCAGCTTATTTAGTACTCTTTCCTATGCTTTTTTCGATACAGGATCTTAGCACTCCTTTGTTACACCTAGTCTGGCCTATGATCTGGGTTTAGATGCTGAGAGACTTCCAGCTCCCCTGGTGCTAAGAATTTTAGTCAGGGGTCAGACAGACTTGTTTTATGTTTTCTGAGGGTGTAGATTGATGATAGGGGCACATCAGTCTAGAAGGGATCTTCTACTATTGAAGATACAACCATACGATTTCATCCTAGGAATTGAATGACTGTTCTCTGTATGTACCATCATTTACTGCTTCCGAGGAAGGGTCGTGTTTTCATATTTAGGCGGAAGACGTGTAACTTTCATCATTGAGCGGGGTTTCCAGAAAAGCAGCAGGTGAGAGGAGCCCCTCCTTTCCTTATTATTTGAACTATTAGTGGAGTCGGTGGATGTAGAAATGGTGGAAGTCCTAGGTATCATTAGTGGGTTTATGTACGTCTTCCCTGAAGTGGTGGCGACTCTACCCCCTTGATGTGATGTTGAGTTCGGGATAGACTTTCACCCTGGTGCCCATCCAATTTCAATGGATCCCAAACAAATGGAACCTTCTAAGTTGCGTGAGTTTTGGATTCATATTGAATATCTGATGGAGAAGGGTTTTGTTTGACCAAGTGCGTCACCATGGGGTGCTCCAGTCTTGTTCGTAAGGAAGGAATATCGTGGTCTGAGGCTGTGCATAGACTAGAAGAGACTGAACCAGGTAACGGCCAAGAACCGATACCCCCTACGGATGATTGACAATCTCTTTGACTAGGTAAGGGGAGTATGTTGGTTCTCTATGATCGATATGTGGTCTGGCTATCACTAGTTGAGGGTGAAGGAAGGTGACATCTCAAATACTACCTTCAGATGTAGGTATGGAAACGTTGAGTTTGTAGTCATGTTGTTCGGAGTTACAAATGCACCAGCTGTGTTCGTGGGACTCATGAACTCCATCTTACGGGAATACCTGGATCAGTTCATAGTCATGTTTATTGACGAAATCCTGATCTACTCAAGATCAGAGGAGGATCATGCTGAGAACCTAATAACAGTTTTAGAGGTCCTCCAACAACACCAGCTCCCTGGGAAGTTGTCCAAGTTCAAGTTTTGGACGCGAGAAGTGCACTTCCTTGGGAACATGGTGTCCGAGAAGGTAATAGCGGAGGACCCATTAAAGGTATAGGTGGTTGTCTCTTGGGAAGCGCCCAAGAATGTGGCAGAATTTTGTAGATTCCTTGGACTAGCATACTACTATCGGAGGTTTATTCCCAACTTCTCCCGAGTTGCAGCACCTTTGATAGCCTTGCCATGAAGGACTAGGCTTTCATGTGGAATGAGAAGTGTGAGTCAGCCTTCATATATATGAAGGAGTAGCTGGTAAGTGCCCCAGGGCTGAGGTTTCCAGAAGAAGGGGCTGTGTATGAGGTGTTCTATTATGCTTCAGGGAAAGGCCTCAGGTGTGTGTTGATGAAATGAAAAGGAGTGATCTCTTATGGGTCTAGAAAATTACATCCTCATGAGTGTAATTATGCCACCCACGATCTGATGCTTGCAGAGGTCGTGTTTTCACTAAAGTTGTGGCGGCATTACCTCATCGGGGAGCACTTTTTGGTATTCACAGATCACAAAATCTTGAAGTATATCTTCTCCCAGTAGGACCTAAACTTATGGCAGTGAAGGTGGATGGAGTTCCTTCAGGACTACAACTTCTATATTTCCTACACCTCATGAAGAGGGAATGTGTTGTCTGATACTTAGAGCAGGAAGTCGTAGAAGGATGCGGTTCGAGAGTCGGTAGATGCTTGGAAGGCGATGGAGGAGTTGGGTACAATGCACCTAGATAAAAGGATGGATGGTGGTAGAGGTTTCCAGTATCAGATGATAGTTTAGTCTTCTCTATTATGGCAGGTATAGGAGTCTCAATGGGGAGAATGAGAAAGTGATGTGATGTGTGATTGGGTTAACCAAGGTGATGCACCGGAAGGGTGGATGGAGGATGGTCAGAATCAGATGCTTTTCCAAGGGATGTTTTTTGTTCTAGAGGTGATGCGTGAGAGAGTTTGTCACGACCCCCTCCCCAAAAAGTGTACCCCTCCTGGGCCGGCAATGTGAGAAGGGAGATAATAACCCCCGAGTCCCACCTCCAGTAGGCCCCGGGTTGGCGACTAGCACCGGGGGTATAATAAACGTACAAATGGGAGGCATTTCCCTCTAAGAGAACACATGCAGAAGAGAGAGATAGAATAGACTCCAATCAACTCCAACTTAGAACTGAGATATAAAAGGAAACCAATTACATATATGAAATGTCATGCAAAAGTACTATAACTGAAATGGGAAACTCAAAGTACCCAAAAGAAAGTGAAACAGTAGCAGCCACAAGCCCAAACAACTCCTCCTCCAACCACAAGCTAGTAGTAACCAGCTTGATCTCCAACCTGCTCCAAGTGACCTGAAAATTTTTTTATATATACATAGGGTTAGTATAACATTATACTCAGTAGGATCCTCCTCAAGCCTCTCGTGCAAAAGTAAAGAAAGCATGCTAAAGCCCAATGAACAATAAGTGAAACTAACTCGTTATCTAAATAGGTATACTAAGTTCCCAAACTTACCATGGATACTATCAACAAGTAATGCATACAAGAATATATTATATAGTAAATAATATCAAGGGTACCCTGCTACTACTTCCCCAATGGTTTGCCGCTTTTCCCCAACGACATACGTCCTGTGCATCTCTCTCCAAAGGCTTGCCCGCAGACACATGGGCTAAGCTCCACAATCTGCACCTCGTGCACCACAAAGGCTTGCCCACAGACACCAGGGCGAAGCACCACACCGTCCTCACAACCAAAAGTAACCAGGTAATTTATGGGAGCCACCACAGTTCGCATAATGTGTATCATACGTTGGGTATAATACCTCAAGCCATTACAGCCCATACCCCGAGTAAGGATCCTCAAGCCATTATAGAGTATACATGTTACACCTATAGTAGTCTATAGGATACTATATCCAGAATATATGTGTGTGAAATAACCACAAGACATTAAATCCCTCTACACACATATATGGGTAAAGCTAACCAATGTGCCTACCATCATAATGATCTACCAAGAGAAGAGAGCGGGGCCAAAGGGGGTAGTCAGCCATTCAACCTCCCATCAGAATGTTGGGGAAAACACCCCCCCAGGGCTCAGAATCCCAGGGGTGTCAGTTTCCCTTACCGACAGGGTGGAGTAGCGTATAGAAACACAAAAAGTACAGAATATATATGTAACTGACATCCACACTATGGGCATTACCTAGTCTTATATACAACTGCAGCTAACGTCTCTCAGACTCCAGGCTGCTACTTCAAAGACTAGATATCCAATAAGCACACAAACATTTGAAGAGATTTATTAGATTACTCCATTCTCATTTTATCAGTTCCACTGTACGTTAATTTAATTCTTTAAACATTAATTAAGAATGAACAATTCCACATTAAAATAAATTGGCATCACATTCAACAACTGCTCCATTTTAGGATTCACATCACTATTAAATTCCAGTTTCTCCATCCCCGTGGATTATCACCATTTAAACAAACTTTCATTATGGAATTACTTTCCCATATTCCCAGGCATTCTAGAAAAGCATCCTATGCTACTAAACACAAAGGGGCTCAACACGGCGAGTAGATATACTACCCGTCGAGTCTTTGTCGCCTATAGCAACAGCATAGACCCATCCTCCATTGAGAGGCTAAACACAGAAAGCACGTGGCATACCCCGCGTGTCTTCGCCTCCTTCGGAAAGAGGGTAAGCAAGACCAACTGCCTTGAGCAGTGGGGAAAAGTAAAGCAGATAAACAACCAAACCAAACCACCAACATCAAACCATCACATTCATCTCATACCATCATCCTTGGTGTCCTCCCCGACACCCACATGCATAAACCGATGCATCTCGCCACACTAAGTGTCATCCACTGCCACAACCACAAGTCCCCATGCCTCCACATATCACAAAATCCATCCAGGCTCACATCATAGCACAAGAAGTGGAAAAACAACAATCACAACCATGGGATCTTGACCCTTTAGCGTACAACAGGGTAACTCAGAACCCCTTTAGAAATTCCCACATAATCTGTTCTTTAATCCATATTGAATTGGCAGATTTGTTATTCATAGGTTCGAATCACGGACACCTAATCAGTAAGCTATCACAATTAAATATCCATGCTTCCTTCACTAATTTGATTATCCTCAAATTAGAACAACTAAACAATGGCAATAACCAGATTAATTTACATGCCTCTTTATCTTTAGCCAATTAATTAACAATTAATTCCGGCTTTACATTCATTATCAATTTTTATCATGAACGAACAAAAAATAAAAGAAAACATAGATATCACTATATCTGGGAAAACTTGAGGCAAACCATTATCATGGTATAAAGCAACAACATGCGATCAACCAATTCTTTTAATCCGATTCAAGTATTTAATTAGGTCAATTTTATTGTGATCCAAAGGGATAAATCATGCTAATTCTACGATTGCACATATACAATTATAGAAGCCATGAATCCCCTACATCGAAGGGTTCTTGACGTCCTTTATCCACACAACGGGCCACAATCCTTCTCTCGCGACAACTTATATGGAAGAATGATCGACACAACTTGGTTGCAACAAACAGAGCGGAACTGATCCGAGTAACGTTTGATTGTGGAACTCCTACGGGAATGATTGCAAGGATCTAACGTCTCGTAGATGAGAACCAGGAGGAAGAACAAAAAAGAATGATATCTTGTTCCTTTTAAAAAAATTAGAGAGGCGACGGTTTAAGATCCGATTTATTTTCCATTAAAAATGGATCGTATTAACCCACGCGGTTTGACCAAGTAAAAACATCTCAGCCTTAGGAATAATTAATATAGAATTTATGGCATTTGAATGAGTCTTAAAGTCCTTAAAATAAGGTTTTAAAAGTATTTTACATCAAAGATAATGTCAAATTTGCGAAGCTGGAAACACTGTTCACATACTCAAAAATTTGGCAAAGTATGGAATCAGTAGCTCTTATGAAGTCTGGAAACACTGTTCATTCGTGAAATTTGGCAAAGTATGGAATCGATAGCTCTTATGAAGTCTGGAAACACTGTTCATTCGTGAAATTTGGAAAAGTATGGAATCGATAGCTCTTATGAAGTCTTGAAACACTGTTCACTAGTGAAATTTGGGAAAGTATTGAATCAGTAGCTCTTATGAGGTCTGGAAACATTGTTCAAACGTGAAATTTGGCAAAGGAAAGAAAAGAAAACTGATAGAACCTTACCGTTAGAAACACAAGTCTACCGTTAGATCCTCGCCAATAGAACATTATTCAAGTCTATCGATAGAAGGTCACCGATAGAAATACTGTTCACAGAACAATAAATTTGGAAAAGTGTTAGCCGAGATACTGCTAGACTATGGCTACCGGTAGACCGAGCTACCGGTAGGCTGCGGCTACCTGTAGACCGAGCTACCAGTAGGCTGCGGCTACCGGTAGACCGAGCTACCGGTAGGCAGCGGCTACCGGTAGACCGAGCTACCGGTAGGCAGCGGCTAGGGGATAAGTCACCTTGACCTCCCAGAACACCTCCAACACCACATTTTCACAAAGTAGTGGACCGGAGAGGTCTGGGCCATTACATTAGATACCTCTCAAAACATTCTCATCCTCGAGAATTAAAAACCAACTCAGAGGAAAAGAGGGGTCCGAACAACCACCCCATAAGATACCTCTCAGGGGAAAACCACCATGAGTTGTTCGAAAGCTGGAACAAAACTACGACATCCGAGAATATGGAAACAAAAAATCCATATCCAAACAATTCTATCATAACATCACACAAAAGGTACATAAATGAAACATGGAAGGTATAACCATCAAGGAAACATCATTACATGAAAAGAGTTAAACATTAAACAACTCTCGGTACTGAGCACATATTTGTGACTCACGCTCCCAGGTACACTCCTCCATGCCACCATGTCGCCACAAGACATGAACTAATGGGATAGAATGCCCACGTAACACCTTCTCCTTGCGGTCTTGGATCTCTACAGGTCGCTCCTCGAAGGTTACATCATCATCAATTTCGATCTCTCCCCAATCAATAACATGAGATTCATCATGAAGGTAACGACAGAGCTATGATACATGGAAAACATCATGTATCTAACTCATCTGAGGGGGAAGTGCTACTTGATACGCCACAGCTCCAACACGAGCTAACACCTCAAAATGCCCAACAAACCGGGGAGAAAGCTTACTTCCACGACCAAACCTTCGCTGCTCACGACGGGGAGTCACCTTTAGAAACACATGATCTCCAAAATTAAACTCTAACGGTCACCTTATTTGATCAACATATGATTTCTGTCGATCCTGGGATGTCTTCATCTTCTCACGAATCACCTGAACCATCTCTGTTGTATTCTGCACTAGTTCTGGCCCGATAATTGCTGACTCTCTGACCCCAGTCCGGCACAATGGAGAACGGCATGGCCGACCATACAAAGCTTCAAACGGCGTCATACCGATGGTAGAGTGAAAAATATTATTGTATGCGAACTCTACAAAGGGTAAGTGCTTTGTCCATGAACCTCCAAAATCAAGAACACAAGAGCACAACATGTCTTCAAGAGTCTGGATGGTTCACTCTGTCTGACCATCTGTTTGAGGATGAAAAGCAGTTCTAAGGCACAGTTGAGAGCCAAAAGCATGCTGGAGACCTCCCCACACCCTGGAGGTAAAACAAGGATCGCGATCAGAAATGATCGTCCTAGGTACTCCATGGAGTCTCACCACCTCCTCTAGATACTGTCTTGACAGAACCTCCACTGAGATCGACTCCCTGATCACTATGAAATGGGCCGACTTTGTTAAATGATCCACTACCACCAATATAGCATCATGTCCTCCCGGAGCTCGAGTTAAACCTGTAACAAAGTCCATCGAGATGTCCTCCCACTTCCACTGAGGAATCTCTAAGTGCTGGAGAAGACCACCGGGAACACGGTGTTCGGCCTTCACCTTCTGGCAGACTAAACATTGAGACACACACTCAACAACCGTACGTTTCGGCCCAGGCCACCAAAACTGACTCCTCACGGATCGGTACATCTTTGTCACACCAGGATGTACTGCCAAGGGTGAACTATGGAACTCTCAGAGAACCGTCTCGCGCATTGCCAAGGGGACAAAAAGCATGCCATGATACAACACTCGGTGTTGTTCATCCTCCGACCAACCATCAGGGGCCTCACCACAAACAACTATGTCTCTCCAGACTTCCACCTCTAGATCAGCCAACTGAGACTCTTCCACCTTCTACATCAGGGATGACTGCACCGTCATCTGGAAAAGACAACCTCTACCCCCAACTTCTCCCATATCAAGATGCAAAGCTGATAGCTCTTCCATCACTCTCCAGGAATCACCAGATTCACGCACAACATCATTACGTTTCTTTCGGCTTAGTGCGTCAGCTACAACATTCCCTTTCCCAGGTGTATATGATATTTCAAAGTCGTATTCCTGCAAGAACTCCATCCACTGACGCTACCTCAAGTTCAAGTCACGTTGGGTGAAAACATACCTCAAACTCTTATGATCGGTGAAAACCACAAAGTGCTCACCAATGAGGTAATGTCTTCACAAATTTTGAGCAAACACCACGGCTGAAAACTCAAGATCATTGGTGGCATAGTTGTATTCATGGGGACGCAACTGCTGAGACCCATAAGAAACAACTGACCTCTGCTGCATGAGAACACACCCTAGCCCCAGTTGTGAAGCATCACAGAAAACATCAAACTGGACTCCCTCCGCTGGAAGACAAAGGACTGGGGCACTTACCAACTTCTCTTTTAGATACTCGAAAGTTTCCTGACACTAATCAGTCCATATGAACGCTTGATCCTTCCTGGTCAAAGCTGTCAGAGGAGTCGCAACTCGGGAGAAATTGGCTACAAACATCCTATAATATCCTGCGAGACCAAGGAAACTTCGCACCTCTGACACGGTCTTGGGGGCTACCCAAGACACTACTGCTTCTATCTTCGATGGATCCACAGCTACTCCCTATTGGGACACAACATTCCCTAAGAAACGTACTTCTCGAGCCCAGAACTCACACTTGGACAACATCACAAACAACTGATGTTGGCGAAGAACTCCCAAAATGGCTCGTAGATGCTCTGCGTGGTCTTCTTCAGATATGGAGTACACAAGGATGTCATCGATGAAAACCACAACAAACTTGTCCAGGAATTCACGGAACACAGCATTCATCAACCCCATGAAAATAGCTGGAGCATTCATCACGTCAAATGGCATTACAAAAAACTCATAATGCCCATGACAACAACGGAAAGCAGTCTTTGGGATATCCTCATCCTTTACACGCATTTGGTGATATCCTGACCGCAAGTCGATCTTGGAGAACCAACTTGCACCATTTAGTTGATCGAATAGGTCATCAATCCGTCGCAGAGGATATCGGTTCTTTATTGTCACTTTGTTTAATCGACGATAATCGACGCACAACTGCAAACTGCCATCAGCCTTTTTCACAAACAAAACTTGTGCACCCCAAGGTGACACACTTGGCTAAAAAAAACCACACTACAACAGACCATCAAGCTGAATACGTAGCTCTCATAACTCAGAAGTGGCCATCCTATACGGAGACATAGATACAGGAGACGCTCCTGGCTGTAACTCGATCCCAAACTCGATCTCTCGTCGAGGGGGTAAGGATACAACCTCTTCTGGAAAGACGTCAGGTTACTCCTCTACGATCCTAGGGAACGCCAACTGTTGAACCTCTGAAGAACTCAACATCATCCCAGCCATCATGGATGACAAGGGTGGAGCTCGTCTATGACTCATCCGAGGATCTCTCTCACCAACAAACACCACTTTCTCTCCATCTGCATCAAGGAAATCGACTTTCTTCCAGTATAAATCCACAACATCCTGCACCGAATACAACCAATCCATGCCGAGTATGACATCATATGGTTGTATTCGCAAACATAGGAAATCTCCCCAAGAGCGGTGTTGCCCCAACACTAGCTCACAGTCTCTACATACTTCAAACAAGTCAGCTCGACCTCCAACTGGTGTAGTCAACGCCAAGGGCACTGGAAGCATCTCTACCTCAAGTCCCAAAGCATGGACAAGGGTAGGTGATACGAAGGAGTGTGTTGCTCTTGAATCAAACAAGGCATACACCAGGGTAGAAAACAAGCAAAGGGTACCTCGAACAACATCTGGATCGCCTAGGACTAGCAACGCTAGAGCATGAAGCTGACCACGACCACCTCCACGGCCTCTCTGACCCGGATGACGACCACCACCACGGCCGCGCTCTGCTCTCTGAGGACGGGGAGCATCATGGGGTTGTCCTCTGCCTGCTCCATCTACCCTCAGGTGATCTAAAGTTGGTGTAACCTGCTGCTGCTGCCTCGGCTGGAACTGCCTCAACGGAGGAACCAGGAGTGGCGCGCCCGGTGCAAGATGACTGCTCGGAAAAGTCGGGCACTCCCACTGCTGATGACCACGACCACCACAAGAAAAACAAGCGCCTGGTCCATTGGCATAGGCCTGAGAGTTGCTGCCTCCGGTGAAACGAGATGGGAAGGGCTGGGACCTACCCCCAGGTGAACGGAAACTCTTCTGTCCTGAAAACCGGGAACCCCAGACCACATCTCTGCTTCGTGAGGAATCATGACGATCCCCTTCTCATGACGATCCGGTCCTAGACAAAGTCCTCTCAACAACCTCTGCCCTCGCCAGCACCTCAAGATATGTCTTCAGCATAAATGGGGTGACCTGGCACTGGATCTCTGGATGCAAAGCCTCCTTGAAATGCCTCACCCTGGCCTCATCATCTGGTAACAGGTCTGAAGCATATCATAGAAGATTCCTGAAATGGATTCCAAACTCTCAAACACTAGAGCTCCGCTGTCGAAGGGTGAGAAGCTCCTGGCGACTAGACACCTTCGTAGTCGATGATAGAAACTCGACTCTAAACCTGTCTTGAAACTCCTCCCATGAGATTGCTGACTCCTCATGATCAACGAGGAACAAGAACCACCACTACCTCGCTGATCCATGCAGCATCATCACAACCAAGGACACCCAGTGTTCCTTTCGAGCACGAATAGAGCTGAAGCCGATCTTAACCTCCTCTAACCAGTCTTCTGTGACTGCATCTGAAACGGAGCCCTCGTACTTCTGTAGACTCTGGCACTGAAACTCTCGAAGTGTCTTCCTCCAAGTGTCATCTTCGTCAACCTCTACTCGACGGTGATCTGCTGGAACAGCCTGCTGTGCATCTTGTGTGCAAACCTGACGAGGACGTCGACCTGGAGCCATACCTATAAAATAAGAACTGTTAGAACTCCTAAGCCTGGAATATGGAAGATTCACATTAATTAATTAATTGTTTTGTTTTATTAATTTCAGGTTACCTATCCCAAGGTCTACCCATTCAAACACAGGAGCAAAGAATAATGATGCATGATCCATTCCTAGGTCTCTACCCTGCAACTAGTATCACTTTGTTTTGTAGCCATCGTAAACTTAAAGGTCCGTGCAACAGATCATAGGGTCCCTGAATTCCTATGTCTCTGCCGGTCTCCAGTTTTTACCCCACTTGCTAAACATGAATGACATCGTTGCCCTACCATCCCATGCATCCTCACCTGTGCCTAACTCCAAACTCCATCCTATCCCTCAACCAGACCTCTGGTACCACTCTTTCACGACCCCCTCCCCACAAAGTGTACCCCTCCTGGGCCGGCAATGTGAGAAGGGAGATAATGACCCCCGAGTCCCGCCTCCAGTAGGCCCCGGTTTGGCGACTTGCACCGAGGGTATAATAAACATACAAATGGGAGGCATTTCCCTCTAAGAGAACACATGCAGAAGAGAGAGACAGAATAGACTCCAATCAACTCCAACTTAGAACTGAGATATAAAAGGAAACCAAGTACATATATGAAATGTCATGAAAAAGTACTACAACTAAAATGGGAAACTCAAAGTACCCAAAAGAAAGGGAAACGGCAGCAGTCACAAGACCGAACAACTCCTCCTCCAACCACAAGCTAGTAGTAACCAACTTCATCTCCAACCTGCTCCAAGTGACCTGAAAATGGTTTATATATACATAGGGTGAGTATAACAGTATACTCAGTTGGATCCTCCTCAAGCCTCTCGTGCAAAAGTAAAGAAAGCATGCTAAAGTCCAGTGAAAAACAAGTGAAACTAACTCGTTATCTAAATAGGTATACTAAGTTCCCAACCTCACCATGGATACTCTCTCCATGTAATGCATACAAGAATATAGTATATAGTATAGAATATGAAGGGTACCCCGCTACTACTTCCCCACTGGTTTGCCGCTTTTCCCCAATGACATACGTCCTGTGCATCTCTCTCCAAAGGCTTTCCCGTAGATACCTGGGCTAAGCTCCACAATCTGCACCTCGTGCACCACAAAGGCTTTCCCGCAGACACCTGGGCAAAGCACCACACCATCCTCACAACCAAAAGTAACCAGGTAATTTCCCGGAGCCACCACCGCTCGCATAACGTGTATCATACGTTGGGTATAATACCTCAAGCCATTACAGCCCATACCCCGAGTAAGGATCCTCAAGCCATTATAGCCTATACACGTTACACCTATAGTAGTCCATAGGATACTATATCCAGAATATATGTGTGTGAAATAACCACTAGCCATTACAACCATCTACATACATATATGGGTAAAGCTAACCACTATGCCTACCAGCACAACGATCTACCAAGAGAAGAGAGCGGGGCCAAAGGGGGTAGTCAGCCATTCAACCTCCCATCAGAATGTTGGGGAAAACACCCCACTAGGGATCAGAATCCCCTGGGTGTCAGTTACCCTTACCGACAGGGTGGAGTAGCGTATAGAAACACAAAAAGTACAGAATATATATGTAACTCACATCCACACTATGGGAATTACCTAGTATTAGATACAACTGTAGCCAACGTCTCTCAGACTCCAGGATTCTACTTCAAAGACTAGATATCCAATAATCACACAAACATTTGAAGAGCTTTATTAGATTACTCCATTCTCATTTGATCAGTTCCACTGTACGTTAATTTAATTCATTAAACATTAATTAAGAATGATCAATTCCACATTAAAATAAATTGCCATCACATTCAAAAACTTCTTCTTTTTTAGGATTCACATCACTATTAAATTCCAGTTTCTCCATCCCCGTGGATTATCACCATTTAAACAAACTTTAATTATGGAATTACTTTCCCATATTCCCAGGCATTCTAGAAAATAATCATATGCTACTAAAAACAAAGGGGCTCAACACGGCGAGTAGATATACTACTCGTCGAGTCTTTACCGCCTATAGCAAGAGCATAGACCCATCCTCCATCGAGAGGCTAATCACGGAAAGCACGTGGCATACCCCGCGTGTCTTCACCTCCTTCGGAAAGAGGATAAGTAAGACCAGCTGCCTTGAGCAGTGAGGAAAAGTAAAGCAGATAAACAACCAAACCAAACCACCAACATCATACCATCAAATTCATCTCATACAATCATCCTTGGTGTCCTCCCCGACACCCACATGCATAAACTGATGCATCTCGCCACACTAGGCGTCATTCGCTGCCACAACCACAAGTCCCCATGCCTCCACATATCACAACAGCCATCCAGGCTCACATCACAGCACAAGCAGCGGAAAAACAACAATCACAACCATGGTATCTTGAACCTTTAGCAAACAAGAGGGTAACTCAGAACCCCTTTAGAAATTCCCACATAATCTGTTCTTTAATCCATATTGAATTGGAAGATTTGTTATTCGTAGGTTCCAATCACGGACACCTAATCAGTAAGCTATCACAATTAAATAACCATGCTTCCTTCACTAATTTGATTATCCTCAAATTAGAACTACTACAACAACGACAATAACCAGATTAATTTACATGCCTCTTTATCTTAGGCCAATTAATTAACAACTAATTCCTGCTTTATGTTCATTATCAATTTCTATCATGAACGAACAAAAAATCAAAGAAAACATAGATATCACTATATTTAGGAAAAATGAGGCAAACCGTTATCATAGTATAATGAAACAACATGCGATCAACCAATTATTTTAATCCGGTTCAAGTATTTAATTAGGTCAATTTCATTGTGATCCAATGGGATAAATCATGCTAATTCTACGATTGCACATATACAATTAGAGAAGCCATGAATCCCCTACCTTGAAGAGTTCTTGACGTCCTTTATCCACACAATGGGCCACAATCCTTCTCTCGCGACAACATATATGGAAGAATGATCGACACAACTTGGTTGCATCAAATAGAGCGGAACTGATCAGAGTAACGTTTGATTGTGGAACTCCTACGGGAATGATTGCAAGGATCTAACGTCTCGTAAATGAGAACCAGGAGGAAGAACAACGAAGAATGATATCTTGTTCCTTTTAAAAAAATTAGAGAGGTGACGGTTTAAGATCCGATTTATTTTCCATTAAAAATGGATCGCATTAACCCACACGGTTTGACCAAGTAAAAACATACCGGCCTTAGGAATAATTAATATATAATTTATGGCCTTTGAATCGGTCCTAAAGTCCTTAAAATAATGTTTTAAAAGTATTTTACGTCAAAGAAAACGTCAAATTTGCGAAGCTGTAAACACTGTTCACATACTCAAAATTTTGGAAAAGTATGGAATCGGTAGCTCTTATGAAGTATGGAAACACTGTTCATTCGTGAAATTTGGCAATGTATGGAATCAGTAGCACTTATGAAGTCTGGAAACACTGTTCATTCGTGAAATTTGGAAAAAGTATGGAATCGGTAGCACTTATGAAGTCTGGAAACATTGTTCATTCGTGAAATTTGGCAAAGTATGGAATCAGTAGCTCTTATGAAGTCTGGAAACACTGTTCAAACGTGAAATTTGGAAGAGGAAAGAAAAGGTCACCAATAGAACCTTACTGATAGAAACACAAGTCTACCGTTAGATCCTCACCGATAGAACATTATTCCAGTCTACCGATAGAAGGTCACCGATTGAAATACTATTCATAGAACTAGAAATTTGGAAAAGTGTTAGCCTTGCTACTGCTAGACTACGGCTACCGGTAGACCGAGCTACCAGTGGGTAGCGGTTACCGGTAGACCGAGCTACCGGTAGGTTTCGGCTACCTGTAGGTCGAGCTATCGGTAGGCAGCGGCTACCGCTAGACCGAGCTACTGGTAGGCAGCGGCTACCGGTAGACCGAGCTACCGGTAGGCAGCAGCTAGGGGATAAGTCACCTTAACCTCCCAGAACACCTCTAACACCACATTTTCACAAAGTAGTGGACTGGAGAGGTTCGGGCCAATACAGATTTCTTAGTGAGTTCCACAACTCACCTCTGGCATTACACCCAAGATCTTCCAAAGTGGACCAGGGCTTGAGAGGTCATTTTTGGTGGCCTGGGGTAAAGCGGGCGGTGGTAGGGTTCATGGCCAGGTGCCTAGAGTTTCAACAGGCGAAGGCTAAACACTGTGTTCCAGGTCGTTTGTTGCATCCTTTAGATGTCCCCGAGTGGAAGTGGGATGACATCTTGATGGATTTTATTACAGGGCTACCCATGGTTCAAGGAGGATGTGACGCTATCTGGGTAGTGGTAAACTAGTTGACAAAATCGTATCACTTTATGGAAATCAAGGAGTCGGGTGTAGTGGATGCCTTAGCACAGATGTACGTGGATGAGGTGGTGCGGTTGCATGGAGTTCTCAGGTCCATAGTCTCAGATAGGGATGTATAGTTTACCTCAAGAGTATAGATGGGATTGAAACATTATTTTGGCACCCAGATACATCCTAGCACTGATTTCCGTCCCTAGATAGATGGACAAACAAAGCGCACCATCTAGACATTGGAGGATATGCTACGAGCATGTATTCTGGACTCTGGGGGATTGTGGGAATGACACTTTCCTCTGGTAGAGGTTTCCTACAATAATAGCTATCACTCTACCATTATCTTTTCTCCATTTGAAGCATTGTATGGGAGGTTGTGTCGCTGACCCGTGTGCTGGACAGAGGTTGGGGAGGCTGGTGTTCTTGTTCCAGAGGTGGTGTAGCGCACGACGGAAAATGCACAACTTATACGGGAGAGGATGAAGGTGGCCCGAGAACGAAAAAAGTCATATTCCGATAATAGGAGGAGACCCTTGGAGTTTGAGGTCGGGGACAATGTGTTCCTGATGGTCTCCCCTCGGCGTGGGCAACAGAGGTTCGGCAGGGGGAGTAAGCTTTCTCCCAGGTTTGTCGAATAGTTCGAAGTGCTACGGCAGGTGGGTGAAGTGGCTTAGCAGCTAGCGCTACCACCGCCACTACTGAGACTACCCTATGTCTTCCATGTGTCTCAGCTCTGATGATATCTACATGATGATTCACACGTCCTTGACTGGGGAAAGATAGATATCGAGGACGACGTGACTATTGTGGAAAGACCAGTGAGGATCGAGGATCGTGAGGAGAAGGTGCTTTGTGGACGGACCATTCCTTTGGTTCGTGTGTTGTGGAGGCATGGGAGGCTCGATGAAAGTACCTAGGAATAGGAGACGCAGATGTGTGCCCAGTACCCAGAGCTGTTTTTTGTTTTGTTCTGTTTTTTTTTACTTGTTTGTGATGGAATTCTTTACCGTGTTAACTATGGAACGTGTAGTTTTCCTTATTCTGTGGATGTGTTTGAAGAGTCATGACTATGGGGAGGGGAGGACCATATCCCTAATCAAGACGCATTAAGGTGAATGTGATTAAACCCATGAGGGTGATACAGTGCCACCCAAAGAGGATAGTATCTTGGCATGGAGGATGAAACTCCCTAACCCAAATGACTGGACAGTTTGACCCTCGAGTGTTGAATGGTTACTTGAGGAAGAGGTGTTCCTAGATGTCTATGAGGTTCACTCCTGAGAGGTATCATTCTAGGTGGTTGTTCAGAACCCCTATTTTCTTCGGGTCTAGTTATGATTCTCGAGGGAGAGAATAGTCTGAGAGGTATCTGATGCAATTGCCCAGACCCACCTAGTCCATTACTTTGCCAAAACACAGCTCCAACTGAAAGGGTGGAACTAGTCATGGGGGAACCGGTTACGGTGTCACCATGATGGTGGCACACTGGTCATTGTGGTACCATTCATGGTGGCACCAGTGACGGTGGCACTGTGATGGTCGCACACCGGTCATTGTGGCACCAGTCACAGTGGCACTGATCACGGTGGCGCCATGAAGGCGGAACCGGTGAATGTGGTACCATAAGGGTGACACTGTGACGGTGGCACCGTGATGGTGGCAATGTGATGGTGGCACTATGTCCTCACCTTCCAGTTCCTGACCATTCCACTCCCACAACATATATTTTGACATAAATATGATTTAATTCCATCTTTCAAGCCATTTGAAGCCCAAAAATAATATCTAAAATCCCCCAAGATTTGGTCAACCCATAACTTAAAAAAACGTGTGGTTTTTCCTCAGTGTCATGCCCTTCCTCGTACCTTCCATATCCACCCCTATTACGCATTTAATTATGATTAATAAAAAAATTTAACGCATAGCCATTATGACCACCCCTCTGAGGAGAATTGTTAAATGACAATTAATTCCATTGTGTGTAACTGCCCAACCGCGTGGGGAACCACGATCCGACTTTAAAGCCATTAAAATTTCCTTATCCATTAACAATGGGATCTCATCCTTATATCATACGGGAGTTCTTTATTCTTCTTCCTCTTGGATGGTCTCCTTTTCTTCCTGGTGCGTTCGGAGTTCCCCTTCCTGAGGCAAGTGGAGCGCCTCTGCCGGAGCCTTTCTTCTCACCCTTGGAGTCCCCAACATTCTTCCCCTGCAAGTCGTGCATACCTAGTTCTTTGTACGTGCAGAAGAACATCGATCCTTGATCAACCAACTAGGGGTTTCCTTTCGTTTCTTCTTACTGTGTACCATGCGGGGTGGGTAGACTACAATTTTTGTGGGAATGGATGAAACTAAACCTTAACAAAGATAATTAACAGAATATAAATAATTATGGGGTGCATTTGACAATACTATTATACTCTTTTATATTTCTATATTATGTGAACTATGTGGGATTATGCTCACTAAAACTCATGGACGTTGGTGGTCTTTCCTTGCGCACTAATGAACCCTTGTCTTCTGTGATGATTAAATAACTTTAACATGGAAATTGGTTAATCACCTAAACTTAGTTGGTTAAATGGATACCTAGTGAACATTAATCCTTATGTAGTCACCCTGATTAACCAACAGAAAGATGAACCTAATGAATGATGTGCTTGAACTTGTACGTTTCCCTACTCTGTTTGGGTAGTATGTGTGTTGGTTGGTATTATGGTTATGGGGTGATGTGGATGGCGATGGGATCCTCTATTGTGGCACGATTGTTAGTTGTGAATCCTAAGCTGTGAGAGGCAGTATCTTGAGGTATGGTTTGGTTCCCGTACTTTGATTGATCTCACTGATCCCATTGTATTTGTGACTTCAAAAGAGAACTGGGTGTGAATGCTTAAATCATTGTTTGGCTGTTTCTCTTTCTCTGGCATATGGTTTTGTCGGTTAGTTTCCCAGTAGTGTAGAATTCACCTAAATGGAATCAATTTAACATGAAATGAATAATGAATATCCAATAAAGGAACACTTTATTCCTTATGGCAGAAGTTTGTTTCTAGAGTTTTCCTTAAAACATCTCACAACCCAATACATGAGTACTCAACAATATAAATTTATTTCCCTACATAAATTCTAATAATATTTGTTTATTCACTGTATTTTCTATGAAGTATAAAATTTGTGTCATGGGCCATAATGTGTATCCCAAAAGGGATAATGGATGTCTTATATGACTTATCATCAACCTAGCCATGATTATAAAGGTATGGTTCCTCCTTTCATTGACACCATTCATCTATTGTGTAAAAGTATGTGTGAGTTTAGATAGAGTCCCAAAATATATTAAATAATATAAGAAATATTTTTTAAGATACTGACCACCCCCATTAGTTCGATTTTTTTATCTTCTTACCATAGTGATTCTATACTTCATTTTTATGTCCTTGAATTTCTTATAAGATCTATACTTATATGTCATTAAGTGAATACCACAGTTTTTACTGAAGTTATCAATAAAATTGATGAAGTAATAATACCCACATATATATTATAATATTAGAAGATCTAAATTCATCAATTTATACCAATTATAGATGGTCTATGGTTGTTTCATCCATACCACCAAATGGTGGGTTGGCCATATTTCTTTGAAAAAAATAAAGATATCCATCAAGTGGATTTCCCTGAAAACAATTTAAAATGGATATCTAGATAGATCTTGGTCAACCATAACTCATTTACATAACCATGTTGGTGATGAAACAACATGGTACTATATAAGTAATTTTGAACTATTTAATTATCAATTTCAAATATCATGTTCTCATAATAAAATAAATAAATACTGTTATTTAAATGCAATATACCATAACATATAATATCATTTTAAAAAAAAAGAATCTTCAATTTTCACATTTAAAATTAAACCATTTTGGTTTTGGAAGGATAAATAAATTATATTTTTCATAACATAGGTAGATGATAATTTTTTTAAATTCCAATATCATCCCTATAGGAATGAAAAGGTGATAGTATCATATATCAAATGTAACATGTTTTTCTCTATTGGATGCTCAATGATACATATATCATTCAAAAATAATTCATAATATACATGGATCCAGCATTTGGATAAATTGTGAGGGCCAGAAGCTATATATGATATCCAATTAATAGCTAATGAAATATTATAATCGACAATGGACACATTTGAAGAATTACGATTCTCCTTTAACATGGCATTGTTCATCTTATAATTAAACATATTTCTATATGAAAAACATACTAAATTTTATTCTTTCACATTTCATTAGAACTTCCTCTTCATGGAAGGATGGTGCTCCGCTTCCATATAGTTGGAAAGAGTCTTAAGGCCTTTTTCTGTATTCCTCCTTTTATTAAGAATTACTCTTATAGGTTTCTGATACATCATGTCCGTATCTACTTGTTGAATCAAGGTAATGAGATTTTATATATTCTTATCACTATTTATCATATTAAAATTTATACTAAAACTAGATATGATGACAGGTAGTGTGGATAAGATTATATTTGTGAATAGATCATCCAGAATCATAAAGACGAATGTTTAAAAACTCTATCTAGACAATCAATTTATGGAAGGTGGCCTATATGGAACAAAAATTAAAATATTTCACCTATGTAGTTCTTTGAATATATTATATCTCTCTTGATATGGATTGCATTGATAAATATCATAATGGTGAGAAAACATGATGTATTCATCCATTACTTTAGATTTCTTTAGTATATCTCTATAAATAGATTATTTCATGAAACATTAGACTTGTACCACATTATATAAGTGTTTTATGTTGAGAGATTATAACTCTGAACTATAATCTTTACCAATTTATTTAGGAATAGTGGTTCCCAAATCATATAATTTGTTTCCAGGGTGTAATAGATGATATAATTACAAGAAAAATTACAATAAACTTAGTTTCTGTAAAGGTTATACCTCTCTAACATATATTTTAGTGATAGATTCAATGTCTTGTTGAGTTAAATTTCAATAATATGATTATATTTTTGTAATTTATCTTGATTAAAAAATATAGAATAAAATTTAACCTATTAATTTCCTACTATTTATGAAAATCATTATAGACCTTACCATTGGTTTTGGAATATCCTATCACAATGAATTTCTAGTGAAAATAAACCATATACCTTTTCACATAACCCAAAGGGGACCCTTGAAGGTTTTACAAATGATTTAGAGTGGGGGTAATATTCCAACTACATTAGCTTTTTAACTCTTTAAACTTTTCAGTGGGATCCCCAATCCTAAAATCATGGAGATGTATTTATTATACACTTTTCTAATAGTTTCACTGAGTCTAATACAGTTGATCAAACATTAATTAGAACTAGGTTAATTCAACCCAAAACTCAATATTAAAATTTCATGATAATTAAATGCAACCCAATATATTTTTATTAATATATTTTATCTATGGTTTAATAATAATACATGTAGTGGAAGGATTACAGACTTAATTTTTAATTTGAAAGATTGTTTTTTTTATGAAAATTTCCCATTTTATCTTATTATATTCTGGTTAATATTATATATATTTTACTAAATTGATCATCATTTTTTGGATTAAATTTAAATATAATAAATTAATTTTATTACATATTTAATTATTATTAATTCATTTTTTTATCAATAACTAATCCATAAATTATTAACCATTTGAATAACATAACAATAATAATAAAATGGAATGATCATGAGATTTTCTAATGGAATTTTTCCTAATATATAATAATTCAATACTAGAACTTCTATAAATAACTCCCAAAAAATTGATTTCTTCATGATTTAATATTCAAAATTTTCACCTATATAACTCTTTGGTTGGTTTCACCTCACTTCCATAATGGGCCTACCTCCTCTTGCATAAGAGTTTCGTCTATATATATTCCATTGATCAAACAAATGTGAGGGGAACCAGTTCAATGGTTAATGGATTTCAGATAAAATAACCCACTGACACATACATCAAACATAATAGAGAATATGAGATTACACACTAGCCATCATTTTAATTTAATAATAATTTATTATTATTAACCACCACTTTCATAGTATGGTCTATGATAATGATAATGTAAATATAGAAATAATGATTAAATTTAAACAGGATAACATTCACCTAAATTCATTTTTTATTATCAAGATAAACATTGTTGATTTAATTAAATTATTTTATCCTAATGCACATAAAAATATTCTTGGAGATTCCTTTCAATTTTTACCAGTATGGGGAGGATTTTTTTTCTCAACACTGGTTCCAACATGAAGGTGCTACTAATGTACATCCCTAGCTACCCTATCTTATTATCTTTTCCAAACTATTATACGTTATATTACATTTAATGAGATAAGTATGGTGAATTATTTTTTCCAAACCGGTATAACCACATAAGGGTTCCCTCTCATACCAATCACAAAGATCAAGACCACACATGAAAATAACTCCAAATATGGCCTCCAAATGGATTTAATTGACTATATGCTAATGGTGACACCATCATTGGGATATGAGAACCCAAGAATGTCCCCAACTATGTATCATTATACCAACCATTGATCACATGTTTTTTCTCCATTGCAAAAACAGAAGCGGGGAAACACAATGAGAGAACCTCTTCTTCAATCTCTATTTGAAGTCTATGAAAAATATTCTAGGCTTGTAGTAATAAATATTTTATCATGTCTCTAGATTATCTTATTAGGTATATGAAATTTATGGACAATAATAAATTATCATGATTTTCTTTTGAAGATCAAGTTGTCCGTAACCTCATACCATGTTCACCATCTCTAGATAGAACTATTTGAATAAGTGAGAGACCCCTGTACCTCGGTAGTGTGGCCACATCAAGAGTCTGAGTAGTCAATATCCACTGATGACTAACCACAACCTAAAATATTCTTGACATAATAATCACTATCTATATTGAGGGTGATTAAAATTGATGTAATACTTGAGTCACTAACTCTAACCCATCCTTTTCCACCTAATAATCAGGGTCACCAAAAAACCTAGAATCATGATTTGAAACTCATTAAGATCCCTCATTTTATAAGTAGTGTCTTTATGATCTGTAAGTAATAGCATCTTCTCTACAAATGGAGGCTCTTCTTTATATATAATGAGTAAAGGATATTCCCTCTACATGTAGTGAACATGTTATACTTAATAAGATACATTAAATAATATCCCATTACTAAACTGATCTATGCCTAGAGGTTATAGAACTATCATCGGATCATCTTGGCCACGAGTAAAAATTTGATCAGGCTATTGATGATGTGACACTCTATATTCAATAAGGTAAAAAAATTATAATGGAATGTCTATTTTAGACAAAAAAGGAAATAAATTGTAAAAAAATAACATACATTTTATATGATGCATGCGTTATCCTATTTTACGTGTAAATAGATTCTTATAATTCTATGCTGATCAGAAGATTATCTATGTTTTTCAAAAAGGATATGTTAGCTACCCAAACCCAATCTAGGGTACATGGTTTATTAAAAAAATCTAAACCCCTTGATACATTTTCACTAAATTTCCCAAAACAATCCTATTATAAATAATAAATCAAAACTATATCCCTAAGAAAAATTTACCTTAATAACACTATAACATGGTTAGACTAAAATAGACCATTAATGTGCTAGTAAAAAGGTCAATTGTTCCAATCTACGTCACCAAAAATAGTCTAGTGGAAACTGACCTTCATCAAGAAGGAATATCACACATTTGTGTTCCCATATACTAAATATAACACATGGATATCAAATACATCTAACTTAATGAATTACAACCCAAACTTCCAAGATTATATGAATAAAAATTCAAGACGTATTATAATGTGTATTCATGTGGCATTTAATGAAAAGGAAAAATTACATATATTCAACATCCAATGGTAAAAACTACATAGGAAACCTTTTTCAAATCACAAAAAACTTATGAAAAATAGTGGGAAACAAATCCACTTTACTACGTATCTAGATACAAACACCAAAACAAACAATTATCATATAATACCACTAGGATATGACTCCACTATCTCTACATCAACTGAAGGGCCTTCCAAAATATCTGTCAAATGAACAAATACAATATATGTTGTCATGATTCCCTCTACAGGTGTGTGTATAAAAATACTAAATATGACACTTCAAGAACACAAAGAAGGATATCAAGAAAATAATATCAAAACTACAATCAAGTAAAACATAATATGAAATCGCTATAAGATCACAGATTTAGATATTTAATGACATAATTAACAAGACCCAACCTATCGGGGGCCCACTTGGGTTCATAATAGACCAAGTGTATCACCCCAAGCCATACTTAATTATGTGAGGGGCTGGAAATAATAATAAATATGGCATAAATAATATATGGGAGGATATATATTATAAACATATAAACATCCAAACATTTATAAGATAAATTATATGTAAAGATGAAATCACATAAATAACGGAACAAACTATCATACACATTGAATGTAACATAGACCAATATACTAACACATAAATATATCTCAAAATTATTTGGAATGTAAAAACCAAAAATCTCAATTTCCATGTTAAGGACCAACCCTAAAAAATGGGAATAATGAAGTATATTTTTAAACATGGTTATTATAATAAATAAACCACATCAACAATGAGCACCATTGATATCCATTATGCATGAACACAACTAGATACAAAAAATCCTTTAATTCCACCTACAAACTATATGTGACATATAAAGACACAACATTTGTAGGAATGACGACCATGCAACAGTGTGTAAAAATATACCTAGTCATATTTCCTCAAAATGACGGATGAAAATATTAGAGTATTCCATATAAACCCATAGTATTCATATATGATAAAATCTAATGGTTAAACAATATAAATTACTTCTTTATACCCCACAAATAAACTCTTTAGGATTCATATACTAGAGAGGCATAATAACCCATAGTAGTGAAACCCATTCCCACTAACTTCTGAAACATCAAAACAATATCTTTTCATTAATAATGGGGGATCATGCCTCATTAAGGATTATGGATATTAATATAGGATGATAATTATGCCCCAAAATACTTGGGATTATATATCTAATTTATGGAGGTCCATCCCTGATACATATAGGAGTATTGAGTCCACTAATAAGAGACCATTTTCAAACAAATAGTGGAGTACTTGGACCATAGTTTTTATGTGGGGAACCACACCCTATTAAGATTATATATCTTGGTGAGTAAGAAATCCCATATATTATGGAATTATACCTAACATAAAAGGTAGTTCATAACTCTACATATGCTTCAAATATATCATTTTCTACTTACCATCACCACAACAATGCTAAGATACCTGAACAAACTAAACCATAACCTAAACATCCTCTGGTATGAAAGAGGATTATACTATATTCCTCTATGTGGAAAAATAATTATATCTCACCACTATATTATCCAAAAAATGATCATGAAATTGTGAATAATTATATAAATTTTTAAGTTCATGGCATGTTAGGTTTGGTATACAACATGTAGGGCCATAGGAAAGGCTAGTTTTGTACCACCATGACTGAATATATTTGAAGTGGGCACATGAAATGTTCTAAACATGGATGCATAACATGTATAGATAATTCTTAAATAACTTATCCTAAACTATTCATAAGGAACTATATATTATTATTATGTATACAATATAAAATATTATTTAGAATTACAATATGCATAATTGTACACTGCATAATAAGAAAAATTAGAAATTTTATTGGGTGCATATCTTCAGTACATAGATTTCATCAAGTTTGGTTATACAATACATGTACCCAGAATCGTATGATCTGTTGATGGATCTATATGGGTAAGATAATGGGTGCCTTGTATATGATCTACATATAATAACCATATGGATATAGGTACATGTAATATGACCTGATGTCTCATTACATGGGATATGTAACCAAAAACATATCCATAGTCACAAAAAAATCCAACATAACTAGTATGACCATGCTAGAATACATGTTTTTTAATAGTTAAATTCACATCAAACTATGTTCTCCATCTATCCATCCCTAGATTTAAACACCCGACCATAATTTCCCATAGTTGGTGACTTATTAAATTACATTGGCATGATTATAATAGAGTCTTATCCTAATGGAATGAATATTTTAGTAGATTTGGAAACAAGATACATACAAAAGATAAACATTAAAACATTAAATGAAAAACATAAGTTTTGTTGGGAACATCCACCAATATAAGATTATCCCTACAAGTAAATCATAATATACCTCTACATGTCCTAGGAAAAATGGACATAATAAGTTGTGAGATCAGAATCACAGTAATGATAAATATTAGACATTTATAATAATAGAAAACAAATGCCTTAAAATTATACTAGAACATAATATGGTAGGAATATGAGCTCAGTAAATATTTCCATAATGAAACATAATCATGGGTATTCTATTAGTCGAATAACCACATGAACTATTAACTTATAGCTATATCATGAGGTAAATGCTTATCTAAGACATTCTAAAACATACTCACAAGGCCTCATCCAAGTAATCTAAAAATTATTAAGCCCTCGTCCAAAACCATATCTAAAAATTGGAAATCCCTCAACCAAGTCCATATATATCTGTCTCATTTGACCTACACAGACATCAAGGGGCTATAAGGGGCCCCACCCATCACATAATAAGTTTAATTAAATCTTCATATGAACTAGGATACACATAAACAACATATACATTCATATTTAGACTAACATATGTAATGTAAATAACTTTCACCTAACATTAAGCATAAACTCTAACCATTGAGAGTAAATTAGTAATTGGTTTTAAGATATCATATACACATTCAAACTAACAATAAACCATTAAATTAAATACAATAGAAAATATCATAAATATTTATCCCACTAATATATAATAATTAATATGAGTGTGGGAAAAGATTAAGATACACTTATAAAATCATCGAGTAATTCTTGATATAAATAATATTTTACTTTGAAAGGAAGAGTTATTTTGGAGTAGTTTTTGAATAAACTAGAAATGAATTAATATACTATTTTCTTAATAAAAATAGTGACTTTTTAATAATAATTGTTTCCAAAAACATATTAAATAGTTCCCTTGAGAAAAGGTAAAAATTTGAGAAATTCCCTTGAGTCGGACATGAATCTTGGGACTATTTATTTAAATATCATTTTAAAACATATAATTCCACATAAAAAATGTAGGATTATGGTTGGATCACATATATTGAACATTCAAACAGAATTCATGTGGAGTAAATATTAATTTTTAATAGTTTAAATGAGAATATTACATAATAAAAGTATCCTAAATGAAATTTGAGGATTTGGTGGAAAACCCTTACCTTAAGTCTGACGGTATTCCTCACTTGATCTTAAGGACCTAAATAATAAAATTGAAATACATAAATTAATTATTAAATTACATATACTACATTTAAAAGTTTTATTATAACCTTATTTGGTTCATTCATGGCATTTTTATGGGTTAATATATTCAATTTCATTCTTTGGGTGTGTTTTGTTCCTTTGTTTTCATGATCGGTTCACTTATATTCATGTATGGATAATCATGTAGAATAAGAATGGTTACTCAGTATATAAGTTATATGTTATTATTTAACAACATTAATATTAAATGGTTATAAAATTAATTAAATTTTTGGGAGTGAAGATGAATCATTATAGAAAACATTAATAACAATTGTTTGGGTTAATTGCTGGTTTTTTATCACATTGAACTCATTTTGATTTATTAATTAATATCATGTATAAAAAATGATCAAAGAACCTTAAATAAGTTATTATAACTGTATTTTATTCTGGTTTAACCATCATAATGGTTTCATGACCTGAATATAATATGGTAAAGGAAATTGATATCTCGTCATCCTTGAATGTGATAAATTGACACATATCGAGTGGGGTTTTAATTTCTAGTATTAAATAAGGGTAAATGAGAGGTGTTGAAGAATTATTCATTTATAATAACAAAATTATATTATATTTACGGTACTGGAGTCATCAAAACATTTTTTTTAATGGATGTGAGGAATGAAAAATAAAAGAAAGGACCTTGAAATAAAAGAAATGGAAAGTGCAATTTAACTATTGAAGTAATCATCTTTCAGGGCCTCTTTAGGGGATATTTTTTGGTCTTTCTATGTGACCAAAGGATACTGGAAATGGGTAGGATCATGGGAGGATATTTTATAAGAATTTACACAAGGAACAAGGATTTAGAGGAGTGAAGTGAATAGGGAGTGAGGGGGGGTTTTATAGTGGGAGAGTGGGGGTATCACATTATTTTACACATTATTTTTTTTCCAAAGACAGCCAATAATGTTGAATCATGTGACCAATACTAGTAATATAATCATGTTATGTAGATCCATGTGGTCTTAAATCATTATTACATCACCTATGCCTTAATAAATTAGGAATTTAGTATTTATCGTAAGTTGTCTTATTTTACTATTCACCTAAAATTGATGTATTTTAGAAAAATACCGTAAATTAAACATAACCACTTTTTAACATGTATAATCCAAAAATTAATTCCATTTTATCAAAATTATTTTCTAAATATGGGAAATTTAGTTTTTATATATAATCATTATTTACTTGAAAAATTCAGATTTTAAATTTAAAACCGATTTTATAATATGTACGAAATTATCTAAGGTCACATGAAGTTATACTAAAATCTTATGACAAAAGAATATTTATTTAGAATTATTTTTTTCAAAACTAATTTTATTAACTTATTAATATAAAATTTTATTTAAATATTTTTTACTCAAAAAAAATATCAACACATAATCATTAATTACAAAAATACTCTATTTCATTTATAAGGCATATAAATTTTATTTCTACATTCATGGGTGTCATTAGTATTCATAAGGATTATATTACTATCCATAAGGGTATATTAATTTTCATAAGCATCATGTAACTATTCATCAATATATAAGTTGATGTCATCAGACTTTAAAGAACTTAATGAATGCAACCGTGTATGTTAGTTTATAAGAATTCAAATCAAAGAGGTAGAAAAAAATATCTTTACTGGTTACATTATAAAAAGGTTGTGTTTTTTAGAGACTTATTATTTCATGCCTTCGATATTAAATCTATTTAAAAAATCTTCGGGTGTTACACTACCTATTTCTTCGATGTTGTAATATGAATCTTCTTATAATCAATATTGATAATGCATTATTATCATTTTCAACCATTAAATAAATCCAATGATCCCTGATGCACCTCTACACCTCAATAAGATAAAAATATGTATCCATTTGATTTTAAAATAACCTTTCCACCACTACCAACACTAAAACCGTGACCAAGAAACTATTAATGATTGGTGTCATCACCATTATGTTGTTCAATTTATCTCATATTACGAACAAATTGTCTCTCCATCTCCACCAATCTACTCCACACATAAAATTATATACCATAAAATGAGGGCTTTTTTATTTAACATTTTCAAAAGGGAAAAAATAAATGAGAATTTTTTTTAATAATTGATGCTCGGTTGATGGAAAAGCCACCCAATATGGATGTATATATAGGCTCATCATTGAATTAAAAATATAATAGGGGATTGAATATGTTAATATAAGAATATTAATCTATAATAATAATTTTAAATATTTAATGAAATAAACATCCCTTGGATCGAACCACAGTAGATAAATAATCCAAGGAAATTTATTAAATAATAATTCTGAAAAAATGTGAAGGTTTCATCCACACGTTAATCCCATAATAAAAATTAAATTTTTAATGGATAAACTATTATGATAGAAGAATAATCATTATAATTTAAAGAAAAAAATTTCTATAGAAGTTGAAAAATAAAATGATTATATTTATTTATATGATTTTCTTTGAACATTTATTTCTTTCTAGGATATAAATATCATTAAATAATAAGAGTCATGGAAAAAATATTCAGGACATGATGAAAGTGTTCTTTTCTCATGGAATAAGACTAAAAAGAAACTTTTGTTAAAATTTTATTCATTCTAATGTTTTGATTGTTCTATTTTTCACATAAAATCATGTTTTTTAATTTAATTTTTTTTCTAAATAAGAGAGTTATTGAGATAGCCAAAAATTAGGTGAACAATTAAATAAAAAAATGTGATACCTTATTAGTGATTTATAGAAGGTCAATGTTCATTTTATGATCATTGTTTTTCATTATCTCATCTACTACGTTAAACCATGTGATAAAAAAACGGAATAAATTCATTATTTTTGTGATCATGGGAATAGAGAGTGGAGAGAGGGAGGATTCAAATCCTCTAAATATTTCCGACAATGAAAAAGAGTATAGGGGGATAAACATATTCCAATGGGGAAGAATATAATTAGAGATAATCATTAACTCCCACCATGAATGATCCTCCTAAAAATATCGATAAAATAAAAATAATTAATTATCTCATAAATTCTAAAATTTCACCTTTTATTTGTGATGAAGGCTTGTTATAAAAAATTGTGTTCTTGAATCACCTTTGTGAAATCATCACCCCAGAGAACCTTCCCTTAAAATTCATATAACACATCACTACCTCGTTACTGCACAAAATAAATAAAAATATCATTTTATTTTAATTCAGTTTTAAGAATTAATAACCATTATCTCCTAGTTTCATTACAATCAATGATAATTACAAATATTATAGGAAACTACCTCATTTTGGAATCCAACGTGGTGTTGAACTATTTATTTAGTGCTCTATTAGAAGTTAATAAATGTTTTCACATTCAATGATAAAATTAATATAGTAATTATATTATATAATCCCAAAAGTGAAAAATGTTAGAACTAAACTAAGAAACACAGTGAACACCTTAGAAAATATTATTAAAATAATTCAAATTCATTCACTTAGAAACTATCTTTATATATCATCACCACCTTTAATGATATTCATCGTAATAATAAACCATTATACAAAGAGGAGAGGGTATTGACATCACATATGGGTCTCACATTCTCCTAAGATCACCCAAATATTCTCATACTTCCAAAAGAAATGAACTAAGGGAATAAATATACCACATATGATCTTATCCTAGTAATCTTCTATAGACTCCAGTTACTCCATAAAGGTTGTTTTTTTCACAACATCCATCTATCCCTAGAGATTATTGTGTGATAGGTCATAAACAAATCATGTTATTTTTAATTCATAGAAAACATTACACACCTAGTCAATATATAGAGGGAACACTATGTGAAATTATACTTTTTATAATCCACATAGTGTTTATAATAGTCTAATTAACCTTGGTTATAGTTCACTACACGATCAAAAACTCCTTACCCCATGCCAAGGTGACGCATTTAGGAATACATGGTCTCTCTCCTCAAAATCTAAGGGTTTGAATATTTTTTATCTATAAGGATAGTGATATCTATGGGATGTCCTATTATGCTCCTGGATCACCTACAAACATCCTTATCATTAATCACACAATCTTGGTCCCCATAAGAGATGAATTACCTATTAGTGTTAATAAAATAGGTTCCTAACTTGGTCTCCCATACAAGACCTTTAATGCCAACATTCTAATTTTATAGTGATGAATATTAATGTATGAA
Source organism: Viscum album (assembly GCA_963277665.1). Classification (NCBI taxonomy): domain Eukaryota; kingdom Viridiplantae; phylum Streptophyta; class Magnoliopsida; order Santalales; family Viscaceae; genus Viscum; species Viscum album. The sequence goes on along the minus strand of OY728146.1, from coordinate 736,832,884 downwards.
AACAATAATAATGGTAGGTAACATTCCTAACTCTTTCCAAAAGCTACCTTGAAATTTCACAACATATCTCCAAAAACCTAGATGGTTCCCTTAGTATTATTATTTTATTGGGGGTGTAAATCTGTACTCAAACTTATCTAGGTCCTGAAAGACTCCTATAAACTCCACCAAGATGGGAATAGAGAATGACAACTATATCTAGAGGTAGTCATACAAGGTAACCCATGTAGTCATATGATCTCTAATGTGAATATAAATCCCAATATCTCAGCCAAAATATGCATTCTAATGAGAAGAAAGCTGGTTGAAATGGTTTTCCAACCAATATAAACCAAGTATTTTTCATTTCACATTAATTAATATTGAATTTTATTGATGAAATATATCAAGATATCATCCCGCTTCAAATAATGGACCTTAAGGAATTATCTCACTCTGGTAGGAACCTTGTTCTCAACCTCCAAATTTTTATAGGTATGGAATTGTGAAATAAATCCCCCCATAAATTGATTCATTCCTTTATACTAGAGAAAATTCATATGATCTTGGTATATATTAGTTCATCTATATACTACCAAATGATATATATGTAACTATCTCCAAAACTCCACACACTTGAATGTTGGGACCACTGTCTGACCTTGAAAGAGGTTTGAATGCTCTTAGCCATTAATGAAACCCGCATGCAAATTTTATGAGATAAAATGATATTATTGAAACCCATTGGTGATATTTCCTTTATTTCCCTCCATTTTCTAATAAATAAGTGTAATGTTCTTAATTACTGGTTTAATTCATGAGTTGTCTCCTTCTTTAACATAGTCCATCTATATAGATTGAAACAACACAAACACTTCCTCTAATAACTAGTCACATCATTTCCTACTTAGGTAATCTAGTGCATGATTTCCCAACCATATATTATAAAAAATCATGATATTATATCCATGCAAGAACCATAACCCTTACCTTTGACTCATGTTGAGTTCCGTCTTTGAAAAAAAAATTTATGATATTTTGATATATGAATACCACAAATTGATCATTGATAAGATAATCACACTATATATTCATGTTAAACACAACTAACACATGATCCGGGTCATGGTTTATATATTTCTACTCATGTAGCCTTAGTTTAATTGAACTCTAGGTGATAACAAATCACATTTTCATCATCACACAACATTATTGTGACCAAGATGAAGCATTGTTTTCCTCATGCTCTATACCTTTTTTATGAAAATATAATAATAGAGCACTAGATAATATTTTATTCAACTACTTAAAATATTATTGTAAATTATATGAACAAATGAATAGATATACCTTTTAGGTAAAGGATGTCATATAGGCTGTAAAATAAGAGACGTTTTCCAAAAATAACTGATAGAATACCACTTTCATGAGGAAATTTCACACCTAAAACACTATCTTTGGAAGATTTATGACTATAATTTCATTGATATTCATATGCTCGACTGTAACACCACCCAATGAAATTTAATTTCTCGAAAAATTATCTTTCTAAATACTGAAAATGTACTCTAAGAGATTTCAATATAACTGATGCTCATAAAGTATGTCTAGGATAATCCTCAAATGCTCATTATATGCTTATTTTGTCTCAAAAAATGACTATTTTATCTATGAAATACACTACGAACCAACCCATGAATGACTATAAAATATAATTAATTATTACCATTATCATTTTGGGGAATTATTTATTCTTAATGACATAAGAATGAACTATAGAGTCTATGGAAACAACTAAACACCATATTTGGGTTGTATGCCACTTGAACCTAAAGCTGGTTATACCCAAACCTGAAAATAATCCTTGAGAAAATTAAAGAAACTTTTCACTAGTTTAAGATATCATTAATTCATGGAAGATTGTATTTATTATTTAGGTTTACCCATTTATAGTGGTGATAGTCAACAATATATCTCAATATCCCTTCTTTTTTCTTAGTTAATATAAAAATAACTACCCAAGGGGACCGCCTAGGTCTGATAAATACTTTTGAGAAAAAGACATCCACTTAAGCCATCATCCCCTTAATATTATCCAATTCCATATAATATGACACTTAATATATTGATTTTATACTTCTTTGAAAGTTAATACTGAAATTAACCTCCTAGTAATGGGGAAACCGTAGGAATCTTTATTTAAAAATGTCATAATTTTCCTCTATTACTATAATTACCTTCTCAATAATATCATTAGTGACAATTATTTTCAGCATTTCTATCTAAGGGGTAATTATATAGAATCTATTGAGGGTTGACCATACCTATAACCACTAAGGGTCCCATTCAGTAGTGATGGTGAACTTCATACGAATGTATCTATATAATATGACTCTATATAGATAGAAATCCACCTAGGCCTAGACTACATATTCCTTGTCAATACTGAGCATGATTTCATAATGTCACATTTATTTAAAAATAAGGTCATAAGAGAAAATATCCTTATCACATATAAGAATTTATAGATAGAAGACATGATTGATATAATTACAACTAGTAGTAGGATTATCACTGAAATGTTTATGGACTAGGATGTCTAAAATATTTTCTTACTCTCAAAAAAATGATACATCAAGAAACGAATGAATCACCAAGGTATCGATGAGTTCCATTGATAAGGTAGAGACAATTAAAATCACACCTTAAACCATATCGATTATTACATGCTCAGTTCCCTCGATTTCCTGTATAGTTCCTCTTCAATAAACTCTGTCATTAGGATAATATGTCTTTCCTAGAGGTGGTGGTGAGTGATCAAACCACCTACCTCCTCTAGTCACTCCTCATCCCCAAATTCCTCAAGCGGGGGACCCTAACCCCCTTATAGAGGACATTAATATAAATGTTTACTCTGTTGGGTAGGTCTATCTATAGTTCCATCTTGATTTCCATCTATAACTCAACCAATTGGATAGTTTCTAGCTAAATTTAAACATCCACCATAGTCATAAAAAAACATATATCCCTACTACTAATAAATTCTATGAAATTCCTTTGTGATTGATTCCATAGAATAGTATCTCAAATGTTGATTCTTTTTATGACATGATAAATATTATTGACACTATCTTCACACTATAGATGAATCAAAATCAAGATTTAATGAACCTAATGTGGTATATATCTATATATCATAGAGAAAATCCTTAATCCCTCAATATTTCTCAAATACTTTAGCATCGGTGTGGGTAACACCCTGAGATTTTATGAGATATATTATTTTTAATTACTTTGATTTCTTCTATTATACACTACACCAAGACTAGCTTGTACTATACATAACACCGTATTATCTTCTAGTATACACAACACTATTCTTGGCTCGTGTTACTCACAACTTCAAATTCGTTTTTTGGAAATTATTCCACACAACATTAAGTATAGACTTTGTTTAAAGTATAAATGAAATAAGTTTTGATTATTTTATACGTAACACCAAATGGATCCTTCACTACACACATCCTTGACTTGGATTTCATTACACACAATCAAGACCTTCCTCGATAGAGTGTGTAATACGCAATACAGAGTTTCACTAAACGAGATATTATTATAATATTATTATGAACTAGCTATTATGAATAGTAATACCCACTTTTTGAAATTTTAAAAATTTTATCGTTCAAAATGGTCTTCATTTTTTGATTTGGAATATCGAAATTAGACTAGGGTGAATTTTTTTTTATTTTTCTGAAAACATTCAATTTTTGATGAATAGTGAAAACACTAGGTTACTATTTAAAAACTGCTATTTTATTTAAATAATTATTTATTTTATTTAAATTTAATTTAGGTAAAATTTGATACATAATACCTATATAATTTCAATGTAATTCATTGTAGTCATTTTATAATAATTTTAGATATATAAAAATTTTATTGAACTTTTCACCGTCTTTTACCCTCCCCTTAAGAGAATTTGAAAATTTACATAAAACATAATTTTACCGCTTTTGTGAGTGGAATTTAGAAAATCCAAGAGAAACGGTTATTATCAAGAGGAAAAATTTGGTTAAATAAGATAAAAATAATTTTTGGTGAATAGTAACTTTGTACTTTTATTTACTACGGTTAAAAGTAAATAGGGTAATTAAGGGTAAAAATGTTATTATTATTACCCTAACACGTGTACTAATTCTATTGGATAAGTATAATTCGACCAAAAACAACCATAGGAATAAAATATTACCCTTTAGGTAAACTTTTATTAGATTTGGACATTTATTATTATTTTATTTAAAGATTAGTTAAAATCGTTAAAATCAAAGTTTAATAACTAAAAAAATTTAATATAGGGTTATACATAAGATATATTTGACTATAAATATTCATTAGAAATATAAAAAGATTTCTTAAATAATGGTATTTTATTTATAATTTATAGACATTATATAATTTAATTTATTTATGACACATTGATGATGTAGTAATTACCTTATTAATGAAATATTAACATAATTGATATTATAAATAACCAAATAAATGTAATTTTAGACTTTTTATGAATTAAACTAATTTTATAGGTTAATATGACTTGTTATAATTGATTTAATTAACCTTTTTTGAAATAATCATGCTCTAATGAGTTTTACAAAAATCAATTACCAAATAGTGTCAAAATTGACGGAAAATAGTTTTTAAAACAAACATTATATTATTAATTGTTATTATATTCCTAAAAATCTAAGGTTCGGCCAAATGACTTAGATAAGGTAATATATTTTAATAATGAACCACATGGGGTTCTTTTGGCCTGTTATAGTATGTTTATTACCCATATAGTGTAAGAAAACAATAAGACACTATAAAAGTTAATTTTTTTTAACTTAGAGTAAAATATAAATGATAAGGATCAAATAGTATCCTAAACTTGTCTAAAACCTATTGGTTGAGAGTATTGCAACCCATTCCCAAATTAACTTCGAAATAAGTCAATTTTGATCCATTATAAACCGAATATGACTTTATTATATAATAATATTTTATGTTTTTTTGTAAAGTGCCCCTCTCCTCCCTTATGAAAGGGAACCTCCTCCCTCTTCTCTTAACACAATTTTGAGCTTTAAAAATCCGCCAAACCCTGCCCATTTCCCTTTTCAACTTCCCTAGAAACATTATAGAGGTTATGGTCTACTCAAAAGACCAACTCTTGTGCCTTCAGAGGAGGTTAAGAAGAGATGTGTCAAAGAAGAGGTAATATCCTTTACGGATTCTTTACAATTTATTTCTCATTATAATTATTCTTCTTTATTTGTTTCATCATAAATTAATAACACTAGTATCACTCATCTACTGATATGTTATTATAAATATGAAACAACACTATTTCATCTTATATCCATCCTACGGAAAATGAAATCACCACGCGTGCGTACGTATGGAATACCGTCTCCACGCCGTGGTGTAATATGTTTTCCACCACCACCTTACATGGATGGGTATAATGATGTAAATAAATAACTATATATTATAATTTTAAAGTGAGATTTATTCTGAAATATTATACATACAATTCAATACAATTCCATGATCATGGAAATGATATCATCGCTCGTGCGTACGTATGAACTACCGTCTCCATGAACGCGATGAGATTCATTTTCCATGATTAAACATTAAAGTATGATTATAAAGTATATATATATATTAAATAATCATGAATGATATTACATAATAATTATACTGGATTTATGTACATATTTTTTTCAATTACTTAATTCCTTTTAATTCAATAAGGAAATGAAAACAACGCTCATGCGTACGTACGGCCTACCATCTCCATGAACGGTATATTTCATTCCATTTATAGATATATCATATATATTTATATGATGAATATATATTATATATAAATAATGTTTTAAATTATTGAATTAATTAAATCATGTTAGAAGTAATAATATCAAGAACAACGTGTCGAAACACGTACAATAAATGAAACAATTTTACCCCAAACACTCCTTTAACATGGAATTTACAAAAGAACGGGTAATATAAAGTAATAAGTGAACCATATATTATATAATAACAATGAATATGATTCTGTAATAAGTCGATGACATTATTTGAATAAATATACAGGAGGTTCAGATACATACGAAGCATATCAGACATACGATAGGGATAATTTTGCAATCTCTTTTTAATCCGAGATTGCTTATACGTAAGTATTTATTAGGGTTATATTTTTCATCCATGTCCTTAAAAATGTTCTTCATAAAGTGTTTATTATTTTTCCATGTATTTTTAATGTTATTTTTACCCCTCTTTAACTTTTACATTGTGTTATGGAAGGAATTTTTCTTTTTTTTACCATACGATGAACTTTTTTGACTTTTTCGACAAAAGAACCAGGAGAATGTTTTTTTAACTTATACGGCATGAACGGATTTTTACGGTTTATTAACACATTTTATTAATGAAGATTACTCTACAATATTTCATGACTATTTTCAAAAAAATCATTTTCTTTAAAAATTTCAACCCATTTTGTGAAAAGAAAATGATTTTGAATAAGAAAGGATATTTTCCTCAAGAATTCATTTCATGTGTTTTATCAAAACTATTTTCCATCTAAGATGACATAATTCAGTATGTTCATGTTTCATGTATAATGTATTTATGATTTACATGTTTTCACTTTTCTTATGATGAAATGATATCCATTTTTTTCATGGATTATGTTATGATGGGATGATGTTCTTGAAACCCATTCTATTATTTGGGTTATGATGAATGATTTATGTTTATGTTTTGGCACACGTAAGAATGATTTCATTATGATATGGGTGGGACCTATATATCCCTCCAATGCATTGGGTAAAGATTTATATCTCATGAGATAGACAAGACTGGAATGGAAAGTAAATCTGGTTCAGTAATACAGGGCTGGAATGGCAAGTAAACCCGGTTCAGTAAGGGACTTTGTCCACTAAGATGGTCTTGGCAGCAATGTCTTGGCTACTATGGAAATCATATCATGTGCTTAATGTTTTGAAACAATTACGAGTTTTATTTCCATGCTATTCTATCATGATTAATGTTCTTTTATGATCTATGTCTTTTGTACTGCAATGTTTTATGTCATTTCTAAAGATTTTGATGTTTAGATTTTATGCTCATGTTTTTACATATAAGTGTCTATGGATTGTTTTATGTTCTATATGTTTAACCTTACTGAGCTTTTGATCTCACCCTTTATATGTTTTCTTTTCCCCAGGATATAAATAAAGGTTTTAGGTAAGAAAACAAAAGGAAAGATTTTTATGGGAGATGTGGAAGATCTTTCACCATGATTAGAAGATTATGTTCCAAGTTTCCAAATACACTAAACTATTACGGTCCTTGTGTGTTGGTTTTTGTTATTTATTAAGTATTCCAAAAAAGTAATGTAATGTCCCTCTATGCCAAGATTTGGGTCTCTACAGTTTGTATAAGAGAAAAGGTTTAGTCAACCTTTGGAAACCAAGATGCCAAAACTTTAGTAAGATCCCTATAGATATTTCTAAGATATGCCTAGGGATGTCCCAAAGGTTATGTATAACTATAGTTTATAGTCCTAGGATTATGGTAACAATCATAGAATTAAACCTAAGATGTCAGATATTAAAGGTAATCCCCCTTGATTATGATTTTTCCCTCTCACACTATTGTTTTTGGTTTTTATAAAATGGTTGGAAAGAGGAAGATTCACGATAATGGAGGATATAATGGACAATGGGATGATATTCTTCATGAGGAACCAATTGAAATTGGATCTGGAAGTCCACATATCATTATTATGCCCAATCAGCAATCTCATAGTATGGTCAATATTCTCAACTTTGCTAAGTTTCCTGACTTATTTAATAAGATAAAGAAGGAGTTTCATCATGATCATTGAGGAAAGAAAGTTCAATTTTCCTCATGTGAATCATGTGGGAAGAGACATCAAGGAGAATGTTTTAATGGAACTGGAAGATGCTTTGGGTGTGGAAAAGAAGGACACAAAGCCAATAATTGTAAATTAAAAGGACCAGTTAACACCATGGACAATGATAATGGTATTGCTAAGACATCAACAATGGTTAAATGTTTTAAATATGGAATGTACGGGCATTATAGAAAACCAATTCCATAAGGGAAAGTCTCATGAAGAGAATCAACATGGTCGTATGGGTAGTATTAATGTTAATGATGATGAGGATACTATAAATTATATGTGAGATGAAAGAATTGTTGAAGCTCGGTCAATGGTTTAATATGGTAGTGGAATGATTTATGTTTATTAAGTGTTATGTTGTATAGGTAATGGTACTATGGAATAAAGACACATTTATGGATTGTTAAACTAATTTTTTCATAATGTACTTGAAATTATATGTTGAATGGTACCAGTAACCATGAAAAGTGATTCAAATATTTTGGAATGATGATGATATGCACATAATGAATGGATAAGGAATTAATAGTATGTTTGATAGTATTCATGAGCTCGTGATTGATATAAAGAATAAGTGATATCATGGTTTGAGTATATAGAATATTTGGGATTTTCGTATGTGGGATGTGTTAACTTTTAACTACATTCATGATTTCACTAAGGTTCAATGGGGATCCATTTTTCTAGAGAATACATTATTAAGATATTCACATGTTTGTAATTTCACCAACAAGATATATTGTATGATGTATGGGGGATAAATGATGGTATTAACTTTCTTGGAAGGTGACATTTATAGTAATTGGTTTCTTTATACTATGAGCATGGACATAAGTATTTTTCATAAGCCTAAATATTGGAATGGGTTATATTGGACATAAGTTAGTATTTTATAATACTAGAACTTTTTTTCGATATTATTGATGGAATGTTATAATAATGTAGTTTTAGAAAAAGTACAACCTGTAGGATGGGCGACAACCCGTCATATCAGACAAGGCTGTGGGAATTGAACCCACACCCAAAGTGTGACAGGCCTTTATCGCCTACCACTATCCTACAGGAAGACCCTGGTTAGTAGAAACTAGTTTTATTTTATTAATAGGTATGATAAATGAAGTATAAATCCATTTTAGGAACCATATACGATTAATCTCAGCATAGATGGACTTATGTATATTTAATAACTTGTGATAGATGTAGATGAAATGACCTACCTTTTATCGCATGATCCACTAACACTTTGAGAACGAAAAATTCAACTTCATTTCGTTAAATAAGAGATGAAGTGGAAATTGTTCATAGGATTACCAACAAAAATATTACACTGAAATCAAGTAAGTATTTCTTTTAATTCAAAATTTCCAACTTTAGGGAAATGATATTGAAAACCAAAAATTGTGTCCTAGTGATCTCATATCTTATTAATCAGATGGTACCTTAGATCGTCACAAATTTATGGCTTTTTTATTGTTTTATTTTTCATAGCCATGTTCTGTACCACTCTCCATCAAAACATGATGGTTAGGTTTCTCTTCCATATCCATATTTTCACCTATGTTCTCTTATGTGGAAACCTAGTGATAAGTTAATTTGGGTAACTGATATGTTTCACACTTCACTTTTTAAAATTTAGTTTTAGTATTCCTTTTTACAATGTGGGTTTCTATTAAAGAAACTTTCAAGTAGTAAACCATTTATAATCCCGACGAATTTCAAGGGTGATATTCATTTTAATGGGGGTAGAATGTAACACGCCGAGATTTTATGAGATATATTATTTTTAATTACTTTTATTTCTTCTATTATACACTACACCAAGATTAGATTGTACTATACGCAACACCGTATTAGCTTGCAGTATATGCATCACTATTCTTGGCTCGTGTTTGACACAATTTCAAATTTGTTTTGTGAAAATTATTCTACACAGCATTAAGTATAGACTTTTTTTAATGAATAAATGAAATATGTTTTTATTATATTATATTCCACACCAAACAGAGCTTTCACTGCACACATCCTTGACTTCTCTTGCATTACACACAATCAAGACCTTCCTCGATATCGTGTGTAATAAGCAATACCGAGTTTCACTAAATGATATATTATTATAATATTATTATGAACTAGCCGTTATGAATATCAATATCCACTTTTTGAAATTTTATCTTTCAAAACAGACTTCATTTTTTGATTTGGAATATCAAAATTATCCTAGTGTGAATTTTTGGTATTTTTCTGAATACTTTCAATTTTTTATGAATAATGAAAACACTGGGTTACTATTTGAAAACCAACTTTTTATTTAAATAATTATTTATTTTATTTAAATTTATTTTAGTTAAAAATTGATACATAATACCTATATAATTTCAATGTAATTCATTAGAGTCATTCTATAATAATTTTATATATATATAAATTTTATTTAACTTATCACCGTCTTTTACCCACCTCTTAGGAGAATTTGAAATTTTTAATGAAACATAATTTTACCACATATGTGAGTGGAATTTCGAAAATCCGAGAGACACAGTTAATATCATGGAGTAAAATTTGGTTTAATAAGATAAAAATAATTGTTGGTGAATAGTAACTTTTTACTTTTATTTACAACAGTTAAAAATAAATAGGGTAATTAAGGGTAAAAATGTTATTATTATTCTCCTAACACATGTCCTAATTCTATTGGATAAGTGTAATTCGACCAGAATCAACCTTATAAATAAAATATGACCATTTATGCCCACTTGTATTAGATTAGGACATTTATTATTAATTTATTTAAAGAAGGGTTAAAATAGTTAAAATCAAATTTTAATAATTAAATCATTTTTAATATAGGGTTATACATAAGATAAATTCGACTATAAATATTCATAATAAAGAAAAAAAGATTTCATGAATAATGGTAATTTATTTATAATTTATAGAGCTAATATAATTTCATTTATTTATGACACATTGATGATGCAGTAATTACCTTATTAATGAAATATTAACATAATTGATATTATAAAAAACCAAATAAATGTAATTTGAGACTTTTTATGAATTAAAATAAATTTATAGGTTAATAATACATGTTATTATTGATTTAATTAACTTTTTTAGAACTAATCATGCTGTTATGAGTTTTAGAAAAATCAATTACCAAATAGTGTCAAAATTGACATAAATAGTTTTTAAAACAAATATTATATTATATACTGTTATTCTATTCCTAAAAAATCTAAGGTTCTGCAAAATGACTTATATAAGGTTATATATGTTAATAATGAACCATTTGGGGTTCTTTTGTCTTGTTATAGTATATTTATTAACCATATAGTGTAAGAAAACAAGAAGACACGGTAAAAGTTAAATTATTTAACTTAGAGTTAAATATAAATGATATGGTTACAATTGTAACCTAAACATGTCAAAAACCTATTGGTTGAGAGGATTGTGACTCATTCCCACTTTAGCTTAGAAATAAGTCACTTTGGAGCTATTATAAACCGAATATGACCATATTATAAAATAATATTCTATGTTTTTTACTAAAGTTCCCCTCTCCTCCCTTATAAAAGGGAACCTCCTCCCTCTTCTCTTTACACAATTTTGATCTTTCACGCTTGGAAAACCCTTGAACATTTCCCTTATCAACTTCCCTAGAAATATTATAGAGGTTCTGATCTACTCAAAAGTCCAACTCTAGAGAATTAAGAGGAGGTTAAGAAGAGGCGCATCAAAGAAGAGGTAATATCCTTTACCGATTCTTTCCAATTTATATTTTCTTCTAATTATTCTTATTTATTTTTTATTCATAAATTAATAACATCAGTATCACTCATATAATTATATGTTATTATAAACATGAAACAACCATATTTCATCTTCTATCCATCCTATGGAAAATGAAATCACCGCGTGGGCGTACGTACGGAATACCGTCTCCACACCATGGTGTAATATGTTTTCAACCACCACATTACATGGATGGGTATAATGGTGTAACTAAATAACTATATATAATTATTGTAAAGTGATATTGATTCTGAAATATTATACATAAAATTCAATACAATTCCATGATCATGGAAATGATATCATCGCTTGTGCGTACGTACGAACAACCGTCTCCATGAACGCGATGAGATTCATTTTCCATGATTAGCCATTATAGTCTGATTATAAAGTATATATATAATAAATAATCATGAAAGATATTACATTATAATTCTACTGTTTTTATGCACATATTTCTTTCATTTACTTAATTCCATTTAATTCAATAAGGAAACGAAAACATCGTTCATGCGTACGTACGACCTTCCGTCTCCATGAACGGTGTATTTCATTCCATTTATCGATATATCATATATATTTATATGCAGAATATATATTATATATATATCATGTTCTAAATTCTGGAATTAAGTAAATCAAGATATAAGTAATAATATCAAGAAAAACATGTCGAAACACGTACGATAAATGAAACGATTTTACACAAAACACTCCTTTAACATGGAATTTACAAAAGAATGGGTAATATAAAGTCATAAGTGAACAATATATGATATCATAACAATGAATATGATTATTTAATAAGTAAATGACATTATTTGAATCATTACACAGCAGGGTAGGATACATACGAAGCATATCGAACATAAGGTAAGGGATAATTTTGCAATCTCATTTTTATCCGAGATTGTTTATACGTAAGTATTTACTGGGATTATATTTTTCATCCATGTCTATAATTTTTTTTCCTAAAGTGTTTAATATTCTTCCATGTATGATTAAAGTCATGTTTACCCCTCTTTAACTTTTACATTTTTTTATGGAAATAATCTTTCTTCGGTTTACCATACAATGAAATTTTTTGACTTTTTCGAAAAAAGTACGAGGATAATGTTTTTTTAACTTATACGGAATTGACGGATTTCTATAGTTTTATAATGCCTTTTATTAATGAATCTTAATATAAAATATTTCATGACTATTTTCAACCAAATAATTTTTTTAAAAATTTCATGGCATTTTTTGAAAAGAAAATGATTTTGAAGTAGAAAGGATATTTTCCTCATGAATTCATTTCAAGTGTTTTATCAAAACTATTTTCCATATAAGATGACATTATTTAGTATGTTCACGTTTCATGTATAATGTCTCTATGATTTACATGGTTTCAATTTTCATATGATGAAATGATATCCATATTTTTGTATGGATTATGTTATGATGGGATGATGTTCATGAAACCCATTTTATTATTTGGGTTATGATGAATGATTGGTGTTTATGTTTTGGCACACGTAAGGATGATTTAATTATGAGATGGTTGGGACCTATATCTCCCTCCAATTCATTGGGTAAATATTTATATATCATGAGATAGACATGTCTGGAATGGAAAGTAAATATTGTTTAGTATTACAGGGCTGGAACGGAATGTAAACCCAGTTCAGTAAGGGACTTTGTCCACTAAGATGGTCTTGGCAGCAATGCCTTGGCTACTATGGAAATCATATCATGTGCTTAATGTTTTTCCACAATTAAAAGTTTTATTCCCATGATATTCCATCATGATTAATGTTCTTTTATTATCTTTTCCTTTTGTACTGAAATTTTTTATGTCATTACTCATGATTTTGATGTTTCGATTTTATGCTTACGTTTTTACGTTCAAATGTCTATGATTGTTTTATTTTCTCTATGTTTACCCTTACTGAGCATTTGAGCTCACCCTTTATATGTTTTCTTTTACCCAGGATATAAATAAAGGTTTTAGTTAAGAAAACAATAGGGGAAGATCTTTATGGGAGATGTTGAAGGTCTTTCACCATGATTAGAAGATTATGTTCTGAGTTTCCAAAGACACTAAACTATTACAGTCCTTTTGTGTTGTTTTTTATTATGTATTAAGTATTCCAAAAAAGTAATGTAATGCCCGTGTATTCCAAGACTTGGGTCTCTATAGTGTGATTAGACTAATGTGAATTACCAAATAAAATATCCTATAAAAGACCACACTCAAACATCCTAAAACAAAAATACCCATCATTAATTATATCATGTGAATAAAATTCACTATTTTTGTACAACTAGATATACTAAGAGACTAACATCATTCCCTACTAGTGGTCAAATGGAACATGAACTAGAATCATCCCTATAGTCGTGGGGTAGTACTCATCCATATATAGGCAGTCAAACAATATCTATGATATGGTGGAATAATTGTGTTCCTACATGATCAATGAACCTTGATATCATATTTCACCATAGAGAATATATTTACCAAGAATCGTTCTCTTATTCATGTGTTTTTGATCAAAATAGGATATATGGGTACTTGATTCAATCAAATATTATACTACCTTAGTAACTGGTAACCCCAAAACTACAAGGGTAAATGTCTTTGAAACATTTAAAGAACATTCAATCAATGTGTAGTCACATCCATTACCTTGTGGACTAAACATTTACTACATTTATGTATTCACTCTTCTCAATAGGTGGGGGGACCAACCCTCTACTCTATTGATTGAAAAAACACCTTATTTTTAGTTCCCTAAAATGAAGTCTCTTCACTCATCAAGTCATAATTAGGATACTAAATGATTTACATGGGCTTAATAAGTACCTAACATTTAATATTTTTTAACAATATATAGGGCTATATAATTCATTTAACATGATCAACCCATGATTTTTAAATAATATGTAAAATATTTGACTCTAGGGTATAATGAATGAGTACAAAGCCAATATGTTTCACCATGGTTGTACAATCTCATTAAATAATGAAATAGATGTGTCCTTATTTTATGTTGAATAATATATTATCATATTCATAATGAGAGGTTACACTAAACTCCTACTACAATCACTTGGTTCCTTGATATAATAGCACAATAGAAATAATTTTTGACAACATTTCTCTATGTATCCTAAACTAATATTTAAAATTGAAATAATGATTAACTCTTTCTTTAAGGATGAAACTACTCAAAAATTATTAAAACATATTCTATCCCACAATAATCCTACTTAGGGTATTTTAAGATTGAGTGTTCCAACCCAATAATTCCTTTAATTGGGCAGTGAATCTTAACAAGTACGAAGAAGGAATAACAGATATATTTGTGGCCTTATTGGATAAACTAGTAGACATATATATATATATATATATATTATTAAATAAAAAATATATATCCAAATTTAAACACATAAATAAGGAATTAACTAGAGAACATATTGAACATAACTACAATTAAAAAACATGTAATAAATTCATCTCATATCATAAAAATTAAAATTAAAATTAAAAATATCTATGCCAATGATTACTCTCAAATCGTGTGAAAAAATGAAATCATTTTCAAGAGACATTCACTTCTATAAACTACCAGCACCACAAATCAGAACCATCAGCCTCCACTAATAACCAATCCCCCCCCACCTCCACTAACTGCTCTTATTCAAACTCCAAATTGTGCATCATCTAAAAAAACATAACATGTGTGGTCCCAAAGCACTTGCAACTGTGAGTATAAGTATACCATATAGAAAACCCAAAAATATATGGAAGTATAAATTCAAACCATCTCAAGAAAAAATGTATGAAAATATACAAAATGGGATCTATGTCAAGGGGAAATCAATCTATATGAGCCATCTATCATCGATTCATCTATTAAAGGGACCTAGATAATAAAGTTCACTATAAAACATGATCACTGACATATAAAACATAAAATCCATATCCCCAGATCAATAGATAGGGGTTAGGAAAACTATAAAATATTATTATTGATCGAGGGAGTTATTTAACACAATATATGACCATGAATTGATATACAAAGGAGTATCAAATCCACAGATGGTGGAACATTCCCTAACATATAGAGATTTTATGAATCCACTAAATAAAGAACATAACTATATTTATGGGGGTGTAAAATAACTTTGTATATATTAAGAACCTACCCATTCATTTCCAATTTTAGAGTGGAGTACATTACTTCATTCATAGTGGAATACACCTTACCACATGATGGAGTTCATAACTCTATATCTTCTCCCAATGTCTCACCCACAACCAATTATCTGATTAACATATGTACGATACATGAAATTACTAAAAATAAAAGAAAATATCCTCCATTGATTGAGAGGCATATACTATCATGATCTACCAAATAAGAAACTTATAATAGATTACTCAAATTTTTATATTTTTAACCTGGTTGAGATATCATTGAGAAACCTATATATATCCATGTACATGGGGTTTCTAGTATAGTTCATGATGCGTAGTGATCTCAAAAAATGATATTCTTATGATATTGAAGGAAATCAATGTGAATTAAATATACATGGTCAGTTATCTATATGTACACTACTTGTATGGATCTGTTATGAAAAATAGATCCATACATATATATAATTATGTCTAATGTATCCATATAAATATTAGGTGATATCTAGAGATGTTACCAGTGTTTATCAGTATATGATGTCATAGGAACATTCAGTTCCCGACATGGGAATTTATCTTCATTACACAATGTCTTTTATTTTTTCTTCTACATGGATTCTAGTTGGTAATACATGTATTTTTATAGGTCTACATGGTGAGGAAGTAGAAAAGTGTGTCCAACTAGTGCATGGATATACTATATGGCTTAGAGTACACATTGTGTGACCCAATGTCACACAATATGTAATATTTAACCTTAAGATACCATAGTAACCATTGAATATAACATAAACAAAGTGTTCTATAGATATTTCACACTATGGAGTTCGAAAATTTTTATTAGACATGGTGCTTCTTCCCCATGAAACTATTAACTTTATCTGTGACTTATATTTACTCCATCGATCATCACATGGGACACTATGTTTTTCTCATATACATACACCATTGGTCAGATCCATTTTTTCCAAAATTACCTATACACCTAAAACTAATCCAAAAATCATGTGGGTCGTCATTGTACCGACTACACCACCATCACCATTTCAATTATCATACCCAAGCACTCCATGTCTATCATTTTCATCACAAGTATGCTGCGGAACTTCTCCAATAAAAACTCATTGACATCTATTACCCATCATCACTCCTCACCAAACATGAAAAATTCATATCATGATTCCATTCCATTTTCATCAAACAATGTAAAAATGAAAATATAATAAATGACATATTGTTTCAAGAATTAGTGGTTGGTGGAAGGGCCAACCACCAAATATGAATTTATATATGATCTCATTAATGAATCCTAAATAAATGAGGGTAAATAATCTAGTTATAAAATAAGATAATAATATATGAATAATTCTCGGAACATTGATTAAATAAATGACACAAGGAACAAATCACGATGAAGAAAGAATCAATGAAAATTTATTAAATAATGTTCTTGAAAAAATACATGCTTTTTCTCCATGTCAATCCCATACTATAAATTTTGTGTTTAATAGATAAACTAGAATGATCAAATAATAATCTTTTTTAATTAGAAATATTATTATCTATATATATTGTGAAATCAATATGATTTTTTATTATATTTTATTTCAAATTTATTTTCTGATAAAAAATCATCAAAACATCAGAGATTCATTATTAATGTATTTAGTAAAGGATGAAAGTATTCACTAAATATTCCCTAAAAGAGAAAGGAATAATTTATTTTAATAATTTATTTTATTTTATTTTTTAATTATAATTTTTTTTTGTATAAAATCATGTCCATCCATGAAAATTCACTTTTTTAAGGCGGATATATTTTATAATGGCTGAGAATAAGGAGAAAATATAACAAAGAAAACCTTATTGTGTTGGTTTTTTTCATAAAGATGGATGATCACATCATGATTCAAAAATTTATTTATCACCTCTATTTCATTAAACATTAATTTCATGAATAATGGGATAAATTCATTATCTGTTATTCAAACGATGAAAGAGGGAATGTAACACCCTGATATTTTAAAATAAGAATATAATGTTTGATAGAATATGCGACATGCCGTATGGAACCAAAAACTAAATATAACACCATAATATTTTATGATATATTTATTTATAAATAAATTAAATATCTTCAATATCTTGAATTATATGCAGCACTCATTTTAGCTTTCGATACACGAAGCACCGAGTTTAAACAAAATGTGACCTATTATAAAAATATAATTATTTAATGTGATAGTTATCAATGAACCATTGGAATGTAGGGTATGAATATGATTAAATAAATTAAATATATATATTTTAAACAGATTCTTTATTTATTTATTTTTAAGAGATAATTTTAGATCAATTTTAAAGAATAATAAATATTTTCTGAAAAATTGTATTTTTTTCAAAAGACATTTTAGTCATGACATGAGAACATAATAATAAATTAATTATTACCAATTTAATATTTTTTTTGAAAAATTAAAATTAATTTTTGAAATAATGATATCAAATTTATCCCAAGTGTTAATATTATCTATATATATAAAAAATCGTTTTTAGAAATAGTTAAAAATACTGAATTTTAATTGATAACTGCCTTTTGTTTAAATTATTTATAATATAAAATGATAATTTTAATTAGTTTTAATGTAATATTAGTAAAACAATATTTATATTAATCCAATTTCAGTCATTTTAATCTTTTTACAATTGAATTTTGTTATATTTACATAGTAATATTTTGATCATTTTCTCTTTGAAAACCCACTTTCTAATTGGGTAAGTGGGACTAATTTTAAAATAAATTTTCCACTCCGATGGATTGAATTTTTAAAATTGGATTCTATTTTTGGAATGTGAATAATATATATTTTCTAATAAGGTCATCAAAATTATTGAACAAAAAATAATAGTAAAAATAGTAAAAATTAATTAATGTCGTTAGGGTAAAAATGGATTTACTAGGGGTAAACCAAGAATATTAGGGTTAAAAATGACATATAAACTATTAAAAACCCCATTTTCTGTCCATATTTCCACATTATGTCCTAATGATTTGGTAAATGTCCATTTGGGAATCATTTTATGATGAAGATGTGGGTATGATTGAATGTTTTCCAAAAAATACAATTGTGCAACTCACCTTACTTATAAAAGGCCACTCCCTATCCTCTCTTCTTCACACCATAAAACCTATTAGGTTCAGCCAATAAAAAACAAAATTACTTAAAAAATTCCTTCATATCGTCCTATGTGCCTTATATTTTATGTAAATCTAATTTGGAAGGATTTTATGAAAACCCAAAAGGATACCTGAAGAAGAGGTGATGTTTTCAACGAGCGACTTTATTTTATTTCTTTCTTCCATTACTAAAATTATTATTAATACCTAATGATATTAAATATTCATTATATTACATATAATATTATTTTTTTATAATTATTTCATGACCTACAAACATATCCACTTCCTTTAAATGGGTTACGAAATCATTGTTCATGGTTACGACATACTACCACCTCGTGAACCGTTGTTATTAATTTTACCATTACCACATCTCATGGTTGGGACTGATAATGGATATAAATTATATATATTATAATTATAAAATTATTATTCTTCTGGATTCAATATATCATATATACCTTTTTTAATTTCCATTCCTTCAATGATATGATAACGTTGTTTGTGTGTACGACATACTACTACCTCATGAAGTTATGTGATTCGTTTTCAATAAAGCATTAAATGGAAATTAATAAGGATAAATATAAAGAGTATATGTGATATAAATGATATTGTTATGATATTAATTACATATTTATCATTATGTAAATATAATATATCATTTTAATGATCACCTTTTCACTCACTAAAACATTATAATGTCCTTCATGAAAATGTGTACTACCGCCTTCACAAAGTGACATGACTCTCTTTTTATCACTAGTTCACATGGATGATATATATAAGTATATTTAATGATATAATATGTTATATGTTATAATATTATCAATATTTAAATATAAATTATTACTTAACTACTTTCCATTAATATTGTTGAAAAAAGGAAATGTTACTCATTCATACATACAACCTATTGTCTCCCTGATCGTAACGTACTACATTTATAAAAAACATTCAAGTTTTTTAATAAAATTATCATTTATATATAAACGTGATAAATATATTATGATTGTTATTTTTTTAAAAGTTTAAATAATTTCCTCTATGACCATCGTCAACCAACGAAAATCCTTTCTTGACACAAAATCCGAGTAGGGTCAAACAATCAGACCTAAACTTAATTGATTGATTAATTGTATTTAACATGGTCATAAGTGAAATAAAATTTATAATAAACTTGAAATATTTTCTCCAAAAATTAAATAAGTAACATAAGTTTATTATTTAGGATAATAAAGACCCACATCACATGTTGTACAAAAGGTGAGGGACTTATTCTCAATTTCAATTTGTTGCGGCATATTTTGAGGTTAGGAACCTATATTATTTTAAAAAATGTATATGAACCCCATTTTAAAGTTTATATCATGAATTTATCAATTCTTATGATTTTTAATACATTTTAATGTTATTATTTTTTAGTGATTATGATTCAAGTGTTTCCCAAGTGATATAGATATTTCCATTAAAAAAATCATTTTTAATGTTTTTCCTTCTAACTCATTATCATTCATGTCCATGTTTTTTTTAAATTATTTTATCAAAACTTTTATATGGACATAAAATATTTATAATGTTATTTTATTGTAACTTTTTTATTTTATTTCAATTTTTTTTAAAAATTAATCTTTTTATGTGTTTTATATAGAACGTTTTGACAAATAAAAAAGGAATGTTCTTTTCTAAACATACACCGAGACAAGGAATTTTACACCTCCATGGTAATTTTTAGATTTCCAGATTAAATTTAAAGATTTCATGTGTTATTAATTTAAATACCATCTTTTTATTATTTTCGGTTATATCAATATTTAAAATTGGTTTTAAAAATTAATTTTTATCTGAAAGTGTTTTTAATATGGGTTTAAATATATTTTACAGTTGCTTTGATGAAAGTGATTTATTCATGATATAGTAATTCCAAAATATGAAATGGGTGACCTCAATACAGCTTATATGAAGGGTTTATTTCAACTAGATCACATTATTGAGCTCTATTTAACTTTTATGTAGCCTTGAACCCCATTATAGCTTATAAAAAAAATGAAAGAGCCCAATATAGAATATATTAAGGGAGATCCCCAATATAGTTCCCTATTGAATTTTGAAATGGATATATCCTAAGTAATATATATTTTTTAAAAAATTAAATTATTTTGAATTTTTTTATGAATATGATGCTCTAATTCACAAATATGGTGTTTTTAATTGGTTTTTTTTGGGTTTTAATGGATTTATTAAAGAATAACTTGTGTTTTTTTTTCTAGTGAACTTTTTTTAATTCATACATTCAATGAAAATTTAATTTAAATTTAATAATTATATGAGTCTTACTATTTTCATTGGACTAATGGTTTTATTTACTTTTATGTACCTTACTGAGATTTTTTTAATCCTATGATTGAAAATGTTTTCAATAGGGATTATTGATGGGTAGATGAACTGATGAATTCATGTTGATTGTCTTGTAGGTTTTCAATGAAAATAAATAAATATTTACTTTAACTGTTTTCTATTATTGTAAAAATGGATAAAAACTAGAAGTGTCAACTTTTAATTATATGGTTTTGTAATGTATGAGTTATGGCCTGATTCTATAAAAATCTAAACCTAAAATATACTAAAATGTAAGGGAAAAAATTATTGAATTAAAACACATGATTATAAAATGTTTAGGTTGGTTTTCTATAGGGAGATAGGATGTAATGTAATATTATATATAATTCCACCCATTTGAAGGAAGATAATGGAAGATAGATATTCCATGGGTAATAATTTAATTAGAAGGAAACATTACCTACTACTATGAATAAACCTAATAAAAAGATGTCCATAATGATATTTTAGAATCCTCTAAAAATATTTAATTTTTCCTCCTTTGATTTTAGATAAGTAATTCTAAAAATTGGCGGTTTTAGAAGCACCTTTTCAACTTGGTCACCATGAGGAACAACTCTAGCCACGTCACATTAACCATTACCATCTCATAACTCTACACATCAAATAAAATAGGATTTTTTTTAATTTTATGTGAAAAAAATCATGATCTTGAAATTTGAATGATTTCCATGAAATTTATACATCTATAAGTAAAATACTTTAATTCATGACACAAATTCCATGTTGGAATTTTGATTCAAGACTATGTTTAATAATTATTAAATATCTACACAAAAATTGCTAAAAATAATATTTTTTTTTATTTTCGAAACCCCACTATGAAAAAATTATACCAATGAACTTCATTCCCCCTGATAAAATATTACTAAAAAAATTGAAGGCATTTTACACAATATCCTATTTTTAGAAATTTCAGTCCTCTAGTGTTAACAAAATTTACTGAAAAATATACATATATTAAGAAAATAACTATCTTCCCATCTCTACTATTATGTTAGAATTTTTATTTGGGAATCAATTTCGATGTTTCTAAATGATTGAATGTGTATACTTAAATATAATAAATTTTTTATTTTTTAAATATTTCAAAACAATAATTTAAATGAAATGAACGAAGAAAATCCTTTGAAAATATTATTAAAATTTTCAAAGTAATTTAATATAGAATATGAGGCATTATATTAATGGAAACTCTATTCAGGATCTTAGATTTAAGTCATATACTAGGTGGTAAATTGAATTCGTGATATATTATAATATACCCAACACATGAACTACTCAACATTTATAACATCCATATCACCCATTTATAATTATAGTAGGGTACTATACCTTTTTACGAGATACTGATTTTGACCAATGGAGTTTCTAAACCCTATAGTGGAATGTTTCCCAATAAACATGGGAGTTATAACTCTATGGATTAAGGACTGTAACCCCATCACATAAGGAGTACCAAAAATATAGTGATCAAAGAAGGGATTGATTCTTATTATGTATATCACAAATGGAGTACTTGAAACATAATATAGGGTCATGTATTGGAACACAAGGTAGTAACAACTACATGCATACTCTGAATTCTTTTTCGAACCCTAGTTATCATCTCTAAAAAGAAAATAACATTAAAATAATGAAAATTAATTGCAAATAGTCTATAATAATTAAGAATACCACACTATCACAATATTGGTGGGGAAACAATAATGATGAACTATTAATTCATTAGTTTTTAATACAAAAAATGAGAAGTCGCAAAATATTCAATGAATATCAAACTAAATTACACTAACTATTCCAAATAGAACATGTGAACAATAATAAGTATCTGAGAATGAATTTCCATCATCTAGTCATGTTGTCTATACTTATAAAATGTTTTCCCATAGTAACATATCATGTTGGAATCTAGATATTTTTATACTTGTGTCACCCTGACCCAATGTCATATCACTTATAGAAACAATATGTTCCATATAGGACACAACATGTATGTCTAGGTGATAGTTGATCATACAATTCACTACATCCTAGGAAACATTCGTCAACCATACACAATGTATGTTTTAAAACTACCCACCGTTTTATAGTTATCAAAGATCTAGTAACTATAGTAGATTTTAGATGTTATACATGATATGTGTCTTAATGATTTCACATCATGTAATTTAAAGATCAATTTACCAAATCCCTATCCATTAAAATACTCCATTTCTACATATTGTTTTTCCTATTATTATGATTGATACCCACATAAAAAATTTTAATGATACCACCTCAGAATGGGAAACCGTCCATCATAACCTCCTACCCTAAAACAACCATTCTAACATTGTTTACAACGTTCCTCATTCCCAACCATCAATCCACATACTACTACATAAATTTATCTAATGCTCCTCTATTGACCCGCTCATCACAAGTAACCTTGGGTATCGTTAAGGAAAATAATTATTTTCTAGAATACCCAATGATGGGAAGAGGAATAGGGTAGATAAGAGGCAGATATAGAGAATATATCAATATGTGGTTGGTTTGATTCCAACATCAGAAACCTATAATTATAACATGATCATCATCAAAAGAATGATGAATAATTTAGTATGATAATAAAAAAAAGATAAAAATATTAAGACATTTTACATATGAATAATAAATCATGGTTGGAAATGATATCAAAATAGAGTATATAACATGGGAAAAGCAATATTCAGAATCCAACCTCATTGAAAGATCGCCATCAATTAAAAAATCCACCCCCCCCCCTTGACTCATGAATATATTGAAACCTCAATAAACGATCCTCAAAATTTATTTTATTGGTTTTCGGTTTTCAAGAATAGTTAATCCTCAAATTAGTGGACAAGTAACATATTAATTAATCTAGGTCAAAATTAAGTAATTAATAACTAAATTTCCTGAAATAGGAAAGTCTAAAGGCCCAGAACATGAATAATAAAAACACATTTTAAAAAGAAATAACCATTCTGAGATAGAAATAAGGTTTCAAAATATTCATATATGGATATTTTTAGTTGATATATATTATTTTTATCATTTTTCAATACATGGGATAACAATAATATTTTTGTTATCAAATTCTAGTGATGCTTCTAAAAACAAACCTGCTAAGAGACTACCTTAAAAATTTAATCAAAATGTTTAAAAAGTTTATAAGAAACAATCATGAATCTACACACATATATAGGATAAGTAACACCACATTTTATTGTCTACTTATAATCCGAATGTCCCATATATAAACTCTCTTTCAAATATCAATCATAAACCTCTTAAACCTATAGCTTAGAATAAATTCTTTTCACCAAAGGGTTACTTTACCCATTTTCTTTACAGATCACAAGGGCTATTAATGATTGAATTCCCCATAACACGCTAGAATATTTGATGATTTTTTCTGGAAAAACTATATTTTCAAGATATGGTTTCATATATTTCTCCCACAAGATATACCTCCCCTATCCAATTTCTCAATCACAAATAATATTCACTATATTTAATATAGGTCTATAAAAAAAGATTCAAAATTTCATGATTGCATATATTCACCAGCTAAGAGACTTTGAAACTATATATTTAATCTATATAAGTGATTAATTATATCACAAACATTCAATCCCACTTGTGAGAACCCTCAAAGATCCCCCACCCACATTCCTATCTATATATGGGTAACAAATTTCTTCCTAACTACCAGAGGAAACCCAATATTATAAATCTAATATAACTGATCATGATACATTTTCCACCATATAAAACCCGCACCAAAAAATAAGTATATTTTTATGGAATCTCAAAATCAATTGATGGTATTCACCAACATACATGTAAATTTAAACCCCAATATATAATCATCAACTAGGGAACTCAAAAATCCAAAAAGTAATCTCTATATGTTTTCTGTTGAAAACATAATAGAACTTCATCCCATTATCTCTCCTTCTTTTATCATTCTTTTGATATTATAGATGATTTTTTCACATGTAACCCTCAAATGAATCAAAATGTATAAGGTTAATTAAAGAAATTATATAAAAAAATTATATAATGGATATCATAACATATATTATAAATAACATTCTCTCCCACACCATCACACCACAAAAATAAATAATATTCACTGAGAAACTCTATAATACTTAATAATCATAATAATTTTGTACTCAACATCAAAACAACCTCATTAATGACACAACACAAACCAATAAATTAATTAAAAAATAAATAAATAGTCATGTAAATCATTTTTTTTCTTCCCATCAATCTTTTCCACAGCACCCAAAGCATAACAATTTGAGTAGTGAAAACATTTTACAGTGTCCTCTAAGGGAAAAAAATATTCACATAATTTGAAGGAAAACATCATAACTTTTTCATGTAATAATTTCATCAGATAAAAATAATAATTATATGTAATCTTAAACTTGTATCATCTTTTCAAAACACAAGATTTCCCTATAAAACAACACACTCATTACAATATAATTAAAATGAATAAAAAAGTATTCTTTCAAAATTTCCCTTTTCAAAAAATCCATTTTAAATAAAAATATTAAATATTATTTTTAAAATAATGCATCGAATACCCCTTTACAAATCATCCCTCAAAACCCTTTTTTATAAAAATTACAATTAAAATAAACTAAAAAATAATTAAAATTGATCCATTCTGATCATTATTTATAGAGAAAAAAACATCTTCGAGAATACATGGCACCATTGGATAAATTATGTAACCATTTTCATGTAACGCTTTAATAATATATATATATGTATATATAATTAAAAAGACAATAAGTACACATTTGTGTCACCTTATACATTATCAATAATCAAGACTAATTCATAGATTAGATATACAATGATCCTGAAATTTTAATCATGTTACTATGTTTTCCAGTTAATTGAGAATAGATTCTATATATCACATTATTCACCACCATATTTCATGTCATCGGGATCCAAACTAGAGCATTTTTTAAAACATCTTTTTACTTTAAAATCATGTTTAATAACTATAAAAATTAAAGGACATAAATTATAATACATGAAATGATATTATTAGTAGTTCATTCATCACAGCATCAATGATAACATTTTTTATATTTTTTCACACATTGTCAATATCCAGTATAATAATATAATGAATCCTAAAACATATTAAATACCATATGAAAAATGTTATGTTAAATATATTAACAATTTTAATCACTATATAAGTCATCATATGAAACATACCTTGTTATTAACTCACATATTATGTAATGATTTTTTTGTTTCAGATAATATTATATTATGAGATATAATATTAATTCATAATTATAAAATTATATTCATCAAATCATATTAAAATATCATCTAATCTCAAATAAGGATATTATAAAAAAACATAAGAAAATTATATAGTTAGTTTCCACAATGTCAGGGGAAACATTTATCATTAACTATTAACATTTAATAAATGTTATTACTTCATTGAGATTCAATTCAATGCTATTATTTTTTAATTGAAACACTAAAATAAAATTATAACTATAATCACATAAACCTAAATAATGTTAAAAAATCATATATAAATATTTAAAATGATCAGATAATAACATTTAAAAATATTTATATCTTAATTATTTTCGGCAAACACATATAAAAAATATCATTTTTATATATGAGAAATGATAATAATTATTCATTTATTATACCTATGTATCTACCCCTCAATAGGTTTATTATAACTTTAGTATGATTTATAATCCCAAGGCCCTTTAATCAAATATTAGGGGCACTATTGGTGTGATAATCATCATTTTTTCATACATCTCATTCTTAGTAGAGATAATACTATTTTAATAGAAAATCATTGTAGTGTTCTCCTATTCCCAACATAAAAATGAAACATAACTATTATCCAAATTATTAATAGCACATTTTCACAAACAAATTGTGACATCCTAATTTTTATAATAATCATAAACTCCATCTTATGATAAATTATTAGGTGGGAAGAATGATTTATCCATGAAACATTTATTTTTTAGTTAAAGACATCATGGAAGGGTAAAATTCCCAAATTAATACTCTACAATATTTGATTAAATATTTTTTGAGTTAAACATTGATTAAGTATGAGTATTTTGGTCCAAAATTCATTGGAAGAGACATAATAAAATATTAAATATATTATTTTAAGTGCAGAATTTTTATTCAAAATGATTGAATATCTCCAAATAGTGTGTCTTATGATAAAATAGAGACCATTGTTAGGTCAAAAATGGAGTTTTCACCTAGGAGGGATATAACATTCAAAGGAGTTAGACGTCTAGAACCCTCGCTCCTTTGATAATGTTTTTAAATGAAATTTAATAAATCATTTTATTGAAAATAATTAAATATCTCCAAAATGGTACACTGTATGGGAAATATGAGACCACTTATTGGTCCGGGATGTGATGATTAACCTAGTAAGAGTATAAAATTTGTAGGAGATGGACGTTGGGATTCCGTGCTAAAAAAAATAACCCTTTTATTTTAATTAATTATTTAATCCGTATTTTGAATATTAAATAATTAATATTTACCAAATGGTGCATTGTATTAGAAATTTGAGGGTACCGTTGGGTACGAAATGGGTTATATACCATATAATTTTTATAATTTTTATTCAAAATGATAATTTTTTATAATTTAATTCATGTGTTAAATTATTAAATATAATAAATAATCAAAAATCATGTTATTATTCATTCTCTTCTATTTTTGGTGATTCCACCATTCTTATCCCATGTTATGATATAAATATTACTATTTCAAGTCATTATGACCTGAAAAAGCCTTAAACTCATTATATGGGTGAAATAAATCACTACATATTAAATTTTTTATTGAATAATAGATCAAGACAAGTATTTATTTTTCATATTTTGCAAAACTCCATATGCGTTGTTGGTCTATTGAATAGTCAGCTTACCTCACTTGAAATCTCAATGATGAGTGAAATAAATCCTCTTCCAACACGTTGTTGATGTATTTTATCCCTTCCATTTGATGGTCCATAGTTGAAGTGTTCATCGAGGAGGCTTCGTGGGTAGGACTGTAGGTTTTCTTCATCTTTTATTATTATTATTTTTATTTTCCTTATACATGTTTGAAATGAAATTCTAGAATTAAATAATAAAAAATATGTTTTAATATAAATTGATAAAGCTAAATTATATAGGAATAATTGAAAACAAATTATCAGAAGATATGTATATATATAAGTATATTAATAATCATTTTAAATGTTAAGAATAATTTATTAAGATTTAAATGGGAATTAAATTTTTCAACATAAGCGATAAATTTGAATTTTGAAAATCATTTTTTTCATCACATTTTAATTAGCCAATGAAGATAATTATCATTTCATATGTTTTAAAAACTGGTAAAATGATATTTTTAATAGTCGATGCATATGGAAAAAATTTATCATTTTATGTGATGTTTCAAAAATGATAAAATGATAAATTAAATTTTCAATGTATATTGAAATTATTTATCATTTTATGTGATATATAAAAAATGAGAAAATTGAAATTTAATTTATCATTACATATGAAAAAGGTTTTTCATTTTAGGTGATGTCTTAAAAATCATTAAATGATAATTTAAATTATTAATGAATATGAAAAATATTGATCATTATATGTGAGGTTATTAAAATAATTAAATGATAATTGAAATTATCAACACCTATGAAAAATGTTTATAAATTTATTTGTGGTTTTTAAAATAATAAAATGATAATATAAATTATCAAAACATATGAAAATATATTATCATTTTATGTGATGTTTTAAAATAGTAATGAAATAAATAAAATTTATCAGTGAGTGTGATAAATTTAATGATTTTTTTTAATTATTAGAGAAAGAGAAATAACTTTCATATGTGATGTTTCTAATCTCTTGAAATAAAATAAATTTTATGATTCTATTGAAACCTCTGCTAAACCCAAGCACCGACATGATGACAGCTTGAGACTTTGACATGTCGCTCTAACGTTAAGAAAAACTACGAGAGGATTTTCCCAACTATTGTGGTAGGAACTTTCTTAATTTTTGGGATTATTTACAAATTATTTCCAATAATATGATGATTCACAAACATGTTCAATGACCACACTAGATAGTGAATGAAAATGGGTTTATGTGTAGTCTCAAAAAGTCTATATTACGATTGATTCCATGAGTATTTTTATATGTTTATTTACATTTTTGTGTGATTACATGTACATTGTATGATACATTACTCATGATGATGCAATGACTCATGAATATATATATATATATATACATATTTATATCCTTAAATTCTATTTATACCTTGATGTTTTGTTCTTGGAGTAAAGACAGGAGGACCACCAACATGTGTTATCCTTTAGAGGACGTATGTGCATGATTGACGGTGAGGGTCAAATGCATGGGGTAGCCACATGAAGATGACAATGGGAAGCCATGTTGAGGACCATTGTGACTTGTGTTATTCTCTATATGGGGATTTACATGACTGATGACAATGGTCGAATACATGAGGGTGTCACATGATGACGCCTTGGGGTTCACATGTCTGACAATAAGGGATGCGATGATACCTTTGGAGTATCGTGTGACAAACCATTGTTTATTTTTTTTATCCATTGGAGGAGGGATGTACTTGAATTACATTGAGGTTTAAATGAAAAAAAATGAATATTATTATTCTGTGGGATGAACTCGATGATGAAGTGACTGAGAATCTCTCGATCCCTAGTTTATATTCTCGATGGTGTTCGTCAATCACTAAGAGACAGAATTAGATCTCGGTCCTCAGTACATAAACTCGATGATTAGGGGAAGTTTATTAAACCCCATTTACCTTACACATATAGAGAAACATATCATGTTACAGGGAATCTATAAAATCAAAAACCGATACCGAGAAAAATAATTCATTATCCTAATGCCTAATCGTTGATTCATCTGACACTGTGGTTATACATTACAGCATAGAGCAGAAGTAGGTACGGTCAGGGGTTGTGGTATCTTTGTTAGTGCACAACTGCTCTGTTATGGTTTTTGTATTTACTCCACATTATTTATTATGGAATGCACTTTTATTTTGAGCACATCATGTTATGGAAGAATTGTTAGTGACATACTGAGTCATGTACTCACACCTTACATTGGAATTTCGATGCACATGTAGATTTCAAGGCTAGAGATCCAAAAAATGGAAATGGCCCTATGGTGGATAACCGAGCAGTGGATCATAGAGCATATGTAGAGTGGGACATGAACTAGGGAACTCAGCAAAAGACTATTGATTTACATTTAGATTTCTTTACTTCTTACTTTATTTTGCTCGACACTTTGGGATCTGTTACATTGGTTATCTGTCATATTTATTTTCCAAATATTTACTCTAATTTATTAAAATGTTGATTTATTGTCGGATCCTATTACATGGTACTTAGGGTATAGTCTCCGCAAAGATCCACTTGTGACACTCACTGTTATTCGGCAACCTCTTGTGTATGGGGAGTCATGCATAAGGCTACATAGAATTCAGGATCGGACCTAGTGATCAGGGCTAATACGTTACACTAATTTCACTATAAATCCTCTTAAGCTAACTAGAAATACAAATTTCACCACCAAATACCGCCTCCAATAGGCCATGAGTTGGAGAATTTCATCACGGTTATAAACAAAAATATTTAGAAGAATTAAATTTGTAAATACCACGCATTAAAAAAACACAAATCAACTTCATATCTGATAAATAAATGACCCAGAATCCAAATATAAACAAGTAATGTCATTTTTGACCAAAAACTCAAGATAAATAAAAAAATAATACAACTCATATGAAAAATATAATAATAAAAGTAACCAACAATCAACAAATGAGAAATTATTTACTAGACCAGTCACCATCATCAAACTTTGTCAAAGTAATAATATATCACCACATATACATTAATTTCATAATGTAATGAACATGGAAATAATTGACCATTATAAATTTGAATCGGAAAATAGAAACATGATAAAAAATTTATTTTAAAAATATAATCTTAACTCATGATTTTTAATAAAATTAAGGACTGGTCAATATGATATAAAAAACCACCTTGATGTTTATTTTTATCTTCCTTGAATCATGCTCAAAAAATTTATAGATATACAAGTGTCTTTATAGGTTATGTATAAAAGGAAAAGGACCACTATAATAGTTTCACTGGTCGTAAATGAATAGAAATGAATATATATCATATAGTTTTTAGAGCATTCTCATGAGTCATATAAAGTGGGAAAAAAATCATGGTTATAACAACATAAGTCATTCCCTAATGTAAATTAACCTATATTATTTTTATTATTACCCATAATTAGGGTAAATACATGTGGGAATGGAGTTGGTAGGTGTATCCACATAGGAAAAATCCTATGTTAAAGTATTATATGTCATTGAGTATATCACAACATAAGAGTATCTCAATCTCTACCACCACTTTTCATAATCATATTATAGCTCAATTTATTTCATATATGAACATATCATATATGAAATATTAGAACATAAAATATATAACATTTAAAAATAATCACCACATATTAATCATCATCCATATGTGGAAAGATTATCATAAAAACCCATAGGTTGGGTGATAATGAAAATAAATAAACGAGTATAGTAAGGTAGACCCCCATGTTTCCTCATAAATTTTCATTAATATATTACTGAAAAAATTACATAGATATTAATAATTAAAACTTTATATTAATTTATTAATAATAGGTGAATGTATTTGTTCATAAAAAAATCATTCGGTTTTTTATCATGTATAATTAAATATTATACCATTCCGCTTTTTATCTCTCATTCAAGAACCATGTGTTCTCTATTCGGTTACATGTGGTCCTAAATCCCATATTAGTATACAAAAATTTCATTATGAAATAAATAAAGGGAGTGGCTGTTACCCTCATATTAAATTGAATCATATTATTTCTTAGGAAATATCCCACTAGATTGATCGAAATAATAATATTAATATGAAAACATAAATTTTTTACTAGAACAGTACATTTTTTTAAACTATACCTAACAATAATAATAATTGAAAATATTCTTAGAACATATGTAAAGATTTCATATGTTTAGTGAATATATAAATATTGATTTAGTTCAACTGTTTTATTTTTATGTAACAAGATTATTTTTTACTGTTTAAAACTAATCATATAACTAAGAAATGTCAATACAATTTGATGGGAAAAAATGTAGATAAACCACACTTATAAACATGAATTTATTTATATTTGACTATACTCTACATTTAATTTTTGAAATTTAAGATTAACTAATCGTTCATTTATTAGTGAAACCACTGTAACTTTTGTTAGGTTCTTACATTTTGTTGGATTTTCATCATTCAACTTATTTTAATCTCCATATAGTTTATAATAGTATATTGGGGTGATCATTTTGAATACACATAATTTCTTTACCATGTCTCAATAAATACATAGCATATTAATATCTTGTATCATAACATCCTTGATGAAGGTGAATAAAACAATTATAAAGATTTCTATATTATAGGATTCAATGCATTTGATAGAGTGGTAGACATTATGTGATTACCCAAAACCAAACTCTGGGAATCAATTTTAAATAAAAAAAATTCTTTTACATCATAGATTGGAAATCAATAGGACCAACTCAATTTTATCCATAAATAATTAAAACTCACTAAAAAATACATAGTCACTTATATTCGAATGAGATTGTAGTGTTATATTTATGGAGAGTTAAAAAAATTAAATGTGAAACCCCGTGTATTTCTCATCAAATGATTTTTTATGTTTTATATGAAACTACTTAAATCATTAAAAGTATTCAATATATACCACAAAAATCCTCACACTTGCAACTCTTCTAGACATATCATGTGTAATAATTTTCAAGATAACCT
Source organism: Viscum album (assembly GCA_963277665.1). Taxonomy (NCBI): domain Eukaryota; kingdom Viridiplantae; phylum Streptophyta; class Magnoliopsida; order Santalales; family Viscaceae; genus Viscum; species Viscum album. Next base: position 736,799,340 of record OY728146.1, on the reverse strand, counting down.
ATGGAAATGGAAAGAATATAAGTTTGAGATCAAACACATGGTGAGGTAAAATGTATATCTTAAGACTACAATGAATAAACTTGGCATGAATAATAAGTACGTAAACATATAGCGATAACATAATTACATATAATTGATAACATGATCTTGAAACTAATATATGATTAACAATATAAATAAAAACATGGAAAACAATAAATAAATTATTGATGATGGAAATTATAATTTTATGAATCTTGATCATTTATATCAATTCCTAATCCTTGATATTATTCTTTTCATCTTGGTCACAACCAAGACACCATTATTTTCTTCAAGGTTACAACCAATACACCATTCTTGTATTAAGATGGAAGACACAAAATACCCAAACCCTTTGCCTTTTGAGACCAACCAAAGAATCAGGAGACAAATATAATATCGATCCCCACACAAAACATATTTATGTCCATTTAATTCACCTCATAAATGATATGAATATCAATACAATTCTTAACCATATTTCTCTTAGAGTCAATAAGCATCCATATTGAGATACAAAAAATATAAAATTTTAATAATCATTAGACATTTTAATAAACAGGATAAGAAAATCATAAACCATCTTGATTAAGAAGGTGGGTTGTTAAATAATACATAATCTACTATCACAATTAAGAAATAAAAATCTATATTAGAATAAAAATTATATGGATCTTCAACAGTTCTTTAATAAATAAATAAAATAGCTTTTTATACAATAATCCTTCAAACTAAGACCATTTAGTGAATGGGGAAAACATTTAAATAAATTATTTCCATAATAAACAGACATATTCAATATAAGTTAAAACATTTCAATCAAAATATTGAAATATAGTGTGTTCACATTAGAATGACATCTACGGCAAGATCATGACTACAATATAGGATTTTTGTAATTGTACAAGGATTTCATGCATAATTTCCTTGATAAAAAAGAGAAATATATAATCCATACATATAAAAAGGTAGATTGTATTTTTTTTATAATTTTCTTGATCACGAAAAGTGTATATCAATGGAAACTAAATTTGATAAAAAAATAATTTATGTGTTTTAGAAAAATCAGTTTCTAATTAAAAAATATCCATGATCTATTGGAAAAAATATTTTATGAAACTAGATGATTATGAATTGATTTGAGAAACCATGAAGGCTATGATTTGAAGTTAAAAAGAGATTAAAATTATGTTGGATTGATTAATTCACATGAATGAAAACATAAAAATATATTTCAGAAATTTTATTAAAAAATATCATAAAATGAAAAATTTGAAAGTAAGTTTCATAAGTAATTTTCAAAATGGTAAATTAAAAGCCTTGAAGAGATTTAATTTTGAAAAACGAAATTAATAATTTATCATTGAAAATACATAAATTTTAACAAAAAAATTTGGGGAGGAAGATAAATATTTTGAATTTGAATTTATTTAAAAGACCTTTTAATTTTATTAAATAACATTGTTTGAAAAATCACATCATGAAAAGAGTAGTGGATTTTAATTTAGAAGTGAGGCAATCAGAATTGTAAGGATCGTAGAAAATATTCCTTATTAGATTTTACATAAATACAGTATGACATTAATGGTATGGAACACATATACATGGAGAAATAAATGATTTGGAAAGAATGAGAGTCACTCTTTCAAATGACAAAATTATAATTGAGAATGTATTTTTTAAAGGAAGATGATATTGATGAAATGAATTAAATTACACCAAAAAAGGTAAAATAAAATATATAAGTAAAATTTCAAGGATAAGGTTTCTTATAACATTATCATTAGGTATAGAATTTAGGAATTAATGAGAAATGATTATAGTTAAGATAATTATTATAGATCAGGTATTATATAAATGGAACCCCCTTAAAGGATATGATTTAAAATTAAACATTAAATTTGAGAAATAATGATATGATCATGTTAAAAAAAATTAATGGGTTAGTTGATAAAAATAATTTAGATAAAACACCACATACAATTAGAAACATGACTAAAGGGGTTACAATGTGAGACATAAAACCCTTACATAGTGCCTCATTTGTTCTACACATGCACCTAAAATCCTTAATAATCAAGCTATATTTATTATATACCTTATTAGGAATGTTATTCATTTATTTTTCATATAATATATAAAATTAATTATCATATTATATTTGTTTAATAATATTTTTCTTATATTTCCATGAAAATTTAATGAGTGTCAGCATATTTCACTAATTTTAGCGATCAATTAAAAAATTTTAATAAGAAATTAAATAATTTATATAAAATTTTAGAAACCATAAAAAATAATTTTATTATTATAAAAATAAAATATAATTGTTATTTTTGTTACTATTGTAGTTCATGATTGAGTTTCATATAATTTTTCATGTTGGTGATTTGACTGGCCCAAACAAGAAGACGCTATAACCTGATGGGTGAGTAAGGTTAATGAAATGTATATCATCTTAATAATATATGAATAATGATATTATTTATATTATTTTTTCTTTATTAAATTATATTTTAAGTGGTTTTTATAAATAACTAAAATAATGATTCAAAATAAAAAAACATTACTTTAGAGAGGTGGTAGTTCTCATAATACGTAGTCAATATTTTTAAATCTCGATAAATGAGAGGGAATAAAAATAGGTTATAATGCAGATTTTCATAATAATAATTATATTATATATCAATAGTTTATCTTTCAATTAAATCATTATATCTACGTAATATTTTTTGTTGTGAAAAACCAATAACATCTCTTCATAGAGGCGGTGGTCCGCATAACACATAATCAAGGTTATTATGTTTGTTTAAGAGGATTGGAAGGACTAAATAAGATTTCTTATATTTATATAATAACAATTAATTGTCCTAATAATAATAATGTCATTATATAAATATGTTTATGATAGATTTGGAACTGAATTAGTAATAAGAAAAAGATAATGATTAATTATTACTCACTTTGAGACCTTGAACATTATCTTGGAAGTCACCTTGTGAAAGAAGGGATTAGGATAAATTACTAATACTAGAAGACAAATAAGATGTTATATGTTTCATATCGTATGAAAAATAAGTTTTTTAATAAACTATAATAATAGGGGTTATGTGAAGGGGTGAAAGTGTCCCTTTTTAAAAGTTATGAAGAAGACAATTTTCTAAGCACCCATTATTTTTCCTTAATTTAAAGACACTATTAATGGGTAAAAGCCTCCGTAAATGAGAAATAATGGAAAATGGGGTGTTATTGGTTTGAGAAACATAATCTAATCATTTACACACATGTTTTAAAAATGATGGAATTAGATTGGTCTTATATGTTTACTTTTACATTTTTTGTCATGGTAACTAGTTTTTACCAATGTAACTTGTGTTTTACTACACATAAAAAATAACCATTTATAATAGTGTTTTGTGCGATTAATTTAAAATTTAAAATTTAATATTATATAATTTCTAATTAATTTAAATTTAACATTCAAATTAATTCATTTTACATATAGAATAACTGTTTTATAGAAATGTGTTTTTTCAACCATTATGTGTTCCTGATATTATTTTGTATTGACTACCAAATGATTGGATAATAATGTCTTTAAATTTTAACTTATCATTATATTAATTTCAATTTTTTAAATATTTTTATTAGTTTAATAAGGTATAAATGATATAATTTTATTATAATATTTATTTAAAAATGACTTTTTACCATTATCGAAGTAGCTAACTTTAATAATAATAATAATTATTTTATGATTAAAAATGAAATTTATCATATTACATAATATGAACTTTTTGATCTCAAATATTTAATTCATATTTTTATCTATAATTTAAAAAATGAATGAAAATAAATTTTTAATATATGTGAATAAATCATTTGTTTAGATTGAAATATTATTTATGTTTTTAAAATGATAATCATGTTTTTTTGAAATATAAATGATTAATTTTAAATAATTTATTTTAGTTAAAATATATTTAATTTTTAGACAAATGTGTTAAAAAATATTTTGTTCTTGTATTATGATAGTATCACAATGTTGAATGTTTTAGAAAAATCAATATTTTTTACTATTCACCTCGAAATCAATCATTCCAAAAATTGCATTATTGACTGTAACATAATATTTATGTTCTAAATCCAAATAAAATTAATTTATTTATATAAAAATTATAAAATTTTGGAATTTATTTTTTAAATACTTAAATTTGTAATGAATGTTATATTCATATAAACACTACTATTTAAATTTTTTGCTATTCTTATTCATATTTCTTATCAAATACTAATAAAATTTGATGGTAAATAATAATAATTTTTAAAAATATATATTATCTATAATATATTTTGTATCCTAAAATAATGTTCATAAAAGATAATTTCTGAAGGGTTATATTTAAAATCATAAATCAGTCTTCTTAATTATTTTGTTACACTATTTTAATTTTTTTAATTGGAGCCTATGAACCCACGTGAGAGTGAACACTCGTGAAAATGATGAAGGAAGCCTAACATATAATTTTCATCCTTGGAAAATGTGGTCTTTGATCATGGTAAACTATTGAGTGAAGTCAAGGGTGAGTTAAAGACTATTGTGCAACTTGAGATGAAGAGATTCTGAAATAAGGGCGTCTCTATGTTCACTTTTTCAAAGGATGATGCACAATTTGTTTTATTAAATCAATGATTTATGATTTTCATAAAAAAATTTAAACATATACCTTCATTTATCATCTAATGAAAGTTTATAGAATCTATTTTTTCTGATTTAATGTCTGTCTATCAAGTATTTCTCATGATGTCTTATCTTTCTCTTAAAAAATTCAATACTATAGAATATGGATGATGGGTTCATGGTCCTTTGGAGTGTACTCCAAGTAAGTAATAAAATTGTACATTGTATTCAACTTTGATTTTTTGGACCCCCATTTCTTCTCTCTCATTAGGTTCTTTGGGATTTTTGTGTTACCCCTTTGGGAAAGATTCGATATTACCCATTAATATCTTAGTTGGTCCAATACATGAAGTTACACTCTACAACAAAAAATTTACTAAAACAATATTTGTCTAGGTTCATTATAGATCTTGATATCTATCAACCTCTTACACCAGTCATACGATTCAAAACAGATGCTCTACTTTTTCCAAGAGGCTTTTCATGAGAACCATGTTGTCTATTATTGTAAACGTCTTAAAATTGATCCCTCCTTAAAGGGATGTGAATCCAGACCCCAAATTTCACACCTCCACATAAAAAAGATTCAAATTGGGATGAAAAATGAATGTTTATGGGGGTATATGGCTAATTTCTGTAGACTATTAGAGGATCTTGATGAAAATATATATATTAAGGAAATTCATGGAAATTATATGTATTGGACCTCTAGAAGTGTATTTTCTATATTTTTTGATGATGTGTATGATTCTTATCCAATTAATTATTAAAAGGATAAATATAACATACTAGTGAAACCTCACTTAGATACCCCCTGAATTGGTTAAACCTTGTGGGAGGAGGAACATGAGTTTCTCGATGACATTGATGAATCTATATATGATTCACCTAAGAAATATCATTATATTGAGTATTCTTAATTGATGTTGAGTACTGTAAAAGGAATGAAACTGATAGTTGAATTATAAGTATTCATTAATCTGTATTCTAGAAATGTTCAAAATAATTTAGATAACAATAATATTTAGACAAAAATTATCACAAGATATCTTGGATCATATCTAAATTCCATTTATGATATCCCTACACATCATCAGGTTGCTGATGTCCTCATACCAGCCTCATGTGAAGATGATATTGAATATATTTCTAATATTTATAATTACACCCTTGTTTGGATGATAGTTCTTATGGATGATATCTGTACATGGGTTGAGGGAATAGATCCCTAATTCAATATTTGGGATATCAATTTCAAATGACTTCACTTTAAGGACCTTGTTATTTTTCTATTTGATATGGATGGATATTTTTTGAATGTGAACCCCTAGATTTGTCATTTCTGACATGATTTTTGATCTGAAGGTGGTATTAGTGGACTCTTTTTGGAGCTAGATTTCATAATTCTTCACAAGATATTATTACTAATTTTTAAAATACGAGGTTGAATGTTGAGTTTCATATGTTCCTTATCTCATGGGATGTTTTACACTCACACGTTTCTTATTTTAATTATTATGAGTATTGACTCATGTCACGATAACATAGGACTTCCTAGATTATGATTGTAGAGAATATTATTCCATTTGGATATTACTTAAACTTTTATATTATATTGGGCTTGATATGATGTGGTATTTTACCTTAGCTTTAGGATTTTTTTCTATATATATAAGTCACTTATATTTTATAGTATTGATGCTTAAAATTATTATTTCACTGATTATTCACATTTTATGGATACTGATGGGGAAATTCTTGGATTTTTTTGTAATATCCTGTGGAATTTTTCAATATACAGTAACTAATTCCTATTCATGTTATGTCTATCGTAATGACAGAAAGTTATATCTATAAATATTTTATAAAATGAAGGGAAGACATTTATATTTTATATGATTGGTGTCCAATTATTATTGATGATATCTATTAGTTGATTGATGGATTGAAAGTTTTATTTCATACTATTTTCAATAATATACATCTAGGAATAATTTAAATTTTTTGTAGAAATTTTTTTTAGTAGATGGTTATCCATGGGTCTGTAAATGAGGACTTAAAGGGTGACCAGTTTGGAGTGGATATCAATTTATACCATTTCTCAATTGTTCACTAATTTCTTTTTTTAATGTTTGTACTGGTAATAAATTTCAAATTCATGATAATTTAAGCTTATTCCACATAATTAACTCACTATAAATTCTATTTATTTTAATAAATTTAACAAGGTATATGAGATGGCAGACCAACTAATCTGTCAAATCAGTTTAGATCCATTAATTTACTATTTCCTAATCATTTGTAATGAATTAATTTTTTTAATTATTAACAAAATTTATAATTTTTTAAATATTCTTTTACCCAACAATTCTAAAAATAGCTGCCCAAGCTTGATGTACATGTAAATTATAATACATTTTCAGAAAACATAATACTTGACAACAATATATGCCCAATGACTGTATTAGTTTAGTACCTTTGGAAACTGGAAAACATAAAGAACTGGTTCAAAAAACATCTACATCATCTCCTGCTTTATCCTTTATATCTAGAAATACTTTTTGACACATCTTATTTAATTTAATTCTTCAAATACTAGGGTAAAATAAAAAATAAATTGGGTTAGATCAAATGATCAGTAAGGGTAAACATTTTGAACATAAAACAATCCATAAAAATATGAATGTAAAAACATGACAAAAAAGTTTAAATATCAAAATCTTGATTTTGGAAATAAATCATTGCAGTTAGTAATGCATAGAACATAAAATAAAATTAACCATGATTAAATAGCATTAGTATAAAACATGGTATTTTGGAAAAAATAATAATCACATGCATGATTTCTATAGTAACCAAGGAATTTCTTCCTAGACCATTATAGTGGAAAATGTCCATTACTGAACTGGGTTTACTTTCCATTCCATCAATGTATTATTGAACTGGAATTACTTTTCATTCCAGCTCAATATTACTAAACCATATTTACATGCCAATCTAGTAATGTATGTCTAATGAGATATAAATCATTAACCAATTTATTATAGGGAGATATAGGTTCCACCCATCTCATAATGAAATCATTATTAAATGTGCCACAAAAACATAAATCATTCATCATAGCATAACTCAAGAAATAAAATGGGCTTCTTAAACAACATTCCATCATAACATAATCAATGCAAGATAAATGGATTTCATAAAAAACCTCCATCATAAACCCTGATAAAATAAATGTAATAATAGTGATAGAAACATAACCCTATGTCATCTTATAAGGATAATTATTTTTCTACAACAATGGTGCTTAATTCCCGAGGAAAATATCATGTCTTTTTCAAAATATTTTTTTTCTCAAAATGCCATAACATTTTATTGATGGAAAGAATGCGTTATGGAGATGAAAAAATATGTTCATTCTGTATAAGTTAAAAACAATTCTCCTTGTACTCTTGCCGGAAAAGCAAAAAAAATACCTTGTATGGAAAATGAAAGAAGTATTCATTCCATACAATTCAATAAAAAATAACCAATGTGTAATATTGAAATTATGGAATTTTAGAAAAATAGAAATAATATTATATATTTTGGAAACAAGGATTTGGATGATGAATATACCCCAGTAAATACATTTGTATAAACAATCTCAGACAAATAATTAGATTGTGAAATTATCCTTTACCATAGGTCCAATAAGCTTCGTATGAATAAAAATATCGTGTATAATGATTTAATTAATGTTATTGACTTATTCTAGAATCATAGTCATTTTTATGATATCATATATGATAATATCATCACCCTTTATTAAGTAACAATTCATTATAACCCGTTATTCAGATATTAACTGCTTTATGTTTCTATGCATGTTTTTTCAGATAAGTTCATGTTTCACTTCTTAAGTTATAGTCATATAATTTAAAAAAATATATTAGTATAATATATATCATATTCATTCATTCCATTCATTTATATAATCATGGTACAATGAAGATCATGTCCAATTAATCACATCGCATCATGGAGACGGTAGGTCGTACGTATGGACGAGCGACAATATCATTCACTTAATGGTTAAATTGTATAGAATTTTATTGTATAATAATTATAAATAATAATTATCATGTTATATTAATTATTTAAATCCGTTATACTCATCATTATGCCCATCCAAATTAATTATTGTTTAATAACCAATTACACCACATAGTAGAGACGGTAAGTTGTACGTACGTATATATAGTAATATTATTATTCGTAGGATGAATAAAAAGTGTTATAATGTTGTACAATTATTACAATGATATATAAATATCTATAAGAATAAGAATAAAAATAATAATATAAATTATATGAAGGAAACAATATTGAAAGAGGTGATTCAACAATTACCTCTTTTCCAAGTATCACCTTTTGATTTTCACAAAAGGCCTTCTTAAGATAGATTTATGCTAAAAGTTTCACCTCTAGGATTAATTTAGGGAAGTTGGTAGAGTAAATGGGTAGGTTTTCGCCAAGAAAAAGGGCTTTAGCGGTGTAATTAAAAGAGAATTAGACGTTCCCTTTTATAAGAGAGGGTAGGGCCACCATTGGAAATACTAAAACCATTAAATTAATATAAATTAATTTTTATATTCAAATTCCTCCAAAGTGGATTATGTGTAATATTAGATGTGGATGGGTAGAAACCCTCTCTAATAATAAAATTTATACATGTTATTATTTTATTATAAACCTTATCATTTTGATCTATCCTTATTTAATGTATTTAATTTAAATTATTGTAATAATATTTTAAATTTGAAGTTGTTATAAATATTTTTTTTGTGTTAAAAATTATCTATAACTGGATACGTTATGAAAATTTCAACCTTATAATTTTTACGTGGTAAATTTTTAATATTTGTTTTATTTTTAAATAATTTCATAAAATGTATTTTTATTATTAAATATATGTAGCTTAAATTTTGATACTATTAATTTATTTGAATTTAAATAAAATACGAATAGAAGAAAAATTCGAAAAAAATTATTTAATACACTACTAAAATGTCATACTCATCTATAAAATTAGTGTATCACATTAATTAGTTCATATTATATTTCTTTTACTATTTTTAAATATATTTATTTGATATTTCTATTAATAGAATAATTTTTACCTAACTATTATGTCATCATTAATGGTAATTATTTAATCTCTAAAAATTATAAATAAATTCAAATTATGTAGATAATTTAATTATATTTCCAGATACTTATAATTTTTATAGTTTCTTCATGTTTATCACTACATTAAAATTATTACCCTTATAAAAGACAAGAGAGTGACATGTTGTCACCTTATTTTGTTTTAATTATAATTAATCACATTCATGTAAAAAAGTCCATTAAATGAATAAATGTGTACCCATATGTGATATTTGTAGACTATAATTCATCTAATTGGATTTTGGTAGGAATTAGGGTAATTTTGATAGCTTTATGATATTGTTTTTACCCTACTTTTCTTGATTTACCTTTAACTATGGTAATTAAAAATTACTGTAGTTATAATTTGTAATCTAAAAAAATAAAAGTTACCTATGATCATAATTTAGACCTAATGATTCCAAATATGGAATAAATTTTTCTAAATAGAAAACACAAATGTTTTAATATTTATTTTAAAATTAATTCTTGTTGTCAAAACCAGAATGCTGGGTTTTAAGAAGTTAAAATTATCAAAAGATTGAAATGTGTTTATGTCCAATTTAAATGATAAATTACATCCAATGAGAAAAATTATATTAAATTATAAAAAAAATAATCCAATTACACTTTAAATCAAATTAAAAATATAATCTTTCCATATAAATAAATTAGACTAAAAAGATAATTTAGAATTCAAATGTAGTATTTTTCACTATTCATTAAAATATTCTATTTTTCAAAAAAATTACAAAAAAATAAACCAAATGAATTTTGTTTTACCTATTATTGATACGAATTTTATTATTTTAAATTTAGTTTTTTAAATTGTCAAAAACTATATTTAAATAGGGTTCACCATCAAAAGGCAGTAAATCTACATTTTTTTGAAAAAAACTTATTTTATCCAAAAAAATGATTTTTTTCTTATATCGTGTTCTAGAAAATAATTAAGATGAATGTTAATGTAATATAAAATTCCAAATATGGTCAATAAGATTCATAACTTCTATTTTATATCCCTTTAAATAATAATATTTTAATAATATATTATATTTTAGTGAAACTCGGTATTGTGTACAACACAACATATCGAGGAAGGTCTCTCTAGTATGTAATAAATGTGAATGAAATGTTTCTTTTGGTGAAATATTCCCTTGGTGTTGTGTATAACATAATCCAAATACTGTTCATTTTTACATTGAAAAAAATCGATACTCAGTGTCGAGTGAAATTAATTCAATAAAAAGAACTTGAAATTGTGTGTAAGAAAATACAATAATTGGGTTTCATATATTGAAAGCTAATATGGTTCTACATATAGTGAATTCTAATCATTGTGTATCTTACATCCTAAGACATCGAAGAAATTAAACATCTATATCTCGTAAAATCTTAGGGTGTAAAACTAAAAATACATTTTAAGGTTTATATAATGCTACACTATTAACTATGTGTTTTTTCTTATAAATAAATATATAGAACTCATTTAGTTCTAATGGGAAATATAATTTTATATCTTAGGGTTTTACACTCTCCCCTCTTAAATAAACTATATCCTCACAATTTTAATTAAAACCAACCTATTATGAGTTATTTATATTAATATTATTGGTATAATTTGGGATACATTTTGAAATTACATGTCTACATTAATAACTTTGGTAAAATGTGGAATCAAATATTTTCCTTTAATCATGTTAACTTATTGATTTTTTTCCACTATAACTTAAAACTCAATGCCCAATTTTCCACACATAAATCAGCTTCTAGTTCCTTTGTGACAATTTACTTGGAGATTTTTCCCATATTATTGAAATGTAGGTAATTTAAGATTCATTTCATCATTATCATTATCACCCAAAATTCCATGATACAAAATCCAACTATTTTTTATCATGTTTGGAAACTCAACTAAGTTTACATTGTTCTAAAAATTTCATTATAAATAGTTTGGCATGTCACAATGTTTCTTACTTTAGTTCTTACCATGTTTCATTTATCCTTTGGATAATATCCATATGGTATATGGAATATATTATTATCATTAATCATTTAATATTGAACCATTACTAAATATAAAAGGAGTTAATCATGAGTGATGAATAATTAACCCAATTAAAGAAACTGATGTAAGATAATTACAAGACATATTGAACCAAAAAATGTCTAGCTATTTGAATATATCATCTTAAATTTTATTTCAATTCAAGATATATCACTCTAAAATTAACTAAAATTTATCTATGTGTGGTTCTAAAATCCTACTAATCCTAAAAAATTATATTCCCAAATCAACATGAAATTTCATAAATTATATTGAATTAAAAAAATCATTGAGATTTATGGTCCTAAAAATTCATGTCAAACATTATATGTTATATCACATAAAAATTAATATATAACATAAATTTTGAATATGTACATTTTAATCTAATTTATTATTAGATATTCCCCTATTATGTTCTCTAACTAATAAATTTAAATATGTTATATTGGCTAATAGATATAATGTGATTAACTAAATCATATCCACATGTAGTGTTTCAATTAGTGTGTAGTCTTAGCCCCACTAATCATGAACCATAGAAAAGATTGATTCAAATCTTAACAAACATTTTTTGTGGAAATTACCCATAGGTAAATATTTTTAAAGTGATATCATGTCTGTAGTATCCAAAATATGATATAATTTCTATGAGAACAACACAATATCTAATTTTCCTAAAAAATAGGATATGAACCTATACATAAACATAACCTTTAGAGTTATCCTATGGGATTTGACTAGTACTCACTTATAATAATCCAAAAATATTTGAATATTACATCAACTAACTTAAATGGTTATCTATATTAATCAAATTATGGTCACCCTTAACTTATCAACCCTTATTGTAATTTATTACTCTTAAATTATCCTCATATAATGAAATCATATTCTATAAAGATATATAAACCCCCTTTAATACCAACTGTTATACCCTAAACCCATTCTCCTTGAATATGGTGTAAATAACAAAATATTATTTTAATAATCATCTTAGAAATAAACTGGAGGGACACAATTTTAACCATAAATAATTATAACCTCACTAAATAATATTTAGTCACTTAAATTTGTAAGATATTATAGTTTTAAGGTTTTTTAGAGTTGTAAAAGCCATTTTACTAAAAAATACCATTTGTTTTTCAAAAAATAAACATTTTTTCACTATATAAGAATCTAAATAATCCATGATAAATCATTAACATCTCCCACAAAAAAAATCCATGCATGCTACTATTCTGGGCATATCTTGTGCAATAACTTTATTTATAACTTGGGAGAAAATAAACCTATGAATATTGAGCTCAAATATTTAGTATGTAAAAAATATACCAAAATATATCTACTCATGAATATGGCATGAATAATACAGTATGAAACTATTTTTAATTTTAATTATTCCATATAACTGATCACATGATCTTGAAATAATCCATAATCTACAATATAAATAAACACATGGAAAAAATAAAAAAAATAATTGTGATGGAATAAATAATACTTGAAATATTTATATTTACTGTCAAGGCATCATCCATGACATCATTCGTGACATCAAGGCTTCTTTCAATACATCATTCCTTTTATAAAGGTTGAAACCAAGGTATCGAGATTATATTAATTTATTATACTCAACATATCCAAAAATATTTTTTTAGACCAATGTTTCATTTTGGGGCTAGGTAATACCAAGAACCACTCATATCATCTTTAAGTGAACTTAATTATCCAAATAAATGAAATAAATATAAATACAATGCATAATCCACTCGGCATAGAAATTAGTAAAAATTTGTATTAATATACCAACATATAGAATTTCAATACTTTTCTCCATGTTATTAAAATCGATAACATAATCATTACCCATCCAGATAAATAATATTGATGGTTAAACAACTCATAATAAACTTTTCCAAGTCATCAACAAAATATATGTATGATAATAACAAATATAATGGATTTTCATAGATCATCAGTCAATAAATGGAATAGATTTCTATGTAAGAATCCATAAAACAATAATTATATAGATAAATAGGTATATAATTAATTAAATGGTATTCCCAATCAATAAATGTATGTTATTTAGGTGAACAACTATATATTAAAGGAATTATATATGGTGTGTTCGTAGAGGTAAGACATTGGAAGCAGAATCAAGAAAATAATAGTGGATGATTTTGCAATGGAAAGGTAGTTATCAATAATTTATTTAATAGAAAATAATATTATATAATCCATATAGATTAATAATTTTTATAGTATCTTGTGAATTACTTCTTTAATAATGTATAAAATATGATAAAGGGAAATTAATTTGATACAAACACTTCTTGGGAGTTTGGAAAAATCAAAATTGAAGTAATAAATTTACTTGATCTTTGAAAACATTTCATTATTTAAACTAATAGAGTCCAAGTATATTTGAAAAACCATGAATATTTTGGGAGGAAAATTTATATAGAAGAAAAATATGCTGGAATGATGTGCTCACATGGAATAAAACGTAAAAATATATCTTAAAAAACATTTTACCATATTATTGAAAAAAGGAAATGTTATATGTTACATTCAAAATTAAAATTAAAAAATTTGGATTGAATAAGTTTAATTTTGAGAAATAAAATTAAATAATATATCCATTAAATGATATAATGTTTATAAAATCTAATGTGGAATGGAAGATAAAAAAATTATTTTGAAAGGATGAAAAACACTTCCAAATATTTAGATATAGATTTTCTTGAAAACCCATATCAATAGAAGAGTAGTAGATTTTACATTATAAGATTAGTAAATAAAATTATTATTATTTTGGAAAATAATTTATATTATTGTTTCCAATAATATCCTAGAACTAGGGTTGGAATGAAAATATATGCAGAGAGGAAAAATCTATTTGAAATAATGGGTGTTATTCTTTACATCAAAAAAACTTTATTTGAGAATGTATTTCCTCATGAAAGATGATATAAATTAGAATTAGTAACTTACCTATAGAATATGAGAATATAAGATAGATAAATTTGATTTTAAGGATAAAAGAGGATAATAAGATCATCATCGATTAGAGAACATATTACTCTAGGAGAAAGAATTTTAGTTAAGAAAACTATTTTGTCTTTAATAACATTTAAATAAAATCTCATCAGGGGATATTATTTAAAATTTAATTTTAAACACAATAAATAATGATAGTATCATAGAAATATTAATGGGTTATAAGATACATGATTCAAAATTTAACATGATTTATAATACAAAATATGTCCCCAGGGGTGAAAATATGAAACAAGGAACTCATCCCTTATTCCTAATTTGTTCTATGCTAGAGCCTAAAATATTTAATAATACAATTTAGCTTATAATATAACTTTTTAGAACCTTTTCATACATATTTCATTTAATATTTTTTATTTATAATCATTATATATATTTTTATTACACTTACATGAAAATTTAATTAATAATAACTTATTTGGGTAATTTTACCAATCAAATATGTTTTTTTATAATGATACAAGTTCATAATATAAGCCCTTAAAATACCATAAAACAATAATTATTTGATTTTTTACTTATAATAACATTAATATTTTAGCTCCCATAGTCACCCATAATTGAGTTTTATAATATTATTTATGTACCCGGTTAGATCGACACAAACAAACAAAAGTTATAACTCAATTGGTGGGTATGGTCAAGTAAGTGTTTAAAATCATTATAATATAATAATAATTATATTATTGATTTTTATTATTTTTTACTCATATTTTAAGTTTATTTCATAAATAATGAAAATCAATATGAAAAACAAAAGACGTTACTCCATGGAGGTGGCACTCCACACAACACACAGTTAAAGTTTTCATTTCCATTAATTTGAGAGGTCTTGGAGGTGGAATTTAAATTTAATAATTATTATCATAATTATATAAAATATTATTCATTTATTATTTAATTCCATCCTTATTAACATTAAATATATGTGGTGTTCAAAAACCAAAGATGTCACTTCGTGGAGGTCGTAGACCCACGCCACATGATCAACAAACTTTTCTTTTTATAAGGGGATGGGGGGAACACATAAGGGTTAATAAAATAATATAATACAAATAATTATAATAATTATAATAATTTTATATATTTAATTATATTAAAAATTTTAGTATTGGTTTTTAAGGGATAAAAAAACATTTAAATGATTAATATTAAATTATACCCACTTTAGAACCTTCATCATTCTATTAGAATTATCCTTAGAAATAAATGAATTAGGATAATTAATGGAGACTAATGTATTATAAACATGATAATGGTTTTAAGTAGGACAATGATTATAGAGTTATAGGTTTAAATTATAAGTAATGTGTATGTCTTTAACTAGTTTAAATGTCCCCTTTTAATAGTGAAAAGGGCACTTTTGTGAACTCCAATTATTTTTCAATAATGAAAAGACACTCTTCAGATTTAAAAGGCTGAAAAGTTAAGAATTATTGGATTTATGATAAAATTTCATTGAAAAATCATCAACCAATTAATTCTAAGAATGTTTGATACATTTTTTAAGTTAATTGTTCTTATATATTTGCTTTTAAACTTTTTTTGTTTTTTTCGGGGTAACTATTATTTACCGAAGTTACTGAATTTTTACTAAACCTATAAAATAGAAAATATTAAAAAAAAAATTGGATTCATAATTTAAAATTTAATATCAGTTTAATCTAAATCAATTTTTAATTAATAGAAAATTATCTTCTAAATGAATACATATTATAAATACACAAAATATTTGTAGAAAAATATCATTTTCACCATTAAGTGTTTAAAATATTATTTACTATTCATTACAAATTGAATAAGTAATACTATATTTTTATATTGGATTAAAAATTATATTAAATTATCATTATTTAAAATAATAATTTATGTTACTGAATAAAAATTATGCAGTATTAATAAAATAATAATTTGAAAATTAAAATTTTACCATTATGACTCTAATTAAATTTAATCATAGTAATCAATTTTTATGACTGAAAATGAAACTAATATTATTATGTAATATGAATAAGTTTATTTAAAATATTAAATCCATTATTTAAGATTTAATTTCTAAAATTGATAAAAACATATTTTGTAATATAAGCGAATAATTTTTTTTTAGATTAAAATATTACTTACGTTTCTAAAATGAGAAACATGGGATTTATAAAATCCACCTAAAAATATTACCTATGTCCCATAAAAGTGAATGTATTAGAAAAATCATTGTTTTTTAAAATTCACCTAAAAATATATTTTTACTTAAAAATATAAAAAGTAACCTTAAACTATTATTTTTATGCTTAATACAAAAAAATAATGTGAATTTGGTCAAATTTAAATTTTAGAATTATAAAATTTATTTTTCTTAAAAAATATAAATATACATGGAAAACAATTCTTAAATTAATATTATTTTTTAAAATGTCGACTTGTCTTATTTTCATTTCATATCAATTACAAATAAAATTTTGTGGTAACATATTATTCTCATTAAAAATATATCTTATCTAAAATATATTTTAGTTCCCAGAATAAAATTAAAAAAAAAATAATAATTTAGATGGGTTACATTTAAAGGGATAAATATATCTTATTAGTTATTTACTTAAACTAAATTAATTTAACATTTCATTAATAATTATAATGACCTTATTTTACATCAAAAAATATATCATAATTTAGGTACATATATTTTACTCTCCAAATCTACGGCTACATTTTAATGTTTATAAAATCTTCTATGGTTCATGTGGTTTGATGTTTCAAGATCAATAAGATATCATTAACATTTTTATTTAATGGAAAACATAATTTTAGACCTCAAGATGTCACAAACATGGTATAAAAAGGTAAAAGGTGAAGCCATAATACACATAGTAATAATTTACACATGATATCTTTCAAAATTCATGATCATTTCATAAATGAAAGTATGACCTAAAGAAAATCATATTATTTAATCCTTGGATTTTTGGATTTCTAAATAGAAAATAATAAAACTTTATGTTTATTTTCAGTTTATAAAAAAAATGCCTATAATTAGAAATAAATGAATTATTTTTCTATAAAGAGTGGCTTATTAGAAGGATAAAATATGATGATTATTTATTTTTTCTCATAATATATTGATATAGATTAAGTACATTTCATATGATTATATATAGAAAAATTTCATAATAAGTGTTCCATATTTGTTTTTCCAATTATAATATGTGAAATACATTTATTACATATGATAACTGATGTCAAAGAACATTTGGTATGATTGTTATAGTTAATACCTATAAACTAGTTATGTGAATGCATGATCATAAATGTATTTTACTATATTAATAATTTTCAATATCATAAATTGTATTGAAATTTATTTTTTTCATAAAGTAGGAGATTACCACATTTTTTTATTGGAAATATTTTACGATTTATTAGGTAAATGTTATCTCAATAACATTTGATTATATTTTTCTCTATTGACAGTTGTGGTTACATTGATTCTTTTTGAAACATTTTTTCAAATCATGTGGGAGGATATTTCCTACAATATTTCTAAAATATTGTCCATATTCCTAGGAAATGATGTATTTTACACAAGATTTGGTATGAAATGTGTATGTAATGGTTATTTTAGGCACCAGGTTATTACTTTTGGGTATAAAAACTCTTTGATATCCTTCATGATCCAAATGAATAAGATATTTATCTATTATATAAATTTTCAATATTATTTTTCATAAAGTTGATTTATTATCATGATATAATGAGAAGCATGTGGAACACATAGAAGACATATTAGATATAATATTAGAATATAAAAAGTTTCCAACCTCTCAAAATTACAATTTTAGGATAGGGACATAATTATATTTTAAGCATAATGTATTTGAGTCAAAGATATTTATTGATCTTAAACTATTATAGGTGGACACTTGTTTGATGTAATTATGAATATACTCACTATCAGAAATTTTTTTAGGACTTATTTGATATTATTTACATTTTATTGTTGATTTTCTTGGATAGCCACTATGATGAATTTCTACACAAAAATGGGTAAAGCTCACATTGGATATCTAGTTTGAGATGAAATTTTGTAAGATTAAGACATGTTTAAATATTTTTCCAATTTTTATAAGTCTCTTTATTTGAAGTAGGTATTTTTGTTTCTATGATGCATGAGTCATGGTTCTTGGATTTTTCTTTACACTATAGTAATATGTAGTCATATATAGTTATCCAAATAATAAGATACATGAAAACAATTACCTCAACCACAATCAAAATTAAACTATCATAATGTATGAATCACTTCATTTGTATCATTTCTTACATTTATATACATTTATCTTATTTAATGATGTCACATTCTCAACCTACCAATTGATCACCTACCCATTTTGGAGGCATTTCAGTAACTCAAGAATTCCATGTTGATTATTAAATGTGACTATTAAGAAAAAACAAATTATGATTAACTTTTATGTAGAAATACACATAAAAGCATAGGTATAAATTTATAAATAAATTACTAAAACAAGTTTTTTAACAAAATGATATACTATAACGTAGAATTATAGTTACATGATAACCATAAAATAAGATATAATATAACACTATAACATAATAAGATTTTATAATTAATAATGTTATAAAATTTAAAAGGATCACTAACTAATTTAACACTATAAAAATATTAAAAAAATAAAAATATATAAATAATGAGACACTAAAAAATTTATGAGGCCTCTCCTCTATACCAAACTGATTACTTATCATGTTGTTCCATTCTAATCACCTATATAAATTACTATTCCCTGGCCTATATACTATATATAATGTTTTAATATCCACAATTGTGCACATGAAGTATTTGTGTGTGTAACATATTTGGTAATCCCCAAAATAAATCTATAGAAATTTTTTAATATATAGAATTAGTGTATAAGTGTCAAGTTAAATAAAATAGTAACACACAATATATAAATAATCATGGTTGGTCATCATGTACTAACCAGGACACATGTTCGTCTGATTGTACATACATTGGGCAATGTTGAAGACTCTTGATAGTAATAAAATATATATATGAATATGGAATCTTGATCTCTATATTGATCCAACAATAAATTTATCAGAATATGATCATTTAATGATTTTTCTTGAGTCTCTAGAATTTTCCAACAAGAAATGGTTTATCATAAAAATCAAAATTTGGGCATAAAAGTTTGAAACCATAGGTGTTGCACCATAATGATAACATGAAATTAATAATTATGGGAAATGATTCAAAATTAATTGAGAGAAAACCACACTTCATACGCAATAATTGTAGGACCTTGAACCCAGAATCCTAGATCCAATGAAATATTTTAATAAATTGGCATGATTACAATGAATCAAATCCTGAATGAAAAATTAGTTTATCAGCCTTGGAAAATAGATTACATATTTGAAATTTACATAAAATTTCAAAAAGAATATAAAAAATTTATAATCCATTGATAATTCAATTATTCCCCAAGATTAATCCTATATTTAAGTCATTAAACACTTCTTAGAATCCTGGGAAATTAAAACTTAAGAAAGGGGTGAGATTATATGCTCATTAAGGTTAAACAATATCATAGAAGCTTTCATAAATAACCATAATATATAAATAAATTATAAAACTGAAACAAAACCATTTTAAAAATAAAATTCCGCATAATATGGAAAGAATTAATCAAATTATTTTATTTAAAAATTCATATGTATATTCAACTAGTTGAATAATCGAATTTAATATCAATAACAAATCTCATAACGAGGAAATGCATAATGTCTTACATCATAACCATATCATCAAGGAATCGATCCAAGACCATTATCATATCGTCAAGACCTTGTGTCAAGATAATAAGTTGTTTCATGAGACCTACCGATGCATCAAGGGGATATAGTAATCCCCACCCATCACTTACTATGTCTAACACATTCCTCTTTTAAAAAGGGTGAAATATAACATAAACATTTGTATTAAAACTATAATAAGAAATGTTAATACTTTAACTATAAACCAAGACTTTTATAAAAATATCACATCCATATTCAAACATATCATAAAACCTTTAATAAAATATTGAAGATTTTATCTTAATAAATCAACCTCAATTAAGTATAAAATACAAAAAAAATGTTTTTGAAATAGATGAAAATAATTTAATAAAATAATTAATACTATTTAAAATAAATATCCTTTTTAATCAATTAAAAGCCGTGAAATTATAAAAGTGAAAAATTATTTTGAAAATAAACTTATAATATTATAATGTAATATTCATGATTTTAAGGTTATATAATGGAAAAAATGGTTCCTTTCACTATATAAGATAAAAAACATTCTTTCCTTAATTTGTCGAAAAGGTCATAAAGTACCTCAATTGAAAAACCACTAAAATATTTCTTTTAAAATATCTAAAAAAATTAAAAAATTGTTATAATTTTATTTAATTTTTTTTATAGGAATAGTAATAATATATTGAAATACGTTTTTATGAATCATGGACATGGATGATAAATATGTCCTAGTCGATACTTACGTACCAACAATATTGGATAATAATGAGACTGCGAAATTAACACTTACTGTGTACTTTCCCTTATTCAAGAGTGAATTAACCTCATATATAATTGTTAATCTATGATATTAAATTATACCAGAACTATAAACATACTTTTCATATCATATATGTTCCGCATTAATCATTTTGATGATAATATCTCAGTATTTCCATTGTTTCTTGTGTTAACTAGATCATTTTCCAAGGATTTTTTTTGTTATCTGAGTCATGTTTATTTTGAATATGATGTAATTTATTCATATCCATATTGATATTATTCTCATAATTATTATTTTTACTCATCATAAAAATTTTATAATCATTCTTGAATGGTTAATGTGGAGAATGAATCTCACCACATCGTGGAGACGGTAGGTCGTACATACACACGAGCAACTGTATCATTCCATTTATGGTTAAATGGTATGGAATTGGATGGAATATTAATTATAAAAAATAATTATCTGGTTGTATTAATGATTTAATATCATTATATTCATCATTATATCCAAACAATTAAATCAGAGTGGAATAAAAAAGTATACCACAATGTGGAGAGGGTAAGTCGTACACACACACATTGTGATATTATTATTATTAGGATGGATAAAAAGAGGAATATGGTTGTACCATAACATTAATAACATATTATAATTTATATAATAATATACATATTAATTTAGTATGAAAAAAATCTAGAAAAAGGAAGTATAAGAAGAATAGAACATTGAAAGAGGTGATAAAACAATTACCTCTTTTTTAGGGTTTCTCTTTTTCATTTGCACAAATGGACACCATAGGTTGGTTATCATTGAAAAATATGGCATCTATGATAAATTTGTGGAATTTTTTTAGAATAATTAGGTAGGTTTTGGCCTATAAAAAGGTCTTTCGAGGTCTTAATTAAAGAGAAGGAGAAGTGCCCTTTTATGAGAGAGGTGGGGGCACTTTAGGAAACACTTTAAATATTAATGTATAATAAATTTATTTTCGGTTTATAATTACTTAGAAGTGATTTATTTACTGTATAATATTAATATTAATATAAATCCGGTCAACCAATAGGTTTAGTCGTTTTAGGTCATAAAATTAACTTTATAAACCCTTAGTTAAACATTTTAACACTTACCATGTCTTCTAATATTTTTACACTATATGTATAATATAGTTACTATTAAATTCCAAGTGAAACTGTAACACCCCGAGATTTTATGAAAAATATTATTTTTAATTTCATTAATATCTTTTGTTGTACGCTACACCAAAAGGAGATTTCATAACACACATCCCTAACTTTCCTTGCATTACACGCAATCGTGACCTTCCTCGATAGCGTGTGTAGTACGAAATACCAAATTTCACTAAATGAGATATTATTATAATATTATTACGAACTAGTAGTTATGAATAGTAATACTCACTTTCTGAAATTTTATAAATTTTATCTTCCAAAATGGACTTCAATTTTTGATTCGGAATATCGAAATTATCTTAGGGTGAAATTTTGGCACTTTTCGGATAACTTTCATATTCTGATGAATAGTGAAAATTACTAAATTTTAATTAAAAACAACTTTTTTAATCGAAATAATTAATTGTGATAAAATATTAATTTGAGTGGTTTTAAAGTATATTTAGAATATATTTTTACAATTTAATACAATGTTGGTTATTGGATGTAATTTCACATTTAAACCAGACATAAACAAGTGTCAATCTTTTGATAGTTGTTATCTCTTAAGAAGACGCTATTTGTTTTGACGATGGGAATTAATTTTTAAATTAATTAATGAAACTGATATGTTTTGAATTTTGTAAAATAGACATAATTTTTGAATTCATAAAATCAAATATAGCTTATGCCAAATGTTTTGTATTTTTCTGGAAACATTCATTTTTTGATGAATAGTGAAACCACTAAGTGGTAGTTAAAAAAATGAATTTTTCATAAAACTTAATTTTACCTCTCCTGTGAGTGGAATTTTAAAAATCCGAGAGACACAACAAATATCAACAACTAAAATTTGGTTCAATGAGATGAAAATAATTTTTGGTGAATAGTAACTTTTTACTTTTTTTACCACGGTTAAAAGTAAATAGGATAATTAAGGGTAAAATGATATTATTATTACCCTAACACATGTCATAATTCTATTGGATAAGTTTAATTCGACCAAAAAACATTATGAATAAAATATGACCATTTAGGTCCACTAGGATTAGATTAGGACATTTATTATTAATTTATTTAAAGAAGGGTTAAAATAGTTAAAATCAATGTTTTATAAGTAAATCATTTTTAATATAAGGTTATACATACGATATATTCGACTATAAATATTTATTAGAAACAAAATAAGATTTCCTACATAATGGTATTTTATTTATAATTTTTAGACATTATATAATTTAATTTATTTATGACCCAAAGATGATGCAGTAATTATCTTATTAATGAAATATTGACATAATTGATGTTATAAATACCCTAATAAATGTAATTTGAGACTTTTTATGAATTATGAAAATTTTATAGGTTAATATGAAATGTTTGTAATGATTTAATTGATAGTTTTCGAACTAATAATTCTGTTTTGATTTTCACAAAAATCAATTACCAAATAGAGTCAAAATTGACATAAAATAGTTTTTAAAATAAATATTACATTATTAATTGTTATTTTATTCCTAAAAATCTAAAGTTCGGCCAAATGACTTATATAAGGTTATATATTTTAATAAAAAAAAACTTGGGGTTATTTTAGATTTTTATAGTATGTTTATTAACCTTATAGTGTTAGAAAACATAAAGACACGGTAAAAGCAAACTTATTTAACTTAAGGTTAAATCTAAATGATAATGTTAAAATAGAAACATAAACTTGTCTAAATTCAATTGGATGAAATTATTTAGACCCATACCCACATTAGATTCAAATTAAATCAATTTGGAGGTATTAAAAACCCAATATGACTTTATAATAAAATAATATGTTTAGTTTTTCCAAAGGTTCCCCTATCCTCCGTTATAAAAGGGCACCTCCTCTCTCTCTTCCTCACACCACTTTGAGCCTTAAATCTCTGCCAAACCCTACAAAATTATCTTTTAAACTTCCATAGAAACATCCTAGATGTTTTTTTATTCTTCAAAGTCCAATGTTTGTTCCCTAAGAGGAGGTATCAAAGAGGTGCTTCAAAGAAGAGGTATTGTCCGTTACCGATTCTTTCAACTCTATTTCTTCTTCCACTTATTCTTCTTTAGTTTTTTCATTATGAAGTAACAACATCACTATAACTCATATACTGATATGTTATTATATGTATGAAACAACCCTATTTCACCATCTATCCGTCCTACAGAAAACGAAATCACTATGCGTGCGTACGTACGAAATACCGTCTTTACGCCGTGGTGAAATCTGTTTTTCCACCAACACCTTACATGGATGGGTATAATGGTGTAAAGAATAACTATATATGGTTATTATAAAATTAATACTGTTTCTGATATATTATACCATCCACTACAATTCTATTGAATAATTATGGGAATGATATCATCGCTCGTGCGTACGTACGGACTACCGTCTCCACGACGCGATGAGATTCGTTCTCCATGTTAACCATACAAGAATGATCATAAAGATTATATAATTAATAATAATGAAATATATTAATGATACTGGATTTATTTATATATATATGTTTTTAATCTATTTAGTGTCATTCAATTCAATAAAGAAATGAAAACAACGTTCATGCGTACGTACGGCCTACCGTCTCCATGAACGGTGTATTTAATTCCTTTTATCGATCTTTAATATATATGTGTATATAATGAATATATATTATATATAAATCATGTTTTACATTATAGAATTATGTAAATCAGAATATATGTAATAATATCAATAACGACAAGTCGAAACACAGATGATAAATGAAATGATTTTACCCAAAACGCTGCTTTAACATGGAATTTACAAAAGAACGGGTAATATAAAGTCATAAGTGAAACATATATGATATCATAACAATAAATATAATTCTTTAATAATTTAATGACATTATTTAAATCATTATACAGGAGGTTTGGATACGTACGAAGCATATCAGACCTAAAGTAATGGATAATTTTGAAAATATCATTTTTATATGAGATTGTTTATTCGTAAGTATTTACTGGGGTTGTTGATATCATCCATTCCATGTTTTATAAAAGTGTATTCATGTTTGTTTAATGTCCTTTTTACCCATTTTGACTTTTACCCTATGGTATGGAAGGAATCATTATTTTATTTACCATACAAGGTACTTTTTGACTTTTCCGGCAAAAGTATGAGAAGAATGTTTTTTTAACTTATACGGCATGAAAGGATTTTTTACGGTTTTATAAAGCTTTATATTCATGAAGCTTCCTCCAAAATATTTCTTGACTATTTTAAAAAAATTCCTTTTTTTAAATAACATGACATTTTGTGAAAAGAAAATGATTTTGAAGAAGAAAGGATATTTTCCTCAAGAATTCATTTCAAGTGTTTTATCAAAACCAGTTTTCATCTAAGATGACATTATTTCATATCTGTATGTTCCAAGAATAATGTCTCTATGATTTACATGGTTTCAATTTTATTATTATGAAATGATATCCATTTATTTTATATAGATTATGTTATTATGGGATGATGTTTATGAAACCCATTTTATTTTTTCGGTTATGATGAATGATTTATGTTTATCTTGTGGCACAAGTAAGAATGATTTCATTATGAGATGGGTGGGACCTATATCTCCCAGTAATGCATTGGGTAAAGAATTATATCTCATGATATAGACATGTCTGGAACGGTAATTTAATCTGGTTCAGTATTATAGGACTGGAACGAGAAGTGAACTCGATTCAGAAAGGGACTTTGTCCACTAAGATGGTCTTGGTAGCATTTCCTTGGCTAATATGGAAATCATATCATGTGTTTAATGGTTTCCCACAATTACATTTTTAATTACCATGCAATTTTATCATGATTAATGTTTCTTTATGATCTATGCCTTACGTACTTCCCGGATTTATGTCATTGCTCAAGATTCTGATGTTTAAACATTTTGTTCATGTTTTTAAGTTAAAATGTATATGGTATGTTTTATTTTATCCATGCTTACCCTTACTGAGCATTTGAGCTCACCCATTTTATGTTATATTTTCCCCCAGGATTAAAAGAAATGTTTTAGGTAAGGAAAAAAAGTGGAAGATCTTATGGGAGATGTTGAAGATCTTTCACCACGATTATAAGATAATATTCCTAGTTTCCAAAGACACTGTACTATTACGATCTTTGTGTGTCTATTTTTGTTATGTATTAAGTATTCCGTTAAAGTAATGTAATGTCCATCTACATCAAGCTTCGGGTCTTTACAAAAACTCATGTGGATAATTAATAAATAATTTAAAACTATAGTTTATCTGGCTGAATAAAAAATTTTAATAACTACTATATCATTTAATAAATTATTATTTATTTTAAAAAATAATTTATGTCAATTTTGAAATTATTTAGTAATAAATTGTTTTAAAATCATAAAGACATGATTCCTTTGATTAAAAACAAGTAAATAAACCCTAAAATGTCAATATAATCCAAAAAATTCAATTATGTCATCAAAAATATCAAATTAATTTTATTTTAATATTTACAATATCATTTAATTCAATGTTTCATTAATAAGGAAATCACGGTATCATCATTGAGTCATGAAAAAAATTAATTTATTCAATATATAAAAAGTAAAAATAAAAAACCCTAATGTGTGAAATATTTTTATCTTTATGATGACTATTTTAATCCAAAAATATCAGTTATATAACACAACATTAAAATTGCCTTCATAAAAATAATGATGTTTATGTTATATTTCTCTTACCTTAAAATTAATTATTGTAACATGTCATTATCACACCAAAGTGGCTCCAAAAGGCCAAAATTGCAAACCAAGGGTTTTACTGGTCACTAATGGCTCCTACAATAATATTATGAAAACATTTAGTGTAGTTTAATATTATTATAATATTATTTTTACCCTTATTTACCTCATTTACCCTTTAACCCTGGTAAATAAAAAAAATTACTAATGTTACTATTCATAATGTTCAAAAATAAAAGGGGAATATTTACAAAATATAGACCATCTAATTCCAAAATATAGAATCCATTTTTCCAAATTCAAAAAATGCGTGAAATTAATTTAAAATTAATTCCCATTTTAAAATCAATAAAACTTGTTTTGACGAAATAAATATCATCAAAATATAGACATTTGTTTCTATGAAATTTTAATGTGAAATTATTTCCAATGAACTAAATTATATTAAATGTTAAAACCATAATCTAATTACACATTAAAACAAACTAGAATCAAAATTTTACAATATAAATTATTTAGATGACAAATCAGTTTTGAATTAAAATGAATTATTTTTCACTATACATTAAAGTGTGAAACTTTTCAAAAAATTTCCAAAATTTCAACGTAATATAATTTTGATATTTTGAAATCAATGGGAATTTTTATATATTAAATAATGTTATAAATACTATTCATAACCACTTTTTATACATAATGTTTGATTGGTTCGCTTCAACTCGATGTTGCGTGTATTTCAGACTATTGAATTATTTAAAAAGAAGTGTATCATGGAAGCTTGGGTTGTTACATTCATTCATACTTCAATAAATTTTTTCCTTGGGATTTAAACTCAAAATTGAAAAGAAGGGGTTTTACATTTCCAAATATATATTTTAAAATCCCACATTGTAAAATTGATTAATGAGACATGCGTTTTAAAATAAATAAAGGGAAATATAATGGTCACTAGAGAAAAAACATACTAGGGTTCCATATAGAAAAAATGGACATGGATGAAAATTATAACCATAAATCATTGATGGAGAGTGATAGAGAACATTATTATCTTTATGTTAATGGTCACAAAGCTATAAATATGCAATGATCCAAGGGCCCTTTTGAGTCATCACAAAATAAAGTGTTAAGGAAATATTTTTGGTTTATTGATATTTTCCTGATAGTGGAAAATATTAATTACTTTATAGACTAAGATAAAAAAGAATTATACTTAGTGGATAGGTAGAGTTCCATCCTTTGACTAATTTTTACCACAAATTTAATTTTAACCCAAAAGACAAAAAAATAATAAATAATCTATTTATCTAAATCGTATAAGGTTGTAAAAATTGACTTGCAGTTCATCTATTATACCACTTAAAAAAATATGTTATATAAACCAATACATCACATAGTCCATTGGTCTTAGATGAACCCTTTTCACCCATCGGTTATGGGTTCGATTCTTGTGGTCTTTCCAGGTGTGATGGGTTGTCTCTCGACCTATGGGTTTTACTTTTTCTAAAACTACATTATTATAAAATTCAACAAATAAAATTTTATGTTGAACATTAAAGAAATATATTATACTCAAACAATAATATCTAATGTTCAATTTTATCCATCCCAAACATAATACCTTTCAAAAATAATTCTGCATAAAATAACAGTTGAAAAAGGACTCCAATATTACAAAATTAAATATAACATCAGATTCCCCAAACAAGGTAATGTAGCCCTTTTTTAAAAATAGCTTTATAGCCCCAAAATCCTTAATGAAATAATTCATGATTCCAAATACTTGATGAATATGTACTATAATAGAATCTTTATATATCACATTATTCTTATAACCTGAATATAATAACAAAATTCTTGAAAAAAAATTAATTAATTATTCCACTTTGACTGTAGTAACAAAAAATGATTGACCTTGATCCAATTGTTTCTTCTGAGCTATATTTCATTGACACTTTGGAAAATGATTTGCATAATGTCCCATCAATTTAAAATTACAGCATTGCACTTTTATAGTTTCTTTCTTTCCCTTATAATCACGATCCTGGTGACCTTTCTCTCCATGGTTATAATAAACTCTCATTCCATTCAATCATGTAATAGGATGTTTCATCGCAAAATTACCACACACATTAAAATATTTCTTTCCCTCTTTCCCTTTATCTGTCTCTTTCTCCACTACTCTCTTCTTTTCTTGGTTTACTTTAATGTCATAAGACTTATAGAATTCTTTTTTTCATCTTGATAGCACAAGAGACTATTCTTTGTATGATGAAAATGACTGTGAGACCAGTGCCTATCAGATGAAAGGTCTTAACCCATCAAAAAATATGTCAATCTTACTTCTTGAGTTATGCAGGTAGTCTACAGCATGCCTTGATAACCTTGGGATGTCAGTCTCGTAATTTGCAACATTATCATATTCATTTTCTATTAGACTCAGAAACATCAATTTCATGTCATCTCATTGTCGATAAGGAAATATTTTTCTAGGAAAAGTTATTTAAATTCCCTTCGTTATATATTTTCTACTTCTTTCTCCTTTGTATTTTGAATTATATACACCCTTTGATCTGCATCTCCAGAGAGATGATAAAATTTCATGAAAAATTTATCCCTTTCATTAATTACAAATGTAATAAATGTATTTTCTAATGAACTTATCCATTGGTTAGCTAAAAATTGTTTTTTAGTCCCATTTAATTTTGGATATTTTTTCTTCATGAAGCAGTCTAATATTGTTCTATCATATTGTGGATCAGGGTGCTCCACATGGGTAAGGTTATTATTCATAACCTGAGTTTGTTGTCCTAGTAAGGTTATAATTTTTTCAGAACCAATTACTTGTCCTATTCCATCATCATTATCTTGTATTAGAGAGAAATCCATACATATATTATGTGCGTTGATATGGTTTACATTCCTTCCACTAGGTGCTTTTAAAAAATAATTTCATACATTATATTAGGTTATCAATCATAATCCCTAATTAAAAACTACTAAAATACATATCATAAATTGAAAATTCATGCATATATAATCTAATAATCATAAATACTATCTTTTTGGACATATTTTAATCATAAATCCTTCATAATGGTTTGTAAAGAAAATGTAAATTATCCTAAGAATTCTCATCAGGTGTATCAAATTTGGTGCGTAATAGGGCCCGTTGTCATGTAATAGGTTACCTAGAGTCAAGCCCAGAATACCTTGTCAGAGTTGTTACTCCTTGGTAAATGTGATTCAGAACCATGTCCACTTATAGTATTAATACATAGATGTATTTTCTAGGAATACCAACATAAAATCTACATTAACCAAAATGTGAGGATATTCCTCTATACTAATACTCAAAGTATATCTTAGGGTAAAATTACCATTTAAATGTTTATATAAATCTAGTTTTCAAGGTTGCTGATAAAATTCATCTGATACCAATTGTAATTCCATGGCCCTATAAGCTTAGATCTGGTGCATTATTTTAATACATTGGAATGGTTACAAGGAATTGAATCCCAAATGACCGATTAGTTTAGAAGTATTAGAAAAATAATTATGTACATGAGCATTATATACAATTTCAAACATAATAAAATAGAGATAAACCTTTGAGAATTATCTTATTCCTATAGAATAGAACTGTATAAGAGTCATAAAACACTTCTTGGTATCTGAGGAAAATAAAACATATGAAATGAGTGAGCTTGGATGCTATGTATAATGTACCTCGTCTTGAAAATGATAGAATGATTCATTTCAAAACATCTTATAAAAAGTTAAACATGGGTTTAAATATCTTTAAAAAATATCTAGTAATTGTAATAAAATTTTGAAACAAATTTTTATGAAACCTGGTAATGTATGATTAATATTTTGCAGTAGATACTTATGTACAAAAAACCACATATAATAATGAGATTGAAAATGTAACCCTTAACTTATACATTATTTTAGTGGAATGTGTGTTAACCTCATGTATAATGCTTAAAGTGTGTTATTAAATTATACCAGAACCATATAAATATTTATTATATCATATATGATCCTCTTTAATCATTTTGTTAATAATAGTTTAATATTACCATATGTTTTGGTGTTAACTGCTTTGTTTTCCAATGCCTTTTTTGTCATGTGATTCATGTTTGTTATGCATAGGATGTATTTCATTCATGTACAGAATTATATTATGTTCATAATTATGATATTTACTCATAATATAAATTTTATAATGATTATATATTTTTTAACGTGGAAAATAAATCCCACCGTGTCCTGTAGACGATATGTTGTACGTACGCACAAGTGACTGTATCATTCCTTCGATTGTTAAATGGTTTTTAATTGGATGGAATTTTATTTAATATTAATTATAATGAATAATTATCATGTTATATTGATTATTTAGAGCCATTATATTTATCATTATATTCATACAAATAAATTATATTGAAATAACAAAGTACACCACCGTGTGGAGATGGTTAGTCGTACGTACGCACGCATGGTGATATTATTATTCATAGGATATATAAAAGGAGAAATATGGTTGTAACCTAAATTTATAAACATATAAAAATGTATATTATTCTATAGATATAAATTAGTATGGAATAAAACAAAGAAACATGATGTATAAAATGAAAAGAACGTTGAAAGATGTGATAAAACAATTATCTTTTTCTCGAGGTCTCCTATTAATTTGCACGAAAGGACTCCTTATGTTGGTATTATGCCCAAATTTTGACCTATAAGATAAATATATATAATTTGGGAGAATAAGTGGGTAGGATTTGGCTGCTCCGAAGGTATTTGGAGGTGTGAATTATAGAGAAGGAGAAGTGCCCACCAATTAGAGAAGTGAGGGGCACTTTGGGAATAGTTTGAAATATTAATTAATTATAAATTTATTTTCGATTTATATTAGCTCAAAAGTGATATATTTTGATTATAAGATGATAATTGGCATAAATACCCTCAACCAATATGTTTTAGACAGTTTTATGTGATAAAATTAACCATATCTTTTAGATTTAACCCTTAGTTAAATAGTTTGACTCTTACCATGATTTCTTGTATTTTTACAATATATGGTTAATATAATTACTATAAAATGACAATAGAACCTAAATTGTATCATTAATAAAATTTTTAACACAATATAAGTTAGTTAGATGAATCATTGATTTTTATGAGTATTATATCATTTAATGAAATAGTATTTGATTTAAAAAATAATTTATGTCAATTTTGTAACTATTTTGAAATTGAATTTTGTTAAAGTCATAAAAACTTTCTTAATTTGTAAAAAAAATAATTAAATCATCCCAAAAATTTCAATATAATGAAAAAAATTCATGTATGACATCAAGAATCTCATATTACATTTATTTTTATATTTACAATATCATTTATTTCAATCTTTCATTAAAAATGTAATCACTGCATCAAAATTGTCCCATAAATAAATTTGTTTATTTAACAAATAAAAATTATTAATAAAATACCATGATATATGAAATATTTTTATCTTTATAATGATTATTTATAGTCCAAGTTATCAATTATATAATCCTATATTAAATGTTTTTTAATAATGAGATATGAGTTTAAGTGATATTTCCCTTTAGTTTAAATTAATTATTATAATATGTCATTATCAAACCCAAGTGGCTTCTAGACAACAAATGAGAGTCCCTAGTGTCTTATTGGTAACTTATAACTCATAAACTAGGATTATTACAAGTGTTTTAGTAGTTTTATATTATTATAATATTATTTTTATCCTTATTTATCGTATCTTTAACTATGGTAAATAAAAATAATTACTAAAGTTTTAATGTCCAAAAATAATGGGACCTATTTACAAAATTTTGATCTTAAGATTACAATGATGGATTGTTTTTTTTTCCAAACTCTATACATTGAATTAGAATAAATTAATTTAAAATTAAATATTATTTTAAAAACAAGAAAAAAAGTTTTTAAGAAGTAGAAATCATCAAAATATTGACATGTGTTTATATCCAATTTTAATGTGAAAATAATTTAGATGACATGAATTATATTAAAAATTAAAAATATAATCAAATTATTTTTTAAAACTAATAAAAATTATAATCTAACAATATAATAAAATTAGATGAAAAATAAATTTTGAATTAAAATGCAATACTTTTCACTATTTTTTAAAATGTGAAACTTTTCAGAAAATTATGAAAATTTTACCCTAAGATAATTGTGATATTATGAATTAAAAAATATTAATAAATTTAATTTTGTGGTTAAAACCAGTCATTTGAACTTTCTAAACAACAAGTTTGATAGATGCACTCAAACTCGGTGTTGCCTGTAGTGTGTGCTATTGAATTGTTTAAAAAAAAGCGTATCTTGGATGCTTGGGGAGTAAAAGTAAAAAATATAGTTCATAGTGCATATTTATCCTAATTTAAAGAATTTTTTTATTATATAAACAAAAAAATATACCACCAACACAACCAAACAATCACTAATTGTAATGGTTATATCTCAACATTACACACTCTAACATTTAAGTTGTGATAAGATTAACTAATAAAATACTTCATAACATGGGGTAGAATATTACATATAAACTCATAAGTCCAATATATGATCTTAACTCCCTATTACCAACCTATATATATTTATATCTATGGTGAATTATGACACTTTTATACTTTAACCAATTCCAAACACTACATTATTTATTTGGGAAAACACAACTCTATGAAAAACCATCACCCTATCAAAGGGAGGAAACATTTCCTTGTGATGTGGAAAAACCTCCCAGTTATCCTATAATCAGAGGGTCCATATTCAATAGAATACATTCACTTATAAATTATTCCTATAAGGTAACACTTTTCTAACATGAATACCAAAAATAATCTTAACGTCAACCTCATTTAAAAGATATATAAATCTTTTAAAGGGTTTGTAGAAAACATTACTAAACAAGACCATCATTAAACACATCTGTAATGTTTCAAGGTCATGATATAATTAATTATTCCACACCAAGACAACACACAAGGATAACCAAACCATAAACTGACCCCTAAAGGGATTATATACAATTAAACATTCTAAAATACACATGGGAGCCCATCATTAGCCCTTTAAAAGTTTTCTACTCCCTATAAGCCTATTAAAGTATCATCGAACATAACATGTTTTAAATCCTTATGTATATTTGGTCAATAAGTAATAATAAAGTCAAAAAAACTAGAGTGTATTGTCCATTTTCATTATAAAAGTCTTTTTTATTTCATAGTTCCACACTCTCTTAGTCTTGTTTGAGATAAAATTTAACAAAATGTCCCATGATCATATATCATATACCAAGAAAACACTCAAAATATTTTTTTAATATATAATGTGACACCTACATTATTTTATATAGATCTACCCCTTATATTATCATTAATTGATTCTTATGTGGTTCCAAAAATTAAAGAATATAACGAAATGTCTAAAATATTTGTTATTTTTATATTATAAGTTAGATAAATGAAGTTATAACAACCCGAGATTAATGTATATATATATATTACATAATTTTTTTTAATACATAATACATTAAAAAAATATACTCGGATACCATATTATTTTAGATACTTTAGAAACATTGGCCTAAAATAATCTTACCTAATGAATGATATTCAATGTTTCCCACAATGATAATTCCCCTCAGTAATTATACATAAATACATTAAGGAAACATAAAAAAGGGGGTGATATCAAATTATTAGTATGTTTAAATAGTGGAAATATGTAATCATAACATGAATATAAGGGTATGATAACATGAATGTAAGATTCAAAGATCATACCGTTCATATCAAATATAAGACAAATGAGACATTGCATAAATACTGGGAGTTAAAAAGACACGAGACATAAAATAATAATGAACATGAACTATGTGAGAATGTTATAGGCATAAGACATAAAATTTGTGGAAAAAACATAAACTTGTAGTATCGTTTCTTATAAGTCAACACTTATTTCCAAAAACTTATCAGGGAACTTCATGGGGACTATACGTACTTAGTGGGACACACCACCATCCCCATTTTATGTCCTTTCCTTATAAGTGACTAGGTTTCCCCATCTTTCTATAGTGGATCAGGTTTCTCTATCTTCATATAGTGGATCAATCTCATCAACATGATTCCCATCATTATCTCATGAGATATAAATCCTTACCCAATGAATTTGAGGGAGATATTTTCAGGACCCCTCCCCAAAAAGTGTACCCCTCCTTGACATGCAATGTGATATGAGAGATAATGACCCCCGAGTCCCACCTCTTGTAGGCCATAGGTTGGTGGCTAGCATTGAGGGTATAGTAAACACAATGATGGGAGGCATTAACCTCTAAGAGAACACATGTGAAATTGAGAGATAAGATTGGAACAAAAAAACTCCAACTCAGACAGAAATATAAATGAAATCCCAAGTAAACATATGTAATTTCTGGCAAAAATACTTCAACGGAAAGGGAAAACTACAATTACCCAAAAGAAAGTAAAAAAACAATAGCAACCACGAAGCCCAAATAGCTCCTACAACCCCAAGCTAGTAGAAACTAGACTGATCTCCAACCTGCTCCTTGTGACCTGAAAAACAGTTTATATATACATAGGGTGAGTATAACACTATACTCTGTAGGATCCTCCCTAGAGCCTCTCATGAAAATGTAAAGAAATCATGTAAAATCACAGTGAACAAAAAGTGAAACTAACTCATAACCTAAACATGTATACTATGTTCCAAGACTCACCAGGCTACTCTCACCAAGTATCTCATAATAGAGTATATAATATAATATAGAATATCAAAGGTACCCACTAATACTTCCCACTGGTTTTCTTCTTTGCCTCAATGTCGCATTTCCTCAGCATTTCTCTCTGAAAAGGTTTGGCTGCAGACACCTGGGCGAAGCACCAAAACATGCACCTCGCGCAACAAGACCACCATGTCCACGTAATCAAGTAACCAGGTAGATTCCAAGGGCCACCACAACTCATATATCATGTATCATACATCGGGTTTTATACCTCACTCCATTACAACCCATACACCATGTAAGGATCCTCATGCCATCATAGCCTATACACATTACACCTATAGTAGTCCTTAGGATACTATATCCAGAATACATGTGTGTGAATAACCACAAGTCGTTACAGCCCTCTACAAACACATATGTGGTAAACTAACCATTGTGACTACCAGCACATGTAACAACCAATAGAAGAGAGCAGTGCTAAAGGGGTAGTCATCCATCCATCCTTCCAATGGAATGTGGGGGAAAACACCCCCCAGGGCTTAGAATCCCCAGGGTGTCAGTTTCACAAACTAATATGGTGGATTAGCGTATAGAAACCCAAAATGTATAGAATATAATATAGCTCAGAACCACACATTGGGTATTACCTATTCTTAGAATCAATTGCAGCTAACATCTCTCAAACTCCCAACATCCACTTCTTAGACTAGGTATCCTATAGTCACACAACCATTTAATGAGCATTAATACATTACTTTATTCCTTTTTTATAAATTTCACTTTACGTTAAACAATTATTTAAACTTTAATTAACCATTAACAATTCCAAATTATATTTCTTTAGCATCACACCTGAAGTTCACTGTCCTCAGCATTGCGTCCCAGTAAGCTCCAACCTCA
Organism: Viscum album; assembly: GCA_963277665.1. Classification (NCBI taxonomy): domain Eukaryota; kingdom Viridiplantae; phylum Streptophyta; class Magnoliopsida; order Santalales; family Viscaceae; genus Viscum; species Viscum album. Next base: position 736,762,120 of record OY728146.1, on the reverse strand, counting down.
TGGGTTAACATCATTTATTCAATTATTTATTTACATCATTACTTTCCCATATTCCTAAGAATTCTACAAAAATATTCTATGCTACTAAACACAAGGGGGATCAACATGGTGAGTATATGAACTACCCATCGAGTCTTTTCCTCCTATAGAGAGTTCATAGACCCATCCTCAATTGAGAAGCTAAACATGGAATTCATGTGGCATACCCCGTGCATCTTCTTCCCTTTAAAAAGAAGGTAAAAAAGTACAGCTTCCTTGAGCAGTGGGGAATGTAAAGTAGATAAACAATCAATAAGATTCTGTAAGTATCCAAACATTCTCAGCCAACCCATTTCATCATACCTGATGTCCTCCCTGACACCCACATGCATAAACTGGTGCATCTTTCCACTCTAGGAGTCAACTACTGCCACAACCAGTAGGCCTCCATGCCCCCATATATCACAACTTCCATCTGGACTCACATCACAACACATGTAGCAGGAAAAAAAACATTATATCAATATGGTTCTTGGCCCATAAACAAGTAAAATGGTAACTCATAACACTACAAGTAATTATCATTTATCAAACAACCATTTTTCTAACCCATCTTGGATTAACCGATTTATTATTTATAGGTTCTTACTTTGGGAATCCTCAATAGTAATCTATCACAAATAATTAAACAAGATTACTGCATAACTATGATTAACATCAAATTATAACAAGAGTAACCAGATTCATTCATATGCCTCATTATCTTTATCCATGTAATTTTCAATTAATTCAGGCTTTACATTATTTACCAATTTCCCTAAAGAATGAAAATATAGGCAATGAAATCATAGATATCACACTATCTATCAAAACAAGAGGAAATAACATACGATCGATATCAATTTACTTATCTGGTAAAAATATTTATTATGTCAATTCCATTGTCATGAAGTGGGATAAAACAATTAAACTATATAGTTGTATGTAAAAGAAATGATAAGTAACAAATCCCCTACCTCAAATGGTTCTTGACGTTCTTTATATGAGAATGCGCCACAAAACGGGTTACGATCTCCCCCCTTGTGACAATTGTGTCCTCCAAAGGATTGAGAGACACCACCACATTGTTCAACACCCATGAAAATACTATTTAGAACATGGGGGTAAAATTTCATAAAAGGGAAAGGAGAAACTGGAGGATATGATCTCAAAATAATGAAGATAGATCATACCTTATATCGAAGATTGATCGATACTGCTTGGTTGCATCAAAATAGAGTGGAACCAATCCCATGAAAAAAGTTTGATTGTGCAACTCCTTTGAGAATAGAATGAAAGTTTCAAGTGTCTCACATCTAATATTTAGGAGGAAGAACTGGGGAGGAAGATATATCGTTCCTTTAAAAGATTTTAATGGAGCATTAGTTTTAGATATGCTTGATTTCCATTAAATGTGGATCGCATTAAAGCATGTGGATTGACCAAGTAAAAGCATATCGAGCTTTATGAAAATTAATATAGGAGTTATTGCCTTTTAATAGGCCTTACAGTCCTAAAATCAACGCTTTAAATTCATTTTATGTCCAAGGAAATGTGAAAGTGGTGAAACTATAAGAAGTTGGAAACCCTATTCATTAACATGAAATTTGGAAAAGGAAATAGACGTTGTAGGTAGAAACTCACCATTATAGAAACTCTATACTCCCTAAAATTTTGAAAACAGTGATCATGAACTAAAAATTTGGAAAAGGAAAGAGGTCACTATTGGAACCTCACCGTTTTGGAAACACTATTCATGAAATCAAAATTTTCAATGGAATGAGGTCACTGTTAGAGCCTCACTGTTCTAGAATCACTATTCATGAACTCTAAATTTGGAAAATGAATTAGGTCACCATTGGAACCTCACCATTGCATTGTTCACATAAGGTAACTAATGACATTGTTCACATATAGTTACCATTGCACTGTTCACCTAAGGCTACCAATGTCACTATTCACAGAAGGCCCCTGTTTCACTATTCACATAATGTTACAAATGAAACTATTCACTTAAGGTTACTTATTACACTGTTCACATATTTTCACCATTTCATTGTTCACATAAAGTTACCGATGAAACTGTTCACATAATTTTACCATTTCAATGTTCACCTAAGGCTACTAATGTAACTGTTCACATAAGGTCATTGGTGCACTGTTCACTTTAGGTTACCATTGCAATGTTCACCTAAGGATACTGATGGAACTATTCAAATATGGTCATTGTTTCACTGTTCGCAAAACTAGAAACATAGTTCACAGAATTGTAAATTTGGAATTTGTTAGGGATAAGTCACCTTAACCTCTTGGAACACCTCAGAAACCAGGTTTTTGCAAAGGAATTGACCAGAGAGGTCTGAGACATTACATCAGATACCTCTCAAGACATTCTCATCCCCGATAATTCGAAACCAACCTCAATGGGAATTGAAAATAAGTCTTAACAACCACCCATCAACATACCTATCAAATGAGAGCAATCCATAAGAAGCATCGAAAGAAATCCATGTCATAAATATGAAAGGTCTATAACCACAAAGGGGAAATCGTTACATGAAAAGAGTTAAATATCCAACAACTCTGGGTTTCGAGCACATATCTGTGACTCACATTCCCAGTTACTCTCCTCCATGCCACCGTGTCACCACAAGACACGAACCATGGGGATAGAACACCTGCACAACACCTTCTCTTTGCGGTCTTGGATCTACACAGGTCGCACCTCAAAGGTCACATCATTGTCAACTTCAATCTCTCCCCAATCGATGACATGAGAGTCATCATGAAGATAATGAAGGAGTTGTAATACATGAAACACACCGTGTATCTATCGCATTAGTGGGGGAAGTGCTACTCGATACGCCAAAACTCCAACATGAGCTAACACCTTAAAAAGGCCCAACAAAACTGGGGAGAAAGATTACTCCCACGACCAACCCGTCGCTGCCCACGATGGGGAGTCACCTTCAAAAACATGTGATCCCCAATATTTAACTCTAAGGGTCTCCTCCTTTGACCAAAATATGATTTTTGACGATCCTGCACTATCTTCATAATCTAAAAATTCACATAAACTATATTTTTTGTATTCTTCACTAGTTTATGTCTGAGAATTGATTACTCTACGACCCCAATCCATCACAGAGGAGAACAGCATGGCTGTCCATAATAGTCTTCAAATACCACCATACCGATCGTGTATTGAAAAATATTTTTGTAAGAGAAATCCATCAAGGGCAGGTTCCTCATCCACGATCATTCAAAATCTTGGACACAAGATATTAACATGTCTTCAGGAGCCTGGACGGTCCGCTCTATCTGACTGTCCGTCTGAGGATGAATGGTAGTACTAAGGCATAACTGAGAACCAAAGGAATTCTAGAGACCCCTCCACACCCTAGAGGTAAAACATGGATCTCAATGAGAAATTATCATCAATGGGACTCCATTAAGTCTCACCACCTCCTCCAGATACTGCCTCGACAGAACTTCCACTGAGATCAACTCCTTGATTTCTATAAGGTGGTCTGGTTTTGTTAAATGATCCACTACAACACAAAAAGGATAATGTACTCCCTAAGCTTGAGGTAAACTAGTAACCAAGTCTTTTGATATGTCCTCACACTTCCAATGAGGAATGTATAAAGGCTAGAGAAAACCACCATGAACATGGTGTTTGGACTTCACCTTCTGGAAAACCAAACATCGAGACACAAACTCTACAACCACAGGCTCCAGCTCAGGCAACCAAAACCGGATCTTCAAGGTGCGGTACATCTGTTTCATGCCAGGATGCACCTATAAAGGAGAACTATGGAACTCTCTGATAACCGTCTCACGCATCATCAAAGGAACAATTATCCTTCAATGATACAACAGTCTATGTTGTTCATCCTCTGACAAACCATCAGGGGCCTCTCCACAAACAACTCAGTCTCTCCATACCACCACCTCAAGATCCCCCATCTGGGACTCTTCCACTGACTTCACCAGATAAAAATGCACCATCAACTGAAAAAGGTAGCCTCTACCCCCAACTTCTCCCATATCAAGATGTAATGCTGACATTTCTTCCATTACTCTCTAGGAGTCAACAGATTCACTCACTACATCACTACGTGAATTCTGACTCAGCTCATCAGCTACAACATTTCCCTTTCTAGGTGTATATGATATTTTGACGTCTTATTCCTATAATAACTCCATCCACTGATATTTTCGTATGTTCACATCACACTGGGAGAAAAAATTCCTCAAACTCTTATGATTGGTGAAAACCACAATGCACTTTCTAATGAGGTAATGTCTCCACAACCTCAGAGAAAACACCAAAGATGCCAACTCAAGATCGTGGGTGGAATAGTTACATTCATGGGGACATAACTACTGAGACCCATAAGAAACAACTAATCGTTGAAACATCAGAACATGTCCTGACCCCATATGCAAAGCATCACAAAAAATATCAAACTGAACTCCCTCAGTTTGAAGACAAAAAACTGGAGCACTTACTAACTTCTCCTTTATATACTCGAAAGCTGCCTAACACTGATCAGTTCATATGAAAACCTAATTCATCATAGTCATAGCTATTAGAGGAGTTTCAACTCGAGAGAAATCAGTTATGTACCTCAAGTAGAAGCCTTCAAGACCAAGGAATCTTCGCCCCTCTGACATTGTCTTGGGGGCTACCCAAGACACAATTGCTTCTATCTTCTATGGATCCACAGCTACTCCCTACTTGGACACAAAATTCCCCATGAAATGGAATTATCAATCCCAAAACCCACACTTAAACAACTTCTTAAATAGCTGATGTTGATGGAGAACTCCCAAAACATAATGTAGATGTTCTGTATTCTCCTCCTTAGACGTGGAGTACAGAAGGATTTTATTGATGAAAACCACCATGAACATGTCCAGGAACTCATGGAACACATCGTTTGTCAATTTGAATAACACATTTTAAGTATTATCCACACTGCATGGCATTTAAACGAACTCATAATGACCATGATGACAACGGAAAGTATTCTTCTGGATATCCTCATCCATTACACGCATCTGATGATATCCAGACCGTAAATCGATCTTTGATAACAAACTTTCAACCTTAATATGATCAAATAAATCATCAATCCATGGAAGAGGATATATATTCTTCATTGTCACATTGTTTAAGAAACGATAATCGACAAACAACCGCAAAAATGTTGTCAGCCTTCTTCACAAACAAAACTGGTGCACCCCAGAGTGACACACTCGGCTGAACAAAACTGCACAATAACATACCATCAATCTGTATAAGTAGCTATCATAACACAGAAGGCGCCATACTATATGGAGACATAGAGATAATATATTATCTTGGTTGGATCTCGATCCCAAACACAATATCTCATTGGTAGGGTAATGCTATAACCACTTCTGGAAAGACATCGAGGTACTCTTCTACGACCCTAGGAAATGCCAACTATTGAACCTCTGAAGAACTCAACATCAGCTCAGCCATCAAAGATGTAACATCCAAGGTAAATAATGAAAAAATAAATTTTCATAATTATTCATTTTTGTGAATTAAATATTTATTTTACTTTAAAGGGGTTGATATGCTCAATGATGTACTCAATACTCAAGAACAGGTTTCTTTGAAATCATACATTGTAGATTAATAATATAATAATATGATTTTAAATGTATTTAACTCATAGTCGTTGTATTGGAAAAAATGAATATAACTAAAAAAAATATGACTATACATGTTTTTTTATGTTTTTACATTTATCCAATAATCATTAGAGGCTTAAAATGTGAATTAATCTAATTTTAAGTATAAATACACTAATATTCTATAAAAGGTCAATTTACCACCTTTTGATGGAGAACCCTCTTTAAATCGAGTTTTGGTAAAATTTATATTTTCTTTTTTAAAAAATAAAATTATTCTTCAGAATCAGGACATCAAGATTTACTTTGGGTAAATTTTTGGTATTTTTTTGATAAAATTCATTTTTTGATGAATAGTGAAAAATACAATATTTTAATTCAAAACATCATATTAATCTAACTTATTTATATAGTTTTATTACATATTTAATTGGTTTTAATGTGTAATTAGATGAAATTTTTACCATTTAATCCAATTTTGGTCATTGGAATTAATCTCACATTGAAATTGGATATAAAAATTGTTAATCTTTTAATAGTTAATATTTCATAAAAACACACTTTTTGTTTTGAAAATGACAATTAAATAATTAATCCAACTTTTATTTTTTGAAATTGGTAAAATAAGAATAAATTTTGAATTCAGAATATAAAATACTGCTTAGGCTTAATTTTCGTTAATTTTCTGAAAAACATCAATTTTTGATGAATAGTGAAACCACTAAGTTGTAGTTAAAACTGGCTGTTTCATTTAAATGAAATGTTACCGCTTCTGTGAAATTAATTTCAAAAATCTTACGTACATGTATGTTATTATTAAGTAAAATCTGGTTCAATAAGATAAAAATTATTTTTGGTGTATCGCAATTCTTCACTTTGATGTAGCGCAGTTAAATGTAATTAGGGAAATTCAAGGTAAAAAGAATATCATAATAACAAAAAATTACCTTAAAACATTTTCTAACCTTATTGGATGAGTCATGGTAGACCATGGGCGTCCTTGGGTATATTTAGGGAACCCATGGATCCACTTAAGAGAGTGATAATGACAATTTATTTTAATTTACTTAAAGTAAGTTCAAAATGACATAAACCACTATTTTTTAGTAAATTAGTTTCTAAATAGGGTTATAGAAGTTATCTTTTTGACTAAAAATATTATTTGGAAATCCAAATTTTTTTACTACATTATGCTATTGTTTTCTATATTTTCTTGACATCATATAAATAAAAATATTTATGACACAATAATGATGTAGTGTTTACCTCATAAATAAATGATTTAAATTGATAATCTTATAACTATTAAAACAATACTTAAGACCTGTCCAATTATTATTGGATGATTTTATTTCGACCATGATTCATATTGTCTTTGAATTTAATAATTTTTGGACCTTCAAATACTGAAAATCATTATATTATAAAATAATATTTTCACACTTTCCTAAAGAGCCCTTCCTCCCCCCCTTATAAAAAGATCTCACCTCTAACCTATACCTCACACCTCTCAGGCCCCATGGATCATCCAACACCTATCCAAATAATCTATCAATATCTATCTCTTCCACCTAGAATCCTTAACTGAGGCAGAAGGCTCTTCATGATGTCCTTTTGGTTCAAACCAATGGGAGTTACCCGATATAAAGTTAACATTTTTTCTAAAATTCCTTTATTTTATTTTACTTCTCAAACCCATAAACTCGTCATATTCATTTCTTTTATAACACCAATAGTATCATGAATATACTAGATTTTTTTAAGGAGAAGGATTCAAACTACACTTTCACACACCTCCATCTTATGGGTAAAGAACCTATTGTCTCTGTGGATGGTAAACTAGCACCTCACGAAACGATGATTGTTCAATTATCTACTACAGCCTCTCATGGTGGAAATTAAGATGGAACTGTATTTATATATAATATATATTATTTTTTTTCTTTATTCTTACATATTTTTCATTTATAGCAAACCATTATGGTTTCTATTATGGGTAAACGCAATAATTTCATTTGAGAAAGTGCAGACAACCGCCTCCTCAATGTGATATGACTCGTTAATGACATATGTGGGATTTATAAAGAATAGAGTTAATGATATTATATATGATATTGTACTGGAATTATAATATACATACGTATCATTATATTTTAATTCCATTAAAATAAAAAAATAGAAATGAAAGTAGTGTTCATGCGTACGTACGGCTTACTGTCTCCATGAACGGTGCATTTCATTTCTTACCTACATGTGTTATATACTATTATAAATTCTTCAATATACTGGATAGATATGATATATATGATAACTAAATCATGAATATCATTCTGTATATAATAACTTTTGACAACTTGAACAACATGAAATTATAAGAACTCCATTTTTGACTCAAGTACCAAATATCGACAAAACGACTATTATTAACTTAAATGATTAAATAATGCTTATAAAATGGTAATAAGTGATATAAAAGAAGTAATAAACTTCAAAAAGGTTCTTAAGTAGGTAGAAGTTAACTTTAGTTCATTATTCAAGAGACTTAAGAACGAACAGGTCAAGTCAGGAATGAGGTAATGTACTTTGTCTCAATCTCCTTTCTTTGAGGCAAATTTTGTTTTAATACACAAATTTCTTTTATGCGGTGTATAAACACCTTTTACATTTCAGTTCATTCAAATGCAATCTTTTTCTACGCAACGTTTTATTAAAAGACAAAAAGAAAGGAATGTTTTTTAACGTAAGCGGTGACAATGACCTTTCCACCGCCATGAGTATTATTTGATCTTTGGCTTCTTTAACAAGTCGTAATGTTTTTAAAAAGAAAATAAATACCATATACTATTTTATGTATTTTGGTATAGAAAATGGTTTTTATAGTGGATTTTTTATGTCAATATATTTAAATGATATATTGTGATTGAAGTGTTGAAATTTTATCTTTTCCTTAAGATTATTTTATATGTTATGAATATATTATAGATCTTGGGTATGTATATGGGTGCTTTCATGATAAACCTCGGGCAGGTGAGTCTGAGATAGCTCTTCAATGCATTGGGTAATGTGAAAGAGGTAAATATGAATGTTTCTCCAAAGAGATTTAGGGAATATATTGTGATGGGTATTCCAAATGTCACTCCCTACATAGTTGTGATAGCTACAATGTAAGTATGGTATAGATGCCACACGTTACCTTTATGATTTATTTTATCTATGTGTTATTCATAAATCATATTATTTCATGAGGTATGTTAAAGAGATTATGTTATGTATGAAATGATGAACTTATATTTTCTTTCTTTGTTTTATAACACTTACTGAGATTTTTATGCTCATAACATGTCTTGAAATGATTTTTAAATGACCTAAAGATTAATAGGGTCAAGGATGGGATCAAGGAAAATTCATTGAATCAAAAACATGGGACCAGACATGACTCTTTTTTTCAAGAGTTTTTATTTTATAAAAAAATGGAAACTGAGTAAAAGTGTGTGCCTTGTAATTTTTGAGATGTATTGTAATAGTTATGGCCTAATTCTCTAAAACTATGAACCTGAAAAGATCCTCAATGTGAATAATTCATTTTATTCATGATTGTGTAATGTTTAAGGATGGTTCCTTATAGTTGGTATCATAGGTCGGTTTAGAAAACTTTAAGAGTTACAGTATTGTTAAATTAATGTCCATAAATTAATTTATGTTTATATTGAAATGATATAGCATTTAAAAATTACCATGTTTCTTCTCCTAATATATTTCTGTGTTCAGAATGGTTCTCCATAAAGGAAACATGGCAGCATTGTTGGGAAAACATCAGGAGGAGGACAGCCTTCATATCGGCAACCTGAGATTACAGGAATCAGAACAGAATAGTTTGTTGTAGAGATGGAATAATGGACTTAGGCTATAAATGATGGTGGTATCAATGCACGAGATCAGCTAGATCAATCATAGAGGAACATGTCAGTATTGGAGCAATTCATGAAACAACACCCCTCATCATTTAGAGGATAATCTAACCCTGTGCAAGCTGAAGGGTGGATTAAAGCACTAGAGAAGTTTTTTGATTACATTGGTTGTTCAGAACATCAAAATGGTAGTCTCATTGTTTACCATTTTTAAGGTCAAGCTGATTAGTGGTGGTCGATGGTGAAAAATATCAGGGATAGTGAGGAGATAGATGCTATTGATTGGGATTAATTCAATGGTATGTTTCTTGAGAAATATCTTCCTAATGTGGTTCATCTTAGGATGAAAAAACAATTACTATAATTGAGGCATGAGGATGATTCAGTATCTACTTATGAAGAAAAATTCACTCGACTAGCAAGGTATGCTCCAAATTTAATATGAGATATTGATAATAAAACCAACCATTTTTACTTAGGATTAAAGCCAAAGTATCAAAGGCTTTTAGATTCTCATGAGTTCAAAAGTTATGAAAAACATTTTTGATGTCTGGAGAAGGTGGAATTTGAGTTTTTCGATGATCAGGTGTTCTTTGACAGACAACAAAATAAAAGGTCATGGTGGTAGGTGAAAGGGAAGAACTCTTCAGAAAATTTTGATGAAAATAATATTAATTTTACAGTTTGTGAAAATTATGGTAAAAATCAAGCTATGGAATATCTTTGGAATTCTGTTAGGTGCTATCGATGTGGTAAAATGGGACATAAGGATCATAATTAAACTAAAAAAGAGCATGGAAATGGTAAGAAAAATTCTGATTTACAATCAGTAAAATATTTTTAGTGCAATGAAATGGGTCATTATGAAAGTGAGTGACCAAGGAAGAACTCAACTGAGGGAAAGAAACCAGACTACAAGCAGAAAGGGGTGGTGAAGTCCTTTGAAACTACTTCAACAGATGTTGGGCCATAAAATGAAGTAGTATCAATTACACTATTTGTTTGTTCATATTATTCCATTTTGTTGTTTGATTCAGGGTCTACACATTCGTTCATTTCTAATATGTTTTCTAGTAAATTGGGAAATCAGTATCAAGATATGCATCCTGAACTTATGGTAAAAACACCTGGTAGAAATGATGAAACAAAAAAAATTATAAGAACCATCCTATCATTGTTTTGGGAAAGAATATACCTGAAAACTTTATTGTTTTGCCTCTAGTAGAGTTGGAGGTTATATTGGGTATGGATTGGATTTCTATTTATCATGCTAATATTGACTTCAGAGCTAATGAGGTGTATTTTCAAGATGATTTTCAATTTTTTTACAAGAATAAACCCTTAATTTTCATAACATATCAGAATGATGAGAAACTAGTAAAATACAGAAGTGAATGTTACCTTGCACATATTGTAGAAAATAAAGGAACTGTTCAGATTAATGATGTGCCAGTGGTAAATGAGTACCGTGATGTTTTTCTTCATGACTTTCCTGGTATTATACCTGATTGAGAAAGTTGAATTTACTGTTGACTTAGTTCCTAATTCTAAGACAGTTTCAAAACCCCCTTATAGAATGGATCAAATTGAACTTTTAAAGTTAAAGAAGCAATTTTATGAGTTATTAGATAAAGGTTTCATTCGACCTAGCACGTCACCATGGGTTGCTCCTATCTTGTTTGTTAAAAAGAAAGATGGTTCAATGAGACTCATCATTGATTATAGAGAATTTAATAACATCACCATTATGAACAACTATCCTTTTCCTCATATTGATGATTTATGTGACCAGCTCAAAAGATTTCATTATTTTTCAAAGATTGACTTGAAGTTGGGGTACCATCAGTTGAAAGTAATGGAAGCAGATATTCTGAAGACCGTGTTTCAAACTAGATATGGCCATTATGAATTTTTAGTTATGCATTTTATTTTAACCAATGCACCTATTGTATTCATGGATCTTATGAATAGAATTTTCCATGAGTTCTTGGATAAGTTTGTGGTTGTGTTCATTGATTAAATTTTTGTTTATTCTAAAATTAAAGAGGAGAATGAAAGGAATTTAAGGGTTTTCTTGTAAAGCTTAAAAGAGAATAAACTATTTGGGAAATCTAGATAGTGAGAGTTTTTGTTACATAAAATTTCATTCCATGGTCACATTGTTTCAAAAAAATGGCATAACTGTTGATCCTACTAAAACAAAAGTTGGTGAGGAATGGCCAAGACCGACTAATAAAACCGAGATTCGAAGTTTTCTTAGTTTGGCAGTATATTACTCGAGGTTTGTTGAGAATTTCGCATTGTTATCTAGTCCAATGACTAAGTTAACTCGATAATCAGTTAAGTTCATTTTGAGAAAAGAATTTGATGATTGTATTATGGAATTGAAAAAAAAGATTTGTGAATGCTCCAGTTTTGGTACTACCTTCCGAAAATGGTGAGTTTGTTATTTACTTTGATGCTTCATTGAATTGACTTGGTTGTGTATTTATGAAAAATGATCAGGTAATTGCTTTTGAGTCACATCATTTGAAACCTCAAGAGTTAAATTTCCCTACACATGATTTGGAATTATCTGCTGTTTTTCTTCTTTGAAAATTTGGAGGCATAATTTGTATGGAGTAAAATATGAAATATATACTGACAAAAAAAATTTGAATTATATATTCACTCCGAATGAATTGAACATGAGATAGAGGAGATGGTTGAAATTAATCAAGGATTATGATTTCACGATACTTTAACATCTAGTAAAAGAAAATAATGTGGCTGATGCATTGAGTTGAAAAAGTAATGCTTCATTGACCATGCTACGTTTGGAAATGAGATCATTTGGTTTTTGATTTGATGAACATTGGCATAGAAGTTGTTGGTGCAAGAAATTATTCTGTTTTGTTTTAGGTGTCACTGAAATCATCTCTATCAGAGAGAATAATGAATGTTTAGAAGGAAGATAGTGAGTTTTATAAAATGGTAGATTTGGGTCAAGAGGCTATGTTTCCTAAATTTTACATTGATAATGATTGTTTTTTGAGGTTCGGGAAGAGATTGTGTGTGCCCTGTGATTCAAAATTAAAGAATGAGTTGTTATGTGAAGCTCATAGTTCTCTGTTTTCAGTTCATCCTGGAAGTACTAAAATTTATAGAGATCTTCGGGTGTATTACAGGTGGGATGTAATGAAAAGAGATATTACTGATTTTACTCTAAATTGTTTGAACTGTCAGCAGGTAAAAGTAGAGCAGTAGTTACTGAAAGGGATGCTTCAGTATTAATCGGTCCCAGAGTGGAAATGGGAAAATATATCCATGTACTTTGTTATGGGATTACTGAAGACATCTCAAGGAAATAATGAAGTCTAGGTTATTGTTGATCAATTGAGTAAATGTGCTCATATCCTTCCTATTCAAGATATTTTCTCTCTAGATCAACTTTCTCGGTTGTATATTAAATAGATAGTCAGGTTGCATGGAGTTCCCCTCTCCATTGTATCTAATAGTGATCCCATGTTTACTTCTAAATTTTTGAAAGAAATTCATAAGTCATTGGGTACTGAATTAAATTTTAGTATAGCTTCTCATCCGCAATCAAATGGGTAGTCCGAACGAAAAATTCAGACCATGGAGGATATGTTAAGTGTTTGTTCACTGGATTACAAGGGAAGTTTGGACCAACATATTTCTTTGGTTGAATTTTCATATAATAATAGTTTTCATTCCAGTATAGATATGGCTCCATTTGAGTAATTATATGGAAACCAGAGTCGAACTCCAGCATTTTGGGTTGAAGTAGGTGAAAGGAAGCTGATGGGACCAGAATTGGTAGAACAGATGGCAGAAAATAATCAGTTAATTTAGAAGCAAATGAGAACAACTTAGAGAAGGCAGAAAAGTTATACGGTTAATCAGAGGAAGGATAACTTTTTTGAGGTAGGTGGTCATGTCTTTCTCAAAGTTTCTCCATGGAAAAGTGTGATGTGTTTTGGTATAAAAGGAAAGTTGAGTATGAGGTTCATTGGACCCTATGAAATCCTAGAGAAAGTTGTATCAGTTTCTTACAGAGTGGATTTCCCTCCAAGTTTATCCTATGTACACAATGTTTTTCATGATTCAATGTTGATAAAGTATATTCCAGATCCATATCATGTTTTAAGTCTAGAGATATTTTAGTTGGAAGAGAATATCTCTTATGAGGAATAACTGGTCCAGATTCTTGACAGAAGTGATCAATGTTTATGGAATATGGTGATTCACTATGTAATGGTTTGTGTAAAAAAACCATATGGTTGAAGAGGCAATGTGGGAATATAAAAATACTATGTGGGATAAATACCCCCACTTGTTTGATAAGTGAATAAAAATTTCAAGGACGCAATTTCTAAATGGGGGGAAGGATGTAACATCCCAGGTAAATAAAGAAATAATACATTTTTGTAATTATTCATATTAGTTAATTAAATATTAATTTTACATTAAAGGGGTTTATATTCTCGATGTCGTACTTGATACGCAACAATGAGTTTCTTTGAAATATTACGTTGCACACTAAAAATATAATAATATTATTTTAAATTTAGTTAATGCCTCACTGTTGTAATGGAGAGAATTAATATAACTAACTAAAATTTGATTATACATGTTTTTTAACTATTTTTACATTTATCTAATAAATTTAAGAGGCTTAAAATGTAAATTAATATAATTTTAAGCATAAATACTCTAATATACTTTAAAAGGTCGATTTGCCACATTTTGATGGAGAACCCACTTTAAATATAGTTTTGGTCACTTTTATATGTTATTTTTTACAAAATAAAATTCTTTTTCACAATCGGGACATTAATATTTACTTTGTGTAAATTGTTTTGTATTTTTATGATAAAATGCATTTTTTGATGAATAGTGAAAAACACTGTATTTTAATTCAAAACTGCCATTTCATATAATTTATTTATATGTTTTGATTATATTTTTAATTGGTTTTAATGTTTAATTAGATTATATTTTTACCATTTAATCCATTTTTGGTCATTGGATTTAATTTCACTTTATAATTAGACATAAACAAGCGCTAATCTTTTGATAGTTAATATTTCATAAAAACATGCTTTTTGGTTTGACAACGGGAATTAATTAATTAATACAATTTATATGTTTTGAATTTTTTGAAATAGACATCATTTTTTAATTTTATGTATCAAATATAGCTTAGGATGAATTTTTGGTATTTTTCTGAAAAACATCAATTTTTAATGAATAGTGAAACCACAAAGTAGTAGGTAAAACCTGAATTTATCATTTGAATGAAATTTTACCACTTCTGTGAATTGAATTTTGAAAATCATACATACATGGTTGCTATTAGTATGTAAAATTTGGTTCAATAAGATGAAAATAATTTTTGGTGAATAGTAACTTTTGACTTTTATTTTCTGCGGTTAAAGGTAAATAATGTAATTCAAGGTAAAAAGTATATCATAATAGCAAAAAATTAACTTAAAACTTGTACTAACCTTATTAGATGAGTCATGGACTACCATGGTCATCCTTGGGTCTATTTTGGGACCCCATGGAGCCACTTAAGAGTGACAATTACACATTATTTTAATTAACTTAATGTAAGGGAAAAATGACATAAACAAATATCTTTTAGTAAATTAATTTTTACCTAGGGTTATATAAGTTATATTTTAGACTATAAGTATTCTTTTTAGAGATAATAATATTTCCTAAATTATGTTATTTGTTTTTTAATTTTTATGCCTCAAATAAATAAAATTATTTATGACACAATAATGATGTAGTGTTTACCTAAATAATAAATAAATTAAATAAATAATATTATAAATATTAAAAAAAATATCTAAGTACTATCCAATTATTATTGGATGATTTTATTTCTCCCATAAGTATTATTATATTTGACTTTAATAATATTTGGACCTTTAAAAACTTAAAATCATTATATTATAAAATAATATTTTCACATTTTCCTAGAGAACCCTTCCTCCCCCCTTACAAAAAGCTCTCACCTATAACCCATACATCACACCTCTCAGGCCCCATGGATTGTCCAAACTCTATCCAAATAAGCTCTCAAGATCCCTATCTTCCATATAGAATCCTTAACTTAGGCAGAAGGCACTTCAAGAAGTCCTTTTGGTTGAAACTAAACGGAGTTACCTGAATTGAATGTAATAGTTTCTCTTAAATTCTTTTCTTATATTTAACTTCTCCAATCCCTAAACTCTTCTTATTCTTTTCTTTTACAACAAAACCGGTATCCTTAATATACTAATATGTTGTTATAAGAAGGATTCGATCTAAACTTTTACACATCTCCATCTAATGGGTAAAGAACATATTGTTTTTGTGGATGGCAAACTAACGCCTCACAAAATGATGATAGGTCAATTATCTCCTAACGCCTATCATGATGGACATTAAGATGGATCTGTATTTATATATGATATATATTACGTCTATTTTTTCTTTATTCTTCTGTATTTTACATTTATAGCATACCTTTATGGTTTTAATTATGGTTAAATGAAATAATTTCATTTAAGGATGTGCGGACTACCGCCCCCTCAAAGTGATATGACTCGTTAATACCATATGTGGGACGTATAAAGGATAGAGTAAATGATATTATTATGGAATTATAATATACTTTTTTAGAATTATTTTTTATTTCCATTAAATTAAGTAATGGAAATGAATGTAGCGTTCATGTGTACGTACGACTTACCGTCTCCATGAACAGTTCATTTCATTTCTTACCTTTGAATGTTATGAACTATTACATATACAAGTATATAGTAGATATATAAGATATATATGATAACTAAATAATTAATATCATTCTGTATATAATAACCTTTGACCACGTGAACAACTTTTAATTATAATAAGTCCATTTTTGACTCAAGTACCAAATATCGACAAAACGACCATTATTAACTTAAATTGTAAGATCCCTGTTTTTAGAATGGTAGGATTCTGTTGTGTTTTGGTTAAATCCCTTGTTTTGGGTTTTTAAAATGTTTCCCGAAGGTATGAGAGGCCTTGGGGGTGTTCCGGGGGCTCGGGGCACAAAAGAAGGGATGTCTAGCCAAGACAGGCTTGGGCGCACGGCTTGCGCACGACCTAAGAAAACTGTGTGGTCGGGCCATGAAGCGTGCGACCCCTACTCCTCAGGATAGTTGCGATCACATGGTATACACATGATTTACTAAACCATGCAGTCTGCCCAGGTGAAACCGTGCGGCCCCTCCTCCTTTAGACAATGGCGTGCGCACGATTTGCACACGGTTTGCTAAACCGTGCGGCTAAACCGTGCGTCCACTTAATGTTGGAAAAATTATGAAATTGCCACCTCCGGCTTTTTAATCCCAACTTGGTATTTTTCCTCCCATTCCTCCTCCTTCTCCCTTGGAAGGAACTAGAACACCTAAGGGCTCCAAGAAATCCATCTCCTTCGATTCTTAGCCGTTTAGAGCGCTGTTGGTTGCGGATCGAAGCTCCGGGTAAGGCTTATCCCATCCTTGGTTCTCTTTTGGTTTAGGGCTTTCATATTATCCTCCTCTAATTCCGAAGATCTAAAACCCTATCTTTTGGGTGAGTTTTAGGTTGAATCTCCAATGGTTGGTTAGAACGAGGTCGAAGGACTCGATTGAGGGTGTGTTCAACCACGGATTCGAGGTAGATGGTCTACAAGTGATGTCCCTTGGTTATTTGGGTGTTTGTGCATGTTTAGTTATGTTCTTGTTTTTCCCTTGGTAATGTTTTTGATAACCTTGGCATGTTTGGTGATAATGGTGTTTTTAATGGAAAATGGGAACCCTCACGATCCCCGTGGAATGTGATGAGTTGACTATACCTAATTTAAGGCCATCCTTGGGATGTGCCGGCTTCTCCTGGGTTTAGGGATTGTTATTAAACAAGTGATCTTGTTGTGGTAAATGGTAAAGCCTTTGATTAATATGTTGGCATGATTGGTTGAATATGGAATATAAGTTAGGTGATGCACCAAGACTTGGTAATAATCAAAGGGTTATTTGAAATGGAATGAATGGGTGATTTATGGAAACGATGAATGGGTTAAATGGGTTAACGTGTAAATTGATTAAAGACCATAATGGAATAGATTATCAGTTATGTTTTGAATGCTTAGTGAGATAAGAATAACACATGGGAATTGGGTGAATGGTTAATTGATGTTAAATAGTGATGTGTTAATGGGTTAAGGCATGATGTGAATTCCCGTATGGTTGGTTTTGAATGATTTGTCCAAGGGACAATGGTATTGGTGGCTGATGGTTACTTATATAAGCATGTGCACATGGCCTGGTAGTGTTTGGTATGACTTGAGGATCTATGCCCACGGGTTGAGTGAAGACGGAGGCTCTAAACTCCACACTAAATGCACGGGATAGGAAAGGGGACTGATGATCTATTCTCCTAATGGTTGCATCCACCCGGACTAAGGCTTAGTGGTGAGGATATGGTTGCTATGAGGGAGTTAGTCCTAGTGAGATAGAATAACGATGTGTTTATCATCTTTTATGTTATTGAAGGCCTTAGACCCATGTAACATGATGAATGTGATTAACCCATGGAAATGTGATGAAATGGTAAGTGATGGTAAATGATAATGAATGAATGGTAATGGAATGTAAATGGATTGGGTCTTGAATCAGTTAATGGCACATTAAATAATTACATGGCATTTATCATTCATTTTTTTTCATTCACTACCAGTTTATATTGGAGATTTTATAGACACCGCTGGTGGTGGCCTACTGAGTTGTACTCACACCCTTCTCAGGCCACCGTTGGGTACCCGAGCAGACTTCATGTTTGCAGGTCCGGACAAGGGAAAGGGTCCTTGCTAGATAACTGAGTGTACATGGGTAGCACTTGGTGGAGGATCTAGACTTGGGGTCGGAACCATTTTGGGGATTTGTTCATTGTCTTATTTGGGGCTTTTGGTCACCTTTTCACTTCAAGTATGACATGGAATATTTATTGTTGGAAATGGTTGTTGTACTTTTTTCAGGGTTATTGATTATTGTTTCCGCTATTTGGTTGTTTCTGTTGTGGATTACTCTGATAATAAGAGGGTATAGCGTCCCCACTTGACTACATAGTCCCCTGCTGCTAGTAGGCAGACTTTGGCATACGGGGAGGCGTGCTTAAGGTCATGTAACCACCTGGCTCGGAGCACCGGTTTAGTGGTTTCTGGGTCGGGGAAGTTACAAATTGGTATCAGAGGAGGCCTTTCTTCTCCTTCTCTGAGGTCTTGATATTTGGGATTGGTACCCAAGGGTTAGGATGTGTCGGGCCTTGGTAATGAGCTCGTGCTTGGGAATATCTAACCTAGGTACGAGGGAAACCCAAGTCACCCTGGGTGGGAATTATTTTTCTTGGGTGTGTGTTGTTACAGTAGATGATATTTCACAGTTGGGTGATTCACTTGTGGTTTGATGTGACTATTTTATGATATTTGTCACGTGGCCTTAATGGCACGAGTAATTGCATTCATGCATCATTGTAGGCACCTAGGGAGATAGGTGACATGCATTGTCTTAGGCACACGAACGGGGTGGGTGTGTAAGGTAGGAAAAGTAGGATGCATCATGCATTTCATGAAATCTTGAAATGATGAGATGAATGAAATAAAACAAGTGGGTGAATGAAAGGAAATAAAATGAGAAATGTTGTGACCTGGTGAAAGTTTTGGATTGCAATAAATTGCAAGGGTTGATTCGGTGTCCAAAAGAAAAAGGGCTGCATAATGAAGGTAAAATTGTTACTGAATTTTTCCTAATGAATTGTGTAAATGTGTTAAAATGATGATTTTAACATGTTGTGAAATGGGAAATGTGCCTAAGAGGAAAGAATCGTGTCATTAGTGAATAATTGGATTAAATATGTGTTGATAAAATTCTTGTGTTTGAGTAAGTTGGTTACCCATATTAACCATGACCATTGTAGGTATGGTAGGGGGTGGTGTTCTAAATGTGATGATGGTCGTTGGGGTAAAGAATGAAGAATGGTTTGTTTAAGTATTGATGGTGTTGTATCTTTCCAATTTTGATTAAATAATGTCATTCATTCTTTCGAAGTGTCGAGTGAGTGACACGTTCAGAATGGGAATGTCTGAGTGAAAATGTGGGTATCCTTGGTGTTGTTGGTTATCCCCTTGTATGCATGGTTTGGGGTCATGAGAGTGCCCTAGTAGAGATTTTGGGCTTTGATTGTGAGGCCTTCCCAGACATGTTATGGCCTAGGTGGTTTTTTAGGGATTTGGTATCTTTTAACCTTCAAGGTGACCTATGAGAGAGGTTGGACAAGTATTTTAGTGCTTTTGGTTGTGTGTCACACCTATGGATGTTTTGGACCTTGGAAGTGGGGCATCGAGTGCTGCGTGGTGCAGTATTGTGACGTAAGGATAAGTTGGAAGGTTGGTGGTCTAGTTGTGCATGGTTCTTTCATAGAGGCACCTTAGTGTTTATGATAAGGGGTAAGGTTTGTTTCGAATGGTTGTATCACTTGAATGCATGACTCACCTACTTGAGTGAGGATTAGTGGAGGTCTAGATGTTGTTTTGAATGAGAAGGACATGGGTGGCTAAAGTATGATCATATAATCTCGCTCGATGGTGACACCTGAGGTAAGGGTGGGTCATGTGGCTGAAATTGTGTATGAATTGGTTGGTTATGGATTGATGGTTGAACCTGGTTGGCGATCCCACCTGAATGGTGGTGGTTAAGTGCTAATGTGGCCCATTCGGTAGGGAAGCCTGATATTACTAGCAGGTCATGGTGTCTCATAGCTTTACATCAGAAACAGGTAAGTTGGTGGTTGTGTTCCTCGACAACTTCTTAGCGTACCTTAGCTAGTGACGAGCATGCCCAACATCTTGACATTGTCCTAGGTATGTTGAGAAGCTCTGGCTCTCTCCAAGAGACATGAAGGCGTTTTTTGGATGAGGGACATCATGGATTTTGCGCACAACGAAATGATATGTGTGGAGTTTAATGATGTGAGGGACACCCTCGATGACTTAGGGTGGGGACCTCAGGATGGTTGAATGTTTACAATGCCTTGGGTTCCGTTCATGGAGGCTAAGAATGGGCACTAGGTGATGTTCGTCTCCTTCTTTTGGGGAAAAGTCTGGATGGCTATGTCTATGTTTGGAGTTCGGTTTATGATCGGTTTTAAGATACGGGGTTTGGAATCCCTCATTGTGAGAAAAGGAACGACACTCCTAAGTTGGCAAGTGATAAATCAGCCTTGAATGTGGAAGAGAGAACATCGAGAAGACGTAGTGGCACCAGGGTAGAAATGAGGAACAAGTTAGGTGCGTGTCAGGTTCCTTGGAGAGGCATGTGGGACTTGGATTTGGTGAAAAATGAGCCAAGTGTTGGATTGAGCTCGGGGTGGTTCAAAGTGAAGCTTGTGATATTTTTGCTTAGTTGTGGGAGGATGTGGTTGGATAAGACAACAGGTTGTGGCAAGAGAAGTTGACGTCTTATAACTCCAACCGATATTGGGGTTAGTCCTGGTTTAATCGCCCTTTTGTAGTCTTAAGATTCCATGATGTTGGGAGAAACTTGGTCGTGTGATGTGGTGTCATGCCAAGGGTGAGGTCGATGATATTTTGGAGGGTGTTAATACCTTGATAATGAATTCTACTGGAATTCTGGAAATGACTTCGGTGGGTGTTCTGGGGAAAGCAATTCGAAGGTGTTATGACCTGAGATGGTAAAATTGAATGGTTGAGGTGAGAGTGACCACTTACGGGCTTATTTTGTGGTGGAAAGCGCCTCTCGAAGAAAAGATGAACCTAAGTGAGGTCATGATGATCTTAGACCTTGAATGGATGGTGTAGGAATGTCTTCCCAATGGTTTTGACGGTGCGGCTGGATGCCAAGGCAGGGTAATGCTCCTATAGATGCTTGGGGCCGGTAAGTTAGAACGTGTTACGCAATGCGAATGTTGGGTTGAGATCTGATGGTTGTTCGTTGATGGAGGACGTTCCAAGTGACCAGAAATGGTGGAGAGAACCATACCAGATAAGTGTTCGGTTGATGATGTGACCATAGTTTCAGTTTGTAAGGACTCGTGTGGTCACTGTTCGGGTGAGTTGGCCCTAGTAGAGAGCTTTGGCACGGTTTAACTAGTTATGTACCCGAGAGTTTTGTTTTGCGTTGGGTGTATAGTTGTGGTGTGAGATCTTCAGAAAATGTGGTAGGAAGGGACGTGTGTTTTCCTTTGGGTGATACCAGTTGGGTCACCATTAGAGTTGGGTAAATAGAAAATGACACCAAGTGGTTTGGGTTCATGAGTTGTGGAGAGGACCGGGCCGATGAGGAGCCGATTGGTTTTCCCCTGACAATGAGATGTTGTTTGTTAAGTTCCCTTGTGTTTTGAGGTAAGTCATTCCACCTATGTTTTCCCTATGAGGTTCTCTTGGTAAGAACGGTTGAAGTCAATAAATCCCTGAGGAGTTTTTCAGCTTGTGTCGCGGTTGCGGTGAGGAAGTCTTGTGGGGAAAGTTTGTGCCCTTGATTCGTGTTCGATATGAATTTTGATGTACAACCAAAACATGGAAAGTAGGCAGTGCATTATGGTTTGTTCAAGATGTACCGTGATCTCCGAAGGCAGTTTTGGTGGCCTGGAATGAAGAAGGAAGTTACATGATTTATGGAACGGTGCCTTACCTGTCAGTAGGTGAAGACCGTGCACCAACTCCCAAGTGGTTTGTTGCATCCACTACACATTCCGTAATGGAAGTGGGATTATGTGACGATGGATTTTTTTGTGGGTCTTTCGAGGACTCCATGGAAGAATGATGCAATTTGGGTGGTCGTGGATCGCTTAACGAAAGTGGCTCATTTCTTCCCAATTCAGGAGACCAATAAAGTCGACCGGTTAGGTGAGCTTTATGTTTGGGAAATAGTGTGGTTCCATGGTGTGCCGCGGACCATAGTTTCGGACCGATATCTGCGTTTCACATCAAGTTTCTAGAAAGGGTTGCATAAGGTGCTTGTTAAACAAGTGTTTTGAGTACGGATTTCCACTCGCAGACGGGCAGACAGTCATAGCGCACAATTCAAGTGTTGGAAGACATGTTGAGAGATTGTGTCATGGACTTTTTTGGTTCTTGGGAGAGACACCTATCGTTAGTTGAGTTTACCTACAACAACAGTTTTAAGTCCATGATCTAGATGGCACAATTTGAGGCACTCTATGGGTGGCTGTGTAGTTCTCCATTGTGTTGGCTAGAGGCTGGTGAATCTGAGTTGTTGGGTCCAAGTCTCGTGCAGGAGAATTCGAAGAAAGATGGGTTGATCATGAGGCAGATGGATACGGCTCATAGTAGGCAGAAGTCGTATGATGATCGGAGGTGTAGACCTATTGAGTTTGGGGTGGGTGATAAAGTGCTCCTTCGGGTGTCTCCAAGGATGGGTCACCATCGGATTTAGAAGCAGGGTAAGTTGGCGCCCAGGTATGTGGGACCTTTGGAGATTGTGGAGAGGATCAGACCAGTGGCTTACTAACTGGCTCTTCCACAGTGGTATGGTGGGATGCATGATGTGTTTCATCGGTCGCAGCTTTGTTGGTATCACCCTGACCCATCTCACGTGGTCGAGGTTGAGGATGTAGAGCTTGAGGCTGATGCGTCCTCTGAGGATCACCTGGTTCATGTGGTGGATCATAGTGAAAAAGTCTTACGAGGACAGGTTGTGCCATTAGTGTGAATACTATGGCATCATGGAAAAGTTCAGGAAGAGATTTGGGAGCGGTAATCGGATGTGCGGGCTCAGTGGCCCGAACTCTTCTTTTCGGTGGAGCAATGAGGCTTGGGACCTAGGCTTGAGGATGAGCCATTATAAGGTGGTGAGGTTGTAAGATCCCTATTTTTGGAATGGTATGTTTCTATTGTGTTTTGGTTAAATCCCTTTTTTTGGATTTTTAAAATGTTTTCTGAAGGATTGAGAGGCCTTGGGGGTGTTCTGGGGGCTCAGGGCACGAAATATGGGAAGTCTGGCCAAGATAGGGCTGGGCGCATGGCTTGCGCACGACCTAGGAAAACCGTGTGGTCGGATCAGGAAGTGTGCGACCCCTCCTCCTCCGGACCGTGGAGAGCACACGGTTTACCAAACTATGCAGCCTGACCAGGTGAAACCGTGTGGCCCTTCCTCCTCTAGATAGGGGCGTGCGCACCGTTTGCTAAACCATGTGGCTAAACTGTGCGGCCACTTAAAGATGGAAAATTTACGAAATTGCCACCCTGGGATTTTTAGTCCCAACTTCGCATTTTCCTCACATTCGTCCTCCTTCTCCCTTGGAACGAACTAGAATGCCTAAGGGCTCCAAAAGATCCATCTCCTTCGATTCTTGTCTGTTTAGAGCGCCATTAGTTGTGGATCGAAGCACCGGGTAAGGAAACTCCCATCCTTGCTTCTCTTTTGGTTTAGGGTTTTCATCTTCTCCTCCTCTCATTCCAAAGATCTAAAACCCTATATTTTGGGTGAGTTTTAGGTTGAATCTCCAAAGGTTGGTTGCATTGAGGTCTAAGGACTCGATTGAGGGTGCGTTCAACCGTAGATTCAAGGTAGGTGGTCTACAAGTGATATCCTTTGGTTATTTGGGTGTTTGTGCATGTTTAGTTGTGGTCTTGTTTTTCCCTTGGTTATGTTTTTGATAAACATGGCATGTTTGGTGATAATGGTGTTTTAAATGGAAAATGGGAACCCTTACGATCCCCGTGGGATGTGTTGAGTTGACTTGACCAAATTTAGGTTCATCCTTGGGATGTGTCGGCTTCTCCTGGGATTAGGGATTGTTATTAAACAAGTGATCTTGTTGTGGTAAATGGTACAACCCTTGATTAATATGCTGGTATGATTGGTTGAACATGGAATAGAATTTAGGTGATGCACCTAGATTTGGTAATAATCAAACGGTTATTTGAAATGGAATGAATGGGTGATTCATGGAAATGATGAAATGGTTAAATGGGTTAATGTTTCAATTGATTAAAGACCATAATGGTATATATTATGGGTCAAGTGTTTAATTATTAGTGAGATAATCATAACACATGGGAATAGGGTGAATGGTTAATTGATGTTAAATAGTGATGTGTTAATGGTTTAAGGCATGATGTGAATTCCCTTATGGTTGGCTGTGAATGATTTGTCCAAGGGACAATGGTATTGAAGGTTGATGGTTACTTATATAAGCATGTACACATGGCTTGGTAGTGTGGGGTATGACTTGAGGATCTACGCCAATGGGTTGAGTGAAGACAGAGGCACTGAACTCCACCATAAACGCACGTGTTAGGAAATGGGACTGATGATCTATTCTCCTAATGGTTGCATCCACCCGGACTGATGCATCGAGGTGAGGATATGGTTTCTATGAGGGAGTTAGTCCTAGTGAGATAGTATTATGATGTTTTTACCCTCTTTCATGTGATTGTTGGCCTTATACCCATGTAACAAGATGAATGTGATTAACCCATGGAAATGTGATGAAATGGTAAGTGAAGGTAAATGGTAATGAATGAATGGAAATGGAATGGCAATGGCTTGGGTCTTGAATCGGTTAATGGAACTAAAAATAATTACTTGGAATTTATTATTCATTTTCCTTTTCATGCACTACATGTTTATACTGGATATTTTGTAGACACTGTTGGTGGTGGCCTACTAAGTTGTACTCACACCCTGCTCGGGCCGCCATTGGGTACCCGAGCAGACTTCATGTTTGCAGCTCAAGACAAGGGCATGTGCCCTTGTTAAATAGCTGAGTGGACATGGGTAGTACTTGGTGGAGGATCCGGACATGGGGTCAGAACTATTTTAGGGATTTCTTCGTTGTCTAATTTTTCTCTTTTGTTCGCCTTTGCACTTGTATTATGACATGGCATATTTATTGTTGGAAATGGTTGTTGTAACTATTTTTTTTTTTTGATTATTGTATCTACTATATGGTTGTTTCTATTGTTGATTACTCTGATAATAAGTGGGTATAGTCTCCCCACTTGACTACATAGACCCCCGCTACTAGTCGGCAGCCTTTGGCGTACGGGGAGGCGCGCTTATGGTCATGTAACCACCCGGCTCGGAGCACCGATTTAGTGGCTTCCGGGTTGGGGATGTTACATAAATGATTACATAATTTTTATAACATAGTAATAAGTTATATAAAAGGAATAATAAACTTGAAAAAGGTTTTTAATAAAGTATAAATTATCTTTAGTTTATTATTCAAGAGATTAAATAATAAAGGGTCAAGTCAGGAACGAGGTAAGGGACTTCATCTCAATCTCCATTCACTGAGGCATATTTTGTTTTAATATACGACTTTCGATTTTACGGTGTATAAAAACCTTTTATTTTTCATTTCATTCAAATGGAATATTTTTCTAGAAGTGTTTTACTAAATGAAAAAAAGGAATGTTTATTTTTAATTTAAGCGGTGAAAATGACCTTTCTACCGCTGTGAGTATTATTTGATCTTCGACTTCCTTAACAAGCCGGAATGTTTTTAAAAGTAAAATAAATACCATATACTCTTTTACATATTTTGGTATTGAAAAAGGTTTTTGTAGTGGATATTTTATTTCAATATATTTATATGATATATTGTGATGAAAATGTGAAAATTCTATCTTTCCTTAAAGATTGTTTTATGTGTTATGAATATGTTATGGTTCTTGGGAATCTTTACATATATGGGTGGTTTCATGATAAAACTATGGAGGGTGTGCCCGAAATAGCTCTCCAATGCATTGGGTAATGTGACGGAGGTAATCATGAATGTTTATCCTAAGAGATTTAGTGAATATATTGTGATGTGTATTCCAAATATAACTCCCTATGTAGATTTGATAGCTACAATGTAAGTATGATATTGATGCCACAATTTACATTTATGATTTTGTTTTCTATGTGTTATTCATAAATCTTATAATTTCATGAGGTATGTTAAAGATCAAATGTTATGTATGCAATGATGAAATAATGTTTTCTTTCTTTGTTTTATAACCCTTAATGAGGTTTTTAGACTCATCCCATGTTTTGAAATGTTTTTCACTTTACCTAAAGATGAATAGGGTCAAGGATGAGATCTCGAAAAAGTCATGCTATAAAAAACATGCGATTAGACATAATTATATTTTTAAAGAGTTTTTATTTAATAAAAAAATGGATACTGAGTAGAAGTGTCTACCTTGTATTTTTTGATATTTAATGTAATAATTATGGCCTAATTCCCTAAAACTAAAAACCTGTAACGATCCTCAATGTGAATTATTCATTTAATTCAAGATTATGTAATGTTTAGGGTTGGTTCCTTATAATAGATGATAAGGACAGAACACACCACGGACCCATCTGAGGGTCTCGCTCGCCACTGAACACCACTGTCTTTCCATCCACATCAAAGAACACAACCTACCTCCAAAGGCAATCCATGATATCATACACCAAATACAACTAATCCCTGTCGAGGATGACATCATATGGTTGTATTCATAAACATATGAAATCTTCCCAAAAGCAGTTCTACCCCAACACTATCTCACAGTCTCTACATGCTTCAAACAAGTCAGCTCAACCTACAACTGGCGTAGTCAAATTCAAGGGAAATAGAAGCCTCTCTACCTCAAGTCCCATAGCATGGAAAAGGGTAGGTGATATTAAGGAGTGTGTTTCTCTGAAATAAAACAATGCATAGAAAAAGGTAGAAAACATGAAAAGGGTACCTCGAACGACATCAGGCTCACCTAGCACTGGCAACGCTAAGGCATGAAGCTGGCCACGACCTCATCAACACCCTCTCTGACCGTGATGACGACCGCCACCACAACTGCACTGTGCTCTCTAAGGATGGGGAGTGTCACGGGGTTATCCTCTTCCTGCCCCATCTACCCACTACTAATCTAAAGCTGGTGCAACATACTACTACTACCTCAGCTGGAATGGCCTCAATGGAGGAACCTGGAGGAGAGCACCTGGTGCATGATGACTGCTCTGAATGTTCGACCACTCTCATTACTGAGGAACTCGGACTTCCCAATAAAAACAAGCGCATTATCCTTTGGCATAGGCCTAAGAGCTGCTACCCCTAGAGAAAAGTGATGCTAAGGGCTGGGACCTACCCCCAGCCAAACGAAAACTGTTCTGCCCTGAAAACTGAGAAACCTATACCACAGCTCTACTTCAGGAGGAATCATGAAAACTCCCCTCGCTTGATTATCTTGTTCAGGCCAATGTTCTCTCCACAACCTCTGCCCTCTACCGCACCTCAAGATATGTCTTCAGCGTAAATGGGGTGACCTGGTGCTAGATCTCTAGATGCATGGCCTTCTCGAAATTCCTCATCTTGGCCTCCTCATCTGGAAACATGTCTGAAGAATCGCATAAAAGGATCTTGAAATGGATTCTAGACACTCGCACACTAGATCTCCCCTGTTAAAGGGTAAGAAGCTCCTGGTGACTGGACAACTTCACGGTCGAAGAATGAAACTCAACTCTAAACATGTATCAAAACTCCTCCCATGAGATCACTAACTCCTAGTGATCCCCGAGGAACAAGAACCACCACTCCCTCTCTACTCCATGCAGCATCATCAAAACCAAGGACACACAATGCACCTTCCGAGCATGGATCGAACTAAATACTCTCTCGGCCTCCTCAAACCAGTCTTCCATGGATGCATTTGAAATGGAGCCCTTGTACTTCAACAGACTCGGGCACTGAAACTCTCATAGTTTCCTCCTATAACTATTGTCGTCTTCAACCTCTACCCTATGGCGATCTGCTGGAAAAGCCTTCTAGACATCTTCAATGAGATCATGATGATGACGTTGACCTGGAGCCATTCTTGTAAAATAGAAAATAGTTATAGAACCTAAACCTGGAATATAGAAGACTCGTATTTAATTAATTAATTATTTTCTTTTATTCATTTTAGGTTAACCTATCCCATGGTCTACCCATTCAAACACGAAAAAATGAAGAATTATTCAGGATCCATTCCTAGGTCTCTACCCTGTAACTAGTATCACCTCTTTTAGTATCCATTATAAACTTGATGTTTCATACATCAGATCATAGGGTAAACCTAAACGCCTATGTCTCAGCCGGTATCTAGTGTTTACGTCACTTGCAAAACATAACTAACATTGTTTCCCTACCAACCCATGAAACCTCGAATGTTCCTAACACCAAACACCATCCTATATCTCAGTCTCCCTTTGATACCACTCGGTCACCCCCCCCCCTCCCCACAATGTGTACCCCTCCTAGGACCAAAATGTGAGAAATGAGATAATGACCCCCGATTCCTGCCTCCAGCAGGACCCAAGTTGGCGACTCGCACCGAGGGTATAGTAAACACACAGATGGTGGTCATTACCCTCTAAGAGAATACATGCGGAAAAGAAAGATAATATAGGCACCAAAAAACTCCAAATTAGGCAAAAATATAAATGAAATCCCAAGTACACATATGTAATGTCATGAAAAACTACTACAACAAAAAGGGGAAAACTGCAAGTAGACAAAATTAAGTAAAAAAAGCAACCACAAATCCAAAACAGCTCCTACAACCCCAAATAGTAGAAACCAGAATGATCTCCAACCTACTCCAAGTGACTTAAAAATAGTTTATATAGACATAGGGTGAGTATAATAGTATACCTAGTAGGATCCTCCCATGAGCCTCTCGTGAAAATGTAATAAAATCATGCTAAAGCACAATTAACAACAAGTGAAACTAACTCATCACCTAAACATGTATACTAAGTTCCCAGCCTTTCCAAGGATACTCCCACAAACTATCACATACAAGAGTATATAATATAATGAAGAATATCAAGGGTACGCCGCTACTACATCCCTACTAGTTTGGTGATTTCCCCAACGTTGAACGTCTTAATAATATCTCTCCAAAAAGGCTTTCCCATAGACAATTGAGGGAAGCACCATAACATGCTCCTCGTGCCAAAAAACAACCACATCCATGTAAGAATGTAACCAGGTAGTTTTTGGGAGCCACCACAGCTCGTATAACGTGTATCATATGTCATTTGTTAGACCTCAAGCCATTTCATCCCATACATCGAGTATGGACACTCATGCCATCAGACCCTATACACGTTACACCTATAGTAGTCCATAGGATACTATATCCAGAATGTATGTGTGAGAATAACCACAATCCATTATAGCCATCTACACACATATATGGGGAAAACTGACCAGTGTGCCTACCAGGAGAAGTAACTACCGATGGAAGAGAGTGGGGTCAAAGGGGGTAGTCATCCATCAATCCTCCCACTGGAATGTTGGGGAAAACAACCCCCTAGGGAATTGAATCCCCGAGGTGTCAGTTTCTCTAAATGAATGGGTGGATTAGCGTATATAAACACAAAAATTACAGAATATACTATATCTCACAACCACACTATGGTCATAACCGAGTTATAGACTCAACTATATCTAACATCTATCGGAATCCTGGCTGCCACTTCTAAGACTAAGTATCCTATAAGCACACAACAATTTAAATAGCTTTAATACATTGCATAATTCACTTTTTATTAGTATCACATTACGATAATTAATTCTTTAAACATTAATTAACCATTTACAATTCTACATTTTATTTCATTATCATCACACCCAATGTCCGATGTCCTCAGCATTGCATCCCAACAATCTCCAGCCCATTGGGTTAAAATCATTTATTCCATTACTTATATACAGCATTACATTACCATATTCTAAGGCATTGTTCAAAAAAATTATAAGCTACTAAACACAATGGGGCTCAACATGGTGATTAGATGAATTACACGATGAGTCTTTTTAGCCTATAACAAGAGCATAGACCCATCCTCTCTTGAGATGC
Source organism: Viscum album (assembly GCA_963277665.1). Taxonomy (NCBI): domain Eukaryota; kingdom Viridiplantae; phylum Streptophyta; class Magnoliopsida; order Santalales; family Viscaceae; genus Viscum; species Viscum album. The sequence goes on along the minus strand of OY728146.1, from coordinate 736,731,583 downwards.
TAAACACAAAAATCACGTGGCATACCCCCCGCATCTTCATCCCTTTAGAAAAAAGGTAAGAAACACTAGTATTCTTGATGAGTGGGGAATGTAAAGAAGAAAAAAAATAAATAAGAATCCACCGGAATCCAAACAATCACATACAACCCATTTCATCATCCCTTGTTTCCTCACTAACACCCACATGCATAAACTAATTCGTCTTTATACACTAGGAATCAACTATTGTAACAACTAGTAGGCCTCCATGCCCCCACCTATCACAATATCCATTAAGTCTCACATCATAATACAACTAGTATAAAAAACAACATATCAATTGGGATCTTGGCCCTTAAACAAGGAAGAGGGTAACTCATAACCCTATAAGGAATTATCTTTTATCAAAGAAATAGTTTTTTAATCCATATTGGATTAACTAATTTATTATTCATAGTTTCCAACATCGGGAAACCTCGATAGTAAGCTATCACAAATAATTAAGCATGTAAATTGCTCCAATTTGATTTACATAAAATTAAAACAAGAAGAACAAAATTCATTCATATGACCCTTTATCTTGAGCCAAATAATTATCAATTAATTCTAGCTTTAAGTTCTTCACCAATTTCCATTAAGAACGAAACTATAAACAAAGAAAGATTATATATCACACTATATAGAAAAACAAGAGGCAATAACATACGATCGATATTAATTTATTTATCCAATTCAAATATTTATTATGGCAATCCATTGTGATCTACTGGGATACAACATGATAACTATACAGTTTCATGTAAAAGAAAAGGGAATCAATGAATAATCTACCTAATAAAGTTCTTCTTGTTCTTAATAAAAGAACAAGCCACACAATAGGTTATGATGTCCCCCCATATGACAACTGTGTCCACCTAAGGAAGTAGAGACACCACCTCATCAGCCAATATCCAAAAAAATCCCATTAGAAAGATGGGGGTAAAATTTTTTAAAAGGGAAGGGATAAATTAAAGGAGATGGTCCCAAAAGACTGATGATAGATCATACCATATATCAAATATTGACCGATACTACTTGGTTACATTAAAAGAGAGTGGAACCAATCCATGGAGGAATGTTTGATTTGCAACTCCTACAAGATGGAATGAATGGTTCGAGCATCTCCCATATGAGAAAAATGAAGAAGAAATAGGGAGGAAGATACATTTCCCCTTTAAAAGATTTAATGGAGTAGTGGTTTAAGATATTCGGGATTTTCCATTAAAAGAGGATCGCATTAAAGAACATTTTTTGACATAGTAAAAGTATCCGGAGCCTTAAAAAAATTAATATAGGAGTTATGGCATTTGAATAGGACTTAGAGTTCTTATAAAATATCATTAAATGCCTTTTTCATCAAAGGAAATGTCAAAGGGGAGAAACTACAGGAAGATAGAAGCACTGTTCATTAATAAGAAATTGGGAAAAGGAAATAGAGGTTGTAGTTGGAACCAAACCATTCTGGAAACACTATACACCCAACCATTCTAGAAACAATGTTCATGATCTAAAAATTTGGCGATGTAACGAGGTCACCGTTGGAAGGTCACCATTCTCAAAATACTATTCATGGACTCAAAATTTTACAAAGGAAAGAGGTCACTATTGGAACCTCACCATTCTTGAAACATTGTTCATCAACTCAAATTTTGGAAAAGGAAAGAGGTCACCATTGGGACCTCACCATTGGAACATCACTGTTGGAACCTCACCATTGTACTGTTCACATAAGCTTACCGATGACATTGTTCACATAAGGTTACCGTTTTAGTGTTCAACTAAGGCTACCTATATCTCTATTCACATACGATCACATTTGCACTGTTCACATAAGGTTAATGATGACAATGTTCACATAAGGATTTTTATGACACTATTGACATAAGGCCACCATTGTACTGTTCACATAAGGTTACCAATGACACTGTTCACAAAAGGTCACCATTGCACTATTCCCCTAAGGGTGCTGATGACACTATTCACATAACGTCACCATTTCTTTATTCACATAAGGTTACCATTGCACTATTCACCAGAGGCTATCGATGACATTGTTCACATAAGGTCACTGTTGTACACTTCACAAAACTGGAAACACTGTTCACAGAACTGGAAATTTCAAAAAGTGTTTGGGATAAGTCACCTTAACCTCCTGAAACACCTCAGACACACGATTTTTGAAATGGAATAGACCAGAGAGGTCTGGTCCATTACAGATATAGGTTCCACACATCTCATAATTAAATTATATATAAATTTTCTATAAGGTAGCAAACATTCATCATATCATAACCCATATAATAAAATATGTATCATAAACATGTAATATTATCACAACCTATAGAAAAGAGACAGGTTTCATAATCATTTTATCAAATCATAACTAGTGAAAAGAATATGGTTTCATATGTATATAACTCATAAAATATAAATTATTTTTATATACATAATTCTATCAAACCATATATTATTCCAAGAAATAATTCTCACAAAGGCATCAGTATCACCAATAGATGTCATCTAATATGGAAATTAATTTAGAAATATCATTTTAAAATCATTTATTAAGGAAAATATCCATTATTATTTGAAATAATTGTTTTTAAAACAAAAAACCCTTTTAAAACCACTTCCTATTAAGATATACTTTAAGACATATAAATGATACTAGAAAATATTTTCTAAAGATTTTTCATTGATAAATTATAAATTAAGATTGAAAACATTTTGAATCAAATTCTTTTAAAATAATTTGGAATCCTAAAAAAAGTACTGAAATCATTTAAAACCCCTTTCCAATAAAATTTCATTCAATACATATAAACAAATATTCAAATCGTTGAAATAAATTTTTGTGAAAATAATTTTTTGAAAACATATGTATTAAGATTTAAAAACCATTTAAAACACCATTTAAATATAAATTGTTTTTTAAAACCTTTTTATTTAATACTGACTCTACTTTAAATAATTTACAAAATATTAGGAAAAAAATTTATTTAAAAAAATACTTGTAAACATAAAATAGAATCTTCAAGGAAATGATGTTCATGCTGGCAGGTAAGTCCATAAACGCAAAACATTCCTTTTATGCCATAAAAGATTAAAAAAGTTCATTGATTGGAAATTGAAAAGAAGATTCCTTTAAAAATCATTTAAAAAAATTAATCATCGTTAAAAATTAACTTTATACACCATAGTATAATATTTAATCATTTTTATTAAACATGGTTTTGAAATAATAAACATTTCTAACGGAAAGGATAAATAAAATTATATTTTCATAAAAGAAGTTTCATAATAATATTAACTACCGAAGATTGGGATTAATGGAACCATTGGTTGGATATAAAATTAATATGTAGATGGTAAAAAAACTCATGAGAGTTCTTGGGAACACTATCATAAGATTTAGTGAATTGAATCACAATCCTAATTTGAAGTGCATTGTGTTGCATTTGTTGTCAATGAGGCATGAAGTTGTCTTGGATTGAATGGATGTCAAGGAGTCAAGATGTGAATGTCAAAGGATGTGATGGTGATGGTGATGAAGGAGAATGGCCATGGTACCAAGATGCATGTCACTTGGGAGATTCACTAAGTGGCATAGGAGATGTGGTTGAAACATTCTCTAGTAAAATCAGACGATTGATGAGCTGATCTTTAAGTTCATAGAACTTGTATCATGATGATACAATGTCACAACATTGTTTGAAGACCATGCATTGTACTGACAATGCATGAGGAGATGAAAGAAGATCCATCCACAACTTCTAAGTGGGTGAAGTGGTTTAATGAAGTCCATGCACTAACACTTAGTGCATGTGAATCTGAAGAAGTCCCAATTTGATCTCTGATTAGATCAACGAAGACATTGAAGATTATATGTGATTAAGGAGCTCAGTTGAAGATGAAGACCCTTCGGGAATTCCCTCCTAAGTGAAGATTATTTGTTTAAGAAGAATGGAGGAATTCTAATGAAGAAGAAGAATAGAAATGTGGGAGAAGAGGAAAAATGTAGAAGAAGAATGGCTTAGAGGAAGATGGCTTGGCATTTAGAATTGGCATTTTCTTTTATGGAGGACTTTGTTTTTAACAAAGTCTTATTCTGTCCACTTGCCAAAAAATATGGCCAACCCGTGAGCACCTTGTGGGTTCAACCCCAAGGCTCATGTGGGCCTAAGGCGCCACGCCCAAGGGGGAACCCGTGGGGCGAGCTCAGGGCGGCAGGGGCGCACCCGCAGACACCACAGAGGCGCTGGGGCACGCCCGGAGGAGCGCAGGGGGCCGTGTATAAGCCCCCGAGGGCACGCGGTGGTGAAACCCGCACGCCGGAGGAGCATAGTGGGCGCTAGAGCGCGCCCGCGGGAGCAAGAGTGGGCGCAGAGCGCGCCCGCAGGGAGAACACGGTGCGGGGCGGCACCGTGGAGGGAGGAGTTTCAACTGGCCGTTCAAGGGAGCGGCTGGGTAATAAGCCGCGAGAAAACTGGGCGGCGTTTCGATGTGGGACGCGGGATTTTCCCGCGGAAGAGATCCTGGCCGTCCATCTCATCACGCGCTCGATCCGAGCCGCTCATCTGATCCGCCGCGACGATGATCTAATCCTGGCCGCTAAACATTGCATCCGACGGCCCAGAGCTCGTCTTCCACCTCAAGCTCGAGCCGAGGAAACCCCGTGCCACCCACGAGCCTCCGTCGAACCAGGAGCAACCCGACGACAGAATTTAAGCTCCCGGCCACCATTTCCGAATCCGAAGACACCATTGGACTCGTCTGGACCACCTGAACCCATCCATGCACAAAAAGAGACTTGCATGCTATGTTTGGAAGAATTCGAAGAAGGCCGAGGCAAGAGAATCTGCCGAGGCGTTGAAGGGTTTATGGTTTGCATGGATCAGCCTAAACCGAAGGCTGTGCATGCGTTATGAGTCGCATGCACGTAGAGAAAAAAAATAAATGGGAACCCGCGTGGAAACAGAGGAAAGAAATTAAGATTTGGAAAATCTTGATAACCCTAAACTTTCGGGAGTTCAAAGATTTATCACGCGGAAGTTTTGAGGATTCTCTGCCTATAAAAGGAGAGGCCGAGACCTCATTGTTGCTTGCTGATCCTTTCTTGAAAATCAGAAGTCCCGTGAAGCTCTTTGCCTCCCGAAGATCTGCCCCGCGCATCCCACTTGCGCGGCAGTGTGTTCTGGTGCCACCCGAGGCCCGAAGGAGTTCCTTTCGCGCACCCCTTGCACGAAAGAGGTGAAGAGTCCCCTGCGCGCTAATCCCTTGCGCGGCAGGAAGAACCCAGGGCCGCAACTTCTTGTGCCCGCGGTTGGTCGAGGCCTTGCGTGGCCGCTTGGCTTGCGCGGCTGTGACACTTGCATGCCCCTCGGCCAGTGCACCTTGCGCACCAGAGGCAGTACCACCCTTGTGGCTTGCGCGACCGAAGCCCACCACACCTTGTGCGGCTGCCCCTTGCACAAAGACACCTTGCGCGCCTCCTTGTAGAAAGGGTTCAAGTGAGAACACCCTACGGCTTGTGTGTGTGTGCACAAAAGAAACAACAAGGCCGAGACACATTTGTGTGTGTGCAAAGAGAGGAAGGCCAAGGCTTTGAGCCTTGTGTGCAAAAAGAATAAGAAGAGGCCATAGCCCTTGTTGGGTATGTACACTTGAAGATTAAAAGAGAAAGAACAAATTGTGTGTGCAAAGGAAGTGAAAGGCCGTAGCCTTGTGTGGGTGAAGTGAAGACCACACCTTAGTGTGTGTGTGCTAAATTAAAGAACCACCTATGGGTTAAGTGTGTGCAACAACAATAAGAACACACTTTAAGTGTGTGCATTTGAAGAGGCCGAGGGCTGTGACCTTGTGTGTGCATACCTTGAAGAACAAACTAAAAGAACACTAAAGTGAGTGTGTGCAACAAGAAGAGGAGAATAGGCCAAGTCTAAAGTGTGTGCATACCTTGAAGAACAAACTAAAAGAACACTAATGTGAGTGTGTGCAACAAGAAGAGGAGAATAGGCCAAGTCTAAAGTGTGTGAAAAGTGAAGAATTTGTGTGTGCAAATTAAAGAAGTGGCCGAACCTAATGTGTGCACTAAGAGTGTATACACATTAGAAGAAGAAGAAGGAGTGACCCACACTAAAGTAGAACACACTCTAAGTGTGTAAGCAAATTGAATTAAGTGTGTGAAGTTCAGTGAAGGTGTGTGCTTAAAGTGACTACACCCTTTGTGGGTCTACTGCACCAAGAGGAAGAAAAGGAGAGTGCATGCATGCATGCATGCACATGCACACGTGAACAAAGCCAAATCAGTGGTGTGCAACTGAGACTGGACCAGACCGAAGATAAAGATATTATTTGTCTGAGCATTCAGTAATTGGAGAGAAGCCGGGGCATCCTTAGAAGAAGGTGATAAAGCCCGAGCAAGATGAGAAGACCTATTCACCACAAGTGATCAGAAGAAGAGCAAGGCCAGCAGTCTTTATCCCAGACTGCTGAAGATACTTGAAGAAGCTTAAAGAGAAGAAGAGAAACTCGTGCGACTCGAGGAGCCAGGAGAAGACCCTGTGGGACTCAGGGAGAAGAAGTCTTCAGTGGGATTCTGGAGCAGGCCAGTGGGACTCTGGTAACACTGTGGGACGCAGTATAAAGACCCTCCTGTGGGACTCAGGAGAGATACAATGGGACTCTGTATCGACCATTGTAATACTAACCGATTATAATGGGAGAATCCATGCTTGGAGAGCATGGCAAGGATGTAAGCCTTTGGTGCCGAACCTTGTAAATCCTTGTGTCCAGTGCCTTTACATTTACTGCATCATTCGTGGAAAGGTGAGAGATACAAGAAGAGTGGATCGAGGCTTTAACCAGCCATAGAGGTTTAATTGATTAAGAATCAATTAGTAAAAAGTTTTAAAGGATCACTGATTCACCCCCTCCCCCTCTCAGTGATTCACACTGATCTGGGCACTTCATAATTAATCTTGATAAATGATGATATTGAATGTATAATCCTTTACCACATTTGTAAATTTAAATCATCATACAATGGAAATAAAAGATTTACCTAAATATTAACCTATAATTTAAATAATTATATTAATTATTTTACATGACAAATGGAATTATATACACTCATAAAAAATTATTGGGGTTTAAAATAGAATGTGTCTCAAATAAGGAAAATTGTGACATAATTACATTAATGATTTGGTAACTTTTGAAACATAACCACCATGAAAGAAATACCATGAAATTGAAATTTAAATAACAATACATTTATTTATAAGAATCATATAATACATACATGGTAATTATAAACACTAAACAAACGAAATATTTTTTGAATAAGGTATGTATCACACAGAAATAAAAACAGAGATGAAATGTCCTTACCTTGAGTCTGACTTGTCAAGTGTGTCTTTATATTCCTAATAAATAAAATTTTTTAAGTTATTTAATTTATTCATAAACATTTTCAAGTATATTATTACTTTTACTTCACTTATTAAAATTTTTTATATAACTTCTTAAACAATTATGATTACATTGATTGTTTTCACCAAATTCAGTAAATGTGTTAAAACGACTTTGGTAGGTCGACTACGGTCAAATGGATCATTATATGAAAATCTAAAGAATAATAATCCTGAAATAATTATAATATTTATCCATAAATTATAATTTTAATCCCAATAATGGAATATGGTTATGAAAAACGATCGAACATTACAATCACAGGGACAGTAAGTCGAACGTACGCATGAGTAAAATTCCTATTTTTCAACGATAGTTATGGAAACAATGTAAGAGAACAATGTATATTTACATAGCCACAATTATATCATAAATACCATGTAATTTAATTATATATACTTATATGTGTAATTATTGTGAAGTACAATGAATCACGTCACATCGAGGAGGTGGTAGTCCACACGTCTACGAACGACATTATCACCTTTTTAGTGTGTGAAAGGGGTAATAAAGATAATAAGATATTTTATTCATAAGAATATAAATATGTCATTACTATCAAATATATTTAATTTATGTCACATATTTTTATTAAAACTATCCTTTATACATTACATGTATACTGTGAACGAATCACATCGCTCTGAGGAGGCGGTAGTCCAAACTTCCCTAAACAATGTTATTGTATTTATAAAAATGAAAATAATGAAGGTATATTTAATATGATAATTATAAAATCATAAATACATAATATATATCATATATATATCATATAAAAATAGATTTTTTATCTACATTTCCAACTGTGAGAGTAGGAAAGGGAATAAATAAGAACTTTGTTTTGTGATGTGGCAGTTCACTATACAAAAGAATGGTAAGTTTGTTACCCATTAGATGGAAGTTTTTGTAAGTGTGGGTAAAATGAATAGAATAAAAAAATATTAGTTTATTATGGACAATATTTTTTTATATAATCATAGAATAATAATATTAGAGGTTGTAGAGACTGAATTTAAAATAAAGGTGCTTGAGGAAGCAAATTACATCTTTTTTGGGTAACTTATTTCACATTGCACAAAATTGATTCCTTGGTTGGATTTATTGAAAATATGAGGAATAAATGAGATGTAAAGTATGTTGGGAGATTATTTGAGAATATTTTGGGAGATCCAAAGGGCATTAAAGGTGTGAATAAGTGGGAGGGATGGGTTCCCTTTTATAGAGGAGGAGGAGTGACATTCTTGTAAATACCAAAAAGTAGTCACTAATGGGCTTAATATTTTAACAAATTTGATTAAAATATGGAAAAATAATTGATTTATGGGGATTTATGGTCTAAAAAATATTTAACATAAAAAAATAAGTCAATTTTTATAATTTTTTCCTGTGGTATTTATGTTTCCTTATATTTTTCATTTTGGTTTTTCATTTAGGTAACCAGTTTTCCATCAAATTTAATTTAACCATTAGTAATAAATTATATTCTGATTTATTAGAAAATATAGTACTAGTTAATTATAAATATTATATCTAATTTACATAAAAAAATTTAATTTTGGTTTGTAATTAATTTTAAAACAAGCACATTTAACGTATAAAAAATTTATTCAATATGAACCGTTCTAACAATGTTTTTACTATTTATGGGTCAATATGTTCATTATAAAAGACCATTAGGTCCATTAATAGACCTTGTATTATATTTACTAACACTAAAAAGAACCTGGAAAAATGTAAGATTTTATTATTTTAAAATCATTTAATAAAATATAATTTATTTTAAAATAATATTAATTTCAATTTTGACATTATTTATTTATTTTTAATTTAAAAATATCAAAACATTTTTTAAATTAAAATTTATTAAGTCAAAATTTGTGTAAAATAATATATTAATTGGAAAAAAATAATTTAATGATATAATTCATTATATTTAATTTTCATTAACGGTTTTTAGAATCATTTATTTTATTTTATTATTATCTAAATAATCCATGCATTGGGGTTTGTTAAGCATTTAATGTAACTAATTAAACTCCAAAAATTAATGATAAATAATTATGAAAAAATAACAAAATTATATTTCAAAAGGATATGTATAACTAAAAAATAATTTGTTTTTTCCAAATATCAATGTTTTATAACTGTTAAATGTAAGGAAAGTTCATTTTTGTTCTCTTCCTTACTAAACTTATCAAATAGTAATAATTTGTTGAATATTATCCCAATAACTCCTAAAATTTAAAACATTAATGGATATAGTCAAAATATTGGAATAAAATTTCTTTTTTACGTGTTTATAGTTTATTTTATCCCATAAGTTTAAGGTTTTGTCCCTTGTTAAGATTAATTTTACCTTAATCACTGTAATCAATTTAAATCAATTTCACTAATAATTTGGGAAAAAAATTAATTTGATATTATTAGAATATAAATATCACACTGATTAAAACCATGTATTTCATTTTTTCGAAATTAAATTAGTATATATGGATGAATTAAATTTAATTTTAATCCCACCAACATGGCGAGAAAGCGGGGTTTTGATGTAAAATTATTGAAAACTTCAATAAGATTTTTTTATTTAAAATTAATATAAAAATGATTCCAATGACCTTAACTGAATTCATATATGTATTTATAACCAATTTTGACTTTAAAAATAAATTTTAAATATATTTTAATATTAATAATTATGTAAATGAAATGTAATTTTTAACTAAAATGCATTATTTTTTATTATTTATCAAAAATGAAACTAGGTAGAAAAATAACAAATATTTACATTAAGCTAATTTTGACATCAAAAACTCAAAAATGATGTTTAATTTGAAAATATAAATTATTAATGTGTATATTTTTTGTTTTAATGTAGGTTTATCATTAAAAGACAGTAAAACTCGGCATAGCGTGTAACACAAGTTATCGAAAGAATCTAACACTATACATAAACAAAGAAAAGGTATTTTTTTCACTTACTACAATTTAATAAATGTGTTGAATATAGTTAATTATTAACTTGGTCTATCATAAAAATAAATAATAAATTGGTTATTTCATAGAACAAAATCTATATATAGTGTTGTGTGAAATGATAAAATATCACAAAGTTTATATTAATTCAAAACTTTTTTTCACAAAATCTTAGGTTTTTACATTTTACCCCCCTAAAATGAATTTATTCACTAAAATTCATCTACTTTTCTTTTCATATTAACCCACATCATAAAATGTAACACTAAAAATCCCTTTAGAAAATGTAATGTTAGAAACATAAAGTCTACCCAAAGAAACTCATAACTAGGTTTCCACATGGGAGAAAATAACCCGAAATTGAAAACATGGATAGGAAAGAGAAAAATAAACATCGTGTTCTGATGTAGATTGATAGAGAAAATGGTGAGGAGAATGTTAAAAATAATATATATATATATATGTGATGATCTAAGGGGCCATTTGATTCATTAAAAAAAGTTACTAAGATAACCTTTTTGGTTTCAAGATCATTTCCTTAATGTTGAATAATTTTCAAGAGAAGATACAATTACATGATTCAGTGAAATATCACCCTTTTGTGACTTTACCAATTTCCACTTCACCACTTTCTCCAAAAAGGAAGGATAATTTTTTATTCCTAAAACACAAATAGAAAATGATATCTATGATAAGTGGTCTCATATTTCATTAGTCAAAATAAAAGAAATTGGTCCCAATAGGTTATATAAACATGATTAAATCCTCATATGGTGAGATAATACTTTAATATCACAAAATTCTAATAAATTTTAAGTCAAACATTCCATAAATGGTTAACCATATAACCCTTCTGCAAGATGAAAATTCAAAAATTTCGAAATAATTTCACAAAATTATCTTAACATAAATCCCCCCATATACATTAAAATGTATCTATTGGTTCTTATATTCCAAATATGTCAATACCCTCATCGTATATTCTCTTGAAACATTGTAATAAAAAGAATTGCCATAAATCATTTTAGAAAACAAGCATGATTTCATACTATAATTATTACAGGATATGTTACTCAAATTTATAGAGTTGTAAGATTTATATATAATGACATAAACCACTTTTTCAAAAATTCAATAATCGGTTCTAGGGTTACAAGTACTATCCAATTTACATTATCCATATCAATCATCTCTAAACATAATTTTCTCAACACCATGAACCCATTAAGGGTTAACATCCAACACATCAAAATACCTCATTTTTATTTTACCACTTTTATATGTCTTCATCACCTTTCCACATATAGATTTCAATTCGTAATGAAAATGTTTTAATGAAAGTACTTATATATATCATGATTTATATTACATTATTTTTTAATTCAAAAACATACACACTTTAATCAGTAAACTTTATTCTTAAACCATTACTCAGGGTTCATCATATTATTCCTTAATATCCCTTGTCCTAGAAGATTAAATATGAATCATGTTTTAAGGTTCCTCAACCTCTATGTAATCATACTTCTTTGGTTTAATGTAGACAATACTACTAGGATATCTCATACCATTCATATGTCTTTTTTGGTCTATTTATCTTCAATAGAATAACCAATACTAGTGATCATTGTTGATTCATTTCATGATATTTACAACTAGAATATTTATTTCAATAATTCCAATACATTTCACATGTGAAACATTAAATGTTACCCCATTTCCCTCTAGTTCAATATATTGAATAAAACCCGAATTCATAGGATGAAAAACACTTATCACATTAGAAAACCACATAATCATTGAAATAATACACATAAAATATTATAAAATGAAAGAAACTTATTTAATATATAACACTATAGGTTTATCCTAGGTTATTCAAAACCATATTATATATAAATCCTTCTTGAAGGGTTGTAAATAGTTTATCAATTCCTAATTAATATCCCTAGAGAGTGTCTAACTAGGTGTTCGGAAAGGCACATTGTTGTGTATCGGTTTATACTCGAGGTCATCCTGACACACCTTTTCAAAGTTATCACCCCAAGGTACAACTATGATAGAGACACATCCACTGATAGTATACATATAGGGATGTAATTATAGGAAACAACTCTCTCCATCATTTACTAAAATTCCAGGACATTTTCAAATACTTTTCCTCATCCTTATACTTATTTTTAGAGACATCTCTAGACATATCCTTATAAATATTCCAACTAAACATCTAAATTTATCTCATCCAAGAGTCTAATGGTAGAAAAAATCAATGGTCTCATTCCAACTATAAATACCCAATCTAGATGTACATAGACATCACATAATGTTTTTCAGAATAATTAATTAATTATAAAAATAGGTTCCCAAAGACCATATTAGTTTAGTGAATTTAGAAACATGGAATAAAAATACTATAACTCAATTAAATATAATTAATGTTTTTAAAAAATATATTATACCTTAGTAATTATACTTAAATATATTTCTTAATAACCTATGGAAAGTAAAAATAATAATGGGGTGATATAAAACACTCAATAAGGGTATATTGAGTAAATACATAATTATAACATAAACATAAGGGTATGATAACATGAAATATTTGAGAATATAATAGGTATAAGACATATAATTTGTGTGAAACACATAAGAATGTAATATATTTCAATATAATTAATGGATCATGGCCCAAAACATATCAGGGATCTTCATGGGGATATACCTATTGGGAAAGCCACACCTCTATCCCCGGTTGTACCCCTTTACATTTAAGGAATTGAGTTTCCCCATCTTCCCATAGTGTGTCAGGTTTCCCATTATTCCCATAGTAGATCACGTTTTCTAATCTTATTATAATATATCATTCTTGTTGACATGATTCACATCATTATCTAATGATATATAAAACGTTACCCAATACTTTGTAGGGATATATATGTCCCACCCATATCATAATGAAATCATACCTATATGTTCCAAAATATAATAAAAATTAATCAAATCATAACCCATGAAATGAAATGGGTATCATAAACATAGAGTCTTATAATAACCTTTTTAAAAATAAAAATTTCATAATCATTTTATCAAATAATAACCCATGAAAGGAAGTTGGTTTCATAAGCATTAAACCCATGAATGAGAAATGTGTTTTCTAAATTGAATTCCATAAAAACATAAACTAATAAAATAAATAATATGAATGAAATATTTGGAAAATTTACCCAAAATGCATGAGTAAAACAAAGAGATGTAATTTTATATGGATATTAATTTAGATGTTCAATTATAAACATTTCCTGAGGAAAATATAATTTCATATTTAAAATTGTGTTTTTTAAAATATAAACCATTTTGAAAACCATTTCCTTTTAAAATAAACATGAAAACTTATTATGTATTATTGAAAATAGTTTGAAAACCTATTCCTATTACATCTTATAAAAATGTTTTAGAAGAATATTGAAATCCTTTTTTTAAAATAATTGGAAAAAATAAAATAAAAGATTGAAATCATTTCAAATCCCGTTTTCATTAAATCACATTGAATACTTATACTTTTTTATTTATTTCATCGAAATAATTTTCTTAGAAAATTAATTTTTGAAAAAATATATAGAAGGATTTGAAAATAATTTTAAACACATTTTAAACATAATAAATTTTTGAAAACATTTTTATTTGAAGAGAAATTTAAATTAAAAATTGTATATAAAATTAGTAAATCATTTTCCTTAAAAATAACATTATAAATATACAATGTAATCTATATAGAAATGGCAGACATGATGGTGGGTAAGCTCATGCATGTTGAACCCAACTTTTGCACCTTAAAAGTTTATAAAAGTACTTTAACCAGAAAATAAGAAGAAAATTACATACAAATATGTTTTCTAAAATGTTTTAATATTATCATATAGTTTTTAATATAAATTTCATTTAAAAACTATAGTATTGAAAGGACACAAATTTCTATCCAAAATGAGAAAAAATGTAGAATCTTCATAAAGACATTTTCATTGTTACCATAACTACCAACGAGTGGAAGAAATGGTATCATTACATGGATATAACATGAATATACTAAGTGTTTCAAAATTTACTATATTTCATGAGAGTTGGATTGTAAAATATTTTAATGGAAGCATGATCATAAACAATATTAATAAATTATGAGATTTAAGCAATTATCCTTTACCACTTTGGTAACATTAAATAATAATACATTGGAAATAATAACATTAAATTAATAATAAAATATCATTAAAATAATAAGATTTCTAATATAACAAATAAAAATGAAGTATATACACCTCATATAAAATTATAGGTACATTACATGTCAAGTGTACCAAAGAAGGAAAACTGAAACAAAATTACTTTACCGATTTGGTAAATTTTGAAATATAACCCCCATCAAATAAAGATCATGAAATGGATATTTAAATACCCATAAATTTATTTATAATAATAATAGAATTCATATATGGTTAGTATAGATGGCACACAAATGAAATGAGTAGTGAATATGGAATGTATCTCATGAATATTAGAAGTGAGAGGAAATTCCCTTACATTGAGTCTGACTTGTCACGTGTGTCTTTAACATCATTAATAATAAATATATGTTAATTATTTAATTGATTAAAAAATTCCAAATTTATTATTAATTTTACTTAACTTATTATATTTTTTTGTAAAACTAATTGAATAATTATGTTTATGATGGGTTTTTGACAAAATTCTGTGGAGGTGTTAAAATGACTTTGGTAGGTTGACTATAGTCAAAAGGGTAACTATATAAACATATAAAGAATAATAATCATTAATTAATTATCATATTAATACATAAATGATAATTTTAAAATAAATCATTTAGTATGGTTATGAAAAATCAACCAATGTTATAATCATGGAGATGGTAGTTTATAAGTACGCATGACTAACGTTCTGATTTTTCAATGATCATTGTTGAAATAAGGTAAGAAACACTGTAAATTTATATAATGGTAATTATATTTTAAATACCATGTTATTTAAAAATATATAATTATATATGGAATAATTTTTATGTAAAAGGAATTCCATCGCGTCGTGGAGGTAGTAGTCCACATGTCCATGGACAACGTTATCACCTTTTTAATACCTGAAAGGGGTAATAAGGAAAATGATAAGTTATATTTCCATGAATTTTATTACATAATTAATATTATATATATTTCATTTATTTCACATATGTTTATAGTAAACGCCATTTGTACATTCCATGTATAGTGTGAATAAGTCACATCGTTTTGAGGAGTAAGTATTTCACACTTCCACAAATGTTGTTGTTATATTTACATGAAATGTAAAGTTTAATTGTATGTTTTATATAATAACTCAGAATAATATTTAAATCATATATATTATATATATCTTTTGAAAATATAGTTTTAATAATAATTTCAAACCATGAGATTTTGTAAAGGAAAAATTTACAACATCATTTCATGCGGCAATAGTTCGCCATACAGAAGAATGGTATGTTCGTTACCTATTAGATGGAAGTTTGTTTTCATATAGGTATAAAATTTAGAATAAAAACATATATTTATATTAAGGATAATTTTGAATTTTATAATCATGGAATAATAAAATTTTATATGGAGGTGAAAAAATAAAAAAAGGAGCTTGAGGAAGGATGTAACCTCTCTTTTGGGTAACTCATTTCTCATTGCACAAAATGGAATCCTTGTATGGATTTATGCCCAAATGGATTATTAAACTATGAAGGCATATATTTTGGGAGATTATTTTATCTGAGTTTTGGAGATCCAAAGGGCTTGGAATATGTGAATAAGTGGGATGGGTGAGTGCCTTTTTATAATAGAGGTTGAGTGGTGTTATAGTAAATACCAAAAGGTAAGAACTAATGAGAGGTATCATTTACCTAATGTGATTTTAAAATGTAAAATAATGAATTAAATTGGATTAATTGTTGAACCAAATCTATAAACCAAAAAATAAGTGCATTTTTTTAATTTTGTTCTTTAGTCTTTAAGTTTTCTTATATTTTCAATTTTGGTTTTTCATTTCGGTAACTAGTTTTCCAACCTATGTAATTTGACCATTAAGATTAAATTATGGTTAAATTTATTATAAAATATATTCCCACATAATTATAAAAATTATATCTAATTTAAAAAATAAAAAACTCACGTGTGATGGAAATTAATTTTAAAATAATCGAATGTAACAGAAAAAAATATAGATTTAATCTAAATTGTGCAAAAAAAGTTTTTTCTATTTAGGAGTCTATGTGTTCATTATAAAAGATAATTTTTTCCACTAATAAAGCATATTTTATATTTATTAACACTTAAAAATTACAAAGATGATTTTATGATATTTATTAATTTTAAATAATTTAATAAAATTAATTTATTTTAAAATAAGATTTATTTCAATTTTGAAATTATTTATTTAATTTTACTTTAAAAATACCAAAAAATTATTGGGAATATAATATATTATGTTCACACATATGTAACATGATATATATATCTATGAATATACTGTAACATAATAAATCATTAAATTTACTTTACATTTATTGTTTTTAGTATCAGTTATTTTATTTAATTAGTAATTAAATAATCTATGTTTTAGAATATTTTAAGTGTTTAATGTAACTAATTCATACCTAAAAATTATTGATAAATAATTAGGAAAATAATAACTTATTTTTCTTTAAAATCAATATATATATAACTAAAAATAGTTTTTCCCAAATCCCAAATTTTTATAAATGTCAATGGATCGAATGTTCCTTTTTGTCTGTTTTATTTCTCAGCTTATTAAACATGGAACTGTTTTTGAATAATATCCCACTAATTCATTAAATTTGAACCATGAAATTTTATATTCAAAATATGGTAGTTTATTGGGTTCTTTCCTAAACTATAGTTCATTTTGGTCCTTAAGTTCGAGGTTTAGCCCCTTGTTAGGCTCAATTTTACCATAATCATTGTAATTATTTTTATTCACTTTCACTTACATTTTTGGTCAGAAACATTATTTTTCTTATTAGACTATATATATCATAATTATTAAAACCCTTTATTTCCATTTTTCAAAATTCAATTCACAAAAGTGGATAAATTTAATTTTAAGCTGATCTAGAAGACGTGCTGAGACAGTAGGTTTTCAAAGTAAAAATATTCGAAAGATAAAAAACTTTTTATATATAAATTTTATATAAAAATTATTCTAATGATCTGCATTGGATTAATATATGTATTATTTATCTATTGTGGCTTTAAAACCCAATTTAAAATATTATTTTACATTAATAATTTTTTAAACGAACAGAAATTTTTTTAACTAAAATGAAAAAATTTCATTATTCCCCACAAAATGAAACTTCATAGAAAAATACAAAAATTTCTCTGAAATAGAATTTGGAAATTATAGACGTCAAAATTTATTTTTTAAAAAAAAAATTATGAAAGTGTAAAAATTTAGTTTTAACATGGGTTCTCCAAAAATGGCGATAAATCTCATCCCGACGTGTGACAAATTATATCGAAAGAACATGGAATTGTGGGTAATAAAAGAAGCACATGATCCTTAGCCCGGTTAGTAAGGATTCTGAAAATGCATCCAAGCGACCAGGGATCAAATCCAGGCGGAGGCAGAATTTTTGGGTTACTGTAGCAGTATTGTAGCAGTACTGTAGCATGTACTATATCAGTACTATAGCAGGTACTGTGGTGGGAACTATTCAGTACTATAGCATGTACTGTAGCAGGCACATTTTGGCACTGTAGCAGCTGAGAATATGCCCCCGTTTGGGCCTTCAGGCCACCAATTTGGTCCCTGAGTCCTTTAAGGCCTTTGATCCACCCAGGCCTTCGGGTCAGTAAGGCCATAGGGCCACCTCAAGGCCTTTGGGCCACCTTAAGTGTAGATGCAAACCAGACAACCTACAAGGGACAAGCTCTACAGGAAGGATGAGCAAGGACCTTTCACAAGAGAAGAAGCTAAAACAGATTGCAAGAATGAAAGGGTATGCCACCTGCCATCGGGACAAGCCTGTGCATGCACGAGAACTCCTAGCCAAACAGCAATGCGATGGTGGAGAGCTGATTTCACGATGAAGATGTTAGGGATGAGCAGTTCTATGTAGTTAGTCTGGGTTGTATGTAATGTTTGAAGCCTACGGGCAATGAATTCCTTTAATGCCTATGCGTCATGTATTACATATGCCTATGGGCGTTGTAGGGTTCCACCTCACCCCTTGAAAGGTAGATTATAATAATCAATAAAAAATGAAGGCCTTCGGTCCATTGGAGGGTAATAAAAGAAATACATTGTGTTGTTTATACCATAAGATAATATGAGTGTTATGAGTACTAAAATATTAATTTGGCGTATAATCCAAATCGTGAATAATTAGGTGATTTCATATAATATAATTTATATTCAGTGTTGTTTGAAATGAAAAAATATCAAAAATATTAGATAATTAAAATAATTAATTCAAAAAATATCATGGTGTTACATATATAGTTAAAGAAACAAAAAGTATTTCTTTACCCATTCTAAAAATATTTCACTTTTAAAAATGACTCATTGAATAGGTGAGACATGGAGATTATAGAGAAGGAAGAATATGGATTGATAGAAAAAGAAATTAGTGTAAGGGGAAACCTTGAATTAGGTTTGGCCATGAAAGGGGTGGTTTAGTAATGTTTTTAATATATTTTTATCTAATTTAAAATTCCAAAAAAAAGTTGGTTGGCTATTGTGTAACCATTGGATGGCTACTGACTATGCAAGGGTCATCTTGGGGATCTCCCCTCCCCTAGAGTTTCTCAAAATATACCCTATGAATCTCTATTTGGTACCTAATTCTATATTCCATAATTAATGTAAAAACCACCAAAAAAATTGAACAATTTTTTCAATTATACAAAGTACGTGACAGTATCTTCTTCAACATTTACCAATACAACGCCAATCACTTCTATCATCTAAACCATAAAATTTTCAATAATGTCCTCAAAAACAAAAAAAAATTGTCGTCATTTTCATAATGAGGTTCTAAAAATATAATACAAATCTGCTTGTTTAAAACCCATGGTTATAATTAAAATTGAGTCATGGCTTCCTCTAATTTGATTGAAATTTCATGACATAGTTTCAAACAAAATTTTCAAAATATGAATTTTAATCATTTAGAAATATTCTCAAATATATCCCAACATATATTCTATCTATTATAATGTTATGTTACTACTAAATCTAAATTTTATACTAGCTAATGCCTTGATTTGTAAGAATTTTATCTATATTAAATTCATTTTTATTTAAAATTTTCCACTCTAACACATAATGTCCCTTAGTCATTGCAGAATGATGTATCAAACCTCACTATAATATCATCTAACCTATCACATGAAAAGTAGAATATAAAACATAAATACACTAGAAACCTCAAAAATATCAAAATAAAACTCAAGGAAACATCAATTGTTTTATCATAATCATGATTTATAGATCCTATAGATTTTCGGAAATAGATTAGAAGCTAAAACCATAAACAAAAGGTAAAGGGAACTATTTTTAAATGGATTTTATCTGCTCGGAGCTATACCTCAGAATTATTTTACCTACCGTATCAGGTCTCCAAACAAATAATAAATCTTGATACACAAGATATATTATAAATTTAGTAATCTCATCATTATAATATTTTCATATGTATTTACATGACTCTCAACCCAAGTGAGACTCATATTGTTAATGAAATTATAAATTTATCAATTAATATATGAATTGAATCTATAATAAAGTTTTATATTAATCCTTGAATATAATATTTCTTAGGAACTAAAAATTATTCATATAACCCTTAACCCATAATTTTAAATAAAACCCTATTCTTCAACTAGCTTTGTTTTCAAAAAATAAATGAGATATTATCATATCCTGTGTCATATAAGGTTTATACATCATAGTGATCAATAAGATTCTCCCTATAGAAGCATTATCCATAAAATAATTATTTAATAACCAGAAAACCCAACATCTAATATCCAATGAAGAACATTTCTCAAAATTTTATGTTGAACTAACTAGAAAACATATCTGATGTTCCACACGTTCAGATCTAAGGAAATTGTGGTTCTAAATACGTCCACTATCTTGTATAACAACTCATCTGATTGAATGAACAATATTCCACAATTAACACATCACATCACACTCATATATAACATTTAAAATCACTAGTCAAATTCCTTGAAATATCTCTAATTTATTCGAAAAATCACGGTACACCTTAAAAATGAGGACTTTCAATTGCAGCTAAAATGTACACTGAATCAAGAACACCTACCATGTATAGAAAACCTCTATAAAAACAAAAATTCTCAACTAATTTAACACTACCTTATTTTTGGTGGAATTTGATATAATAAATTTCCCTTTGTATAAGGCCCCATACTTAAATATTACAAAATATTGAGTTAAGTCTATAATTTTACATTTCCTCACAATGAGAATATTTTCAGGATTAAAGCTATAGATAATTATGACTAACTCATACAAGGTATACCCATACATTACATGTGGATAATTACCCAAAGTATGCACTTTGGCCCCAAAGGAAAACCTTTTGAAATAGAACATTGCTTATTTTCAAGAAACATCCTCAATTTATTCATCATGAAATATTCATTATCCTTACTAATCTTAAGACCTATTAAAAACAATTTATAACATGTGATGATCATAAAAATCTCATTAAGTGCTACCCAACAAAATAAAAGTATTAGATTTATGAAAACATGTAAACCCTAAATACTTTATCATAATGTAATACTCTCACCTTTAAGAATTATTAAATATTCTTCACTAAATATAAGCTCATTTATTTCCCTTTTTTAATCAAAATATAACCATAATACCCATAATAATAACATTTGACTAATAAAAGTAACTTCAGACATAATCAAACTTAAATAGAAAAACCATAAGGTTGACTTCCAAAAATACCACTCTTGCAAATGGAATATCTATACGGATAACTTCCATACCCAATGCATTGGACGTCATAACATAACCACCAATCCATATATTATTATGAAACCACACATTTTTGAATTATCACATAACCACCTATCTTTGGTATATTTCATAACCACCCTAAAATTTATAACAACTGTAAAAGATTTCAATTATCAACATTTGAGTCATAAAATTTCATTTGCAATCATAATAAATCATTTCATGATATCGAAATAGTCAACCTTATATCAAAATAATTTTTAACCCCAAAACACCCTAAAATATAATAGGGGTTTTCTATTCCCTTTAAAAAACATCATGTATTATAGAGGAACCAAATTTCAAATAATTGTTACAGTGATAAGGAAGTCTCTATTTTCACATACATTAAAAAACATTCCATTTTTCATTTTGTAAAGAAAGAAAAAATCTTCATATAAATAGATTAATTTTGAAAACCATTAAAATATAGGCACAAAATGTCGTGTATAATTCTTTTATATATATATAAATCAATATTATAATTAATATCATGAAGAAAAAAATTGATAATTAAATCATTAAATGTTCAATGTGTCCATACCACTTTGTATATTTAAATCTTAATATCCATGAATTAAAACATTTTCCAAAACATTAATTAACATTAATATAGATAAAATAATGATATGAAATGTCATAGTGCATGTATATACACCTAATAAAAGAATAAAGGTTCATATTATCAAGAAATTCCTCTATAAAATAAGATTGAGATGAAGTCTCTTACCTATAGTTCGATTCATTATCTATGTTCCTTGTTCTTCCAGTATGTTGGTTAGAGTAGAGTACAAAATAGGGTGGTTAATTGAGTATCTATACAAATTTCTATTAAAGATTATTGTTTTAAGTTCCACCAGTATTAAAAATTCAATTGCCCAGTTATCCATAAGTGAAGATATAAGAGATTCACTATTTGATTAATTTATCAAGAGATTGATTAGTTCTAAGTTATATCAATTTGATAATTGATACATATTTTGAAACTAATGTAATAAGTGAATACTATTATTAGAACATTCTAAGACTAACTGTTAGAGTTAAATTTAGTTTTATGTAATCTGTGATAAAATAGAGTAAAAATAAAACGTAAAAACACAGTTGAAATAAAACAAGAGGTATAGTCTCAAGTAAGTAATTAATCCACTCCACATGGTAATCACCTAACACAAAGTAGTTTAAATTAATAAATAGTTTCATCCACACCCTAGATCGGGGTATACAATAGCTCATAGGCTCTCCAGGTCATAATACCTCTACCATTGTTCTTCATGTGTACAAACTACCAGGCCACACAAGTACATCTTCCACACTTATTCGAGGGTGTAAATATATGTAAAGAGGGAATGATTGGAAGGATATGTTTTATCCTTCATTTTGATACAAGGGATAGTGTGTACTTAACAAACATGTACATGAAGGAAAAAATAATTTTGAAAAAGGATTTAGAAGGCTCTATGTTTTATGAGGTGTAGCATTGAACTCCTCAAATGTAGCCAAGATGTAGTCTGATTCCTCTAATAGAAGTTGAAACAGAAAAAGTTTGTCGTATTTTGGATTCTAGGTGAAAGTATGGTCCTTCTTGTATAATCTTCTCCTTATTTTATATAAAGAAGTACTTTTTAAATTTTATTTTCATCTTGGTTGAGATCTCTTCATGTGTTCTTCTTTTTTTTCTTGAGTTCCCAATGGATGGTTGCATGATAGCTGAAAATGATATTCAGGATGTCTCTCTCGCACAAGCATGCACCACCTATCTTCTGTTCTATCTATATTCTTTCATAAAAATGCTTATTATCTTCGAGGGATGAAAAAGATCATGTCCTTTCCAATTTTATAGGTTCATCAAACCTCATACAGTCTGCTAAAAGTCTAACAAGATATTATTAAATATTCTAGTATCATTAAATGACACAAATATGACCATTAGAAATAATATAAATAAATGCCCCTTTAAAAAGCCTATCAGTGACTTGCCTATTGGTATCTTCTTTGGTCAGTTTGTTCTTCTGCCAGTGACTCGACCCATCAGTTCTTCATTCTATCTGTCTTTCCATATGTTGGTGACTCATTACATTGGTGACTTGTTTCAATGGGGAGTCTTTCTTTATATTAGGGAGATAGTTGGTATATTGGTGATTCATTTAAACTGTGAGTCCTTCCTTTTGTGGTGAGATAGTTGATCAATCGGTTACTCATTTCAACTGATGGTGAGTCCTTGTATAAGTAAAACCTTGCAATAGTAGGTCACATGGACTTATAGTAGGTCGTCATCATCGGGGATTCATATGCAATGGTCATTCATCTGCATCAGTATGTTATATGCAACGGTGAGTCCATTCAATTGGGTCATCTTCACATACGTAGAACATATCCTTGTTTGAACTGTTTTTCAGTGAGTCATATGTCTATTGGTGAGTCATCTTTCTATTAGTTTCAGTGACTAATACTTGGATAATTTTAGATGTCCTATCTTTCTTACAATTCATCAAAATCATAGAGTGTTGAGACCCATAATTAAACATAGATAATCAGTTACAATATTTTTTTGAATTAGACACACATAAAAAGAAATTTGATTAAAATGATCTGATAGAAAATATAATGATTTGACATGATTTAGGATATTTCATAAGGTAGGATATATGATAATATATGAAATTATTTATGGTAATTGAAAACATTATAGTCAGATATAGTGGCCAACAAGATCTATGGGACAACAATATCCCCCTTTTTATGATCACAAATCATAACATTATTAATTAACATTAGATAGTGATTAATGTAAAAAATATTATTATGAGTTCCCATAAGGATGAATAGAATCAAAAATAACAATTGTAAGTGAAATGTATCATAGATAATAATGTATAAAAAATTAATAATGTCTCTCCCTTTTGGTATTAGTAAAAATATGAAGGTTAAAACAAAATGAATGTAGAACAAATGGAAAGAGTGAAAATCCATTCATAAGTAAAGTAAGATAAAATACCCAAAGTACAAGGAATCAATCCCATCAAAAAATAATAACCCAACACTACATGGTAGGGTCAAGGGTTTCCTTCCCATTATCAAAAGGATCAATGGATGGCTTATCATGAGGCTCAGGATGAGAAGAACGAGGGTTTGAATAAATTTTTAGAGGAGGTAGAGGAACTCCTTCAGGAATAGGAGAAGATTGGGTAGTTCTTTACTGAGAAATAATCTGAGGATGAATAGGCACTATAATTATGGGTCGAATCTATGATAAATCCTGAGAAAATGACATATGAATTTTACCAGGAACTGAACCAGTATGGCCAAGTGGTGTAGCAGTAGGTCAACAATGGCTTCACTTTGGACATGGAGACATGGTTTTAGAATATTTTTGAACTATTAAATTATCTCTCCACCATATTTCATTTCCTTTTTTAAAATCAACTTATCTTTCATTTAACATTTCCAACAAAGGATTGAATTATCTCATCTTTTGAATCTGATCCTTAAAAGCCTTTTTCATTGGAGGAAGAGTATGATTGGTGGAGAAATACATAAACCGACTGTTCTTTTGATTCTTTGTGATGAGTTTGGAGAAAAACTCCTTAATATTATTATTCATCTCTTCCTAAGTGTGTGAAGCACTACTTTTATAATACTTCACATGGCGATACACCTTATCTGTAATGTAATCAACCTTGGCCATTCTAGTAATTAAGGGTTGTAACACTTCTTTCAAAACTGAACTAACAGTGGTAAGATCCACATATTGTGAAGGATGCATAGGTGTCATAGTGGTTAAAGCATATTTAGAGGAGGAATTTTCCATAACTTATTTTCATAGTTTGGAAATATATGTATATTTAAAATGAGAAACAATATTCTCATGTACTTTCAGGACACTTT
This sequence comes from Viscum album, assembly GCA_963277665.1. Lineage (NCBI taxonomy): Eukaryota > Viridiplantae > Streptophyta > Magnoliopsida > Santalales > Viscaceae > Viscum > Viscum album. The sequence goes on along the minus strand of OY728146.1, from coordinate 736,706,140 downwards.
CCAATTTATTCTTATACTACGTTGTTAAAGCATTGATTTCAGTGGGTACATTATTTATCTCATTCACAATCATGTTGTTTCTTGTCACAATTGTTTCAACATTTTTCGTCAAATTTGGATAAATTTCCTTTCTCAACATCTTAGAAACTGAAGCAACATCATCTAGAGATACACTGGTTGAAGTAGGAGTAGATGTAGAATCTGCAACTTGCCTTACACCATCAACCATAGATTATATAGCTTTCAAAATTTTCATTCATATTAACGTTCTCCATCCTGGTTTCATCAATTTTATATCTCATGTGAGATTTTATTGAGTGTCTTATAGAGGAACATATGTCTTGCTTAAATATTCCAAAATCGTCCTTACTGACATAGACACTTGAAGATGTCTCAGCAACTGGTTCTCTTGTAGTAAGTGAAAAATATTCATCATTTGAATCATTATAATCTAATCCTAGTGCCACATACCTAGGATTCCTCACCCATTTTTCCATTATATTAGAATCTAGAGGAGTAATTGTATCAAGACTTACTGTTCCATGTTGGTGTTCTTCATCATCTTGGGTTACTCTTTCTTGAGGATTCCTCTTAGTGTCAGTTTTCTTGGTACGTTTATCACCCTCACTTAATGCTTCCTTTATAGGTCACTTCTTCTTATTTAGATTAATTTTTCTAGTATATATAGCTTGAGAAACCAGTTTGGTGGGAGGAACATTTTAATCTTGAATAACACCATCAACAAATACACTTGCATTAGCTTCAACAATCTCCATACTAATTGCATATGGATTCCCATCAGGATGATCAGATTCACTATCCCCACCACTTTCACTAATTTTATAATTATCACCATCTTCATCTATTTCTTCACCACTTTACTACTTAATTATCTTACAGATGTAAAAACATAAGTCTAATTTTAAGTATAATTTCCCATCAGGATGATCAGATTCACTATCACCACCACTTTCAATACTTTTAAGCCTAATTTTATCATTATCACCATATTCATTTATTTATTCTTCCCTACTTGATTATTAACCACTTTCAATATTACCATCTTCGTCTTATTCATATTCAACTTCATTGGATTCATTGACATATTCTACACATCCTTTAACTTCTGTTTCTTCACTTCCAGTAGATTGGAGAACATTTTCATGGAACGGTAAGTCCAAATGTGGACTTGGAGGTCCAATGGAAACAATTTTTGTTAGTCCAGTTGTGTCTAGGTCACTTATATCTTCAATTTGTGATTCCACATATCTGACAGGAGAAGCAGGCTTCTCCTCCTCATCTGAAGAATAAATTACTTGATCATTTGGACTATAGACAGGATCCACTTTATTCATTGGTCTAACTGGATGATCTATAGGATTGAAATTTTCATACATTAAATCTTCAGCACCAACCCATTCTTTCATCTAAGCGTTCTAGTTAATTTGAATTCTTTTACAGATGTCAAAACTTAAGCAAATTCTACTACATTCAGTAACAACTACATCATTAACTTCACTAACACAACCTTTCTTCTTTATCGTTGCTTAAATCATTGTGGAGTATAAAAGATAATTTGACTTAAAACCATGTTTTATTATATCATTTATGTACACCATCAAATATATGGACAGATTCCATTTAACTCATTTCAATAGTAAATAAACCAAGTATACATCCTTATACTTGAGAGAAGAAAATTTCCCTTTCCTAGGACTAATATGGTACAAAATAAACTTAAATAAAATTCTGTAGTATCCATTTAATTCTAATGAAATGGTTCTCCTATGTTCCTCATTTAAAGTTATCTCTTTTAGAGTTGTATCATAGAAAAAGAATTCACTTTAGGGATGATAATATCCTTAGTAATCCTCAAGCCTTCCTTTGTGAGGAACCTTAAGACATTCATCCCAATGTTTTGAAGAGAAAGAGATTCTAGTTCCTTTTATTGTTGACTTGATCTCAGAAACATCACCTCCAACAGAAGTTCCATTTTTATGAAAAATTCATGTACCATCGTTGGGTAGAAGACACTCTCATTGTTTGCGAACTAGTCAATCCATCCTTGATCTTGTGGCACCTTTAACCACAATTAATTTACCTATAAGATCCATTACAAATTTACTTCTTTTTATGAGGTTACAAAAAAATATTCTGGACAAGGATTTACAAGAGATGAATATTTCCTCTATTCACCTTTATGTTTCATAGAAGCATGAGACTCACCATCTTCAAGAGATCAATTCACACACACCATCCTAATGATTTCAGTCTAGATGTCAAAATTTTAAAGGTCAGGGGTGAATAAATAGAGCAGCAGCTGAGAGAGAGTATCGATAATGAAAGTGGATCAATCCAAATTTATACAATTTAGGGCTTTGGAAATTACACAATCATAAAATTGGGAACTGAGGTCAAGAAAATTAATGAAACAATGTCGTTTTGATATGAAACATATAATAACAGTGAGTCATCTGTGTTCACGTGATTGATTTTGTGTTACACAAATGGTGTCTATATGACAATGATTTCATCATGACAATGGTATGAGAATGAAAATGGAGTCAGCATGAAATCTTCACAGAAAAAGATCAAATGAATGGAAACACATGGTCTTACCAATTGATCATTCCTAACTCATGTCTGATGTAATTCGTTCTTTCAGAAGACAATGGATTAGTGAATATGTCAGCAAGCTGATATTCGGTTCCACTAAATTCTAAAGTAATATAATCCTTTTGGTAATGATATCTAAAAAATTGATGCCTTATATCAATATATTTTTTTCTAGACTGAGAAACTGGGTTCTTATAAATGTTAATAGCACTTATATTTTTATAATTTATAGGTACATTTCAAAATTGATATCCATAGTCTAGAAAAGTTTGTCTCATGCACAAAATTTGTACGCAATAGCTACCAACATCAATGCATTCATCTTTGTTAGTAGATAATGAAACAGAATTTTGTTTCTTACAACATCATGAAACCAAATAATTTCCCAAGTGTCATGTCCCAAAGATGCTTTTACTATCTAACTTGCATCCCCCAAAATCAGCATCATAATAACTCGCTATATCAACTAGTTTTTCATTGGGGTAAAACAATCCTAAATTGATAGTATGTTTGAGGTATTTGAAAATTCTTTTAACAACATTTAATTGAGATTTTGTGGGATTTTCTTGAAAATAGGAACACATACACAAACTAAACATTATATCTAGACTACTAGTATTCAAGTATAGATATCTCCCAATCACTCCTTTGTAGGTGGTTTGATAAACATATTTACCGTTTTCATCAATATCCAACATAGAAGCTATACTCATTTGAGTTTCAGTACTTTTGCTGATATCAAATCCAAATATTTTTAAAATATCTTTTGAGTATATATTTTAATTTAAAATGATACCTTCTTTATTTTGGAAAAATTTAAATCCAAGAAATAAATTGAGTTCACCCATCAAAATCATTTTAAATTCATTTTGCATAATTTTTAAAAACTCAATACATAAATAATTTCTTGAACATAAAAAAATAATATCATAAACATAGATTTGACCTACTAAAACATCTTTAGAAATTCATTTAATAAAAATATTAAGATCATCAATTCTTTTTGTAAAACCTATGGAAATAATAAAACTAATTAATATATCTTACAATGCTCTTAGAGCTTGTTTTAAACCATATTAAGCTTTTGTTAATTTGATAACATGATTTTGAAAATGTGGGTTTGTAAAAATAGTGGGTTGTTAAATAAAAACATACTCAACTAAATACCCATTTTTTAATTCACTTTTATCATCCATTTAATAATGTTTGAAATTAATATGTGCAACATAAGAAAGAAATATTCTGATGGCCTCATGTCTAGATACTGGTGCAAAGGTTTCTTCATAGTCAATTATTTTTTATTGACTATAACCTTGTGGAACAAATTTAGCTTTGTTTCTAACAATATTACCATATTCAGCTACTTTGTTCCTAAACACCCACTTAGTACCTATGGTCAGGGTGTATCTGGGTCTATCTGTATGTTTCTAATGATTATTTATTTTAAATTGGCTTTGTTTCTCTTGCATATTCATTACCAAAAATTCATCATCAATTGCGTCATTGATGTTTTAAGGATCAAGATGTGGCAAGAAGGATGGATGTTCAACCATATTTCTATGAGATGCTCTATTTTGTGTTCCTTTATCTGAGTCGCCAACAAAACCATCTAAATGATGGTTCTTAAGAGTTCAAATTGGTCTATAAAAGGAGTGGCTAGTATCTTGATGTTCATCTACTGGTTCGGGTTCATCATTTTCAGACTCTAGAGAATTTCCAGAACTATTTGATTTAACAGATTGCTCGATAAGAGGATTATATGATTTTGTTTTTATTTCCCATTTTCAAATTTAATCTTCAAGGTTGTCTAGGGAGATCATAGGTTCATGTGGATCTATTTCATCAAATTTGATATGCACAAATTCTTCCACACACTTTGTTATTTTATTAAATACTCTATATGATTTACTATAGGTTTGTAACCTAGGATTATTTCTACATCACTCTTGGATGCGATTTTTTCAAGATTATCTTTAGTATTAAGAATATAGACTTTTCAACCCAAAAAATTGAAATGACTAACTTTGGGTATTATTTCTTCCACATCTCATAAAGAGTCTTCTTGAGAATATTTCTAATCAAGTCTATATTAATTATGTAGCAAGCTCTATTTTTAGCCTCAGGCCAAAAGTAAAAAATTATATTATATTAATTAGTTATTTTTTGGCATATCTCTTGTAAGGTTCTATTCCTTCTTTCCACAACTCTATTTTTTAGTGGTTTCATAGGGGCAGTGATGTTATGACTATAGTCGTTGTATGAGAAAAATGATTCCAAGTAATGATTCTAAAACTCACGGCCATGGTCACTTCTTAAGGATTTTATTCTATGTCCAATTAGATTTTCCACTGTTTTAGCATTCATGGTGAAGAAAGTACACACATCACTTTTGTGAGCTATGAAATAAGTCCAAGTATACCTAGAATAGTCGTCTATAAGAACATAAACATTGTGCTTCCCATTTAAACAGGAAATTCAAGAAGATCCAAACATGTTAATGTGAACCAACTATAAAGGTTGAGAAGTTGAAAATACTTTCATTGATTTGAATGATATCTTGTACTATTTACCCTTTTGACAAGGATTACATATTTTTTCATTTTGAAACTCATGTTTGGGTAGGTCCTTGACTGGACCTTTTCTAGTAAGCTATCTAAGAGAGTGTACATTATAATGTCATAATCTCCTATACAAAATCCAAGTCTATTTATGATTGTAATTTAAGCAAGAAACATTTTGAGAAGCTAAAGAATCAATGTTAATAGAATCTAAATTTTTATTTCTAAATGTAGAAAATACTAATTCATTTTTCGAGTTAAAAACATTTCAAGCAAAATTTTAAAATTTAACATTAAATCCATCAACACATAATTGTGAAATACTAAGTAGATTATATTTTAATCCATCAACAAAAAGTTATTTGGAAATTAATACAAAGTTATAGTTACCAATCTAGCCTAAGAAAAAAAATTTCCATCAAGAATTTTAACTAAATGTGACATATCGCCCATCAATATTGGTTATGTTATTGAAGTAAGAATAATCTAATTTCATATGTATTGAACATCCATTTTCTATGTACCGGTTACTCTTGCATGATCTCTTCAAATAGCTTTCCTCAGACGCTTTTGTTATAAAACTAATATTTTCTATGTCATCTTTCGCATCCAGAGATGATGTAGATTCACTAGAGCTATCATTAGAGGCACTCAAGGTGTCCTTCACTGCTTTCATATAATTATTTTATTTTTTTTTGAACTCCTTGTATTTCAATTTTGGATAGTCAAGTTTGACATGTCCTCTCCTCTTACATTCATAGAAGACAATCTACTCTGATTTATCATTTCTTTTTCAGACCTTTTTACAGTTTTCCTAGTTATCATATCTTCATTTGTAATTGGGATTACTAAATAAATTCTTATTTATATAAAATTTATTGTATATTCGGGCCATCTACGCCATATCTTAAACACAATTTGATGTCGATTCATCATTACTGGATCTTTCAACATATGCTACCACCTTATCTATTCGTTTGTTATTTGTGGTAGTGGTTTGAATTCTATGGATTTTCTCTTAGGTTCATCCTCTTCTTCTTTTTTGACTCTCACATCTTCCTCATACATCATCAGTTTTCCAATGAGTTCTTTGAAATATAGTTTGGTGATTTCACATGATTCTCTAATGGGGACAGAAGTTCCTCACCATCTATTAGGTAAGAATCTGAGAATCCTTATATTTTGTTCTGTGGTAGTAACATGTCTTCCCAGAGGATGTGAGGAGAAATTAGAATAAGAAATGAAATTTAGAGAGTTAATTTGATAAAATTACTTCATGAATATGCCCTTATTAAAATCACCTTTGAACCTTGGATTTGGTAATTTGGTGATACAATCAGCACTTAGACTTAGTGAGAGTGAAGGGGAGAGTTTTAGGTAGATATTTTTGGAGTCACAATGACACACCCATCTTTTTTATATTATTTATATTATTAGTTTTCTTAGTATTGAGTAGTTCGGGTTGAAGTCCACATAAATCAAGGAGTTCTAATTTAAATGTGAATGTTTTGGACTTGACTGAGTCCAGCGCCCCATGGTCTCAGTTGCGTTTCCTTTCCATAGTCCCTAAATGACATCTACTCGTTCACTGCATGGCCTTCCCAATGTTCAATGAAAACAAACAAAATGTTATTGATAATTAAATAGAAATAAAATAAAAATAAGAAGCTTAATAAATATTTAAAGAATTATTTTATTTATAATATTAATAATTTTGTTTTAATATATTATTATTATTATTAGTGTTAAGAATAAAAATAGTGAGTCATCAGGGTTGGAATGACAGATTTTGCATAACACAACTGGTGTCTATATGACAACGGCATCATCATGAAAATGGTTTCAGAGTGAAAATACAGAAGACATGAAATCTTCACAGAAAAATATCAAATGAATTGAAAAACATAGCCTTATTAATTGATCATTCTTAACTCATGTATGATGTAATTCATTCTTTCATAGGTCAAGGTCTTAGTGAATATTTTAGAAACTGATATTCAGTGCCAATATATTCTAAAGTTATATAACCCTTTTGATAATGATCTCTAAAAAAATCTATGTTGTATATCAATATATTTTTTATAGATTGAGAAACTGGGTTCTTAGAAATGTCAATAGAACTTGTATTGTGATATTCATAGGTATTTGTCTAAATTGATATCCATATTCTAGAAGAGTGTGTCTCATCCACAAAATTTGTAAACAATAGCTACCAACATCTATGCATTCATCTTTAGCAATAGATAATGAAACATAATTTTGTTTCTTAATACATTGTGAAACCAAAGACTTTCCCAAAGAGTGTCATGTCCGAAAGGTGATTTTTCTATCAAACTTACATCCCCCAAAACTAGCATCCGGATAACTCACTATATCAAATGATTTTTCATTGGGGTAAAACAATCCTAAATTGATAGTATGTTTTAGGTATTAGAAAAAAATTAACAGCATTTAGGTGAGAATTTTTGTGATTATCTTGAAAATTGGAACACATACATGAACTAAACATCATATCTGGCTTACTAGAAATCAGGAAGAGAAATCTTCTAATCACTCCTTTTTAATTGGTTTGATAAAAATATTTAACCTTTTCATCAAGATCCAAATTACATGTGGTACTCATTTTAGTTTCCCTACTTTGGAAGCTTTCAAATCCAAATAATTTTATAAGATCTTTTGAGTATATATTTTGATTTTAAATGATTCCTTCATTATTTTTAAAAACCTGAAATCCTACAATGAAATTGAGTTCACCAATAAAACTCATTTCAAATTCATTTTTAATAATTTTTGAAAATTAAATACAGAAATAATTTCATTAATATCCAAAAATAATATCATCAACATAGATTTGAACAACTAAATCCTCTTTATAAATTCATTTAATGAAAATTTTAGGATCAGAAATTTCATTTGTAAAACCTTTGTAAATAATAAACTAATTAATATATCATGCCAAACACTTGGATCTTGTTTTAATCCATATTAATATTTTGTTAACTAAAAAACATGCTTTTGAAAATGTGGGTTTTTAAAACAAGTGGGTTTTTCAATTTAAACATCCTCGACTATATACCCATTTATTAATGCACTTTTAACATCCATTTGATAATGTTTAAAATTAAGATGGGCAGCATAAGCAAGAAAACTTTTGATGGCATCATGTCTAGTTACTGGTGTAAAGGTTTCATCATATTCAATTCATTTTTATTGACTAAAACCTTGTACAAGAAATTTTTCTTTGTTTCTAAAAATATTACCATATTCATCTACTTTGTTCCTAAACACTCACTTAGTGCATATGTTCAGGGTGTCTCTGGGTCTATCCACAAGTTTCAAAACATTATTTACTATAAATTCGTTATGTTTCCCTTGCATATCCATTATCCAAAATTGATCTTTAATTGCATCTTTTATGTTTTTAGGTTTAATATGTGATAAGAAGGGTTGATGTTCAACCTGATTTCTAAGAGAAGCTCTATTTTGTGTCCCTTTATATATGTCTCCAAGAAAAGAATCTAAAGGATGGTTCCTGAGAGTTCTAGTTGGTCTAGGAAAGGAGGGGATAGTATCTTCATGTACATCTATAGGTTAGGGTTCATCATGATTAGATTCGGAATAATTTCCAAAACTATTAGATTTACTAGATTTCTTGACTAGAGGATTAGGTGATTTTTCATTTATTTCCAGATTTGACATGTCATCTTTAAGGTTGTCTAGGGATCCCATGGGTTCATGTGGATCTATTTCATTAGATTTGATATGCACAAATTCTTCCACATACTTCGATCTTTTATTAATGAATCTATAAGCTTTAATAGAAGTCGAGTAACCTAGAATGATTATTTCATCACTCTTGGATTTGAAATTTTCAATATTATACTTAATATTAAGAATATAGACTATTCAACCAAAAACATTGAAATTACTAACTTTGGGTATTCCATTTTTTCACATATCATAAGGAGTCTTCTTCATAATATTTCTAATTAAGTCTATATTAATTAAGTACGAAGCTTAATTTTTAGGCTTAGCCAAAAAGTAATTTGGTAAATCATATTCATTAGGCATTTTTTGGGCTATCTCTTATAAGGTTCTATTTCTTCTTTCCACAACTCCTTTTTGTCGAGGTTTCATAGGGGCAGTGAAGTTATGACTATAGCCAATTTTTGAGAAAAATGATTCAATGTATTTATTTTAAAAATCACGGTCGTGGTCTCTTATTAAGGATTTTATTCTAAGTCCACTTATAATTTCCACTATTTTAGCATACTTGGTGAAGAAAGTACATGAATCACTTTTGTGAGCTAAGAAATAAGCCCAAGTATATCTAGAATAGTCATCTACAATAACATTAATATTGTGCTTCCCATTTAAACAATAAATTAGAGAGGTTTTAAACAAGTCAATGGGAACCAAGTCTAAAGGATGAGAAGTTTAAAATTCATTCATTGATTTGAAATAAATCTTCTACTATTTACCAGTTGGACAAGGATTACAATCTTTTTCCTTTGGAAACTCATGTTTGGGTAGGTCCTTAACTACACGTTTTATAGTAAGATATCTAAGAGAGTATATATTATAATGTAAAAATCTCCTATCCCAATTCTGAGACACTTTATTATTATTATTTAAATAAGAAACATTTTGAGAAGCTAAAATATCAATGTTAACAGAATCAACGTTTTCATTTCTAAAAGTAGAAAATACCAATTCATTTTTTGAGTTAAAAACATTTCAACCATCATTTTAAAATTTAACATGAAATCCATCATTACCTAATTGGGAAATACTAAGTATACTATATTTTAATCCATAAACAAAAAGTTTTTTAGAATTTAAAATAGAGTTATAGTTACCAATCTGGCCTAAACAAATTATTTTACATCTAGCATTTTCACCAAAGGTGACATATCCACCATAAATATTGGTTAGGTTCTTGAATAATGTATAATATCATGTCATGTGTCTTGAACATCCATTGTCAAAGTACGAATGACTTTTTCATGATCTCTTCAAATAGCTTTCCTCGTATGTGTTTGATATGAAACACATATTTTCTATGTCATCTTTCACAACAAGAGATGATGCAGATTCACTAGAGATATCTTTAGAGGAACTCTAGGTGGCCTTCACAGCTTTAATATACTTACTATCTTTGTTTTCAAACTCATTTTTGTATTTCAATTTTGGACAGTCAGCTTTGACATGTCATCTACTCTTTCATTCATATAAGACAATCTTCTCAGATTTATCATTTCTTTTTCAGACCTCTTTTCAGTTTCCCTTGTTATCATATCTTCCTTTGTAATTGGGATTCCTAATGAAATTCTTATTCATATAAAATTTATTGAATTTTATGGTCATCTGATCCATATCATTAACACTATCTGAGGTTGATTCATCATTATTAGAGCTTTCAACAGAGGCTATCACCTTATCTGTTCATTTGTTATTAGATGTAATAGTTTTGAATTCTATGGATTTTCTCTTAGGTTTATCCTCTTCATATTTTTTGACTCTCACATCTTCCTCAAACATCATCAGTTTTCCAATGAGTTATTTGAACTATAGTTTGATGATGTCGCATGATTCTCTAATTGGGAATGAATATCCTCTCTATATATTAGGTAAGCATATGAGAATCCTCATAATTTGTTCTTTGGTAGTAATATATCTTCCCTAGAGAGATCATAGTGTTCACAAGTTTGATAAAACATATATACAAGTCAGAAATAGGCTCACCAGGATTCATTTAAAAGTTTTCATATTTAATATTATATGTGTTAAGACTAATTTCTTTAACACTAAAAGTTCCATTATGTAAAACTATCAATGTATCCCAAATATCATGGAAGATTTTACATGTAGAAATTCAGTTAAATTCTTTATCACCATCTGAACATTATAAAGAATTCATGGATTTGAAATTATTTTTATATAAACTATTGGATGGGTCATCTTATGTGGTTCAAGAGGTAGCAGGAATAATATACTCTTATACAATTGAAAACTAACTTTTAAAACCCATTCTTTCTTAGTGAAATTTCATTTTAATTTTCCATTAAGTGTAATTTTTTATATTAAATAATGGAGGTTTGTTGTTAGAAGAACGTTCTAGTATATTATCCATAATAAAATGATAAAAAAAATATTTTAAAGAGGTAAAAATTTGGTATTAACAAAAATTTTAAGACCTTTGAAATTCAACTAAAATAACAGTTGAAAAAGTTTGAAAAATCTTTGAAAAATAAAAATTCGTAAACCTTTGATACCAAATGTTGGTTGGAGTAGACTACTAAATATGGGGTTGAATTGATTATTTATAAAACATTTCAATTAAAAATTATTGTTTGATGTTCCCCCAATATTAGAAATTCAATCTCCCAGTTTTCCAGTGGTGAATTTATAATAGCATGACTATTTGATTAGTTTCACAACATATTGATTAGTTCTCAATTGCATCAATTATATAATTGATATAGCTTTTGAAAATAATCTAATAAGTAAATATTATTACAAAAACATTCCAAGACTAACTATCACAGTTCAATTTAGTTTTATGAAATATGTGATAAAACTTAGTAAAACTAAAAGAAAAAAATAGTGTAAATAAAACAAGATGTTAAGTCTAAAGAAGAGAATTAATCCACTCCATTTGGTGATCCCCTACCACCAAGATGTTTAAATTAATAAACATTTTGATCCACACCCTAGATCAGGGTTCATAAAAGCACACAGGATGTCCAGGTCAAAAGACCTCTACCACTGTTCAATATGGGTACAAACTACCAAGTCCCCCTAGGACCTCTTCCACACTTATCTGTGGGAGTAAACAGATATAAGAAGGTATGATTGGAATGATATATTGTATCCTTTAGTTTCATATATGAGATAGTGTGTTCTTAATATAAAGATACACACACTGCTCAAAAGGTATGTAAAAATGCACACGACCAAGAAAATAAGTATGAGGAAAGATTTATATGGCTCTGGTTGTCTTGAGATGCACCTATAGACTCTCCAGATGTAGCTAAGATGAAGTCTGAGTCCTCTTCTAGAAGTTGACAAAAATATAGAGTGTTTTATTTTGGCTTTTAGGTGCAAGTAAGGTTCTGTAGGTATAATCTTCTCCTTCTTTGATATCATGAATTAGTTTGTCAATTAGATGTGAAACATTATGGGGATCACCTCATGTGTTCTTCATTTGTTCTTATGTTCACATTCCTTTCATGAGAGTTGAAAATATTCATCAGTATGTCTCTCTCACACAAGCATCCGACACCACTTTTCTATTCTGTCTATACTCAATCTAAAAATTATTCTTATTTTTGAGGGATGACAAAGTGCATGTTCTTTCCACAAACATAGTTTCACCGTTCCTTGTATTGTATGCTAAAAGTCCTAAAAAATATTACTAAATATGTCAATATCATTAAATGACAGAAAAATGAATATTTGAAATAATATTAATAAATGCCAATTTAAACAGTCTTTCGATGAATCGTATATCGATGTCTCCTTCTATCAGTGTCTCCTTCTGTTGGTGAATCAACCCATCGGTTTGTTATTCAGTCGATCATTCCAAACGTCGGTGACCCATTACATCAGTGACTTTTTTCAATGGTGAGTGTTTCCTTATGTCTGTGTGATAGTTGATTTATCAGTGACCCATTTCAATGGCGATTCATTCCTTCTGTCAGTGAGATAGTTTATCTATCAGTGAATCATTTCAACAGATGGTGGGTCCTTGCGTCGGAAGCAGCGCACAATGGTAGGTCACCTAGACTGACGGTAGGTCTTCTGTATCGCTGAGTCAAATGCAACGGAGAGCCGTCTGTCTATAGATGTTAGTTAATCAAACGTAGAACATATGTCTGTTTGAAATTTCTATCTGTGATTCAAATGTTTGTCGGTGAATCATATGTCTATCGATGTTAGTGACTCATACTTGGATAATTTTAGATGGTTTATCTATCTTATAGTTCATAAAATTCAGAGAGTGTTAATACCCATTATTTCACATAGATAATCATTTATAATCTTTATTAGACTTAGAAACACATAAAAGGTTATATGATTGAAATAATCTGATAGACAAGATAATTCGTTGAAAAAATTTTGTAGCTCACATAAGGTAGTATATATGCTAATATATGAGATGATTTTAGATAATTAAAACAATTATAGTCATAGATAGTGTCAAAGAAAATCTATGGGTCAACACCGTATAATAAAAATTGGATAATTTCTACTTGCATGAGAACATTTTTTATTTTATTATTAATTTTATATCATTAATTTCCATTTTATGAAAAATAAAAAAATATTTATATTCATGACTAATGTTTTTGTGGATATTTGATACTAGAGTCAAAAATGAATGTGGTATGATGTCAGAAGTCCATGTGATCCTAGGTACATCATCTTCAGAATATAAATCATTATAAAAATATCTTATATATTCATTATATATTAATTTATAATAATCTTTTATGAAAAACTAAAAACACTGTTCATGGAGATGGAAGGTCTTACGTACACATGAACGCTATTTTCATTTTTCCTATCGTATTGAAAGAATAAAATTTAATGAAATGTATATAAATATGTATAAATATATAATATCACTATAGCAGAATTAATATTGTATTTATGACATATACTTTTAATAAAATAATCCTTAATAAATTTTGTATGATGTGTGAACGAATCACATCATTTGAGGTTATAGTAGTCCACATGTCCCCAAATGAAGATATCATATAATCACAATTTGTAAAGCATCAAGGTATGTTTAATATTACATTAATAGAATATTTAAAAGGTTATAATATACATATTATAATTTTATTAGAAAAAAATACTAGTTTTAAGACAATCCATGAAGGCGGTAAATGAAAAAGAACAAAAACATTATTCATGGGGGTGACTAACCAGCATAACGTGGACAACAATTTTTTTATTTGAATAATAGGATGTGATAAATTAAAAAGGAATGATATACTCAATTAGAAACATAATAATCCAATATATACATGATTCCATAGTAATCTGGATTTTATGGCTGAAGGATGTGAGGAGAAATTAGAATAAGAAATGAAATTTAGAGAGGTGATTTGATAAAATTACCTTGTGAATATCCCCTTCTTAAAATCCCTTTAAAACCTTGGGTTTGGTAATTTGGGGATACAATCTGCACTAGGACGTGGGGGAAAGTGCGTGGGAGAGGTTTAGGTAGATATTTTTGGAGTTACAATGTCACACCTGTCGTTTTTAAATTATTTATATTTTTACTTTTCTTAGTATCGGGTAGTTTGGGTTGAAGTCAACTTAAATCTTTGAGTTCTAATTTAAATGTGCTGGTTATGGACTTGACTACATCCAGCGCACCGTGGTCAAAGCTGCGCGGCCTTTTCAGGGTCACCGCATGACCTCTCCTGGTTCACCGCATGACCTTTCCAATGTTTAAGGCAAACAAACAAAATGTTATTGATAATGAAATGGTAATAAAATAAAAATTAAAAGCATAATAATGATTTTAGGAATTATTTTAATGATAATAACAATAGTATTGTTTATATATATTATTATTTTTGTTGTTAAGAAAAATAACTATTAATAACTTTTATTATTTTTTTATTTTAAAATTGTTGATGTTATTAATATTAATATTATTATCAACATAAATTATTAATATTACCATGTTTTTAAAATGAAATGCTCAAATTAATTATTATTATTATTATTATCTTAATTAAGTTACTATTATTATTATTATTATTAGTTTTTCTTTTTTCCCCTTCAGTTTGGTCAGCGCACCCCATCCCCCAATTTTCCCCTTTTCCCATCGGATCTCCCAACCCACTAAAACCCTAATTCCCCCCTTACCTAGCTAGGTGTCTCTCCCCCCTCCTACCCTGCTCGGTGCCCTACCCTCCCAACTCCGACGTCGCACCGCCTATCTACCCCCCCCCCCCAAGACTAGTTGGCTCGTGTCGTTACCCAGCCCCCCTTCCCAGTCAGCTCGCGCTATCACGCGACCTCCCACAAGAGCCTAGCATCGCACTCCTGCTCCTGGCCAGTAGCCTTGCCGCAATGGCTTTTCCATCAGTGCCTCTCCCTTTATCTGCACACACAACTCCCTCCATTAGAGTAAAGTCTCCTTTTTTCCTTCTTGAGTTTTGGTTGTTCATCGATTTGAGTACATTTTAGGGTTCTATTTTGATTCATTTTGGTTATAATTCTTGTTTTAGGGTTCAATTTGATCTTTGTGTGGTGAGTTCGGGGTGCGATTGGAGTTTCTCACTAATTTTTGAGAAATTCAGCTTCAAAGGTTGGTGGTTTCATACCTAAACACCCATTTATAGTTTTATTGTTCTTGTTTAAAATTGTTGGTGTGTTCTACCATTTCAATACATAGTGATAATAATAATTTCAAGGTGTTTTATTTGTTTAAATGTTGGTAAAATAATTTTAAAATGAAGGCGGGAGTGCTTTGTTCAACAAAATTGGTGTGTTGTTTTAAAAATATTTTTTATGTGTTGGTTGTGTTTTAATGTTTGCTTTGATGTAATGTCCCTATAAATTATTCTAAATGTTTTTTGGATGATGAGAAGTGCATTTCAATGGTATTTGATGCATGTGTATATTTAAATAGATATTTTAAAAAGCAAAATTAGTCAATTTGGGTGTGTTTTCCTTATTGTGCATTTTAGAAATTGAACTAAAAATTGTTGAATAAGGGAAAACATATTATGATATGGTTACCATGGGTATTTGGTTTTAAAGCAGCATCACTAAGTCAAACCAAGTGGTTTTTGGTGTAATGTTTTCATGGTTTTGGTTGAATTGATTTAATAAATAGTTAAAATATGTATTGATTTATTTGGATTGTGTGAAATTAGTGTTTTTGAATGTGTTGAGTATGATTCTATTTTTAAAATAGCGTGTTTATATAAAATGAGACATTTTTTTGTGTAAACCCTCTTCTAATCACTTGGTGGTGGTTTATAAGTGGTGTAAGCGGTATGTTTAATTGTGAAAGTGGTGTGAAACTGCTTTTAAGGTGAATTTTTTAAGCAAGTGATTTGAAATGTATTTTATTTAAATTAGGTATGTTTATTAGGTAAGACCTTGCTGCTCTATTTACAAATTCATTCTATGTTGTGAAAATAGATTATGTTATTCTTTGAGTGTGGCCAAATGGGGATTTCTAAAATGAGTAAGTAACAACAAATGTATTTTGGAATGGTATTTTGGTGTGCTTCTGTTTTTTAAATGGTTTGGGTATGAAAATGGTGCACATTGTGTGTAATGTATTTTGTGGTTTTTGATATGTGAAAGTGATATATTATGTGAATGTGGAACTTGATTGAGCGCAAGGGAAACCCCGAGTATTTAGGTGGCCAGACTAGAACAAGTATGCTAGTGATCCTATGGGGTTTGGACCCTATTTCAAATAACAAGTTTGAAATTGAAAACACTAACAAAACTGTGATAATGATGATATTTGGGGACCACTAGGTTATGGGTATGCTCCCTACTAGTGCCTATTGTTCATGAGAACAGATATTTTTATGGTTACTTTTTCACCAAGATATGAGGTTCTAAGGACCTACTGGGAAAGATAAACCTAAATGGATTTATCTGTAGTGCTCTACTACCCCTGACATGGTTCCCCATGTCGTCATATGGAGGAAAACATGTGTATGTGTGTGTTCTTTGTAAATTTGCTTTTCCACATTAAAATAATGTTTGTGAAGTGGCTTTTCGTAGTGTTGTCTTTTCCTTTAGTTTTAACATGTAAAATTTACATTAAAAAAAAGCGTTTTAAAAGTATGGTTTTGAATAAGCATGATAAATTATCTCTTAGGTGTTGTGGAATGGAATATTTTTATTGAGTGACTTTTTACTGGGCTTTTCGTTCCCACTCTATATACTCCTTTGGGTGTATTTATAACTTGTTTCTTGTGTATTCCAAGTTGTGACATTGTACTCAACGATTGTGATTCAGGTTGTAATTGGTCTTCTCATGCAGGGTGTTATTGATGTGGCCTCTCTTATTGCTGGGAGGATTGAGTTAGAATTTTATTTTCTATTGTTGTCATTTCTCTTTGTTTATTAGTTTGAGTTGTAGACCTTTATGTTTATTTTAGTTTAAGGGCCTATTTGATTGATAGTTTTTCAGTTTCAGTTTATCTATGTTGTTGATTATTTTTATGTCTCTCATTTCGGGAAAATCATTCCCTTTAAATATTTTTGGTACTCTGCCACTTGTGCCAACCGTTGGGGATTGGGATCACCCCTTGGGTATTTCCATGGACCTAGTCAGACACCGGGCTGGATGGTGACCCGGCTTGGTTCATGACAAAATGGTATCATATGAGGTTTTCTCTATTGGGTTGTTTCTCTTGGGGATAGATTCAGGTAGACCAAAGTTAAGGGTGTTGGAACATGACGTTATAACAACGATCAAGGTTCCAAGCCATCACACTTCATGGTAGGACTCGAGATACCAAGAAATGTTGAGGTTTGTCCAAGTCTCTGGTCCTTGTGGTTAATCTCGTTTAGGGGAAATGAAAAGAGAGTAGGGTCAGTGGTCCCAGTGAGCTCGTAGGCTCGGGAAATCCATGTGGAGCCGAGGAAGCTGTCCTAGAATATTCTCTATGGTGGTGGTCTTATTGGAATATTCCCACCTTCCATATGTCCAAGTCACCACCAGACACAAGTTTCTTTTGGCATATTTCCTATTCCCTTTGTTTTGAATTCGTGTAAATCTGGTTATTATGTAAAAATGATTTGGAATTTTAATAATTAGTGGTTGTGTGCTTTGACCTTGTATTTTGGAAATGTTTAATGTTAGGTTCTTCAAGACTAGAATCCTTTTTGAATTATTTTTGTCATGAGTTTGAATTATTATTGGTCATTTTGTGTGAAAGTGTTTGGTTTGTAATTTCTTTTGAAAAATGATTCGGGAAGCCCTTGCAGTGGTTCCGCCTGCACAGTTAATGGTCTCTTGAGGCATGTCATGTCCATTGGACCAGTTTGATTGGGTCCATGGTTTTTTTCTTGACTAGTTCACCCCCCCCCCACAAAGCATTAACACGCGGTTCAAGTGCAACCACATACAATTCACTATTGGGTATCCCTCCAGTTTATTGAAGGACTCTTTTTTTGATTTTTTGGATTTAACCCACCCTATTTATAATCAGTTGGATCCTCTTGCATCAAGAGGGTGATGTTAGAGGGTTTGGATGAAACTTAGGTTTCCATTAGTCAATTTATAGTCAATGGTGATGTTTTGTATCATTAAGTTGAAAATATTACTTGGAAATAGTGAAGGATATTCCTGTGGGGAAAGGTGGAAGCGGTCTGGGGCTGTCGGTGTAGGCTGCAATTCTAAATGAACTTTGGTCATTTGTTGGTTTTGTTTTTGAAAGGGGTTTTGTTAGGCCACTAGTGTGTCAGAACCAATCACATGGGGATGCTATTGTATATTTCAGGAATCATGTATTGTTTAAGACTCGGTTTGAAGTCCTTCTCTGTATAACGTTTCCCTCAAAATCAATGTTCATATTCGTTGATGATTTGTGGTGTCATGTTATGATTCATTATGATAAGGTTGATGCAATGCACCATTTTAGATCATGAATTTGTAAATGTTATATGTGGAATCAGTTGGATGTCATGGTATGTTTTGTTTAGCGGTGTTGTCTCAGTTGTGGTGTGGTTGCGTGTGACCCCAAAAGGAGAAGCTCCATTCGGGAGGCTTAAATACCTGACTATGAGGCAAGATATGCTTCAAACATCATGGCTCCACCCATAGGCCTCAGAGTGAAAATATAATGTGTTCATGATCCCCAGGAGTGTATGGGATCCCAACCTTATTTTTTTCATCAGAATTGGAGGTGAATTAGGTTTAAATTGTTTCTTGTGGTTCCTTTCTGGACGACTCGTTTGGGTGCACGGGGTTTGTCATGGCTATATGGAGTTTTGGTCGTCTTGTTACCTTAAATTCCTAGGTATGGTGTCTCACTGAAGGTAATTGATTTTAGTAGTTTTTATGGGGTTTATTGGGTAAATTGGTCGTAATGTTGAATACTTCTCATCCAGGGGTGTTGAGATGTTGTTCTTTTTGCAGTCTTGGTTTTGATGCCCCAGTAGTTGGACCCCTCCCTCCTAGCGCCTTGTGGTGGGATATATGGTCACATATGGGAAACATTCAAGGTTTTCATAGCTAACCACAGATCTAATGGTGGGGATACCAATGGTGGGTCTCGCTCATGTGTGTTAGTGGAATGAATTGGTGTTGACCATTTTCATAATGGTGGGGAGTCTACTTGGGCCTTCTCATTTTGGTTTTCTAGTCTCGTATTGTTCATCAGAATGTTTCTAGTAGTGTGGAGCACCATGGTGTTTTCCCTATGTTTTCCTTTTGTTCTATTCCTAATGATGGCTTGGAGGTGAGTGATAAGAGTGTTCCTTGGATGTGGTCTGACCTTGTTTGTTCATTCCAGTCAAACGGTGTGGTTTTATTTCATTTGTTCTTGAGGTGTTTCAGTTTGTGAAGTTGTTTATTATTGGAGAAAGAATTCCTTTCATAAATCAATCTACCAGAGGGGTACTATATCTTTGGGGAAGGTGACACATAGTGAAGAGTCCCCTACTGTTTTCTTTAGGTTTTTGTTTAAGTTACTTTCTCTTAGAACAGTGTGTTTCCCTCTTTTCACTCATTTTTTGAAGGAATTAATTTTCAACAATAAAGGGGTGTTGATTTTTGATTTGGGGGTTCATCGTGAGTTGTGGCTTTCTAGGGACGGAAAGTTCTATAGTGGGGAGAATTTTCACACCTTTCATTTTAAATTTTTTTATTTTACTAATTTTATGTGTATCAGGTAGTTTAGGTTGAATCTTGAATTAAATCTTCGAGTATTAATTTAAAAATTCATGTTTTGAACATCACTGTATCCAACGCACCGTGCGGCCTTACCTGGGTCATCTTGCGACCTCACTCGTTCACAAAAGGCCATGCCTGATGTTCAAGTAAAACAAACAAAATTTGATGGATAATGAAATGTTAATAATATAAAAATAAGAAGAATAATAAATATTTATGGAATTATTTTAGTGATAAGATTATTATTATTATTTGAAGAAATATTATTATTTTTGTTGTTGTTAGTGTTAAGAATAAAAATTTTATTAATCACTTTTATTATTTTTGTTATTGTAAATTTTTTCATGTGACTAATGTTATTATTATTATCCACATAAATTATTAATATTTCCAGGTTTTTAAAATGTAATTCTCAAATTAATTATTATTATTATTATTATTAATTTATTAATTAGGTTTATTTTTATTATTATTATTATTATTAGTTTTTATTTTTCTTTTTTATGGTTTTTTCTCTTAGGGATAGCCAGTGCCCCCCCACCATTTTCCCCTTTTCTCATCGGATCCCCCACCCACCTGAATCCCTAACAACATCCCCCTCCTACCCAGCTTAGTGTCTATCCCCCCTCCTACCCAACTCACCTCCCTCCCCTCCCGTGTCTGGCATCGTTCCGCCTTCATACACCCCTGGCCAGGCCGGCTTGTGTCATCACCCCGACCCCCTACCAGGCTGGCTCATTCCATCGAGTGACCTCCCACGAAAACCTGACGTTGCACCCCTACTCCTATAAAGCAGCCTCTCCGGCTCCGTCTTCCCCATCTTTGTCTCTCCCTTCATCCACACACTCAACCCTCTCTAGTTGAGTCTCTTCTCTTTCTTTCCTTCTTGAATTTTGGTTGTTCCGCGGGTTGGGTCATTTTTAGGGTTTTATTTTGATTCATTTTTGTTTGAATTATTGTTTTAGGGTTCAATTTGATCTTTGTGTGGTGTTTTCATGGTGCGATTGGAGTTTTTCACCAATTTTTGGGAAATTCTCCTTCAACGGTGGGTGTTTTCATTCCTGAAAACACTTTGATTATTTTTTTTATGCTTGTTAAAAATTGTGGGTGTGTTCTACCATTTCTTTTCATGGTGAGAATAATAATTTCAAGGTGTTTTACATGTTTAAATGTTGGGAATAAGACTTAAAATGAATGTGGGTGTGCTCTGTGCATGAAAATCAGTGTGTTGTTTTACAGTTATGTTTTATGTGTTGGTTGTTAGGTGAGTATCATGTTTTAGTGTGATAAGGTTTGGGGTTAGATTTAAAGTGACAATCTTTTTATCTTAAACTGGGTATGTTTGATGTAAACCTTGGTTTCACCACTTGTTGATATTTTATAAATTATTCAAATGGTTTGTTACCTAAATTATGTGTTGTGTATAAATCTTTCAAAATGGATTGATTTTTTAAAGTGTTGTAGTGGATTTTAATATAGGTATTGGGTTGTGTTTTGATATGTGTGTTAATGTAATGTCCCAAGAAAGTGTTCTAAAGGTTGTTTGGATTTTGCGAAGTAAATTTTCAAGGTCATTGAGGCAAGTGCATATTTAAATGGAGATTTTAACAAGTAAAATGAGTCACAATGGGTGTCTTTTCATTGTTGTGCACTTTTGAAATTGAACCGCAAATTTTCGAACAAATGGAAAACATATTTTGATATGGTTACCTTGGGGATTTGGTTTTAAAGTAGTGTCGCTAAGTCGAACCATGTGGTTTCTGGGGTAAAGTCTTCTTCGATTTTCGTGAAATGGTTTAATAAATAGTTAAAAGATGTATTGATTTATTTGGATGGCATGAAATAACAGTTTTTGAAATATTTCAGTATGAATCTATTTTTAAAGAAGTGTGTTTATATAAAAAAAGAATTTTTTTTGCGTTAAACCCTCTTATTTTCACTTGATGGTGTTTTATAAGTGGTGCAAGTGGTTCTTTTAATTGTTCTAGAGGTGAAAACTAGTTTTAAGATTAATGTGTTATGAAAGTGATTTGAAATGGATTTCTTTTTTTTTGAAATTAGGTGTGTTTATTGTGTAATCCCTTGTTGTGATATTTACTAAGGTTATCAGTGTTGTGAAAATTTACTATATTATTCATTGAGTGTTTCCAAATAGGGATTTTTAAATTGATTAAGTAATGAAATGTTTATTTTGGAAAGGTATTTTTTGGGTATGTGTTTTTAAAATGGTCTGGGAATGAAAATGGTGTCCTTTGTTTGTAATTTCTTATCTAGTTTGTGATATTTGAATGTGATAAACTATGTGAATGTGGAACTTGATTGAGCACAAGGGAAACCCTGGGTATCTAGGTGAGTGGACCAGAAATAGTATGCCAGTGATCTTGTGGGGTTTGGACCTTGTTTCACGTAGCATGTTTGACAATGACAACAGTAACTAAACTATGATGATGATATTTGGGGACCACTAGGTTATGGGTATTCTCCCTACTAGTGGATCATGTGCATGAGAAGAGTTATATTTATGGTTACTTTTTCACTGAGATACCAGGTTCTAGGGACCCACTCAAGCTAGATAAACCTTAGAGGATTTACCCGTAGTGATCTACTACCCATGACATGGTGCCCTCCATCATCATATTGAGGACCACTTGGGTATGTGTGTGTTCTTTGTAAAAAAAGTTCCTTCTTTCAAATAATGTTTGTGATGTTCCTTTTCATAGTGTTGTCTTTTCCTTTAGTTTTAACTTGTAGAATGTTTTCCTTAAAAACAATGCATTTTAAAAATATGGTTTTGAATAATAATGCTAAATTATCTCTTAGGTGTTGTGGCATGAAATTATTTTATTGGGTGACTTCCTTCTGAGATTTTTTCTCACACCCTACATACAACTTTGGGTGTATTTAGACCTTGTTTCTTGTGTATTCTAGGTTATGAAATTGTGCTTAGTGATGGTGGTTCAGGATGTAGTTGGTCTTCTAATCCAAGGTGGTTTTGATGTGGCCTCTCTTGTTTCTGGGAGATTTGAGTCAGAGTTTTAGTTTTTTTTGTTGTTGTTTCCCTTTAGTTATTGGTTCGAGTTGTAGACCATTATGTTTTTTAGTTTACGGTCCTATTTTATTGATAGTTTTTTAGTTTTAGTTTTTCTAACTTGTTAATTGTTTTTATGTATCTCATTTTGGTTAAATCGTTCCCTTGCACTTTTTTGGTTCCTGGGAACTTGTGCCTTCCTGTGGAGATCTAGAAAACCCCTCATGTTTTGCCATAGACCCGGTCCAGCACAGAGTTGGATGGCGACCACGATAGGTTCTTGACATAGAAGGCTTTGCGTTCTGAAATAGGGAGGTGAGAGATATTATTTATATTTGAGGAGATGCGGGATCAAGTGATTAATTTATTGATTATATTATATAAAAATATATCCATATTGTGGTGGCATTAAATTCCACAATTTTGTATTGTAATTAATTGATTATAAGCAGGTTAGGATCAATCTAAACCTCAACCACCCTTTAAATTTTGTAGTTATTAGGTATGTTAGAATTTTAATTTTTAATTTTTAATTATGTTTTAATGAGGTAAAGTGATATTCAATTTGGGGGAAATTGATATTCAATTATTCAATGAATATAAATTTATTAAATAGACTCTATAAAAGGGTTTATAATGTTAGTGTGATATTGAAAATGAAAAATTAAATAATGAAAATTACTTTAAAGAAAAGGGAACTTTTATTTTTTCATGATTAATAAATTTGTTATGTTAAGAAATTGAGATCTTGAAATGATAAATTTTATTTTGAATATATCTTTTATTTACATAAAGTCATAATATAAAATGTATAAACAGAAAAAATAAAATTGGGAATTTATTTTTGTGTTATGAAAATAATTTTCATCGAAAAGGGGGTTTAAGAGAATGGGAAGAAGCACAAAATTTATTCTAAATTAAATAAAAATTTATGATAAAATGGAAGTATTTACTTATTATTATTTAATTTAGTGATTGGTTTATGTGCCAAAAAATGGTATGTTAATTTTGTCAATGTGTTTTAAAAGATATTATATAACCATGGATTTATGTTTGTCATTATTGGTTCTTTCAAATGATTTTGAAAAGTGTTCTAGTTATATATAAAATATAATTGATAATTGAATTTTGACATTATTTTATTGGTTAAGTGATTATTGAGGTTTTTATAACTAATTTTATAGTTCTTTTTAATCCCTTAATTTTTGGATTCGAGTGATTTAAGGTATCAATGAAATTATAAAAGTGGGGAGGTGTTGTCGGAGCAGTTATTTAAATTAGATGATAAGCATTTCCCCATGGCGTGGACATGGGGAGTTTAGTTGAATTAATATGAATGGAATTTGTTTCATGGTTTTTAGGTTTCACCATAGAGACACATGTGTTTAGATATAAGGGTTTTTGGATTTTATGGGTTGTTTTGGTGTAGTTTTTATGCTTCCCCATGGTCACTTGATGGATTGTTCTGATGGGTTTTTCAGTTTAAGGGGTACAAAAGTGTGGTTTGTAGGATGAAAAATGGATGGTATAAGGATTTTGGATATTTTTTATCTATAAATACATTAAATTATGGTCCCTGTAATTTTTTATTTTATTATTCCTTAATAATTTTTAAATGTTTTTAATGGTGATCAGATTTCCATAATATTTTTTATGTGTAGTTTGGCTTGGAGATGTTGTGGTGTGGCCACACCTACTAAGCCGTTGTGTTATAATAATTATATCCTGTATAATTTCATAAATATAATTGAATTTCTATCATATCCTCTCTCTTCTTTTAAACCCTATGATATTATAGGTTCTTTTTTAGAGACACTTGATACCCATTACTTCACTTTATCCTCAAGATTATAGATATCGACCGATTAGTGATCTTAGGAATTTTTCCTTCTTCCCCCATTGGGTTATTATTATCTCTCAATTTCTCATTCCATTCTATGAAAAATATATTTTCATTATTATATATATTTATTATTGATTATTGATGGAAAATTCTTAGTGGAATGATATCATTAAGAATGAGAGGTTCCATGCAAGAGAAATGATTTGAATATATACAGATTTATTATTCCAATATGGTTTGTGAAATGTATCAATATTTTTATGTAGGTACCGATTAATGAATTTTTTTATTTTATGTGTAAGTCATTTTTATAATTATTTATATTTAATGTCTGTATAGTTTAAATTGGCGATAATTATTACCATAATTTAGGATAAAATAATTTAGGTGTATTGGATGGTTGTTTTGTTACCATGTGATTATGAAACACATATGATTGGTTTCCACATGTAATTTTTTAGATAATTTTATTTAGATTTTCATGATCATTTTTATTCCTTGAAATACTTAAAATGAATGGGATCTACATAATAATATAATAATGATAAGGTAAGTGAAAAATGAGTGAAAAATGATTATAGTTGTAACTTTATTCTAAATTTGATTAACAAGAAAAGGCATTCTTAATGTTGAATTCCCCAATGATATAGTCCTGGTTTCCCCATAATATATTTTTTCTAAAAATCAGATTTTAGTTTTTTCATATATCTAATGATATAAGACCATTTTTGTGATTTACTATGATAAACCTACTATGGATGGATAAGTTAGTGTAGGTTAAGTGTAATTATCACCATTTCAGACTTAGTTGTTGTAGTGGCTTGATAAGGAGAATTCAGTGATTTTTTTTAATGGTAGAGATAAGGCTTTCATATTATATTTTTATTTTTATTTGGTTGAGGTTATTTTTATTAGTATAGTTTATGTGTTGGGTCTGTCCATTTTTCACATTGTTTGTTATTGTTATTAGTTTCTTCTTCCACCTGGATTTTTGTTACCATTGGGTATATCTCATACCTAAGATTATAGTTGGATGACTCATAAAATATTCAATAATATGGAATATAAATTAATTTTAAATAATTAATTGGGATAAGAGTTGGTAGGTGTTGTGATAAACTAACTGATAATTTATAACCAGTTATGAAAAATTATATAAGATATTGGGCTAAAACCTTGATGTTAAATGATAATTATAAAATAAACATAGATTCAAGGAATTAATTTAAATTATTAAACTATAAATAATAATGTGGTATAATAAATAGAATAAAAAATTATTGAAATATAAAAATAATTAATGTTGATGAATGTTGGTGTTTGTGTTATTCAAATGAATATAGAATTCAAATTATAATAGTAGTCCTTGGTCTTCATGAGGGAGATTAGTTTTAGTCTCATTATAGAGTATGAGAGTTTCACTTAGACTAATGTGTTAAATAAAATCAATATGTTCTATTATATCTTATACTACATCAATCAAGTCAGTAAGGAAGTCGGCTCCATATGGACTTGGGTTTCAGGTGTTCATCCCAGCATCTACGATGCCACTTATATAGATGGAGGAGTAATATCCCACCCTTCTCTCTCATTTAGGTGTTTCATAGAATGTAGGCATACTTTGGATGTGTGAAACCTGTCGTCTTTAAATAAATTATTTTTGTTAATTTTCTTTTCGTTGGGTAGTCCGGGTTGAAAACCGACTAAAAGTTTTGATTTTTTTTAAAAAAATGTGTGGTTTGGCCTTGATTATGTTTAGAACACCACGGTTGAAGCCGCGCAACCTTACCTGGGTCATCGTGCGACCTCGCCCGGTTCACCGCATGCCCTACCCGATGGTCAATTAATGAAATAACATGTATTAGGAATCTTTTTATCAATAGTAATAATATTAATGTCACTTGAAAATATTATTATTATTATTAACTATGTTGATAATATAAAAAAAATTAATTAAGTTATTAATACTGTAATAATTATTGTTATTTATAATATCAAAAAGTCAATGTCTTTTATTTTATTTGGCTTCAAAATATTTGGATGAGGTGCGGGCAGAGTCTGATTGATATCTTTTTTTTGCTGGTAAATGATTGTTTTGGGGTTTGTCATTGGTCAACGCACGAGCATGACATGAGTGAAGTCATGCGGCTTCGCTAACTCACCTTGTGACTTGCCTGGTGCACGATTAATTAATTAATTAATTAATTAAATGATGTAAGAATGGTTTTGATAATAATAATGATATTGTTATCATTTAAGAATATTATTATTATAGATAATATTTTATCATGTTATTATCACATTTTTTATTATTGTTATTATAAAATTATCAATATCTTCAATGTTATTATTATTATAAGTGTTAAGGAGATTATTTCTATTATGTTGTTGTTATTATTGACATCATAAAAATAATAACTATTATCATTATTATAACTATTGTATTTTTTGTAATTATTAATTTATATTTATTTATTTTTCTATGGTTCGGACTCCCTTACCTACGTGTTGAAGGCCACGCCCCCTACCTCCCTCTCTTCTTCCCTATCGGACCCCCCCCCCACCTGGTTCGACCCTTTACATCCCCTTCCTCTTTTTTGATGGCGCCCCATTTCCCTTCCAGATACCCTATTTCCCCCTTAGACACTCCAGCCCACGCCTCCCTCCTGGCCATCCCGGATGCGGCACACCCCCTGGCCATCTAGCCCCATCCCGTTGGATACCCTCGGCTAGTCCCCTTCACCCCAGGCTCCACTCGGTCGGCCCCATCGTGGCATGTAGTTCTGGCCCTTCCATGCATGATGCACCAAATCCATCTCGAACCACCCCCCATGGTCGTCGGCCTCCCTGCTCCTATTGCGATTGTCGCTGTCGTTGGAATCCTCTCCCGGCCAGCATCCTTCTAGACGAGGCCCAACCAACAAATCCACTAGGGCCTCCTTCATTTTCAGCTCGGCACAACCCACATCTTTCCCCCTTGTTGACAGACCATTTTTCTGGAAATCCGACCTTCCAACCTAGCTCATATAGCCCCGCTGCATCCTCTCCCTTCAGGTAGTCTTCTGCCAGTTTGATTTGGGGTATCACCTCTTCTTGTTTTTGGAAATTTAGTTTCTAGCAAGTAT
Source organism: Viscum album (assembly GCA_963277665.1). Classification (NCBI taxonomy): domain Eukaryota; kingdom Viridiplantae; phylum Streptophyta; class Magnoliopsida; order Santalales; family Viscaceae; genus Viscum; species Viscum album. The sequence goes on along the minus strand of OY728146.1, from coordinate 736,678,071 downwards.
GTGTTCTGAGTAGGTGTTAAATTATGTTTTTTGTTCAAATTCTGTTTTAGGGTCCTTTTCAGTGTGTCTGTGGTGCATATTTGGTGAGATTAGAGATTTTCACAAGTTTTGGGAGTTCCTCCTTCCAAGGTATTTGGTTCCACATCTAATCATTATTTGATAATTTAATTTTCAAGCTTAATTTGTTTAGCATATTATTTAATTAATTTTTTTTGTTGATAAGTTGGTTTGAATTGAAATTTTATTTGTATTTAAATCATTTTATAGCATGTTTATGTTACATGTGTGTTTTCTGTTTAGAACATATATCCAGTTAGTTGGTAGTAACATTTAAATTGTGTAATTTGTTTTTCATCTATGAAAGTGGTGTCAATTTCACCTTCGACATGGTGTTGCATATGCTTTGTCATAAGTGAAGGTGTTGTGTGTGTTGAGTAGGTTGTTTCTTTGAAAACCTATGCTGAGGTGTCTACTAGTGTTTTATAAAGTCTGCTTTTGTTTTTTGTTAATGTGAAAAGTGGCGGTTTATGTTCTGGTGTAGCGTTCATATGTTTTTTGTAAAGAAAGTGTGATTGAGTGGTTTTTTGGTGTTTAGAGTCACGCGTCATATCCTGAAGTTGTTTAATAAAATTTCTAGTGTTTTTTTAATTGTGAAAATGGTCTTTTAATTATGTGTTTGAGTTATTAATTGATGTGAGTAGTGTCGTTTGTGTTCTTTATGTGGTTGTTGGGTGTGTATGGTCATGAAGGAGGGTTGATTTGGTTTTGTGTGTCAAGTCATGTTATGTTTCTTTTTAAGAAATTGCTTACAAAGAATTTAATATGTTTTAATAAAAATTATTAATGATGTGAATTTAATTTGTTTTAGTAAATAATTATTAACAATGCATAAATTGTTTTAATAGAGTTGGGTAAAGTCTTTTGATGTGCATACTATTTCAAATGGATATTGTGTATGTGTGCACATGTGGAGTTAGGTTTAGGTAACACCCGGTTTATTTTATTTATCTGATATTGAAATGAAATGTGAATTTCGAACACCTTGAGCCCAAAAGGGGAAGCCTGGGTACTAGGTGGGTAGACTAGATCAAGCACGCTAGTGATACAGAAGCGCCTCTGGCCCGGTTTGACTTAGCTTGTTTTATGATTACAACACTAAATAATCTTTGGATGATGATTAGAGACCACTAGGTTATGGATGGGTTGTCCTACTGGTGGCTCATGCATGAGAATGTATCTTGTTGTGTTTCTTATACTACTGTTCACCAAGGCACAATGTTCTAGGGTCCCATTCCTTTTGCTAGTACTGATAGAGCCTCTCCCACTTTTGGTGCTCCTGGACTACTATACACTCATCATTGACATATAGTGTAGCTTTTAGGTTTTCTTGATGTTATTGGTTTTTCTTAAATTCAAGGGTGTTTTTTATTTAATTTGATTCCTTTCAATGTGTTTTCTTTATAAAAACTATTTTTTAAAAGTTATTAAATCTTTGGTGTTGTTTTATTAATTAATCCTTCAAACATATTTGTCATTTAATGTTTATATACGGAGCCTTTTTATTGGGTGACTTCCTACTAGACTATTGGATCACACCCTATATAACCCTTTGGGTGTATATATACATTTTTTCTTGTGCATTCCAGGTTGTGTCATCGTGCATAGTGATGGTGGTTTTGGATGTTGTAGGTATTCTCATGCAGGATGGTGTTGGTAGCTTAGAGATGCGGCTTCTTGTGTCACATGGAAGATTGTATCAGAGTTTAGTTTTTTTATCCTTGTTGTTGTTCACTTGGGGTTTTTAGTTGAATTGTTGACATAAACATGTTTATGGTATAAAGGCATGTTTGGTTGTCTCTTTCTAGTCTCGATTTATTTATCTTGTTAGTTGTTTTTCTGTCTCTTGTTTCGGGTAAATCGTTCCCATGTATTATTTCGATACACGGGAACTTCTGCAAACCCGTGGGGATTGGGAACACCCTTCGGGTGATGCCGCGAACAAGGTCGGGTGCCGGGTCGGATGGCCACCCAGCCTGGTTGGTGAAAAAATGTTATCAGAGCTTGTTTACTCTCTTAGGTCATGTTATTTTGGGATAGAGTCATGGTAGACTGGAGTTAAGGTTTTCGGGACTCGAAGTCCTGACTATGAGTAAGGTGTATGGTGATCACAGCTCGTGGCGGGACTCAAGTTACCATAGTAAGTTGAGGTTTTTGAATTTTTTGGTCCTTGTGGGTAATCTTTTATAGGGGAAATGAAAAGAGAGTTGGGTCAGTGGTCTTAGTGGGATCACAGGGCCTGGAAACCCTAGTGGATCCGGGGACACTTTCCTAAAATACTCCCCGTGTCCAGTGGCATGATTGGCGTATGGCTTCCAACCATATGTTCCAATCACCCGCTGACATTAGTTTCCTCCTGCATTGTTCCTCGTCACTTATTTTTGTAATTTTTAAAATCTGGTTTTTATGTAAAAATTATTTGGTCTTGGGAATGTTTCGAAATTATGTACTTACAAAAATGATGTGTAAGGTTTAAAAAGTGTCGGTTGAATGTTTGGTTTTGAAAAAAATTAAAAGGTCTGGTTTTGATTCATGGTGCTCTCATAGACAACCACATGAATTGGTGTATATGAAAAGGAAAATGTTTAATATAGAAAAAGTAGATGAGTTCTTGGATGTACATGAGGTGGGTGCTTGTGCGGCACGAGAAAATGCATGTACGAGGCCCATGGGACACCATTGGTGTTTGTTCAACCCACAAACATTTCATATTTTCAAAAGTTTGGTTAAATTAGAATTTTGTGTGTTAATAACTGGTGATTGTGTGGTGTGTCCTTGTGTTTTTGAAATGTTTGATGTGAGGAATTTTGAGCTCATAATCCTTTATGAATGATTTTTTCATTGATTATGAATTTTTATTTTTAATTTGGTGTGAAAGGGTGTAGTTAGTGAATTATTTTGAAAGGTGCTTCGGAAAGCCCTTGCAGTGGTTCCACCTGCACATTTAGTGTTCGCATGCGATATGTCTTGGCCATTGGACCAGTTTTGCAATGTCCATGGTTTTCTTTCTTGACTAGTGGACACCCCCCCATAAAGCGTTAACATGCAATTGATGTGCGGTGACGGGTAATTCGTCGTTGGTCGACCCTACATTTAATTAAAGCAAGGACTCTCCCTTTTGAGTGATAGTGATATATCTATCCCGTTTTCCTTTTTGGTTGAGAGGATATTCTTGGATCATGTTGAAAAATGAAAGGGGATTTGAGGAGACTTTTGGTCTCCTTGAGTTTTCTTGGTCGTCGGGTATGAATTTTGACATCGTTGTGTCTAACGGTTCCCCTGAAAGTGGTGAAAGAAATTCCAGTGGGGAAGGGTGGAGGAGGTTCGGAATTATCGGTGTTGACTGATGGTTTGAATGGTTCATAGTGCTTTCATTGGCTACAAGGGACATGTTTGGTGACATCTTGTAGCATGAGTTCTCTTCACGAGTAATGGTGGGTTTCATAGAACCCTTCGGGAATCCTAGTTTTCCTAGGAGTGTGTCCTCCTCTTGGGAAGTTTTGATTTTTCTGTCGAAATAGAAGTGTTTTTCATGAATCATTCTTTATTAAGTTTCTTAGTTAAGGTGAAGAGGTGATTCATGTGCATCATATAAACCCCTGTGTTGGTAAATGCTCTGTGTGGGAAAAGATGGATGTCGTGGTGCATTGTGTTTGATGGTGTTGTTTCAGTTACGGTGTGGTTGCGTGTGGCACCAAAAATGAGAAGCTTCGTTTGGGATTCTTTAATACCTGGCTGCAAGGCAAGAGATGCTTCAAACAATATGGATCCTTCCATAGGCCTCGGAGTGAAGCTGGCGCGCGGTCAGGAACCCCGAGAGTGTATGGGACCCCAACTTTATTTCTGTCACTGATGTTGAATGTAAAAGTAGTTTAAATTATTTTATGTGGTTCTTCCATTCCGATGACCCACTGGGTCCATGAGGGTTCCCGTGTCTAGGGGAGGCATGTTCAACTCGTTACATTAAGATCCTGGGGGTTCCATCGCACCAGATTCAATCTATCTTAGTGGTCCTTATTAGGACTGTTAGGTAAATCGGTCGCAAAGATGAATAGTGCTCATCCGGGGACTTGGAGATGCTGGTTGGTCTTAGGTCGTGGTTTTAACACCCGATGGTCAGGACCCTCCCTCCCCGCCCCTTGGGCTAGGGTGTTTGATCACTGTCAGGAAATTCTCAAGGTTTTGCATCTTTCGTCGATCCTAATAGTGGGGAGACCCACAACGGGTGTCGCTCAAAAGTCTCGGGAATGAATCGGCGTTCGCCTTTTCATAATGGTGGGGACTCTGCTCGGGGCTCCCCATGTCGGTTTTACAGCCTTCTCTCTGAAGTTAGTAGATTTATAATGGTTTGGAGACCCTTTGGGCTTTCCCTTGTTGTCCTTTTTAGTTATGTATCTAGAGATGACTTGGTGGTAGGTGATAAGAGTCTTCCTTGGATGTGGTTGGTCTTATTTGTTTGTCTCAGTCCAATAGTATTGTTTTCATTTAATAGTGATTTTGGTATTTTGGCTTGTGAAGTTGGCTTCCGTGGGTGCGAGAGTTCATTTATTCGATCAGTCAACTGGAGGTGTTCTAGCTCATTGGGGTGGGCGACACGTATTAGAGAGTCTTTTACGCATTTCTTGAAGTTGTCATTTGAGTCACTTTCTCTAAGCACGATGTGTTTTCCCCTTTTATCTTGTTTTCAGAGGGATCCTCTTTGAAGCTTAAGTGGGTGTCGTTTCTTACTTTGGGTGTCATCATTAGTTGTGGATTTCTGGGGATGGAAAGCTTTATGGTAGGGAGAATTTTCAACCCATCGTCTTTAAATAAATTTTTTTTTTGTTAATTTTATTTGCGTCGGGAATTCTGGGTTGAAATCTGACATAATGTTTTGAGTTTTTTTTTAAAAACACGTGTTTTTGCCTTTATTGTGTTCAGCACAATGTGGTCAAAGCCACACGACCTCACCTGGGTGGTCGCACGACCTTGCCCAGTTCACCGCACGCCCAACTCTATGGTCAACTAATGAAATAAGATGTATTAAGAATGGTTTTAATAATAGTAATAATATTAATGTCACTTGAGAATATTATTATTATTAATAACAGCGTTGAGAATATAAAAAAATTAATTTATTTATTAATATTGTAATAATTATTATTTTTGTTAATATCAAAGAGTCAATACCTTTTATTTTTTTTAGATTTGGCATGTTTTGTTGAGGTGTAGGTTGAGTCTGATTGATATCTTGTGTTTTTACTGATAAATGATGGTTTTGTGGTTTGTCATCGCTCAAAGCACGAGCAGGACATGAGTGAAGTCGCATGGCATCGCTAAATCACCTTACGACCTGCCTGGTGCACGGTTAATTAATTAATAACTAAATAAAATGACGTAAAAATGGTTTTGGTAATAATAATGATATTGTAATTATTTAATATTATTATTATTATTATGGTTAATATTATATCATGTTATTATCACTTTCATTATTATTGTTATTATAAAATTTTAAATATCATTAATGTTATTATTATTATAGGTGTTATAAAGATGAATTCTATTATGTTATTGTTATTATTAACCTCATAAAAATAATAACTATTACCATTATTATAGCTATTATAGTTTTTTTCATTATTAACTTATATTTATTATTATTATTATTTCTAGGGTTCAGAACCCCTCCACTACGCGCTGAAGGTAGCACCTCCTACCTCCCTCTCTTCTTCCCCATCGGACCCCCCCCCCCCCCCGCCCACCTGGTTCAAACCTCCCATCCCATTCCTCTCCTTTTACTAGAACCCCATAACCCTTACGGAGACCCTCCTTCTCCCTTGGACTCCCCAGCCTGCACCTCCCTCCTACCCATTCGGGTCACGCCACAACCCCCTAGTCGTCTATCACCATCCCACAGGATCCCCTCGGATAGTCCCCTTCACACCCGGCTCCACTCGGTCGGCCGCATTGCGGCCTGTAATTCCGGAGCATCCACGTGCGACACACCAAATCCATCCAACACCATCCCCCATGGTCGTCGGCCTCCCAACTCCAGTTGCGACTACTTCTACCATCAGCTTCCTCTCCCAGTTAGTGTCCTTATGTCCGAGGCCCAACCCGCAACTCCACCAGTGCCTCCTCCATTTTCTGCCCAACGCAACCCACATCCTTCCTCGTCACTGTCCGAACCTTTTTCCTGCGATCGGACCTTCCAGTCGAGCTCACATAGCCCTGCCACATCCTCTCTTTTTGGGTATTCTTCTCTCTGTTTGGTTTGGGGTCTCTCCTCTTCCTATTTTTGGCATTTTAGTTTCCAGCGAGTATGTGGTTGGAGTTGGGAATAAATTCTGATTTTTGTTTGTTCATATTATGATTTAGGGTAATTTTTGGTTCGCGTGTGGTGCGTATTTGGTGTGATTGGAGATTCACACAAGTTTTGGGCATTCCTCTTTCCTAGGTAGGTGGTTCCACATCTAATCATTATTTCATGAATTAATTTGCAAGATTAATTTGTATAGCATATTATTTAATTAATTTATGTAGTTGCAAAGTTGGATTTCATTGAATTTGGATTTTTATTTAAATCATTAAGTAGCATTTTTATGTTACATGTGTGTTTTCTATTGAGAACTTATATCTAGTCAGTTGGAAAAATATTTAAATTGTGTAGTTAGTTTTTCAACTGTGCAAGTGGTGTCAATTGTGCCATTAACATGGTGTTGCATGTACTTTTTCATAAGTGAATGCATTTTGTGTGTTGAGTAGGTTATTGCTGTGAAAACCTATGTTGAGTTGTGTACTAGTTTTTTATAATGCATTCTTTTGTTTTGTGAAAATAAGCAATGTGGCAGTTTGTGTTCTTGTGTATCGTTCATATGTGTTTTGTCCAAAAAGTGGTTTTGAGTGGAATTTTGGTGTTTAGAGTCATGTGTCTTATCCTGAATTTGTTTAATAAGATTTCTAGTGTTTTATTTAATTAGTAAAATAGTATTTTAATTGTGTGGTTTAGTTATTAATTGATGGTAGTAGTGTACTTTGTGTTCTTGATGTGGCGGTCGAGTGTGTTTGGTCATGAAGGTGGGATGAGTTGGTTTTGTGTATTATGTTGGGTTATTTTTCTGTTTAAGAATTGTTTTACAAGTTAATATGTTTAAAAAAAATTATTAATAATGATAATTTAATATGTTTTAGTAAATAATTATTAACTATGATTAAATTTTTTAAATGGGGTTCGGTAAAATCTTTTGGTGTGCATACTATTTCAAATGGATTTTGTGTATGTGTGCACTTATGGCGTTGGGTTTAGTTAAAACCATGTTTATTTTATTCATCTGAGTTTGACATGAAATGTGAAATTGGATGATCTTGATCATAAAAGGGTAAGTCTGGGTACTTGATGGGAAGACAAGATCTAGGGCGCTAGTGATACAGAAGTGGCTCTGGCCTTGTTTCACTTAGCTGGATTGACAATTACTACAATAACTATAGTTTGGATGATGATTGAAGACCACTAAGGTAGGGTTGTGTTTCCCTACTAGTGGATCGTGCACGAGAACATATCTTGTTATGTTTCCTATACTATTATTCACCGAGGCTCGATGTTCTAGGGTCTCATTCCTTTTTCTACTACCCATAGGGCCTCTCACACTTTTGGTGCTCCTAGACTACTATACACTCATCATCGGCATACAATGTAGCTTTTGGGTTTTTGTGAAGGTTTGGGTTTCTCTTAAATGCAAGTGTGTTTTTTTATTTATTTTTTTTCCTTTGAAAGCATTTTCTATATAAAAACTATTTCTTTAAAGTTGTCAAATATTTGGTGTCATTTTATTAAATAAGACTGTAAATGTATTTTTCATTCAATGTTTATACATGGGACCTTTTTGTTGGGTGATGTCTTACTGGGATCTTGGATCACAACCTACATACACCTTTGTGTTAATTTAGACTTTGTTTCTTGTGAATTCCAGGTTGTGACATCATGCATAGTGATGGTGGTTCTTGACATTGTTGGTCTTCGCGTGCCGGTTGGTTTTGGTAGATTGGGGACGCAGCTTCTCGTCTTTCTTAGAGGTTGGTATCAGAGTTTAGTTTTCTATCCTTTTTGTTGTTCACTTGGGTTTTTTAGTTGAATTGTAGATTTAAACTTGTTTATGGTTTAAAGTCAAGCTTGGTTGTCTATTTCTAGTCTCAGCTTATTTATCTTGTTAGTTGTTTTTATGTCTCTTGTTTTAGGAAAATTGTTCCCACGTATTATTTCGATACCCGGGCACTTGTGCCAGTTGATGGGGATCGGGAACGTCATTTGGGACATGCAACAGACTAGGTCGGGCACCGGGTTAGATGGCGACCTGGCCTGGTTCGTGACAGTATGTGATGGATTAATTTATAGGGTATGTACCCATATAGACTATGATGTCACCCAATTTTACCATACAAGTATATGATGTCTATAATGGATTATTTTTATATCATATAAATGTATAAAAAAATTAATGGATCAAGTAATTATTAGGTTATTATACATTGGATATGATAGATTTAGGGAGAGTGAAAGATTACATGGGTTGTGATAGCTTTCAGACTTACTTCATGGTTACAGGATTTTATGATGTTTTGGGTGTGATAAGATATATAGGATAAAAAATGGTATGATGATATAGCTATGATAATGTTCCTAGATGGGGTAGATGACTTATTTATAGGATTTGATAACTTAGATATAAGATATTTGGGGTCAGGGAGACTTGTTCAGTCAGAATGTGGATGAGGGTTACCTTTAACACACACGCACACATGCTTTTGATATTGTGTTACACATTTTTGTGAATTACATAGTGAGTTAAGATTGGTGAGGTTGGGGTGTAGTTAACTCAATTCAGGTAAGTATTTAATTAATTCTATTTATTTATTGACCTTTAGTTATATTATTCCACATTTCCATGAGTTTATTCAGGATCCCACTTTGAATATTTGTATTCTCTCCTCATATGTATATCTATTTTTAGTTCTATATGAGATGATTGGTGGTTGAGCTAGGTGTTACTATCTATTACTATTTTTTTGGATCCCTTTATGTATGTGGTTTCTTCATAGGCATGGTTCATGGTTTATTTCCTTTTTCTTCTTTATGTTTGACTTTTCATATTTTGGGACTGGTTATTTATCTATGTTATGGTTTTAATTTGTCGATATTATTTCTATTCCTAAAAAATATATATTAATGATAATTAATCCCATTTTTGTTTCTTTTATACCTTTATTTGTGATCAGAAACCCATAGACTATTGGAAAAGGTATTTCAGGGTCACTCAGATCTACACTACTGGACATGAGGTGTACCGATGGAGGGCATTCATAAATGAGTGGTATCTGAGATATTGGTTGAGAGATATGATGGGATTTTGATATTGTAACTATTAAGTATATAATCAAAAGGTATTTAAAAAATATCAATTGAACATAACACATGATGTAATAATGTATATTAGTTACAAAATATAATTTTAGGTCTCTTTTTTATCAAAATCATGAAATTTTTATTTAACAAACATGTTATCTAAAGTGATTCTTCTTAAAATATATATATCTATCTAAGGATAATTCATCATGATTTTTTATTTCTATGGTTGAATTTTGTTAACAATAGGAATTATGATAAATAATAACTCATAAATCTTATTTATTCTATATTATTTGTTTTAGGAATCCATAACAAGTGATCTTTTTGAGGAATGTATCTACATTGATGTCCATGTAATGTTTTGCTCAATGATGCCAATTAGGATATTATCAAAGATCTCTTTTATGTTTTGGTGGATAAATATGATTCTTAGAGGAAGATTCATTAAAATTTTATTTTTCAATGTTTATAAAATTGTGAGGTCTCTATTCCAGATCTATAGACTGAGGATTGTATAAATGAGTTAGATATTTCCTTTAGTTTAATTAACACTCAGAGACAGTAGTCAATTTTATTGGCTATTATTATACTATATAGATCTTTGAAAAAGAGGTATTTTTATTACTTAAGGATCATAAGGTGTCATCTGTTTCACATGATAAGCATCATGATCAAATCTAGGATGATTTTCTTTTATCAACCACTATGTTGGCTTGTCCTTAGGAGTATTTTACCCTCCACCAGGGGAGTATCAATTAATGAGAGTTTAGAATTCATTTTAGAATCATTTTTTTATTCATATCCACTTCCACATGAGGAGGATTAGATGAGGAATTTTAGAGGTTATTCACACCTATAGATCTTGTTCAAGGACACCATATTTATGTCACTAAAAATCATAAGTTGTTGTGGATAGAGGAGGTAATTAAGATGATCCTAGATATCACCATATTTTCATAAGAGGGGATTCATTTTTAATCTATATGGATATGATATGTACCCCTAATTGTCAAAATTTCTATTAATATGCGGTTTTAGATAGCATGGAGTCAATGGAATCCTTCTACGTACTATTTTACTAGATTTTTTGGTTCTCAGATCCCTATCAGTACATTGGACATGGGACGGTTATCATGATGAGTTCTAGAACATTATATTCTTGAATGAATAGCCTAATTATTAGGTAGTGTGATGTCATAATAACTCTTTAGTTTCAATTATTGCAGCATTATTCTCTAAGGTCACATCCATAATATGGTGATCTATGTTTTGATCAGTAGTGTGGGAATATAGAGGGAACATGATAGCCTCATGATAGCCCTCATCCTCAGGGCTCTAATGTAGATCATTACTAGGGAGGTGGTAACCATAAAATCTTGAGTGGTTATGGACTTAGATGTGGAAATATTAATTCCATTGAGTTTCAAATAGCAGGTGAGCCACAAGTATTGTGAGTTACTATTTTTTCGTTCTATCTGTGTATATTATTTTTATTCTTGATGATTTATACACTTACACTATACACCTTCCAATTTTTTCACTAGGAAATAAGTCTAAGAGTGTTTTAGAACATTATAATTGATTATTGTAGTTGGATTCCATGTTATCTTATATGATTTTTAAGAAAATGTGATCTAATTCTAAGGATAAGTCATTCTTCATGAGACTTCCAATGTTTTTGGATACATCTATACAATGAAATTTTTTATATAGGCTAGATTTATTGGATACAAGATATTATTGATGATAGATATGATGTATATTTTAGTAGAGAATCATCCAGTGATGTTTCATAGTATTGTAAAAGAGTACCTTTATGTATCTTCGAACATGGTTGTGATACTACCTCCTAATGTTATAACTATTTAAGGATAGATTTATAGTCATTTGCCACTTTTATATTGATATATCTGTATAGGATAGAAACTTTTATATTGTGGGGAATTTATATTTAGATTGATGGTTTTCTATATTAGGTTTCATCCAACCTAATGTGTCACCATGTTTGGCTTCAGTATTGTTTTTGATTAAGGTATATGGATGTTTGTAATTTTTGACCAATTATCATTTCTTTAATCAGGTGATATTAAATAATTATGTCCACTCTTAAAGATTAATGACATATTCGATTGATGGGAGGGAAATAGCTAGTTCCTGATGATATATTTGTGGTTATGGTATTATCATCTTTGATTAATGGAAAATAATATTCCAAACAATACATTTATAAGTCCTTATAGACTCTATTAAATAATGGTTATTCTTTTAAGATTCAAAGACACTGAAATTGTGTTAAAGGAATTGAAGAACCTAGTGTTCCATGTATTTTTTTGATTGATTTTGGGTGGTGTTTATCGATGGCATCCTTGTGTATTCCATGTTATAAGAGGATCTTTTATAGCATCTATGAGTTATTCTAGAAGTAATTCTGTTTCACCCACTATTTATAATTTTTTAGATGAATATTTTTTGGTCTTATGTGGCTCTCTTTTTAAGAAATGTTTGGTATTGATGGGGAATAACTATAGACCTTTTAAATAATAATGTTGTTTTTTCTTGTTTATCACACAATAATTTTGTGTATGTTGGTATGTTTCTTACTATTTCATGATATTAAATGGTGTTCTTACCAATAATGACTTATATTGAGAATCCTTTGATATGTTGGACTAGATATGATCAATACCTTTTATAGAGTGACAAATTCCAGGAAACTTATGAGTATTTTAAATGGAAGTTATTTAATTCCTCAGTTCATTATTTTATGATAGAGGGAGTTGTGATTTAGGTATATTGTGGAACATTTTTTCTTAGATTGGATTAAATTTTGATATATTAAATGTAATTATATATAAATGTTCTTAATAATTGTTGCTTGATGTGCATAATTACGTAGGGCATGATCATGAACTAATTACAGTTGTGTTTCCCCTAATTTTATGGAAATATTATCTATTTTTTGAATGATTTCTGGTCTTCATAGATTAGAAGATCCAAATATTAATGTTCTCATAACGAAATTAGAACTTTCATAAATTTAGGTGGATAGAACTCTTTCAGTATTATGACTTAATGATTTATTATACTACAGTGAAATGAATTTTTGTGGTTGATATAACGAGAAGGAAGCCACATAGTAAATTTTTCATGAGTTTAGAGAGGTATGGAGTGTCGTAGATGATATCTTAGGGATGTAATGTGATATGGGAGTAGTGGGTGAATGTTAGTATATTAATGAGATAAACTTGAAATCCTACTTGATTCAAAATGTGGATGGATCCAAGTTGTGGGATTTATATATTGAGGTTTGGTGAGATTTAGTAGTTTGTATTGATGCTCCACAAGTATGGTCTAAGGATGATTAACATTGGGTATTGTTCAGGGGGAGATTCATCACTCCTCTAGTTATTCATCTATTGGTACTTAATGGGTTCCAAATTTCTCCCTTGGTAGTACATATTGGTGTTTCTAATATGTAGAATTCTTTGAATGATTGGCTTGGATTGAAGGGATGAATAGATAAGGTTATATGTTAGTATCTCATTGTTTAGTCTTCAAGATGTGGAAGTCTGAGCATTGTGTTCAAGGTAGTTTTCTTTAGCAACATGATATTCCCCATTTTATATGGGAGGATATCAATATGGACTTCTTCAGTATTTTATTATACTAAGGGATTATATGATACTATATTGGTGATTGTTGACCAATTAAAATAGGTCAATTCAATTCTTACCAATTTAAGAGTGGAGCAAAATTGATTTTTTTATCATGGTATGATTTGGAGAGGATGGTGATAATCAATGGGGTTCCAAAGATAATAGTCTGTGTGTGTGATCCTTATTTCACCTATTGGGTGTGTAGAGGTCTCCAATATACTTTTTATCTTAGAAATTCCTTATCATGGTTTCCCATATATAGATGGATGGACATGTTGATATGACTACCCAAAATATGAAGGAGATGATGCATTCATCTCATCCGTATTTTGTTGGTTCATAAAAGAATAATATGTCCTTAGTAATGTTTTATTATAACAGTACCTATCCCTCCACCATTAGAATATTCTCATTCAAATCATCATATGGTTGAATGTTCATAACTTCATTGTTCTGGATATTGGTTGAAGGTTGACATACTCATAGACAATAACTAATACAAAGTAATACAATTAATTTTGAGGTGATTTATGAATGGTTGAATATCACTTAGTGTCAAAATAAGTCTTATTCTAAACATAAGAGGAGGAATTTGGAGTTTCACCACCAAATCATTTTTTTTTAATTTTTCAAATATCCACTTTATGGGAATGTGGGAACCGTAAAAGGTTCCATATTCAAAAATCAAAAAATCCCAAAAATCGACATTTAACCTTCAAAACAACCCATCTAGAATTCCACATTCAAATTTTAAAATTCAAAATCCAAAAGAACTCCTCCAATCCTGCGCCTTACCTGAATAAAGGCCACACAACACCATCTTCATCATCACTGCAACTCATCAGCATTGACACCATCATCGTCGGAACCATCACACCACACCAGAAAAAATGAATCATCACAAAGGTTCAAAACATTATCCAAAAACCGATTCTCCCCAATCCGTATTCATCTAGAATCAAACAGATACTTAAAAAGAATCATGCGAGTTGGAAAGTGGGAGAAAACCCTACCTTCTCTGATGCACCACTGTCTGATTGAAGCACATGAGAACAATCCACGAAACACCATCCCAAAATCCATCCAAAACAGAATAGAATACGAAAAAATGAAAAACGGAAAACAAATCACCAGAACATCGAAATAAAACCCAATCAAAAACTATATATGTATCCTTAAAATACAAGATATGTATCCTTACAATGGTAAAGTGTTTCGATGTTTTGAAAATTGAAACATGGTATGATTGTGTATGTTTTTGAAGGTTTGGAGATAGGCCTTTATATTATCCTCCCAATTTTCTTTAGGTAGAGGAAACATAAGGGGAATATTATGATAAATTTCCCTAGTTGAGATATGGGATTTCATGTTGCATGTTCATTTTGGTAGGATTGATTATAGTTCGGTTGGTATGACATGAGATCTAGGATAACCCATTTTTCTTATTATTGGATCATGTTCTTAGTTTGTGATTTGTATAAGATGTTCTCTACCATCATGTATGTCCCTTCCATGATATTAGATTTAGCTATGTTATAGATTAACATGGATTATTGAATGAAAATATATTGTAATGACTTGATTTGATCTAATTTTAGGATGTTACAGTAAATTAAATGGAAACTATGAATTAGTTATGATATATTATTTAAGATTATGGGATGAAACCTACAATTGAAATGAAGATTTTAAAATTTCCTGTGTTTTTTTGATTTAATTTGAATAGTTAAACCATAGTTTATGATCATGTTTGATAAATAGAATGGTAAAATATTAAATTACTTATGTAATTAATGATGATGATTCTAGTTTCATGTCCTCTTAGAATGGTAATATATTTATAGCATTTCTAGTGGTAGCCTATTCATCAATTGGGAAGTTATCTATTGTTAATGTCTACGGTAAGATTTTTTTCCTTTGACTAGATGTGTGTTATACTATAATTATGTTCTTTTATTTCTCATTCTCATCCATTTGAATATGTATGGTTGTTGAAAACCAGAAAAACCATGGTTTTTTGTCGTTTTTTCAACATCTATGATGTTGAGCATTTAGATGGTGGAGTAATCTCCTACCATACTATCTTCTAATTATAGAAAAATATGTAGGCATACTCATGATGTTATATGTTAAGGTATATGGTTTGCTATCACATTGACTGTTATGGTTCCAAATTTTTTCATACATGTATATGTAGATTGTATATGATTACAGTTATATCATATACATGTATCACAATAGTAACATATCTGGTTATTGAAGATGTATTGTGCACAGTATGGGATATATTAGTGTGTAGTTTATGATTACGTGGATTATAATGGTTTTCATATTTACTGTATGGTAATGGTTTTTTATGATGTTTTGGTTGTGATGATTTATTAATGTTATATAATTTTATTGTGATGTTTCTATGATATCTTTTCCCATGTGTGATAGATGACTTATGGAAGGGATCTAAGCACTGTGATATAAGATTTTAGGGATAGGAAGACTTCTTTTTTGGGAAATCAGATGAGATTTGTGTATCACACACTTGATTTGGGTATTATGTGACCCATTTCTATGAATTACTTGTTGACTTAACCTTGGTGAGGTAGATATGTAGTTTACCTAATTATGGTAACATGTTTAGTTATTCCATTTATTCATTGGGAATCAATTTTCTTTTTCCACATTTTGATGATATTTTTTTTGAAAAACCAACCGATTACACTAATAGGCACACCCCATATATATATATATATATATATATATATATATATATATTTCTGTGTGTGTGATTTTTTGGTCCCCATAAGCTAGTTGGAGATTTTGGTATGCATTAATACCATAAAGTTTTTATTTAGGAGCATCTCGTGTTTCAAGTCACTGCCTATCATTGGTTTGTTCTTTGTTTATTTTTTATTATAGATGTTCAAAATTTCATGATTTAAGATTTTAGTTATATCTTTCTTATGTATTTTATTAGTGAGTCTTATCTATTCTCCAATAATTTTCATGTTTAGGTAAATTACATCTATTTGTGTATATTTTATATCCTTGGATTTAGCCCCCAACTCAGGGAATATTTGAGTTGGTCTTTAAGGTTCACTCATGTCCTTCCTACCATCTTATAAGAGGTGCCAATGGAATGGGGGATGTAACATTTTCACTATTCATTTTTTGTATTTTTAATAAGCCATGATCATGGACTATTTCATGAATCCTACGGTGATATGATAAGTGACAAGTGATGATAAAGAACAATTTTACCAAGAGGGATAGATAAATGATATTACATAATATGTAACCTTGATCCATGAGGGGTTAGAAATATAATATGAAATTATATGCATGGTTTACCCTGAGGGGGTGGATAAGATACCATGGACCAATAGAGGTTGGATGGATCTATTCTAAGTGACCATTTTACCTTCGATGAGGAGAGAATTTAATGATGACCCTAGAGAATTATTCCTATTCAATAGGAACCAACATTTACTAAATAAGGTATCTATTTTATGGGTGATTTATTTCACATACCCTTATATTATGATTCTGAAACTAAGAGTAATTATATCATTTTTTTCTTATTTAATTTTTTATGATTACATAATGAATACTTGAGGTTGAAGTGGTTATAAAAGAATGTAATATGGATTATATTCTTACTCACTATATGTACTCATATCATATTGAAATAAAATAAAATAAAATGAAGTTATAGGTAAATTAAATATGCCATTATTACTGGTTTTTTTATTAGAGACATTTCCAACAATTTCTTCCGGGTGGTTAGAGTCTTGTGGATTGGGGTTTCCACTATTTTTATTTTATTTTTATCTTCACTAATTATTATTTGAAATTTATGACTTAAATTAGAGTTTTGTTTTTAATGAAATATCTGGGTATGTTGGGATATTAGTTAAATATTATTCAGTTGATATTGATTTATTAATCTTTTTATTGATGTTGTTATGCTTATCATTTATATATTTGATAATATGGTCCATTATAATGAAAATCACTACTTAAGAGGTACTACAGACCATTGATTCAAGTTACTAGACTCTAGTGATTTTAAATGTAACCATAAACCATGTTCTACATCATTTTCATGGTCATAATGGGGCTTGGCATGACAAAATATTATGATAATATTTATTTTATTGAATTTGGATATTTGGTACATAGTCAACTAGAGGATTGGGGTCAGTACTTACTGTATAATTTATGCTCTAGTACCTAGATAGAACAACCAATGTGTATGTCATTGTTTTCATGTAAGTATAAAATTGTGATTGCGATATTTTCAGATATGATTTTGGGATATGATACTCACTCAGGTTGGGGTGAGTAATGGGGTATTTGTGCCACATAATTTTATAAAGGGTCTTGAAATGTGTTTTAGTTAACATGTTATTTTTACTGAGTTGGGAATTGATTTGGAAAATTGAAATTAATTAAATTATTCATCTAATGAAACAATAATTATTTTTTTAAGGGAGGATTCTAATAATGAACATTATAATTGAAATAAAAATGATGAGTTTAATGATTTAGTGTACTTAATATTATTTATTTATTATTTTGGGAAAACATGATATGATATTAAAAAATTATAATTTTAAGAGTTGAATTTATAAATTGGTAATGGTGGTAAATTATGATTTGATGTAGGAAATTGTGATGAATTTTTATATACCATATTAATGTTATTAATTTCTATGAGTATAAATAAATGTGGTGAGAAAATTATTGAAATTAAACATTATGATAACAAATAAGAAATATTTAGTTCAATAATATAATGGTAAAATTTAAAGGAGTTAATTATTATAAAATGGGTATTTTATTGTTTTCCTTTTTTATGAAATTATTTATATCAAAATTATTTTAAAAAAATCAAGTTAAAGTTTCTATTACTTGGTAATGATAAAGATTTTCATCAATATATATTTTCTATTTAATTTGGATGGATTGAGGAGTTATTTATTTTTTATCTTTTTAAAAATTCCATGTTCATGAGTATATTTAATAACTAGGTAATATTAAATGATAACCTGATTGAATAAAATGATGATCTTATTATGAAAGTGATTTTTGTCGATTGGTTTGATATTTTTATAAAATCATTGAACCATGATAGTTTGTATTTTGTTTGTTATTATATTTAATCCTAGAAATATTATTTATATTAGATAATTGATGTTTTTATGAAAATGAGTATAAAAGTGGTATTAAAAATTAAATGAGGTAGCATGTAAGGCATTATTTGAAATGATCGTGAAGTAAAGAAATAATGAAATATCATGGAATATTTCTGAACATATATTACAATGATATATTGATTAATTATTATTTGACACATAAAAAAATCAATTTCTAGTATATTAAAGGCATAAAGGAGTCTAGTTTTAGGTTTTTTGTCTCTTGGATTATTATTACCCTAATATGATTACATTGATTAAAAGAGTTTATAAAGAATTTGAATAATTTTAATATACTAAGTTATGTTGGAAATGATAATTATTGTAAAAATAATGGGGGAATGAAATTTTAAGAAATGAATTTAGCATTTCTTTACTGTTTTAATTATTATTATAATTTTCATATTAGAGGAAAGGAAATGGATTTTTGATAATATTTTTTAATGTTAGGACTTCCAAGGATTATTGTGAAAGTATTTTTATGGGGATATGATTGTTGAATTTGGAAAAATAAAATTAAAGTATGAAAATTCCTGATTTATAATTATCATCTTTAAACTACGTTTATGGATATATGATCAACATTATGATAAATGTGTCTAAAATATTTATTAATGGTTTTTTTTCATGGAATATTTATGGAATATGTTTGATATTGTGATATTTTAAAGAAGGGGAAATTTTTGGTATAAGGGTTTAGATGTTTTGAAATTTAATTTTTTGTTAAATTTATAAGGGAAAAAACATTTATATTTATTACTTAATAAAGTGGAGAAAATAGTGTTAAATGGGAATATATGTTACATTAGTTTTTTTTAATATGCGGTCTAAAATAGGTTGATCATAATGTGTTGAGAGGTATATAGTGTGTCGGTTCAATTTTTTTTAATTTTATTAATTTTTTGCTCTGTGTGTTTTTTAGTGTTATTATTTTTTATGTTAAATTGATGATATGATAATAAGTTTAGTTAATAAATATATATGTTATTATAGTGAGTTAAATTAAATGTATTATAATGGTAAATATTTTTTAAAAACATGGATTACTTTTTTGATGGTGAAAGACATTGTGATTTTAAATGTAAGGATTCAATAATGATGTAGGGATTTTATATACATGATTAGTTTTAATCTATGGTTTATGAAAAAATGGTATGTTAAAAAATATTATTATTGAGTGAGTTTTGTGGATTATAATATATGATAAAATTACTTTAATGGGGTTTATTTTGTTTTTATAAGGTATAAGTGTGCTTAGTTGGTAAATAATGTGATTATTTCATTTTTTTTATTTATATATTATTCAGTCTTGGGGATTTAATGTTTTGTTATGTGTTAGTTATGTCATCTTGGATTACTATTTTAGAAATTTTATTGGATGAATGAGGCATTTTTTAGAAAAAGAATTGATGTGATATTAATTATTCTATGTTAATAAAGGATTAAATAAACTATGGAAGAAATTAATGGAGATTTATAAATATTTTATGTATTTTTATTTTTGTGTAAGATTTATTGGGATAATTATAAATGATGACAAAAAATTGTATGATGAGTTATGATTTGGTAGGATTAGAAAATCATTATGGAAATTTTATGTGTTGGAGTTTATTGTTTTTGACTTTTTGAAAAATAATATATTTTTATGTAATGAAATATTTCATTACAATTGAAGAATGAGAATCTCTAAATGAGTATTAGTTCTTATTTGAAATTTTTTAATTCAATTTGAACAAATATGTATTTTTATTGGTTTTTTATATGTTTAAATTAAGTGAATGGATTTCAATAATAAGGTAGAATGTTTATCATTATAGCATATATTTTTTTATATTTTCATGGTATCATATTTGTTTGTGTGTATTGATTTTAATATAGATAATTCTCTGGTGGTGAGTAACATAGGTGTTATTTATCATATAAAATTGAGTTAATTATTTTGGAATATTGAAATTTCATTGATTTGGGTTTGGAGAATCAAATTCATGACCAACGATGCTTTTTGATTATGAGAATCCCTATAGAGGGGGGTTTGTAATGAATCATGTCATTGAATTTTATTTTTTTTGTTTAAGAAGCCACATTTATATGAAAAAAATTGAATATATTAATTTTCTTATCCATTTTGAATTTTAGTGTAGAATGATGATTAGGATGTTAACACTAATAATTATTATAATTAATGAAAATAAATTATATTTGTGGTTAATATTTAAATATTTATGCATATATATTAATATATAAATTAAAAATTGAAAAATAAATTAGTTTTGCTTTATTTTTGAAATGTGTGTGTTGGAATCTATGATTTAGACTAGGTAGTTCATAAAGGGAAATTTCAATGCATGAGAGGATAGATCGTGTGATGTGCAGAATTAGGGAAAATTGGTGGGGATTTGGGGGTATTTGTAACACAAATTTATTTTTTAAATTATTTTTTCTTCAAATTAATGTATATTTTTGATACTTTTAATTTCATATGACATAGGAAATAGTTTTATATATGTGTTTGTGAGTGTTTGTGTGTGTGTGTGTGTGTGTATTTAAACAATATTTCAATCAATCCTTTAACACAGAACCGATATGGCTTGACCTACATGCAATACCGACATGACTTGTGCTACACACAATACTGACTTGTCTTGAACTACATGCAATACCAACTTGATTTATGCTACATGAAACATCGACATGGCGTACGTTACATGCAACATCGAGTTTCTTTGAAACAAAATTTTATTATTATTTTTAAATAATATAAGTATAACTTATCCATTAAACATGGTGATATGAATATTAATGACTACCTTTCAAATACTTTTTATAATTGTATTTTTGAAATAAAACATATTTATAAAGAAATATATATTCTTTGGTAAAGTCATTTTTATGTTTAAAAATACGAATTTCTCGAATGACCTGATTTTAATAATAAAATTAATTTTAGACACATTCCTAAATTTTATTTAATAAAATAAAATTAATTTTTAAATTTATAATTTTTAAATTACCTTATGGTTAATTTTTTGTAATTTTCTGAGAATCTTCATTTTTTTATGAATATTAAAAAATACCCCTTTATTGTTAAATACTGCCCTATCATTTAAAAAATTATTAATGTTATATTACATAATAATCTTTTTAAGTTAACATTAGATAATTTCTTCATATATTAATACAATATAGGTTACTAGAATCAACTTCTCTTTGAAATTGATTATAAAAACTTCATAAACATTTGAACTTATTTCTACTTTAAAAACCCGTAATTTTGTCTAGTCTGTGGGATTAACAATAATCTCAACTTTTATACTTCAATGAATTGAATTTAAAAGAAATTAAATACACCATTTTAATAATTATAATATTTATAGTCTAATAATATCTTGTTGATTTGTTACCAAAATTATTTTTAAAAGTGATTAAAATTAATCACAATAATTAAGGTCAAATTAAGCTTAATGAGGGACTAAACCATAATTTTAGGAGACCAAGTGAACTATAAAATTTTCCAAAACCCATTTATTGGAAATATTTTTACCAGAAAACATCCATTACTTATTTACATTGGTTTTGTATTTCTTTTTTCGGTATGAACATGTTCACACCAAACTTTTTTTCAAAAATTCTATGTGAGTCATTTTCCTTCACTATAAAAGGCCACCAAATATCCCATATACTCACACCTCCAAAACCACTTAGGTTTGGAAAATATATTACTAATACAATTCCCAAAATCCCTACCTTAATCTTATAAACATTAACATTGGAAGTAGTCAATCCAATTATTCCTTTTGGAAGCAACCAAAAGGATTACCTGATTAAGAGGTAACGTCTTCTCTCATGTCATTTCTTCTAATTTCTTTCTCCACACCTCCACAAGTTTTTTCCATAATTGTATAAATAAAACAGTATCCTAGATATACTAGTACGTTTTCATGATAATATTTCAACCTAAACATACACACACTTCCATCTAATTGATAACAAATATACTGTTTATGTATACGACGAACTACGGCCTTCCCAAACAATGATTGCCCAATTTTCCTTGACACCTCTTATAATGGAGATTAGGATAGAAACTATGTTTATATATGTTATATATTATATTTATTATTTCTTTAATTTTTTTATTCCATTTAAAACACATATCTTTTTACATTCCATTAGGTGTTAATATAATAATTTCGTTTGAGGATGTGTGGACTATCGCCCCTTCAAAGCGATGTGATTCGTTCACACACTACGTAGAATGTATTAAGGATGAATTTAGTGAATATATATGATATATATTATATAATAAATCTATTGTAATAGTTATATATATATATATTACATTCTTTCTGTCAACACGACAATTAAATGGAACTACCATTCATGTGTACGTACGGCCTACCGTCTCTATGAACGGTGTATTCTATTTCATAATTATAAATTATAGATTATTATAACATAAATATTATGTATTTAAATGATACATATATAATTATTTTCATTATTTAATCATGATAAAATTATAATTACCAACAATATAAAAAATTAAGACACATATGAAAAACAAAGTGGATATTACCCTGAGTGAAACTTTAACATGTGATGGTTAACAAATTGGTAATATAAGATCATAATAAAACCATATATTATATTAGATAAAATAAATATGTTATGTAAATGTTTTTTATGAAATTTATATTTATTATATAGGTGGTTTAAATGATTATGATGAGAGTCAAGACAAAAGGTAAAGGTATTTCTACTCTCTTTTTATTTTCTTAAGATAAATGATATGTTTTCCACTCTTTCCTTTTGTGTGGTTTATGTAATTTCCATAATTGTATTTTATGTATATTATAATTAAATTTATATTTATTTAAGAATATATTTTATTATATTTCATTCTTTTTTATATGTTTTAAAAGTTACCAAATAGGTAAAATAGTTTGGTCTGAATTTTCCTTCTTTGAGACTCATGTTTTGTTATGCACCTTAATTATTTTTGAGGTGTATATAATTACTTTTATATGTTATATCATTATCATTTTTATTTTAATGAAATTATAATCTTCATTTAATTTCCTTTTCTCACAATGATGGTATCATCCCAAGTTACCATGTTATAAAATATTATTAAGACAATATGATCAATTTTTGATATTTATTATATAAATTTTTTCTTTGATGAAATCATATAATACATCTATAAATAATTTTCATGAAATTTATTATCATATGGTTATACATTATATAAATTCATGTATAGTTTCCATATTTATACTATTGGAAAAATAAGAGAGCTAAGACGGGTTATTTAAGAAAGCCCGACTTTACCCTCTATTCAGTCGGAAATCTAGGTTTCATTAAAACCATATTTTCTAAAAATTGGTTCCAAGAATATTACAATAATATCCTATGATAATTAAAAGTCATTCTGACCCTTTTTTCATTTTCCAATGTTTTCAAATGATTATTCCTGTCAATTTCCAAACTATGAATTTTTCTAACCTTTTTATTATGCAAAAGAAATGTTCTTTTTACCTCATATGTCCTGTACGAATTTATCCATTGTCAATACATTTAATATTTAGTTTCATGTTTAATGTTTTATTTTCAATAATTTTTTTAAAAAATATATTTTTAAAGAATTCATTTCAAAAAAATTTCAGTCTTCTTTTATAGATTTTCAAGGAAAATGATATTCTTAATCATTTCCAGCATCATTTATATATTTCAAAGTATTTTCAAAGAAATGGTTTTCAAAGAAAATTAATATTATTTTATATTTTTTGATGTAAAAAGGTTTAAAAAACACTTTCCATCATTCTTTATAAGTTTTGAATGTGTTTTCAAATAAAAAAATTTAAATGGTTTTGAAGCTTATTTTATAAGAATTCAGGGAAAAAGGTTTTCAAAAAGATTTTATGTCTTATTTATATGTTTTCAAGGTTTCTTCTAAGATAATTATTTTTAAATGGTTTTATTCATTAAAATACTTTTTCAAATTAGAAAGGGTATTTTCCTTAAGAATATTTTTTGAAAGACACTTCAAAATTATTTTCCATAAAAGATTTGATCTGTTGATCTTACTCATGCCCTTATAGGAAATTATCTAAATGTTATATTCATATTATTTATATGGATGGGTTGTTTTTAATGTCATGGTCTTTATTAGAACTATTTATATTTGAAGGGTTATATGATTATGAAAGATATTTCCCTTTCACTGGTTAAATGTTTATGAAATCCACATCACAATCACTAGTTATTTGTTTATAAAATATGTATATATTTCATTGGTTATATGTTTATGAAATACATTTCTATTTCATGGGTATACTTTAGAAAAATAGTTATGAAACCTGTATCTATTTCCATATGATATTATATGCTTACATGTTTATGATACCCATTTCATTTCATGGGCTATGATATGATTTTTATGATTTTGTGGCACATGTATGTTTGATTTTACTATGAGATGGGTGGGACCTATATCACCCTCCAATTAATTGGGTAAATATTTATATCTCATGAGATAGATGTGGCTATAATGAAAAATTAACTCGGTTCAGTACTAAAGGGTGGGGATGGAAAATTAACTTGGTTAGATAATACAGGGATAGAATGAGGGTGAACTTGGTTTAGTAAGACAGGGATAGAATGAGGGGTGAACTCGGTTTAGTAATAAAGGGATGTCATGGGGTGTGAATACAGTTCAGTAAAAGAAATTTTCCACTATGATGGTCTTAGTAGTAATGCCTTGACTACAATGGAATTCATTAAATATGCTTTATTGTCTACCACAATTCCATTTTTTACTCTGACATTATTCATTCATGGATTATGTACTTTATTTCCTTAATATTAATTACATATGAACTACCAATATTTATTCCATGATTCTCGTACATGATCATTGATATGTCGGGTAAGATCATCTATTTTCATGATCATGGTATGATACCCTTAGGCTCGTGATTATGCTTATATATTTCCTTTGTTTTCCCTTATAGATCATTTGATCTCACCCCTTTCTGATGTTTCCTTTCCTTAAGCTATAATGAATGGTTTTTGGTAGAATTAATAAATTTGGAGATATTTATAGCTGATGTGGAAGATAATTCACCAGGATAGAAGATTTTTTTCCATCTTTCCAAAGAAAATTAACTATTATGGTCCTTGGGCATGTAATTTTGTAATGTAATGAATATTTATATTAAATGTTGTAATATCCATGCATATAAATCCTGGGTTTCTATAGTATTAGCCTTCAAAGGGTAATCGTATTAAAGAAATTAAATGTAAGGAAAATACAAAATTTTAAATAATTTAATTTTTTAAAAATGTTGTAGATGATGGGTTTGAAAAAAAATACATGGGTGGGAATTTCTATCTCACTCTTATATTTTATTATCTTCTCTCACTATAAAATTATCCAAAATTTAACTTATCCATTTCTCCTTTGATATTATTTCAAAAAAAGCCTTATTGGTGGAATTAGATTTATCCTTTTGTGTAGAAATTAGACAATAAATTTATTTTTTAAATTAATCAATCTTTTTTATATATATTTAATTAAATATGAATGTTGTGTTTTTACTCATATTGACGGTTATTAATTTTATAGTATATTTTTTAGAATCATTTCATTGTGTATAATCATCACCTAATATATGGTAGGTTAACTAATTGGTTTTCAAAGTGTTCAAATTGTGATTTTACATTAGTGAAATATTTAAATGATTCAATGTTGTATATGGTTTAGTTTACCTAGAAATGTAGTTTTAATTTTGTAGTATAATTTTCCATTAACTTATGTGAAGTGATAATATTTTATTAATGTTTTTTGTTACTAAAAATATAAATATACATGATTAATGAGATATTTTAATGTTTTAATAATTTGATTTAATTATGAAATTGGTGAATCATTAATGGTGGAGTTAATGAATAATTAATATGTATTGTATTTTATATTTTATCATTAATTTTCTATGTTAAATTGTTGTTCATTGATCTATTAATTCATAGTTTGTTTATAAGTATTTAAAATAAATTGATAGAGACTACTATTTTTTTTAATGATTATATTTATTTAGCTATCTACTTAAATTAATGAGTTTGAGTGAAAAAAACATATATAAAGAGGGTTACACATTTTAGATATAACATAATAAATTATGGTCTTTTGTATAAAACCCCTATAATTAAAATTGAATGATTGATTCTATAATTTTTGTATTTATGAATTAAATTAAATTTTATATTTAGTAAATGGGTATTAAATGATGCATTGAATGGAAGGGTGCTAAATAGACTCTAAACATGGGTTTCTAGTGTGATTATGATGCTGAAAATGATATGTTAAATCATGGAAATGTGATTGAAGACACTCATGACCACTTGTGTTTTTATAAGAAAAATTTATTATGTTGAATAATTAAGATATTCAAATGAGTTATATTGAGGTGAATAAAATGTTTATTTGAGTAAATTTATTTAGTAAAGGGTAATAACACACTAAATTAACTAGAAAATTTATTTCTGTGTTGTAACAATTATTTTCATGTAAAAACAAGGTGTTTAGTAGAATCTTTAATAGTTGGGATATAAATCTAATGTAGTGGAAATTTTGTCACAATTTGGAATTAGTTGCATTATAATTTATTAAATGGTGATTTTTTTGGTCTAAAATGGGTATTTGATGTGATAAAATTTTGTTATATGTTTTCTGGAAAACCATGGATGTATTTTTTGTGGTAATTATTCTTTCATGTGAATTTGAAATGTTTTTGTCTTATACAGGTGGTATAGATTGAGGTTGAAAATTGATATGTTTGGATGTATTGAGTTATGGTAGAGATGTTTATCACTAAAAAGTTTTATTTTTTTATTCATCTGAGATTATTTACACTTACATAATGACTATGTTGGGTTGAGATATGATAATATAGAATTAAATAAAGTTATGACTTGGGGTAGATACATGATTTTCCATGACATGGTACAACTAGAACTAAGGGGATTTATATATGATATTCCATGATATTGAATGGTATAAACTGAAGGTTTGGATGCATACAATGCTATGATTCATGAGAATTCAGATGGATTTTTTCACTATAAACTATTTTACATAATGGGTGGTAGGATTAAATGATAAACTAAGAGAATTATTCATGATCCAAAGGTAACAGCATCATCTGAACTCAAGTTTACATTGTTGGTTGAATTTGTTGGACCAACTCTTATATAGTGTTTCTAAAATTAATACTAATTTTATCATTTTGTCTTAACATTATTTATGTATGTTTACATACTATCTCTTGGAGGATTCATGGATTATGATGGTTTCTAAACAAAATTATATTCTATTATTTTATACATACACATCCCTTTTGCATACAGATTACATGGATTATGTTATGTACTTTAAATTGACTACTATAGGTAAAATTTGTTGTCTATATAATAATTGTATATTAATTCATGAGTGTTTGGATTCATATAGAGTAGGATATCCTCTAATTCTTTTATTTTCATTATCAATTGTAATATTCAAAAATTTTAATTAATGAGATATTTTTGAGTACTTTTTAGCTTTATGAAATATTTATGTATTTGGAATATTATTTTGTGATAATTTAGTATATATTGATGTATTTTTTATATTTAACAATGTATTTCATGAATTACATATTTATATTTTATGTGATTGACCACTATATTAAAAATTTCACCATAAGAGATACCTTATACCATCAGTATGAGTTTCTATCCTTTGGGGATCAATGATGGTACTTGGGGCCATGTGATATTTTTCCCTAGTGGAAAAGTTTTAACATAGTAGGACATTAAAATGAGATTTTTATGAAAATATTATATTTATTACGTTATAATTTTTTGTAACACCTAGAGATTTTATGAAAAATATTATTTTAATTTCATTAATGAATTATGTTACACCAATATTACCTTGTGCTATACGCAACACCGTATTAGCTTGCAATATATGCAACACTATTCTTGGATCGTGTTAAACACAATTTTGATAATAGTTATTCTACGCAACATTGAGTATATATATATATATATATATTCAATGTATAAATGAAATATGGTTGGATTCTGTTATATGAAACAACGAAGGATTCTTGCACAACACGCAACCCTGACTTGGCTTGCATTACACACAATCGCGACATTCTTTGATAGCATGTGTTGTACGCAATACTGGGTTTTACTAAATAATGATATATTATTATAATATTATTATGAACTAGCCGTTATGAGTACTATTAACTAAATTTTGAATTTTATAACATTATTATTCATCTTAAACATTTTCTAGAACATGGTATAAGAACAAAATAAATATTTCGGGTAAAATAAGTATTTTTCAAAAATGCAGTTTTGCTGCCTTTTGATGGCGTACCCACTTTAAATCTAGTTTTTGACATTTTTATAAGTTCAATTTGACAAAATAAAATTTATCTTTGGAATCAAGAAATAAAAATTTACTTTGGATAAAATTTTCATATTATTCTGGTAACTTTCATATTTTGATGAATAGTAAAAACACGCTATATTTTAATTAAAAACAACTTTTTCCATTGCAATAATTTGTGTGGTTAAATTATAATACTGAATGGATTTAAAGTATAAATTGAATATATTTTTACCTTTTAATATAATGTATGTCTTTAGCATTGATTTTGCATTAAATTCGTAGGTTAAATCAATTCAATCTTTTGCAATGTTTTAAAGAAAAACCCATTTTCTTTTGACAACATTATTAATTTTAATTTAATTTCTGCAACTTTTGAGTATTGAATTTGGAAAAATGGATTCCATATTTGGAATCAGTGGGTCCAAATTATGTTAACAATCTACTTTTTATTTTTGGGAATTATGAATAGTAACTACGGTAAATATTATTTACAATAGTTAAAGGTAAATCGTGTAATTAAGGGTAAATATAATATTATAAAATTACCCTAACACATTCCAAAATACTATTGGATGGATAAAAGTATACCCATATAACCTAAGGCTCGGATTAGATTCATTTTATGGACTTTTGACCATGAAAATAATTTAATTATTATTAAAACCAAAGAAAGTGACAACATGTCACTCTCTTAAATCTTATAAGTATAATAATTTTAATTTAGTGATAAACATCATAAAACTTAGAACATTAATAGTATCAAAAAAGTTAATAAACATATCTACATCATGATAATTCATTTAGTTGTTTTAGGGATTAAATAATTGTCATTAATGGTGATACATTAATAATACAGAAATTATTTATTAAGTGGAAAATAAGTAATATAGTTTTTATAGAAATAATAATACCCATTAAAAGGCCCAAAAACCTGACCAAAACTTATTGTTAGTGTATATCTACACCCTAATCATCCAATTACATAATAAATAACCATTTGGAACCTTATAAAAGTGATTATGACACTTATATTATTTTATTTTAAATGATGCCAAAGTTGTCACCTTCATAATTAAATAAATATAAAAATTTAGATATTGTGATTTTAAGATGATAAATTCTAGTGAAAGTATTATTGTGAATGTTAATAGATTTATCTTCATCATAGGACTTTATTTTTAATTTTTATGCAACACATAAGTATATTAAATAATTATACAAAAATGTTGTAGTAATTATTTTATTAAGAGATAAACCAAATAAGTGGTTTTAAAAATAATAAAATAAATATTATATTAACTATTTAATGTGATCCATTAATTTTATAGATACATATGAACTTTTATGAATCTGTTAAAGCTTTTAGTTCGAACATATATTCTGTATATAGTTTATTTAAATTCAATTAAATGAATAGCGTCAAAATTGACACTATTGTTATTTTATAAAAATAACATATTATAAAATTGATTAAAAATCACAAAAATATTTAAAATTTATAAATTTAAATTTATATGGTCTATAATGTTATAAAGTATAAAATTATGGAAAATTCACAACAAATAAGTAATTATTTGTTATAATTTAAAATTTAGAATTTTATTACCACAAATAAACTTAAATAGATAAATTATGGATAAATCAAAATGATAAGGTTTAAAATAAGATTAAAACATGTCTAAATTATATTGCATGTTGATATTACAACCCTAGATCATATAATATTCGAATATGAGTCATTTTTGGAGGTTTTTAAGTGGGGTTAGATTTATTATAAATTAATATTTTTAGGAATTCCAAAGGTGCCCCTCTCCTCCCTTATAAAAGGGAACCTCCTCCCTCTCTTCCACACAACACTTTGAGACTTAAATATCGGCCAACCCCTGCCCAATTATCTTCTCCACTTCCCTAGAAACATCCTAGAGGTACTTGTCCTCTTCAGAGACCAATTTTAGTGCTCTAATAGGAGGTCTCAAAGAGGCGCTTCAAAGAAGAGTAATTTCCGTTACCGATTCTTTCACCTTTATTTCTTCTTCCACTTATTCTTATTAAGTTGTTTCATTATGAAGTCATAACATAAGTATCACTCATATAATGATATGTTACTATAATTATGAAATAACCCTATTTCACCATCTTTCCATCCTACAGAAAATGAAATCACCGCGCGTGCGTACGTACGGAATACCGTCTCCATGTCGTGGTGTAATCTATTTTCCACCACCACATTACATGGATGGGTATAATGGTGTAAATAATAACTATATATGATTATTTTAAAGTGATATTGATTCTGTAATAGTATATATACACTCCAATAAAATTCCACGATCATGGGAACGATATCATCGCTCGTGCGTACGTACGGAATACCGTCTCCACGACGCGATGAGATTCATTCTCAATGATTAACCATTCATAAATGATTATAAAGTATATATAATAAGTAATAATGAAATATATGACATAATAATGATACTGGATTTATGTATATATATATATTTATTTATGTCCACCAATTAATTCCATTCAATTCAATGAGGAAACGAAGACAACGTTCATGCGTACGTACGGCCTACCGTCTCCATGAACGGTGTATTTCATTCCATTTATTGATCTATTATATATATGGATATTCTGAATATATATTATATATAAATCATGTTTTACATTCTGGATGTAAGTAATCATGATCTAAGTAATCATATGAATAATTACAAGTCAAAACACAGACAACAAATGAAACGATTTTAACCAAAACGCTCTTTACATGGAATTTACAAAAGAACGGGTAATATAAAGTCATAAGTGAACCATATATGATATCATAACAATTAATATGATTCTGTAATAAGAAAATAACATTATTTGAATCATTATACAGGAGGTTCAGATACTTACGAAGAATATCGGACATAAGGTAAGGGATAATTTTGCAAATCTCATTTTTATCCGAGATTTCGTATTCCTAAGTATTTACTGGGGTTATTGCAATCATCCATGACCATGTTTTATAAAAGTGTTTTCATGTATGTTTAATGTCTTTTTACCCATTTTGACTTCTACCCCATGGTATGGAAGGAATCTTTCTTTTATTTACCCTACAAGGTACTTTTTGACTTTCCAAAAAAGTACGAGAAGAATGTTTTTTTAACTTATATGACATGAAAGGATTTTTACGGTTTTATAAAGTCTTATTTTCATGAAGCTTATTCCAAATGATTTCTTGATTATTTTCAACCAAATACCATTCTTTTAAAATTCAATGTCATTTTGTGAAAAGAAAATGATTTTGAAGAAGAAAGGATATTTTCCTCAAGAATTTATTTCAAGTGTTTTATCGAAACCATTTTCCATCTAAGATGACATTATTTTCATATGTGTATGTTTCAAGTCTAATGTATCTATGATTTACATGGTTTCCCTTTTCTTATTATGAAATGATATCCATTTATTTTATATGGATTATGTGATGATGGGATGGTGTTTATGAAAACCATTTTATTTATTGGGTTATTATGAATGATGTATGTTTATTTTGTGGCACAAGTAATAATGATTTCATTATGAGATGGGTGGGACATAAATATCCCTCCAATGCATTCGGTAAAGATTTATATCTCAGGAGATAGACATGGATGGAACGGCAAGTTAAACCGGTTCAGTAATACAGGACTGGAACAAGGAGTGAACTCGATTCAGAAAGGGACATTGTCCACTAAGATGGTCATGGCAGCAATGCCTTGGATACTATGGAAATCATATCATGTGCTTAATTGTTTCCAGAATTACATGTTTTATTCCCATGCTATTTTATCATTCTTAATGTTTCTTTATGATCTATGCCTTACGTACTTCCATGTTTTATGTCATTTCTCAAGATTTTGATGTTTAAACATTATGTTCATGTTTTTAAGTTCAAATGTATATGGTATGTTTTATTTTATCCATGCTTACCCTTACTGAGCATTTGAGCTCACCTTTTTTATGTTTTATTTTCCCCAGGATATAAAGAAATGTTTTAGGTAAGAAAAAAAGGGGAAGATATTTATGGTAGATGTTGAAGATCTTTCACCGTGATTAGAAGATTACGTTCCATGTTTCCAAAGACACTAAATTATTTCGGTCCTTGTGTGTCTCTTTTTGTTATGTATTAAGTATTCTGCTAATGTAATGTAATGACCATGTACGTCAAGATTTGGGTCTCTATAGTTGGTTTCAGAGGAAAGGTTTAGTCAACCTTTGGAAACTAGGATGTGAAAACATTAGTGAGATCCCTAGAGATATTTCTAAGGTATGTATAGGGATGTCCCTAAGGATAAGTATACATATAGGATATAGTCCTAGAACTACGGTAACAATATTAGAATTTAACCTAAGATGTTAGATATTGAGTGTACTCCCCCATTACTATGTTGTTTTCCCTAGCATGATTTTTGCCTCTCACACTATTTTTTTTTGGTTTTAGAAAATGGCTAGAAACAGGAAGATTCACAATAATGGAGGATATGATAGACAATGGAAGGATTTTATTCATGAGAAACCAAATGAAACGAGATCTGGAAGTCCAGACATCGTTATTATGCCTAATCATCAATCTCATAATATGATCAATAATCTCAACTTTGGTAAGTTTCCCGACTCAGATAATAAGAGAAAGATGGAGTTTCATGATGATCATACAGGAAAGAAAGTTCAATTTCCCTCATGTAAATCATGTGGGAAGAGGCATCAGGGAGATTGTTTCAAAGGAACTGGAAGATGCTTTGGGTGTGGAAAAGAAGGACACAAAGCCAGTAAGTGCAAAGGAAAAGGTTCAGTTAACACCATGGATAAGGATAATGGTATTGCTACGACATGAACAATGATTTGATGTTTTAAATGTGGAATGTACGGGCATTATGCAAACCAATTCCCTAATGGAAAATATCATGAAGAGAATCAGCATGGTCATATGGGTAGTATTTATGTGGATGATGATGAGGAGACTACAAATGATATATGAGCTAAAAGAAGTGTTGTGGCTCAGTCAGTTGTTTTAGAAGGTAGTGGAATGATTGTATGTTTATCAAGAGTTATGTTGTATAGTTAATGGTACTATGGAATAAATTATCATCTAAGGATTGTTAAACTATTGTTTTTCCTAAGAATATTTGAAAGTATATGTTGAATGGTACCAGTAACCATGGAAGGATATTCAGATATTTTTGTAAAGTAGATGATATGCGCATAATAAAGGAATAAGAAGATAATGAGATGTTTGATTGTATTCATGAGCTCATGATTGATATAAGGACTAAGTGATATCATTGTTTGAGTATATATAATTTTGAGTATTTTGGTATGTGTAAAGTGTTAACTTTTAACTGCATTCATGTTTTCACTAAGGTTCAATGGGTATTCATTTTTCAATAGAATACATGATTAAGGCCCTAGAATGTTTGGAAGGTGACCAAAAAGACATATCTTATGATATATAGGGATCAACGGTGGTCTTAAATCTCTGGTAATCATTTTCACTATATTAGGAGATTGGACTGCAGTATTATTGATAAGCCTAAAGATTGGAATGGATTTTGTTGGACATAAATTAGTATTGTTTAAGGATAGAAGTTTTTTCGATATTATTGATGGGATGTTATTGTAATGTTGTTTTAGAAAAAGGACAACCTGCAGGACGGGTGACATCCCATCGCGTCGGACAAGGCTGTGGGAATCGAACCCACAAACGAAGTGCGACTAGCCTTTATCGCCTACCACTGGCCTACAGTAAGTCCCTAGTTATTAGAAACTAGTTTTATTCTATTAAGAGGTATGATATTTGAAGTATAAGTTCATTTTTGGAAAGATATATGATTAATCTAACCATAAGATGGACTTATAACTTTTTCTAACCATTTATTTGAAAGAGATGGAATGACCCATCATTCTATCACATGATCTGCTAACACATCACGAATAAAAAATTCAACTTCATTTCTTTGAGGGATGAAGTGGAAATTGTTCAATTCACGAACAACAGTGAGATAGTACCAAAACATGCAAGTATTTCTTTTAATTCATCAACTTTAGGTAAATGATCTTGAAAACCAAAAATGTTTTCCTAGTTTCCTTATATCCGATGAATCTTATGGTACCTTAGATCATCACAAATCTATAGCTTTGTGATTGTTGGATTTTTCATAGCCATGTTCACTACCACTCTCCATTAGAACTTGATGGTTATATTTTTCTTCCATATCCATATTTTCACCTATGTTCTCCTACGTGGAAACTCAGTGATGAGTTAATTTGGGTAACGGTTACATTTCATACTTTAGTTTTTAAAGCCATGTTTTGGTATACTTTTTTACGATGTGGGTTTCTATTAAACAAACTTTCGAGTAGTAAACCATGTATAACCCCGACGAATTTTGAGGGCGAAATTCATTTTATGGGGGGTAGAATGTAACACCCCAAGATTTTATGAAAAATATTCTTTTAATTTCATTAATATCTTGTGCTACACAAAGATTACATTGCGCTATACGCATCACCGTATTAGCTTGGAGTATATGCAACACTATTCTTGGATCATGTTACACACAATTTTGACAATAGTTATTCTACGCAACATTTAGTATATATATATATATATTTAATATTTAAATGAAATATGGTTGGATTCTGTTATATAAAACAATGAAGGATTCTTGCACAACACCCAACCCTGACGTGGCTTTCCTTACATGCAATCGTGACCTTCCTCGATAGCGTGTGTTGTACGCAATACTGGGTTTTACTAAACAATGATATATTACTATAATATTATTATGAAATAGCCACTATGAATAGTGTTAACTAAATTTTGAATTTTATAACATTATTATTCATCTTACCCATTTTCTATAACATGGTATAAGAACAAAATAAATTTTTCGGGTAAAATAAGTATTTTTCAAAAATACAGTTTTGCCGCCTTTTGATGGCGCACCCACTTTAAATATAGTTTTTGACATGTTTATAAGTTCAATTGGACAAAATAAAATTCTTCTTTGGAATCAAAAAATAAAAATTTACTTTGGATAAATTTTTCATATTATTCTGGTAACTTTCATATTTTGATGAATAGTAAAAATACGCTATATTTTAATTAAAAACAACTTTTTTCATCACAATAATTTATATGGTTAAATTATAATAGTTAATTGATTTAAAGTATAAATAGAATATATTTTTACAATTTAATATAATTTATGTCATTAGAATTTATTTTACATTAAATTCGCAGGTTAAATCAATTCAATCTTTTGCAATGTTTTAAAGAAAAACTCATTTTCTTTCGACAACGGGATTAATTTTAATTTAATTTCTGCAACTTTTTTGTATTGAATTTGGAAAAATGGATTCCATATTTGGAGTCAGTGGGTCCAAATTATGTTAATAATCTACTTTTAATTTTTTCGAATTATGAATTGTAACTACGGTAAATTTTATTTACCATAGTTAAAGGTAAATCTGCGAATTAAGGGTAAATATAATGTTATAAAATGACCATAACACATGAAAAAATACTATTGGATGGATAAAGGTCTACCCATATAACCTAAGGGTCGGATTAGATTCATTTTATGGACTTTTGACCATGAAAAATTTTTAATTATTATTAAAACCAAAGAAAGTGACAACATGTCACTCTCTTAAATCTTATAAGTATAGTAATTTTAATTTAGTGATAAACATCATAAAACTTAGAACATTAATAGTCTCCAGAAATATAATACAATTATGTACATCATGATAATTAATTTAGAATTTTTAAGGATTAAATAATTGTCATTAATGGTGATACATTAATGATACAGAAATTATTTATTAAGTGGAAAATAAGTAATATAGTTTTTATTGAAATAATAATACCAATTAAAAGGACCAAAAACCTGACCAAAACATATTTATAGTGTATATCTACACCTTAATCATCCAATTACCTAATATATAACCGTTTAGAGATTATAAAAGTGATTATGACACTTATATTATTTTATTTTAAATGTTTCCAAAGTTGTCACCTTCATAATTTAATAAATATAAAAATTTAAATATTGTGATTTTAAGATGATAAATATAATTAAAAGTATT
This sequence comes from Viscum album, assembly GCA_963277665.1. Taxonomy (NCBI): domain Eukaryota; kingdom Viridiplantae; phylum Streptophyta; class Magnoliopsida; order Santalales; family Viscaceae; genus Viscum; species Viscum album. Next base: position 736,641,210 of record OY728146.1, on the reverse strand, counting down.
ATTGTGAAATTTAATAGATTTATCTTCATCATAGGATTTTATTTTTAATTTTTATACAACAAATCAGTATATTAATTAATTATACAAAAATGTTGTAGTAATTATTTTATTAAGAGATAAACCAAATAAATGGTTTTAAAAATAATAAAATAAATCTTATATGATCTATTTAATGTGATCCACTAATTTTATAGATACATATGACCTTTTATGAATCTATTAAAGCTTTTAGTTTGAACATATCTTCTGTATATAGTTTATTCAAATTCAAATAAATGAATAGTGTCAAAATTGACACTATAGTTATTTTATAAAAATAACATATTATAAAATTGTTTAAAAATCACAAAAATATTTAAAAATTATAAATTTAAATTTATCTGGACTATAATATTATAAATTATACAATTATGGAAATTTCACAACAAATAAGTAATGATTTTTTAAAATTTAAAATTTAGAATTTTATTACCACAAATAAAATTAAATAGATTAAATAAGGATAAATCAAAATGATGAGGTTTAAAATAAGATCCAAACTTGTATAAATGTGATTTGTTGATGTGATTACAACCCTATCTCATCTAAACTTCGAATATGAGTCATTTTTTGAGGTTTTTAATTGGGGTTAGATTTATTATAAATTAATAGTTTTGAAAATTCCAAAGGTGCCCCTCTCCTCCCTTATAAAAGGGCACCTCCTCCCTCTCTTCCACACACAACTTTGAGCCTTCATGCTCGGCAAAACCCTACCCAATTCCCTTATCCACTTCCCTAGAAACATCCTAGAGGTCCTGGTCTTCTTCAGTGACCAATTTTAGTGCCCTAAGAGGAGGTCCCAAAGAGGTGCTTCAAAGAAGATGTAATTTCCGTTACCGATTCTTTCACCTTTATTTCTTCTTCCACTTCTTCTTCTTAGGTTGTTTCATTATGAAGTAATAACATCAGTATCACTCATATACTGATATGTTATTATAATTCTGAAACATCCCTATTTCACCATCTATCCATCCTATGGAAAATGAAATCACCGCGCGTGCGTACGTACGGAATACCGTCTCCACGTTGTGGTGTAATCTATTTTCCACCACCACCTTACTTGGATGGGTATAATGCTGTAAATAATAACTATATATGATTATTTTAAGGTGATGTTGATTCTGTAATAGTATACAAACACTCCAATAAAATTCCACGATCATGGGAATGATATCATCGCTCGTGCGTACGTACGGAATACCGTCTCCACGACGCGATGAGATTCATTGTCAACGATTAACCATTCATAAATGATTATAAAGTATATATAATAATTAATCATGAAATATATGACATAATAATGATACTGTATTTATGTATATATATATATATATTAGATACCCGAAGCTTAACGTACATGGACATTACATTACTTTTGCGGAATACTTAGTACATAACAAAAACACACACACAAGGACCGTAATAGTTTAGTGTCTTTGGAAACTCGGAACGTAATCTTCTAATCATGGTGAAAGATCTTCAACATCTCCCATAAAGATCTTCCCCTTTTTTACCTAAAACATTTCTTTATATCCTGGGGAAAAGAAAACATAAAAGGGTGAGCTCAAATTCTCAGTAAGGTTAAACAAAATAAATATCAATCACATCATATTCATAAGAACATAACAATTTGGAAATCATACCCTGTAAAAGAGATCATAATTTCATAACATGGGATAAATCATGGTAGTGAAATGTAATCCCAATAATCATAACATAAAACATGAAACTTTGTGGCATGCACACATAATCATATAGAATCATTTCTTATTAGTGAAGATTAATTTCCAAGACTATCTTAGTGGACAAAGTCCATTTCTGAACCGAGCTCACTCCTCGTTTCAGTCATGTTTTACTGAACCGATTTAACCTACCGTTCCATCCATGTCTATCTCATGAGATATAAAATCTTTACCCAATGCATTGGGGGGAGATATAGGTCTCACCCATCTCATAATGATACCATTATTATGTGTGCCACAAAATCATAAATCATACATCATTGCATAACCCATGTAATAAAAATGGGTTTCTTAAACATCGTGACATCGTAAAAAAATTCATATAAGATAAAGGAATTCATAAAAATAATTCCATCACAAGAAAATCAAACATTGTAATAATAGGTATAGAAACAGAACCCTATATTATCTTAGATGGAAAATAATTTTGATAAAACACTTTAACTCCATTCTTGAGGAAAATATCCTTTCTACTACAAAAATATTTTCCTTTCATAAAATGTCACACAATTTTAAAATAAAAGAATTTGATTAAAAATAAACTTGAAAACTTGTAAAGGAAGCTTCTTGGAAATAATGTTTTAAAAATCCATTCATGCCATATAAGTTAAAAAAACATTCTTCTCGTACTTTTGTCGGAAAAGTCAAAAAGTACCTCATACAAAAAACGACAAAAGATTCCTTTCATATATTTTACTAAAAACTCACTGAAGGGTAAAATTGGATATAAATTTTTTTTAGAAAGATATAAATATTACATATTGATGAAACATGGATGTGGATGATAAAATACACCCCAGTAAATACCAAAGTATAAACAATCTCAGATAAAAATGAGATTGTGATATTTTCCCTTACCTTAGGTCTGATTTGCTTCGTAAGTGTCTGAACCTCTGGTATACTGATTTAAATAATGTCATTGACTTATTACAGAATCATACTCATTGTTATTATATCATATATGGTCATATTCTTATCTTATTATTAGTAATATTTCATTGCTACTTGTTATTCGGGTGTTTATTACTTTTTGTTCTTATGCGTGTTTTGTCAAATAAATTCTTATTCTTCTTTTTAGGTTATAGATACCTCATTTATAGAATGGTATTAGTGTAATATATGTCATATTAATTCATTCAATTCATTTATATAATCATTATGAAATGAATATCATGTAGAACGAGTCGCATCACATCGTGGAGATGGTATTCTGTACGTACGCACGAGCGATGATATCGTTCCCATGATCGTGGAATTGTATTGGAGTGTATTTATACTATTTCAGAATCAATATCAATTTACAATAATTATATATATTCATTATTTACAACATTATACCCATCCAAGTAAGGTGGTGGTGGAAAATAGATTACACCACGGCTTGGAGACGGTATTCCGTACGTACGCATGCGCGGTGATTTCATTTTCCGTAGGATGGATAGATAGTGAAATATGGTTGTTTCATACTTATAATAACATATTAGTATATTATTGATACTGATGTTATTATTTCATGATGAAACAAATAAAGAAGAATAAGTGGAAGAAGAAATAAAGATGAAAGAATCGGTAACGGGTATTACCACATCTTTGAAGCGCTTCTTTGAGACCTCCTTTTAGGGCACTAAAATTGGTCTTTGAAGAAGACCAGGACCTCTGGGAAGCTTCTATGGAAGTGGAGAGAATAAATTGGCAGGGGTTGGCCGAGCTTGAAGGCTCAATGTGGTGTGAGTAAGAGAGGGAGGAGGTGCCCTTTTATAAGGGAGGAGAGGGGTACCTTTGGAATAACAAAAAATATTATTTTATTATAAAGCCAAATTCGGTTTTATATAGCTCCAAATTGAGTTATTTCGAAGATAAGGTGGGAATGGGTCGAAATACTCTCATCCAATATAATTTGGACAAGTTTAGATTACTATTTTTAACCTTATCATTTAGCATTAACTTTAAGTTAGATAATTTTACTTTTAACGTGTCTTTTTGTGTTCTTACACTATAATGTTAATAAACTTACTATAACAAGCCAAACGAACCCCAAGTTGTTTATTATTAATATATATAACTCTATCTAAGTCATTTGGCAGAACTTTAGATTTTTAGGAATAAAATGACAATTAATAATATAATATTTGTTTTAAAAACTATTTTATGTCAATTTTGACACTATTTAATAATTGATTTTTTTGAAAATCATAACAGAATTATTAGTTCAAAAACGGTTAATTAAATCAATAATAACATGTCATATTAACCTATAAAATTAGTTTAATTCATAAAAAGACTCAAATTATATTTATTTGGGTATTTATAATATCAATTATTCTAATTTTTTACTATTATGGTAATTACTGCATCATCATTGTGTCATAAATAAATTAATTTATTTAATGTCTAAAAATTATATATAAAATAGAATTATGTAGGAAATCTTATTAGATTTCTAATTAATATTTACAATCTAATTTATCTTATGTATAACCCTATCTTAAAAATGATTTAGTAAATTAACATTGATTTTAACTCTTTTAACTCTTCTTTGAATTAAATAATAATAAATGTCCTAATCTAATCCAAGTGGGCCTAAATGGTCATATTTTATTCCTAAGGTTTTTTTTGGTCTAATTACTTTTATCCAATAGAATTAGGACATGTGTTATGGTAATAATAATATCATTTTTAACCTTAATTACCCTATTTACTTTTAACCGTGGTAAAAAAAGTAAAAAGTTACTATTCACCAAAAATTATTTTCATCACATTGAACCACATTTTACTTACTGACATCAACCGTGTCTCTCTTATTTTTTTAAATTCCACTCACAGAAGTGGTAAAATTAAGTTTTATGAAAAATTCATTTTTTTAACTACCACTTAGTGGTCTCACTATTCATCAAAAAATGAAAGTTTCTAGAAAAATACCAAAAATTAGGCCTAAGTTATATTTTATATTATGAACTAAAAAATTACGTCTATTTTACCAAATTCAAAACATATTAGTTACATTAATTAATTTAAAAATTAATTCCCGTCGTCAAAACAAATAACGTGCTTTTAAGAGATAATAATTATCAAAAGATTGACACTGGTTTATGTCTGGTTTAAATGTGAAATTACTTCCAATGACCAACATTGTATTAAATTGTAAAAATATATTCTAAATATACTTTAAAACCACTAAAATTAATAATTTATCACTATTAATTATTTCGATTAAAAAGGTTTTTTTTTAATAAAAATTTAGTAATTTTTACTATTCATCAGAAAATGAAAGTTATTCGAAAAATATCAAAATTTCACCCTAACCTAATTTCGATATTCCGAATCCAAAAATGAAGTCCATTTTAAAAAATAAAATTTCAAAAATTTCAAAAAGTGGTTATTACTATTCATAATGACTAGTTTTAAAAATATTTTAACAGCATATCGTTGTTTAGTGAAACTCGGTATTGCGTACTACACACGCTATCGAGGAAGGTCGCGATTGCGTGTAATTCAAGGCAAGTCAAGGATGCATGTTGTGCAAACTCCTTTTTTTGTAGCGTACAACACAAGACATTAATGAAATTAAAAGGAATTTTTTTCATAAAATCTCGGGGTGTTACATTCTACCCCCCTTAAAATGAATTTCGCCCTCGAAATTTTTCGAGGTTATAAATTGTTTACTATTTGAAAGTTTCTTTGATAGAAACCCACATCATAAAAAGGAATACCAAAAACAATATTTAAAAACAAAAGTATGAAATGTAACGGTTACCCAAATAAACTAATCACTGGGTTTCCACATAGGTGAAAATATGGATATGGAAGAGAAATCTAACCATCATGTTCTGATGGAGAGTGGTAGAGAACATGGATATGGAAAATCTAGAAATCACAAAGCCATAAATTTGTGACGATCTAAGGTACCATCTTATTCATTAAATATAAGAGCACTAGGACAACATTTTTTGTTTTCAATATCGTTTCCTTAAAGTTGATGAAATTGTAATTAGAATAAATACTTTTGTGATTTCAGTATAGTCTCACCGTTGGTCGTTCTTTGGACAATTTACACTTTATCTCTTAAAGAAATGAAGTTCAATTTTCCATTCGTGATGTGTTAGTAGATCATGTGATAGAATGATGGTTCATTCCATCTGTCTCAAACAAAAGGTTAGAAAAGTTATCCAAAAATACATAAGTCCATCTATAGTGAGATTAATCATATATGGTTCCTAAAATTGACGTATACTTCATATATCATACAGCTTAATATAATAAAACTAGTTTCTACTAAACAGCGACTTCCTGTAGGCCAATGGTAGGCGATAAAGGCCAGTCACACTTCGGTTGTGGGTTCGATTCCCACAGCCTTGTTCGACGCGATGGGTTGTCACCCATCCTGCAGGTTGTCCTTTTTCTAAAACTACATTACAATAACATTCCATAAATAATATTGAAAAAACATCTATCCTTAAACAATACCAACTTATGTCCAACATAATCCATTCCAATCTTTAGGATTATCCAAAATACTGCAGTCCACTCTCATAATATAGTGAAATCGTTTACCAGAGATTTAATACCATCGTTGATCCCCATATATCATAAGATATGTCTTGTTGGTCACATTCCAAACATTCAAAGGCATTAATCATGTATTCTCTTGAAAAATGAATACCCATTGAACCTTAGTGAAAACATGAATGCTGTTAAAAGTTAACAGTTTCCACATACCAAAATCTTCAAAATTCTATATACTCAAACCATGATATCACTTAGTCCTTATATTAATCATTAGCCCATGAATACTGTCAAAAATTTCATTTTTTCCTTATCCCTTCATTATGCGCATATCATATTTTTTCCAAAAATATCTCAATCACATTCCATGGTTATCGGTACCATAAAATTATTGAAAACCACAATAGACCAATCCATAAATATTACAATATTCCATGATACTATATACAACATTATTTTGGAATCCCATTACATAAACACTTAATCATTCCACCACATCGTTTTCATATTCAACATCGCCAATAGTGATCACATGTGACTTACCTTTGTCCTTTTCCTTAAGTGGTTGCTCATGTCGATCATCACTAACCCTTGTATTAGGGCATTTATTATCATAATTCCCATTTCCTTTCACTTGAAGCATTGAAGTGTAGTAGGTTCATTATGTGTATTCCTTCCTTTGTTTTCATCATTAGACATCTTCTTCCCATCATTGCGGCATTCAAATGTCCGATGACCTTCCTTTCCACATTTGAAACATTTACTTGTCCCTTTAAGACAATCTCCACCATGCATCTTTCCACACATTGAGCGTAAGGAAACATTCATCTTCTTTTCACCATTATTCTGAGATTTCTCATGAACTCCATCTTTTGTTTCTTGTCAAAACTATGAGATGGATAAGTAACACCAACTTCCATTTCTACCTTGATAGCACAACGCACAATTTCTTCATAGCTACTAAAGTCTCTTATAGCTAATGCCCTACGAAGATTTGGTTTTAAGCCACTGAAGAATCGATCAACTTTACATTCAGGTTGGATGATAAATCCAGATGCATACCTTGCAAACCTTGTAAAATTCTCTTCGTATATACCAACAGATTCATCATCCTTTTGCTTTAGTTCAAGAAACTCCTTCTTCATATTTTTTTGAAGAATACGAGTGAAGTACTTATTGAAAAATATGTTCTTGAACTTTTCCCATTCCATGGACTCAATTTCATCACTTGGCCTCGTATTCTTGATAAGATTCCACCATTGATCAGCATCACCTTCCAAACAATAAACTGCTAAGATGACTTTATCATGTTTAGAACATTGAATAACTGAAAATATCTTTTCAGTAGTACTGATCCATTGTTCGGCAATAGGTGGATCAGAAGACCCACTCAAAGAAGGTGGATGTTGCCTCATGAAGGACTCAAAAGAATATTGTTCCCTTATCTGCTCATTCGGAAGTCTAGAATGATTCATATCTTGTGTAAGTATAGCAATAAGATTTTTCACTCCATCTCCCCTAACAATTGTTTGTTTAGGAAGATAATCATTTCATTGTCCATTACATTGATCAACATGGTTCCTTTATGTTCCATCCATCGTCTAAAACCCAAAAAGAATAGTGTGAGAGGAAAAAATCATGCTAGGGAAAACAACACAATAAAGGATGAGTACCTTCAATATCTAGCATCTTGGGTTACCGTAATTCTAGTACTTTAACCTATACTTATACTTAACCTTAGGAACATCCCTATACATAACGTATAAATATCACTAGGGATCTCAACAAAGTTCTCGCTTCCTAGTTTCCAAAGGCTGGCTAATCCTTTCCTCTGATACCAACTGTAGAGACCCGAAGCTCAACGTACATGGACATTACATTAATTTTGGGAATACGTAGTACATAACAAAAACACACACACAAGGACCGTAATAGTTTAGTGTCTTTGGAAACTCAGAACGTAATCTTCAAATCATGGTGAAAGAACTTCAACATCTCCCATAAAGATCTTCCCCTTTTTTCTCACCTAAAACATTTCTTTATATCCTGGGGAAAAGAAAACATAAAAGTGTGTGCTCAAATGCTCAGTAAGGGTCAAAAAAATAAATATCAATCACATCATATTCATAAGAACATAACAATTTGGAAATCTTACCCTGCAAAAGAGATCATAATTTCATAACATGGGATAAATCATGGCAGTAAAATGTAATCCAAATAATCATAACATAAAACATGAAACTTTGTGGAATGCACACATAATCATAGAGAGTCATTTCTTATTAGTAAAGACTCACTTCCAAGACTATCTTAGTGGACAAAGTCAATTTCTGAACCGAGTTCACTCCTCATTTTAGTCCTGTTTTACTGAACCGGTTTAACCTGCCATTCCATCCATGTCTATCTCATGAGATATAAAATCTTTACCCAATGCATTGGAGGTAGATATATGTCCCATCCATCTCATAATGATACCATTCTTATGTGTGCCACAAAATCATAAATCATACATCATTGTATAACCCATGTAATAAAAATGGGATTCTTAAACATCGCGACATCATAAAACAAGTCATATAAGATATATGAATTCATAAAAATAATTCCATCACAACAAAATCAAACATTGTAATAATAGGGATAGAAATAGAACCCTATATTATCTTAGATGGAAAATAATTTTGATAAAACACTTGAACTCCATTCTTGAGGAAAATATCCTTTCTACTTCAAAAACATTTTCCTTTCTTAACATGTCATACAATTTTAATATAAAAGAAGTTGATTAAAAATAAATTTGAAAACTTGTAAAGGAAAATTCATGGAAATAATGTTTTAAAAATTCATTAATGCCGTATAAGTTAAAAAACATTCTTCTCGTACTTTTGTCGGAAAAGTCAAAAAGTACCTCGTACGAAAAACGACAAAATATTCCTTTCATATATTTTACTAAAAACTCACCAATGGGTAAAATTGGATATAAAAAATTGTAGACGGATATAAATATTACATATTGAGGAAAAATGGATGCGGATGATAAAATACACCCCAGTAAATACCAAAGTATAAACAATCTCGGATAAAAATGAGATTGTGATATTTTCCCTTACCTTAGGTCCGACTTGCTTTGTAAGTGCCCGAACCTCCTGTATAATGATTTAAATAATTTCATTGACTTATTATGGAATCATACTCATTGTTATGATATCATATATGGTCATATTCTTAGTTTATTATTAGTAATATTTCATTGCTACTTGTTATTCGGGTGTTTATTACTTTTTGTTCTTATGCGTGTTTTGTCGAATAAATTCTTCTTCTTCTTTTTAGGTTATAGATACCTAATTTACGGAATGGTATCATTGTAATATATATCATATTCATTCATTAAATTCATTTATATAATCATTATGAAATTAATATCATGTAGAACGAGTCGCATCACATCGTGGAGACGGTATTCCGTACGTACGCACAAGCGATGATATCGTTCCCATGATCGTGGAATTGTATTGGAGTGTATGTATACTATTTCAGAATCAATATCAGTTTAAAATAATCATATATATTCATTCTTTAAACCATTATACCCATCCAAGTAAGGTGGTGGTGGAAAATAGATTACACCACGGCGTGGAGACGATATTCCGTACGTACGCACACGCGGTGATTTCATTTTCCGTTGGATGGATAGATAGTGAAATACGGTTGTTTCATACTTATAATAACATATCAGTATATTAGTGATACTAATGTTATTACTTCATGATGAAACAACAAAATAAGAAGAAGTGGAAGAAGAATTAAAGATGAATGAATCGGTAACGGGCATTACCTCTTCTTGGAAGCGCTTCATTGAGACCTCCTTTTAGGGCACTAAAATTGGTCTTTGAAGAAGACCAGGACCACTAAGATGTCTCTAGGTAACTTTAGAGAAGAAATTGGCAGGGGTTGGCCGAGCTTGAAGGCTCAAAGTGGTGTGAGGAAGAGAGGGAGGAGGTGCCCTTTTATAAGGGAGGAGAGGGGCACCTTTGGAATAACAAAAAATATTATTTTATTATAAAGCCAAAATTAAGTTTTAAATAGTTCCAAATTGAGTTATTTCGAAGCTAAGGTGGCGATGGGTCTAAATACTCTCATCCAATAGAATTTGGACAAGTTTATATTACTATTTTAGCCTTATCATTTAGCTTTAACTTTAAGATAGATAATATTACTTTTACCGTATCTTTTTGTGTTCTTACACTATAAGGTTAATAAACATACTATAACAAGACAAACGAACCCCAAGATGTTTATTATTAATATATATAACCCTATCTAAGTCATATTTCCAAACCATAGATTTTTAGGAATAAAATAACAATTAATAATATAATAATTTTTTTAAAAACTATTTTATGTCAATTTTGACACTATTTAGTAATTGATTTTTTTGAAACTCATAACAGAATTATTAGTTCGAAAAAAGTTAATTAAATCAATAATAACATGTCATATTAACCTATAAATTTATTTTAAATCATAAAAAGTGTCAAATTATATTTATTTGGGTATTTATAATATCAATTATTCTAATTTTTCACTATTATGGTAATTACTGCATAATCATTGTGTCATAAATTAATTAATTTATATAATGTCTAAAAATTATAAATAAAATAGAATTATGTATTAAATCTTATTATATTTCTAATTAATATTTACAATCTAATTTATCTTATGTATAACCTTATATTAAAAATGATTTAGTAAATAAACTTTGATTTTAACTCTGTTAACTCTTCTTTGAATTATATAATAATAAATGTCCTAATCTAATATAAGTGGGCCTAAATTGTCATATTTTATTCCTAAGGCTGTTTTTGGTCGAATTACACTTATCAAATAGAATTATTACATGTTTTAGGGTAATAATAATATCATTTTTTACCCTTAATTACCCTATTACTTTTAACCGTGGTAAAAAAAGTAAAAAGTTACTATACACCAAAAATTATTTTAATCACATTGAAACACATTTTACTTACTGAAATCAACCATGTCTCTCGGATTTTTTTAAATTCCACTCATAGATGTGGTAAAATTAAGTTTTATGAAAAATTCATTTTTTTAACTACCACTTAGTGGTTTCACTATTCATCAACAAATGAAAGTTTCCAGGAAAATACCAAAAATTAGGCCTAAGCTATATTTGATATTATGAACTCAAAAATGATGTCTATTTTACCAAATTCAAAACATATTTGTTACATTAATTAATTTAAAAATTAATTCCCACCATCAAAACAAATAGCGTGTTCTTAAGAGATAATAATTATCAAAAGATTGACACTTGTTTATGTCTGGTTTAAATGTGAAATTGCATCCAATGACCAACATTGTATTAAATTGTAAAAATATATTATAAATATACTTTAAAACCACTAAAATTAATAATTTTTCACTATTAATTATTTCGATTAAAAAGGTTGTTTTTAATTAAAATTTAGTAATTTTCACTATTCATCAGAAAATGTAAGTTATCCGAAAAATATCAAAATTTCACCCTAACCTAATTTCGATATTCCGAATCCAAAAATGAAGTCATTTTTAAAAAATAAAATTTACAAAAATTCAAAAAGTGGTTATTACTATTCATAATGGCTAGTTTTAATAATATTTTAATAGCATGTCGTTGTTTAGTGAAACTCGGTATTGCGTACTACACACGCTATCGAGGAAGGTCGTGATTACATGTAATGCAAGGCAAGTCAAGGATGCGTGTTGTGCAAACTCCTTTTGGTATAGCGTACAACACAAGACATTAATGAAATTAAAAAGAATATTTTTCATAAAATCTCGGGGTGTTACATAAATGTATGTCATCCAATTAATTCCATTCAATTCAATGAGGAAACGAAAACAACGTTCATGCATACGTACGGCCTACCGTCTCCATGAATGGTGTATTTCATTCCATTTATCGATATATTATATATATGAATATTATGAATATATATTATATATAAATCATTTTTTACATTCTAGATGTATGTAATCATGATCTAAGTAATCATATGAATAATTACAAGTCAAAACACGGATGACAAATGAAACGATTTTACCCAAAACGCTCTTTAACATGGAATTTACAAAATAACGGGAAATATAAAGCCATAAGTGAACCATATATAATATCATAAAAATTAATATGGTTCTTTAATAAGTCAATAACATTATATAAATCATTATACAGGAGGTTCGGATACGTACGAAGCATATCGGACCTAAGGTAAGGGATAATTTTGCAAATCTCATTTTTCTCCGAGATTGCTTATTTGTAATTATTTACTGGGGTTATTACAATCACCCATGTCAATGTTTTATAAATTGTTTTCATGTATGTTTAATGTCCTTTTTACCCATTTTTACTTTTACCCCATGGTTTGGAAGGAATATTTCTTTTATTTACCCTACAAGGTACTTTTTGAGTTTTCCGACAAAAGTACGAGAAGAATGTTTTTTAACTTATACGAAATTAAAGGATTTTTACGGTTTTATAAAGCCTTATTTTCATGAATCTTCCTCCAAATGATTTCATTATTATTTTCAACCAAATACCATTCTTTTAAAATTCAATGTCATTTTGTGAAAAGAAAATGATTTTGAGGAAGAACGGATAATTTCCTCAGGAATTTATTTCAAGTGTTTTACCCAAACCATTTTCCATCTAAGATGACATTATTTTCATATGTGTATGTTTCAAGTATAATGTATCTATGATTTACATGGTTTCACTTTTCTTATTATGAAATGATATCCATTTATTTTATATGGATTATGTGATGATGGGATGGTGTTTATGAAACCCATTTTATTTATTGGGTTATTATGAATGATGTATGTTTATTTTGTGGCACAAGTAAGAATGATTTAATTATGATATGGGTGGGACCTACATCTCCCTCCAATTCATTGGTTAAATATTTATATCTCATGATATAGACATGGTTGGAACGGTAAGTTAAACCGATTCAGTAATACAGGACTGGAACAAGAAGCGAACTCGATTCAGAAAGGGACTTTGTCCACTAAGATGGTCATGGAAGCAATGCCTTGGCTACTATAGAAATCATATCATGTGCTTAATGGTTGCAACAATTACATGTTTTATTCCCATGCTATTATATCATTCTTAATGTTTCTTTATGATCTATGCCTTACGTACTTCCATGTTTTATGTCATTTCTCAAGCTTTTGGTGTTTAAACATTATGTTCATGTTTTTAAGTTCAAATGTATATGGTATGTTTTATTTTATCCATGCTTACCCTTACTGAGCATTTTATCTCACCTTTTTTATGTTTTATTTTCCCCAGGATATAAAGAAAGATTTTAGGTAAGAAAAAAAGGGGAAGATCTTTATGGGAGATGTTGAAGATATTTCACCACGATTATAAGATTACGTTCTAAGTTTCCAAGTACACTAAATTATTACGGTCCTTGTGTGTCTATTTTTGTTATGTATTAAGTATTCCGCTAAAGTAATGTAATGTCCATGTATTTCAAGCTTTGGGTCTCTACAGTTGGTATCAGAGGAAAGGTTTAGTCAACCTTTGGAAACTAGGATGCGAAAACGTTAGTGAGATCCCTAGAGATATTTCTAAGGTATGTCTAGGGATGTCCCTATGGATAAGTATACGTATAGGATATAGTCCTAGAACTACGATAACAATCATAGAATTTAACCTAAGATGTTAGATATTGAGTGTACTCCCCCTTTACTATGTTGTTTTCCCTAGAATGATTTTTTCCTCTCACACTATTCTTTTTGGGTTTTAGAAAATGGCTGGAATCAGGAAGATTCACAATAATGGACGATATGATAGACAATGGAATGATTTTATTCATGAGAAACAAAATTAAACGGGATCTGGAAGACCAAACATCGTTATTATTCCTAATGAGAAATCTCATAATATGATCAATAATCTCAACTTTGGTAAGTTTCCCGACTTAGATAATAAGAGAAAGATGGAGTTTCATGATGATCATAGAGGAAAGAAAGTTCAATTTCTCTCATGTAAATCACGTGGGAAGAGGAATCAGGGAGATTGTTTCAAAGGAACTGGAAGATACTTTGGGTGTAGAAAAGAAGGACAGAAATCCAGTAAGTGCAAAGGAAAAGGTTCAGTTAACACAATTGACAAGGATAATAGTATTGCTACGACATCAACAATGATTAGATATTTTAAATGTGGAATGTACGGGCATTATGCAAACCAATTCCCTAATGGAAAATCTCATGAAGAGAATCAGCATGGTCATATGGGTAGTATTTATGTGGATTATGATGAGGAGACTACAAATGATATATGAGTTGAAAGAAGTGTTGAAGCTCGGTCAGTTGTTTTAGAAGGTAGTGGAATGATTGAATGTTTATTGAGATTTATGTTGTATAGTTAATGGTACTATGGAATAAAGAATCATCAAAGGATTGTTAAACTATTATTTTTCCTAAAATTATTTGAATGTATATGTTGAATGGTACCAGTAACCATGGAAGGTTATTCAGATATTTTTGTAAAGTAGATGATATGCGCATAATGAAGGAATAAGAAGATAATGAGATGTTTGATTGTATTCATGAGCTCATGATTGATATAAGGACTAAGTGATATCATGGTTTGAGTATATATAATTTTGAGGATTTTGGTATGTGGAAAGTGTTAACTTTTAACTGCATTCATGTTTTCACTAAGGTTCAATGGGTATTCATTTTTCAAGAGAATACATGATTAAGGCTTTCGAATGTTTGGAATGTGACCAACAAGACATATCTTATGTTATATAGGGATAAACGATGCTATTAATTCTATGGTAATCATTTTCACTATATTATGAGAGTGGACTGCAGTTTTATGGATTAGCCTAAAGATTGGAATGGATTATGTTGGACATAAGTTAGTATTGTTTAAGGATAGAAGTTTTTTCGATATTATTGATGGGATTTTATAATATTGTAGTTCTAGAAAAAGGATAACCTGTAGGATGGGCGACAACCCATCACATCGGACAAGGCTGTTGGAATTGAACCCACAAACGAAGTGTGACTGGCCTTTATCGCCTACCACTGGCCTAGAGGAAGTCCCTGGTTAGTAGAAACTAGTTTTATTTTATTAAGTGGTATGATATATGAAGTATAAGTTCATTTTTGGAACCATATACGATTAATATAACCATAATATATACTTATAACTTTTGATAACCTTTTGTTTGAAAGAGATGGAATGACCCATCATTCTATCACATGATCTGCTAACACATCACGAATAACAAATTCAACTTCATTTCATTAAGGGATGAAGTGGAAATTGTTCAATTCACGAACAACATTGAGATTGTACCAAAATCATGCAAGTATTTATTTTAATTCATCAACTTTAGGGAAATGATCTTGAAAACCAAAAATTTTGTCCTAGTTCCCTTATATTCGATGAATCAGATGGTACCTTAGATCATCACAAATCTATAGCTTTGTGATTGTTGGATTTTTTATAGCCATGTTCTTTACCAGTCTCCATCAGAACTTGATGGTTAGATTTTTCTTCCATATCCATATTTTCACCTATGTTATCCTACGTGGAAACCCAGTGATGAGTTAATTTGGGTAACAGTTACATTTCATACTTTAGTTTTTAAAGCCATGTTTTGGTATTCCTTTTTACGATGTGGGTTTCTATTAAACAAACTTTCCAGTAGTAAACCATTTATAACCCCGGCGAATTTCGAGGGAAAAATTCATATTAAGGGGGGTAGAATGTAACACCCCGAGATTTTATGAAAAATATTATTTTAATTTCATTAATGTCTTGTGCTACACCAATATTACCCTACGCTATATGCAACATCGTATTAGCTTGCAGTATACACAACACTATTCTTGGATCGTGTTACACACAATTTTGATAATAGTTATTCTACACAACATTGATTATATATATATATATTAAATTTATAAATGAAATATGGTTGGATTCTGTTATACGAAACAACGAAGGATTCTTTCACAACACGCAACCCTGACTTGGCTTGCATTACACGCAATCGCGACCTTCCTCGATAGCGTGTGTTGTACGCAATACTGGGTTTTACTAAACAACGATATATTATTATAATATTATTATGAACTATCCGTTATGAATAGTATTAACTAAATTTTTAATTTTATCACATTATTATTCATCTTACACATTTTATAGAACATGGTATAAGAACAAAATAAATTTTTCGGGTAAAATAAGTATTTTTCAAAAATGCAGTTTTGTCGCCTTTTGATGGCGCACCCACTTTAAATATAGTTTTTGACATGTTTATAAGTTAAATTTGATAAAATAAAATTCTTCTTTGGAATAATGAAAAAAAAAATTTACTTTGGATAAATTTTTCATATTATTCTAGTAACTTTCATATTTTGTTGAATAGTAAAAACACGATATATTTTAATTAAAAACAACTTTTTTCATCAAAATAATTTATATGGTTAAATTATAATTTTGAATGGATTTAAAGTATAAATAGATTATATTTTTACCATTTAATATAATGTATTACATTTGCATTGATTTTACATTAAATTCGTAGGTTAAATCAATTCAATCTTTTGCAATGTTTTAAAGAGAAACTCGTTTTCTTTCGACAATGGGATTAATTTTAATTTAATTTCTGCAACTTTTGTGTATTGAATTTGGAAAAATGGATTCCATATTTGGAATCAGTGGGTCCAAATTATGTTAATAAGATACTTTTTATTTTGGGGAATTATGAATAGTAACTACGGTAAATTTTATTTACCATAGTTAAAGGTAAATCGGGTAATTAAGGGTAAATATAATATTATAAAATTACCCTGACAGATGCCAAAATACTATTGGATGGCTAAAAGTATACCCATATAACCTAAGGGTCGGATTAGATTCATTTTATGGACTTTTGACCATGAAAATAATTTAATTATTATTAAAACCAAAGAAAGTGACAACATGTCACTCTCTTAAATCTTATAAGTATAATAATTTTAATTTAGTGATAAACATCATAAAACATCGAAAATGAATAGTATCCAGAAATATAATAAAATTATCTACATCATAATAATTTATTTAGTATTTTTAGGGATTAAATAATTGTCATTAATGGTGATACATTAATGATACAGAAATTATTTATTAAGTAGAAAATAAGTAATATAGTTTTTATTGAAATAATAATACCCATTTGAAGTCCCACAAACCTAACCAAAAGTTATTGTTAGTGTATATCTACACCTTAATCATCTAATGACATAATATATAACCGTTTGGAGCCTTATAAAAGTGATTATGACACTTATATTATTTTATTTTAAATGACGTCAAAGTTGTCACCTTCATAATTTAATAAATATAACAATTTAAATATTGTGCTTTTAAGATGATAAATTCGATTAAAAGTATCATTGTGAATGTTAATAGATGTATCTTCATCATAGGATTTTATTTTTAATTTTTATGCAACAAATCAATATATTAAATAATTATACAAAAATGTTGTAGTAATTATTTTATTAAGAGATAAACCAAATAAATGGTTTTAAAAATAATAAAATAAATATTATATGAACTATTTAATGTTATCCACTAATTTTATAGACACATATAACCTTTTATTAATCTATTAAAGCTTTTAGTTGGAACATATCTTTTGTATATAGTTTATTTAAATTCAAATAAATGAATAGTGTCAAAATTGACACTGTTGTTATTTTATAAAAATAACATATTATAAAATTGTTTAAAAATCACAAAAATGTTTAAAAATAACAATAATATTTAAAAATTATAAATTTAAATTTATCTGGTCTATAATATTATAAAGTAAACAATTATGGAAAATTCAGAACAAATAAGTAATTATTTGTTATAATTTAAAATTTAGAATTTTATTACCACAGATAAACTTAAATAGATTAAATAAGGATAAATCAAAATGATAAGGTTTATAATAAGACACAAACATATATAAATTTGATTGGTTGATGAGATTACAACCCTATATCATCTAATCTTCGAATATGAGTCATTTTGGTGGTTTTTAAGTGGGGTTAGATTTATTATAAATTAATATTTTTGAGAATTCCAAAGGTGCCCCTCTCCTCCCTTATAAAAGGGCACCTCCTCCCTCTCTTACACACACCACTTTGAGCCTTCATTCTCGTCCAAACCCTGCCCAATTCTCTTCTCCACTTCCCTAGAAACATCCTATAGGTCCTGGTCTTCTTCAGTGACCAATTTATTGCCCTAAGAGGAGGTCTCAAAGAGGCGCTTCAAAGAAGAGGTAATTTCCGTTACCGATTCTTTCACCTTTATTTCTTCTTCCAATTATTCTTCTTAGGTTGTCTCATTATGAAGTAATAACATCAGTATCACTCATATAATGATATTTTATTATAAGTATGAAACAACCCTATTTCACCATCTATCCATCCTATGGAAAACGAAATCACCGCGCGTGCGTACGTATGGAATACCGTCTCCGCATCCTGGTGTAATCTATTTTCCACCAACACCTTACTTGGATGGGTATAATGGTGTAAATAATAACTATATATGATTATTGTAAAGTGATATTAATTCTGTAATAGTATATATACACTTCAATAAAATTCCACGATCCTGGGAACGAGATCATCGCTCGTGTGTACGTATGGAATACCGTCTCCACAACGCGATGAGATTCATTCTCAATGATTAACCATTCGTAAATGATTATAAAGTATATATAATAAGTAATAATGAAATATATGACATAATAATGATACTGTATTTATGTATATATCTATGTATGTCATCCAATTAATTCTGTTCAATTCAATGAGGAAACGAAAACAACGTTAATGCGTACGTACAGCCTACCGTCTCCATGAACGGTGTATTTCTTTCCATTTATCGATATATTATATATATGTATATTCTGAATATATATTATATATAAATAATGTTTTACATTCTGGATGTACGTAATCATCATCTAAGTAATCATATGAATAATTACAAGTCAAAACACGGACGACAAATGAAATGATTTTACCCAAAACTCTCTTTAACATGGAATTTACAAAAGAACGGGTAATATAAAGTCATAAGTGAACTATATATGATATCATAACAATTAATATGAATCTGTAATAAGTCAATAACATTATTTAAATCATTATACAGGAGTTTCAGATACGTACGATGCATATCGGACCTAAGGTAAGGGATAATTTTGCAAATCTCATTTTTATCCGAGATTGCTTATTCGTAAGTATTTAATAGGGTTATTGAAATCGTCCAGGACTATGTTTTATAAAAGTGTTTTCATGTATGTTTAATGTCCTTTTTACCCATTTTGATTTTTACCCCATGGTATGGAAGGAATCTTTCTTTTATTTACCCTAGAAGGTACTTTTTGACTTTTCCAACAAAAGTACGAGAAGAATGTTTTTTTAACTTATACGGCATGAAAGGATTTTTACAGTTTTATAAAGCCTTATTTTCATGAAGCTTCCTCCAGATTATTTCCTGATTATTTTCAACCAAATACCATTCTTTTAAAATTTAATGTCATTTTGTGAAAAGAAAATTATTTTGAAGAAGAAAGGATATTTTCCTCAAGAATTTATTTCAAGTGTTTTATCAAAACCATTTTCCATCTAAGATGACATTATTTTCATATGTGTATGTTTCAAATATAATGTCTCTATGATTTACATGGTTTAACTTTTCTTATTATGAAATGATATCCATTTCTTTTATATTGATTATGTGATTATGGGATGGTGTTTATGAAACCCATTTTATTTATTGGGTTATTATGAATGATGTATGTTTATTTTGTGGAACAAGTCAGAATGATTTAATTATGAGATGGGTGGGACGTAAATCTCCCTCCAATGCATTGGGTAAAGATTTATATCTCATGAGATAGACATGGCTTGAACGGAAAGTTAAACTGGTTCAGTAATACAGGACTGGAACAAGGAGTGAACTCGATTCAGAAAGGGACATTGTCCACTAAGATGGTCATGGCAGCAATGCCTTGGCTACTATGGAAATCATATCATGTGCCTAATTGTTGCCACAATTAAATGTTTTATTCCCATGCTATTTTATCATTCTTAATGTTTCTTTATGATCTATGCCTTACGTACTTCCATGTTTTATGTCATTTCTCAAGCTTTTGATGTTTAAACATTATGTTCATGTTTTTAAGTTCAAATGTATATGGTATGTTTTATTTTATCCATTCTTACCCTTACTGAGCATTTGAGCTCACCCTTTTTAGGTTTTCTTTTCCCCAGGATATAAATAAAGGTTTTAGGTAAGAAAAAAAAGGGAAGATCTTTATGGGAGATGTTGAAGATCTTTCACCACGATTAGAAGATTACGTTCCAAGTTTCCAAAGACACTAAATTATTACGGTCCATGTGTGTCTTTTTTTGTTATGTATTAAGTATTCCGCTAAAGTAATGTAATATCCATGTACGTCAAGCTTTGGGTCTCTACATTTTTATATTGATTTGGTGGACTTTTTTTGAATCTAAAAACACTCATGTTGTAGTTTTTTCTATGGATTAAAAATGATATAGAGTATAGAGAAATCTGTTTGGGGTTTTATCATGTAGTTTGAATGTAAAATGAAGATGACACTAGATGTTACATTATATATGTTTTGATTTTATTCATGGTTATACTTTTTAATGAAAGAATAAATATATGTTTAAGGAGTCTAAGAATTTTGGTTTTTATGTTTTTTAAAACTCTATTTATAGACCCAATCATTTACATGATTTTAGGAATTGTGTCATGGTTATGGACTTGAGAATTTATAGATAGATTTTACAACATATTTTACCTCATATCATTTATTCATATTCATTTTTACCTTAGAGATATAAGGGATCCCATTTGGTATTTTTTTGAGATCATTGGTGGATTTTTTAGGTTTATCACCTACTATTTTTATAAAAACTGAATCTCTGATTTATGGTAGGTTATTTATAAATTATACCTTTATTTTTTATTATTATTTTTAATTTAGAATTATTTTAATTTTTTGGGTTTAGTATTGAGATAACCATAATAATATAAATTTAAATTGAACCATTGTTTACAAGATAAAGTTAACTGTTATTTATGAATATTTTTTTTGTTATTTGTCTCACTCTTTTTAGGACACCTGAATGTATGATATTATTTTATAACTTTTAGAATGTTGTGGTGTAATTTATTCTTTTTTATGCAATAGTTTATTGATGATTTGGTTGACCTGTGAGGTTAATATGGTCATATTGTATGTTTAGTTACTCCCAAGGTAAGGATTTTAAATGAATGAGTAAATGAAATGAAAAATCTAATGGAATAAATTTTTTTCTCAAAATGGATAAATAATGTGTTGAATTAATTAAATTAAAATTATGAATAATATATATTTTAATTGATGATTATAATTAAAATTTAATTAATATTTTTTATTAATTATCTGCGAAAGATTTATTTAATTATATAATGTCGGTTAATTCTAGAATTAATGATTAAGGTGGATTAATGAGTTTGAAATTCACCAAAATCATGGTCTAGACACTGATGAAAGGAAGGGGGTTATACAAGAGTTCTAAATTTTCACCAAATACTAATTTATCTTTTAAATATTTTCCCACTTTAGTCATTGAATCCTTTTTCTATTTTAAGAATAACAGCCCATTTCATGTTTAAACAAGCACATAGTCTAATGTGAAGTATTTTAATAAAAGTAAATATCAATAATGGGGTTCTGAAAAAAATCCCTGATGTTGTAAAATTAATCACTATGATAGTTTATCCTTATTAATCACAGATTTAACACTAATTATATTCACATAAATTTAAAATAGTGTCGTAATATATTATCTTAACCCATGGTGCATTTCACACCTACACAATATTCCACTATGATTAAAATTTATAATTCTTGATGGACTTCATGAATTCAAATTATATGTTAAAATATCAACTTATGGCCATACTTAATTATATCTGACTAAGTACCGGATTTCACTACATCATGAGGTTTGATCAGCTACCTCACATAGAGTCTTAAAATGCTTTTTGATCTTTATAAATATCATCTTGCAACTCAATATCTATTTTATCCAAAATAAAATTTATTATTTTGGATCTATTATTAGGTTACACTCACACAATGATCTAAAAAACCAATTTATATTTAGTATAACATCATGTAATTTTAACTTTATGAAATTCGTTTTTTGTAGTGTCTAATTTCTTCGAAAGATGGAAATATTTTTTAAGAATTTTCATTTTTTGTTTGGTGGATGTGACATTTTCTAAAATCAACGTCATAATGTGAATATAATATTTTTAACACATAAAAAATTTTATAAAAGGGGTTTAAGGATTGAGTGGTGTCTCAGGTGTTCGTATGGGTTTTGGGAGCATCATGCCAAGAGAATTCAGTTTTGGGAGAAGTAGAGAGGGGACATAGTTGAGACACAGTTAGTGATAACTATGTGGCATAACAGTGCATTATATTTTTTATAGGTATATGTTTTTCTAAAACCATGTGGACCTATAAGAGAAACTGTATTTATTTTAAAAGGTCCTGGAGGGGGTCACCAGCTTTTCTAAATCATCCACCCATGGTCGTACAATCATACAAGTTTATCTAAATAAATCTATAGAGGGGACCACACTGAATGTGCATGGTTTGGTAAATTGTGTTTCTATATCAAACACTTATTAACACATAATTATTGGAACCACAAGGTTGGTTCATGGTTGGCCAAACCATGCGGTTCATTAAAAGGGGTGATTTTACCCTTTACCCCATCTGCTCCTTAAGGATTTTCCCCACAATTTCTCTACAACCCCACAAACATTATCCATATCTACATCCTCCTTTTTCTCCTCATATTCATGGTGAGAACACACTCAATTGAGCTTCAAATATAATTTCATCAAGTGTAATGGAATCGTATCAAAAAATTTTCTATTTCGTGGATTTTTCTCAAACCGAATCAAATAAAATCTTGGTTTTGGATGAGTGAAGCATATTTTTTGTAAATAGGTTGTCTCATATTTTTCCATTAATGTTTCTAATGTATTTTAATTTAATTTTATTTCTGCATTCCAAAATTTTCATGTTTCAACTCTTAAATGGAAAATTAATAATTTAAATACATATACTTAGATTCAATTTATCATTGCACATTTAATATTCACCATTAATGGATGTCTACATGAATAGAACCACCCCTTGGGGTATTTCCCTTATATTACATGAATATTTTTCTTTAGATTTGTGATTAAAATCACACAATGAGTATGTTATCATTCTTTCCTTCAAGTGGAATAGAAAATTTTAATTTAATGAACCCCACATGGTATGAATGAAACACCAAGATTATTATTAATAGTTATTTTATTCTATATTCATCCTTCATAAAAGGGAATTGGTAATTATAATTGATTTGGTTTCATAATTAATTGAATTACCTTTATCCATAACAAAATTATTAAATTGAGTTCTTGAATCATTAATTTTTATGTTTCATGATTAATAGAATTAATTAAATAGTCTTTGTTGGGTAAAATGATGAATGGCTAAATCCTTCCTATAGCCTTCTAAATTTTCATATAAATGAAAGGATCCAAATTTTACACTTGAGATTTTAATGGAACACTCTCAAGAATGACCTACATAACTATCCAATATTTATTTATTGTTAGGAACATTTAAATAATTTTCTTACTTTTTTGTTTAGGCATTATTGGAATTGAAAATTCCAGATGGTTTTATGTAGTGGACTTAGCTAATTTATATTATTATATTATGATACACAGGCATATTATACCATAACTAAATGTGATACTCATGCATGGTATCCCCAAATTAAATTTGATACATTGTCTTGGTGTCCCATTAATATGATACTCGGGAATGTTGTGAAATTAATTTGACTCAAAAACATGTTTTCCTTTAATTTATCAGTCCCTAATATATTATGATTCATGAGAATTGTGTCCCTCAAGCACGACATCCCTTATAGATTATAATATTTGGGCATAATTCCTATCATTAATTATGATTCTCAGGCATATAATCCCTATTTATATATAATAAATGGGTATGACATACACTATTGATGGTGATTTTTTTGTATCACACCCCTTGATAGTCTATGATACTCATACTAATCTCTAGGGATGGATGAGTTATGTCTTGGGTCCTATCTACTAGTATTATCAATATATATATGGATTTAAAAATCACTACATATATATACCATATATATGTAAAAACATCTATATACTTGTCATCACTTACTCAGATGTATTCTGACTTAGTCTAAAGTAGGTATTCTCGGTTAGGAGACTATTTAGGAACCCGATTCCCTCTTGTTTACATTTATTTATTTACTACATTAGTAATATACTTGAACACTGTTGTATATTATACTCAACTACTGGATAACATTATCCACCATTTTTGGTGGACTACTAATTATATATCACCCAATATTTAGGATACCATTTCACTGGGGTACCTGAGTTTCCCTCTTGGTAGTAAGATCATGCTCTGGATTTGGATTTCTCATCAATTTTCTTTTTATGTTGTTACTATGTACATTAGAGCTGAGGAGCATAGAACTATGTCATTATTAAAGACACACATGGGTATTTCCCTTGGATATTTTATTCCTTTTGTTTAAATATATTGAATATCCTAATGTATGATTATTAATTTATATATTTTATTATCACATGGACATGAATTTTTTTATTATTTGGATTTTCCCAATTGTCATTATTTTATTTTATCATTTATCATTACCTTTCACTATTGATTTATTTATTATTATACCACTGTTCTACTATGACTTTGATGGTATTGTCTCATAAAATTTCATTCTTAGACCACCACAGCTAGGCAGTTGTCTCTTTCATATGGGGAGGTGTACTTGAGGCCATGTGACTGGCAGGTTAGGAGCACTATTTTAGTGGCTCCCATGTTGGGACATTACAAGGTGGTATCATAGGTGTATTTTTCCATTATATTAGTGTTTTGGGTTGTTATATAAGAGACTAGTAACATGTTAGTGCTTACTGAATATATTTGTCTTATAGTGATCAACTCATGCATGGGGAAAAGAATAAGTGGTTAGTGATGAGACTATTTTTTAAACTATTTGTTGTTACAATTGCTTATTATTTTACCTTCAGTGATTGATATAGCCTCAGTTATGTATTTATTTTGTAAATTTATGGTGTTTTACCTTGGTCTTATTTTGGAAATTATATATCAACACATGAATAATTATAGGCACATAGATATTAATATTTCATGAATATTAATTTCCACATAGGTTTAATTGCTTAACATCCTGATATGTTATAGATGTGCCTAGAGTGATTGTATTCCATGTTGTGTGGTTATTTAGAATTTATTATTATATACATTTATTAAGGGTTTTCCTCTTCATTATTTTATTATTTACTTCATTGTGATATCATGTCAATTTATAATTATGACATACAATTGGTTATTAAAGTTTCAACATCAACCTAAATGGTGTTTTCCCATATAGCTTGATATAGGTACATTAACTAACCAATCCTTACATGATTGAGTTATGAAGCATTGGTTTCATTGGAGGAAACAACTATGGTTTTGATTAAATGGGTGACAATAACAATTTTTTATGTGTATAGACCATTATAAACTGGGAAGGGTTACCTATATATACAAACCATTATAAAATGAATTTCTATATTCTGAAATAAAAACAAACTCGTTTCAGCTACATGCATGCTAATTGTAATTTATAAAGGCATGTAACTATATAAATTGGGAATGGTAGTCCATAAAATAGAACCATTTAATGTGATAAATTGAAATACATACATTAAATGGTTTCCCTTATGAGGGATTGTGTCACGAACCAGCTCAGGTACCCTAGAAACAAGATAACTGAGTCAGCCCTAATGTAGCCCGAAAGGCATTCCCGATCCCCCTTGGTTAGTGACTAGAACATGGAATCACACAACATTCATGTGAGAATGATTTTTCCAACAAAAATGTGGAAGAAAAAGATACAATATAGTATGAATAATAAAAGAAACTCTACTAGGAGTAATGTACCAGAATAAAAAGGGGTATAAAAGCAAAAGTACGAAAATGGAAAATAGCCCCACGGTCCCTAAAGACACATCTCACCATCACCAAATCTCAACACCTGGATCCACCTCCAAGAGATCCCTTCCAATTTCTCAAACTTGCAAGAAGAAATTCTAAAAACACCTGATGTCAAAAGTAGGGTGTGAGCCTAAGCCCAGTAGGATACCACCTAAGATTCAATAACAGATGCCAAATATAGATTATCCAAAGTAACTCTTTCAATTTTCAAATAAAGGGGTTTGGAAATTCAAAAGAATAATTAAATAAAACAACTTTTACCTTTTTAAATTATGAAAATAAATATTTTAATCAATTATTGAACAAATGATATAATATTTATAAAACAGTTCCTTATGTAAAGTATTTAAATAAAATAGTTTATATAAATTCAGTTGGCATGTTAGCAGTTCAATCATAGATCTCCATATATTTATATCTCAAATATAAATAATCAAGCGAGAAACATGGTCATCTGCCATAAGGTATAATAGTATTAACTAGATATAGGATTCTAGACTCTATGTGAACTCAAAAAAAATTTATACACATGTACCTATGATAATGGGAATTGGAGACACATCACCAACCCTTTGGGGATGTGACATACTAGAAGTATGTTTTACAATGTTTTCATGGCATAGATTGTATACAAATAACTCACTAACTAACTAAGGCTTCCATATGCTCTTACATGATGGTAGAACTATTTTATGACTTATTAAAATATTACTAATTCCATTCTTCCATTTTAAATGTGATAATTTCATTCACTTTAAAACTAGAAAAGGTTTTATTCAAAAACAATCATTTTGACCAAGATAAAATCATTGGGTTTCTATCAACTCATTTTCAACCATTTTTACTAGTTTGAAATATTTTAAAAAATAATTACATCATTACAAAATTTATTTCCACAATTAAATTAAATATTTTAATTGAAACCATTTCCATCAAATCCATAATTTTAATTAACCAATTTAAATTATCCAATTTCTATAAACACTCCCAATTCAATGGAATCGGGAGGTTTTCCAAATTTCCATGCCAAAATCATTTTCAATATCCTGATACAATGGAATCGGATTTTTTTAAATTTAATTGAAAGAAAATTTGATCAACTGAATTTAAATCAACAGTTTAAATAAATCAAGTAATACAAGGATAATCAATTTCGCTAATCAGAACAGAACCACCTAACTCAAGGTCGTCGATGTCAGGGGAAATTATAATCCACAGAATGTGGTTTAATTAACCTTATCAGGACATTATTTTTGTAAGCATCATCACACCAATGCTCAACGTTTTTCAAGGGTTCTTATAACCAAAATAGATATTTTATTTCACAATGAAGTAAAATATTACACGTGATTACATTTTCTCTCTCTTGGATAATCTCTATATTATCGATTTTTGTTAATTCATGAAATTGAAATAAATTACTATAAGAATAATTATAAACCTTATTTGATAATAATATCCCTCTATTTTTATTTTACAAGGAAATAAATCATTACATGCGCTTACAATTTCTCTCTTTGGGAAAATCTCTGGATTATCATTTTATGTTAATGCATGCATTCGAAATATTTTCCTCTGAATAATTATAAACCACATTTGATATTATAATATCTTTAGATTAAAATTATAACGAATGTGGTAACCCTTTATAATTATTTATTTATAATATAAATAATTATCCTTTGATAAATTCATTTTAAAAGTATCAATTGGAAAACTCACGATTATGACATAGTTATTATTGGTAATTATCATTTGATAATTATTTATAATCACCCTTTGATAATCTTGAAATTATTGTATGATAATTATCTTAATTATCCTCTGATAATTTAGTGCAATTATCCTTTAAAAAACATTTAAGTGTCCCATGAAAATTTAAATAATCCATGTCACATGATAATTACATTATAATTATCCATTAATAATTTTTTCATAAATACTTACAATAAGACGTGTAGTTGTCCTTTAATAATTCAAAATGAATATTGTATGAAAATTTTATAAATTATTTCTAGGTAAAACCGGGTGATTATATTTTACAATTTATCCTTGTATAATTATTTTATGATAATTTTTCACAAATTATCCATTTATAATTTGGAAATTATCCTTTAATAATTAATTTTCAAATATCCATTAAAATGTGAAAAAAATAGATTGAGGAATACCTTGGTGACTTCGAAACAAAAAATATTATTTGATTCTTCGGATCGAGATGAATTTAATAGTACCGAAAACGCGTAATTCTGATGAAGGACAAAAAAGTTACTGAATGTAGAATATTTGGAGAATAATAAATAAATTAAACAAATAAAATGGAACACTCAAGGTTCTTCTTCAACCTCCCGCTGCGCAAGGGGAAGAAAATCCAGGAAAACCACTACCAATATTTATAGTGTTGAAAAATTATGCAAGAGGGGGTTTTGAGATCACCGGAGAAAAAATGATCAACCAACAAGAAGAATCAAGACCTATGGTGATTTTAGAACCCTAAAAACACAACACCCTCAACGCACATTTAAAACTCCTAATTCTAAACGTTAATCTACCCAAAAATTATTACAGAGTCATTAATTTCACCAAATAAATGATTTGAAACCCAAAAGGGTTGAAATGGTGGTGAAACGAATGTTTTTGAAATCTAAGGTGGCCATCAATGGTTGTTCGCGTGCGGTGAATAAGGTGAGATAGTTTTGTTTTTTAAATTTGGTTTAATTATTAAATTAATAAAAATATTTATTTAAATTAAAAATTAAATAAATCCAAAAAACGAATATGAAGAAATTTGATTACATACTAAATCCCAAAACCAGATGAATTAAAACCACAATTTTAAACACTCGTTTTAATCTGTCGTTTCACCCAAAATTAATTGGGGACTCATTTATTTCACACATTTAAGGCATTTCAATTGAAACCATTTAAAATGGTTTTCAAAAGAAGGTTTTAAAATGTTACTTGGTCATCATTGGTGGAAACAACGTTTTTGGGAGAGGATGAATAATAACAAATATTTTAAATTAAATTGTTAAATTTAATTATTTAACCCAAATAATAAAAGTTACCAAATGTTCATTTTACTTAAAAATTATACATTTCCTAAGCTAAACACTCCATTTCGGACACAATGGTGGTCTTATATTTATCAAACTATGAACCATTTAAGAGATATTACTGATTTATTATTTAAAAATCAGATTAAATAGTAATTAAAATAAAAATGGTTATTTTTGTGAGTGAGACATCCAAACACCTAACACATACCAATATTATACCCCATTTAAGGTTATACCTTCATTCCTGACCCATCAGTGGCCTCATATTTCTCATACGATGATCGGTTTGAGAGATATTGATGATTTATTAATGAAAAATCAGAATAAATAATTAATTAAAAAAAAGAATTATTTTTGCAACCGAGACATCCAAACGGCCATATACCTACAAATGTTATACCCTTTCTAGGATAAACCCCTTATTATAGATCCATTAGTGGTCTCGTATTTCCCATAAGACACACCGTTTGATAGATATTTAACTATTTTTTTTAAAAAAATATATTATATATTTTTTAATAAATTTATCTTTCAAGCGAGACATCAAAATGTCTCGTGGATTTAAATTTTATACCCCTTCTAGAGTAAATTTCATTTTTAAAAAATAAAATAGGTCTCATATTTCTCAAACGATGTATCATTTTGGAGTTATTTAAATATTTTGAATAAAAATTGCACACTTAATATATTCTATTTAATAATTTTATTCCGTCTTCACGGAGTTTTTTTAGCTGACAAAAACTCATACTTACTGATTGTTTAACTCAGAAAATATTTAATTCAAGATTATGGAGTGTTAATAGAGTGTTTTACAATTCTACGACTTGTTTAACATAAACGAAATTTTTCACTAATAAACCATTTTTTCCATTTAATGTTATAGTAATTTATCTCAATAAGGATTAGGAATATCTGAAACAGTTACATGATGTCACAATCTCCCCACCATAGGAACTTTCGGTCCCCATAAGGCCTACGAAGAAGCCTCCAAAACATATGAACTAGAGGTATCATCCTCCCATGAAGTACCTTAGTCTCAGAATCAACAACCATGATTAGTCGTACAGTCACAGATAAAACAAGTTTCACTTCAAGATCATGGAAACTCAGAACATGAGACGTGTCAGATAAAATCATTCAAATGTTAGACACATGAAACACATTATGTATCGATGTCAATTTGTGTTGGTAGTGCTAAATGGTAAAAAACATTTCCCACCTAAAAAACAATCTCAAAAGATCCCACAAAACAAGGGTCAAGCTTCCCTTACCTCCAAAGTTGTCGATGACCCAACTGAGGTGAACCCTTCAAGAATACATGGTAATCAAAACTGATACTTTAATAATATAATGTGTTAGTTCTTCTTGTGTGCACAACCCATTAAAAATTATGGCAATCCACTAGTATAGTCTTCCATTTCACTAATGGTGCCACATAATGGTTCTGATAACACATAACACCCTCTTTGGAGAACGACCACTGGATATAAGTCTCCCCGCCATAAAGAGAGTCTCTAATCCATATGAAATTCATCAATAAGTTTCTATTCTTGATGAATCATATCTAGAAAAGAAGATGTAATAGAACCATCAGATTTAATAAAGGAGAGAACTGACTCCGCCCAAGGTGACACACTTGGGTGAATAATGTATTTCTCAAGAAAATCATCCAACTAGGACATTAGTTATTTCAGTTCAGTTAGAGTCATTCAGTTAGAGGGAATGACTCTGGTTGAGTACTGGGCATCATGTCAATGGAAAAATAAACCACTCTTACCCATGGTAAACTGGAAAATTCACAAAGAAACAAGATTGGAAACTCGATTACAACTAGAGGGAGACCACTGCCCTAAATCATAAGAAAATACTAATATTTCCATCCCTAACTGTAGATAAAATGGTATGGCCCTGCTCGACATTTTTTCCATTCTCCTTGAATGACAATAGACACACCACTAGGTGTGTTAATTTAAACCCATAGAAGATAACAATCAATCTGGGATTTATTGGTAACATGCCAATCCATCCCGAATATTATGTTATGATATTTCCAGTCGAGTACCCAATAAACTCCACGAATGTTTGACAACTGATAGAGAGAAGACACAAGAGGTATTATAGAGAACCTACTCTCTCATCACACCAAGGGGTGTATTAAAATCCATTGATCAAGATAAAATCTCCATATAAATATTAATAATATTAATGGTATGGTTTGAAAAAAAGTGAGACACACTGGTATTAAATAGACAAGCCACTAAATATGATTCTATAGTAATTCTACCTATCATAGTCGTTGGACCTGTGTCAGCTTCCTCTGGAGACTCTTTCACTTTTTGGTGAAGCATCATTTCAGATGATAGTGGATGGAACCTTTTTTACATGAATCATTTGATTTCCCTATAGTTTTCTAGGGTTATGGTTATCTTACCTCAACTTGATTCAGATCCACTACATGATTGGCTCACTGAGGTTCAGCAGCAGCCTCCTCCTGGATCCAATTCACACATCTTCTCAGGGGAATTTAGTTACACAATATCAGCCTTAAAAAGGAAGACATTATATTAACACTCATACTGAGTAACAAGAGAAATTATTCTCAATAAAATTAATAAACATTACTTGGATTTCACTCTATCCAAGTAGAAATAGGGAACATACTAGAACTACACCACAAGACGTCTTCCCCTTACCACCCATGGTGACTTAATGTTCATTGCGGGGAGAGCTGTCAAGGTACTCAATTGAAACACCCTCCTAAGTCCCGAAAAGATTTCACAAATGCGTACTAACAGCAAGACAAAGGCTCAAACTTCTATTGGTACCATTTTTTCATGAACCATCTTGGGTACCCTGGTAACATGACAGTCGAGCCATCCCTGACATAGCATGAAGCTCATTCCCAATCCCCCCGAGTCAGTGACTAGCACCTGGAATCACACAACATGCATGTGGGAATGATTTTTCCATTAACAATGTGGAAGAAAAGAAACAAGACAGTATTCATAACAAATGAAACTCCAGTGGGATTAATGTACCCGAATACCAAGAGTTATAAAATCCATAGAACTAAAATAGAAAAACATCCCCAAAGTCCCTAACGACACATCTCACCAAGACCAAAGCTCAACATCTAAATCCACCTCTAAGAGATCCCTTCCCATTTCGTGAACGTAGAAGAAGAAATTCTACAAACACCTGAAGGAAAAAAGTTGGGTGTAAGACTAATCCTTCTAGGATACCACCGAACATTCCATAATAGATTCTAAATATAGATTATCCAATAAAAATATTTCAATTTCCAAATAAAGAAGCTTGGAAATTCAAATCATATTTAAACAAAACATGTTATAAATTTTCTAATGATGAAAATCAATATTTTATGCAATGATTTTACAAATGATAGAATATTTATAAAAAAATGCATTTTGTAAAACATTTATATAAAACTATTTTTAATAATTCAGCATGCATGTATTCCATTCAAAAAATCATTTTCATACATTTATATCTCAAATATAAATTATCAAGTGAGAAACATAGTTATCTGCTAAAAGGTATGATAATATTAACCAGTTATAGGATTATAGACGCTCTATGTGAACTCAACAAAATGTGTGTGAACATGTCCATATGACACTGGCCAATGGAGACTTGTCACTGACCTGTCGGGGATGTGACTTGCCGCTAGTATGTTTTAGAACATTGTCGTAGCATGGAGTGTATCCAAAAAAACTCAATAACTTTCTAAGCCTTTCATGCACTCTTACATGATGGGAAAACTATTTTAATACATATTAAAGTATAGTCATTCATATTCTTCCATATTTAAAGATCCAATTTCATTCCACTTTAAACCAAAAAAGGATTCTTTCAAAAACATGTCTTTTACCAAGATACAACCACTGGGTTTCTATCAAATAATTTTAATCCATTTTCACCAATTTGAAATATATTCAAAACTAATTCCATAATTATACAATTTATTTCCACAATTAAATTAAATAATTTAATTTAAATCATTTCCATCAAATCCACAATTTAAATTAAACAATTTAAATCAGTCAATTTTTATAAACACAACCAATTCAATGGAA
Source organism: Viscum album (assembly GCA_963277665.1). Lineage (NCBI taxonomy): Eukaryota > Viridiplantae > Streptophyta > Magnoliopsida > Santalales > Viscaceae > Viscum > Viscum album. Next base: position 736,607,512 of record OY728146.1, on the reverse strand, counting down.
TCAGGGGTTTTCCAAATTTCTATTTGAAAATCATTTCAAATATCCCAATTCACTCAAATTTTGTTTTTGTCAATATAATTGAAATAAAATTTGAGTTATTGAGTTTAAATCAACAATTAAAATAAATCAAGTTATACTAGGATAATCAATTTTTTTATCTGGGTGGAACCACCTACCTCAAGGTCGTCGATGTCAGTGGAAATAATAATCCACCCAATGCGGTTCAATACACCTTCTCATGACATTCTTGTTGTATGTGTCGACACACCAATGATCATCCTTCGTCAAGGGTTACTATAACAAAAACATCTATTGTATTTTATAAGGAAGTAAAATATTACACTAGATTACATTTTCACTCTCCTACATAGTCTCTGGATTACCGTTTTATGTTAATGCATGCAATCACAAGAAATATCAATTAGAATAATAATAAACCTCATTAGATAATTATATCCATATATTTTTATTTTACAAGGAAATAAAATATTACATGCGCTTACAATTTCTCTCTATGGTATAATATTTCTATTACCATTTTATTTTAACACATGCAATAGTAATATTTTCTTCTGAATAATTATAAACCACATTCGATATTATAATATCTTTAGATTAAATCGATATCACATGTGTTAACCCTTTATAATTATTCATTGATAATTTAAATAATTATCCTTCAATAAATTCTATTAAAATTATCATTTGGAAAACTCATGATTAACACTAGATTATTATTTTTAATTATCATTAGATAATTATTTATAATTACCCTTTGAAAATATTGAAATTATTGTTCAATAATTATATTAATTATCTTTTGATAATTTAGAACAATTATCCTTTAATAAAACAAGTAATTTTCCCATGATAATTTCAATAATCCATGTCATATGATATTTAATTTATAATTATCCGTTAATAATTTTGAAATAACTATTTACAATAAGACATGTAATTGTTCTATAAAAATTCAAAAAAATTGTTGTATGACAAATTTGTAAATTATATCTACATAAAACCATGTGGTTATCATTTATAATTTATACATGTATATTTATTTTATGATAATTCTTCACAAGTTATCCATTTATAATTGAGAAATTTTCCTTTAATAATTTATTTCAATGATCCAATAAAATGCTAAAAATAATGGATCAAGGAATACCTTGTTGACTTTGAAAAAAAAATATTATTTGATTCTTCTTGCTGGGCTGAATTCAAAGGTACAGATAGAGCACAATTCGGATGAATATTGAAAAAGTTATTGAATTTAAAATATTTGGAGAATAATAAATAAACTAAATAAATAAAATGGAACACTAGTGATTCTTCTTCAACCTCCCACTACGGAAGGGTAAGAAAATCACTGGATACCACTACCAAGTTTCTTGAGTGTTTTAAGATTGTGTAGGAGGGTGTTTTGAGATCATCAGAGGAAAAAATATTGACCAACAAAAATAATCAATACCTAGGGTGATTTTAGAACACTAAAAAGGCAACACCCTCAATGCGCTTTTAAAACACCCGATTTCAAATGTTAATCAACCCAAAAATTAATGCTAAGTCCTTCATTTCAAATAATCAAAGAGTTGATACACAAAAGGGCTGAAATGGTGGTGAAACAAATGTTTTTGAAATCAAAGGCATCTATCCATGGCCGTTCGCGCGTGGTGAATAAGGTGATATAGATTTGTTTTACTAAATTTTATTTAATTATTAAATTAACAAAATTAGTTATTTAACTTAAAAATTAAATAACGCCCAACAATTAATGCGAAAAAAATTATATTATTTAATAAATCACAGAACCAGATGAATTAAAACAACAATTTTAAACACTTTTTTTAATCTTCTGTTTCACCCAAAATTAATTACGAAATCATTTATCTCACCCATTTAAGGCATTGCGACTGAAACCGTTCAAAATGGTTGAAAATTGATGGTTTTAGAAATTTAATCAGTCATCAATGGTGGAAATTCCATTTTGGGGAGAGAAAGAACAGTAACCTCTATTTTTAATTAAATTATTAAATTTAATTATTTAACCCAAATACTAAAAGTTACCAAACATCCATTGTACATAACAATTATAATCTATATAAGGTAAACACTCCATTTTGGACCTAATGGTGGTCTCAGATTTATGAAATGATGAACCGTTTACGATATATTAGTGGTTTATTATTTAAAAATTGGATTAAATAATTAATTAAAATAAAAATGGATATTTTTATGATCCAGACATCCAAAAAACTGATAGATACCAATATTATACACCGTTTATGGTAAAACCCTCATTCCAGACTCATCATTGGCCTCAGATTTCTCATATGATTAATGTTTTGAGGTATATTAATGATTTATTAATAAAAAATCAGAATAATTAATTAATTAAAATAAAAAGGGTTATTTTTGTGAGCGAGGCATCAAAACGCAAGATGATTACAAATGTTATACCATATCTAGGGTAAACCCCTCATTACAGACCCATCGGTGGTCTCAGATTTCCCATATGATGCACCGTTGGAGAGATATTAAATTATTTTTAAAACATAGAATATTAAATATTGTTTAATAACATTATCTCACAAGTGAGACATTAAAATGTCTGAAGCCTTCAAATTTTATACGCCTCCTAGGGTAAATAACATATTTCAAATATAACAGGGGTCTCATATTTCTCAAACAATTCATCATTTTGGAGTTATTTAAATATTTTGAATAAAAAGTTCACACTAAATATATTCTATTTAATTATTTTATTTTATTTTTTCCAAGCTTTTGTGGCCCTCAAAAACTCATACTTACTCATTTTTTAACTCATAAAATATTTAATTGACTATTATGGAGTGTTAATTGGGTGTTCTACCATTATTTAACTAGTTTAACAAAAATGAAACTTGTCACTGATAAATTTGTTTCCCCATTTAACGTAATACTAATTTAACCTAAGAAGGTTTGGGAATACCTAAAACAGTAACAGGATGTTACATATTATACCTATCTAACTTGGACTTGACAACCCATATCATGGAATTCTTATATGCTCTACTTACCCATATATATGAGTTTTTGAATATTGTGCCTTTATAATAAACCCATTTTGTGTGTGATTAATCCTTAAAAGCAACTACTATTGGGTTTTATTTATAAGGAACTTGGTTTTAAAAATGGGACGCTCATAGGTCGCATTATTGTTGCTCCATAATATTTAACCCCATGGGAGTATGCTTAAGAAAAATGGGATGATCATTTAAATTTTCTGAAGAAGCTTATATAGTGTTACATATACGAATATGGTAGAATCTTACATAAAAAGTGAATATTTGTTAAAAAAATTAATGTTATATTGTTTTTAGTTATTTTTATAAGAGGGTTTAGTTAATTAAAATTCCAATTAAAACATAAATAATGTTTTCCTCTATAGTTTGGAAATAAAATTTTCTTTCACTGAGACCATTTGAGAGAATCTAATGGATAAATAAGATGTAGAAAAGAAATTTATAAGATAAAGTGCCAAAATTATGACAAGATTCCAACTAAATAATTATTTCTTAAAAGGAATTTCAATATAACTTTCCCATGATTCATTGTGGAGTTAGTGAAATATTTAACAAGTCGTATAGTCCTGTTTTTTAGACCCAATGGGATTCCAAGGGAATTTAAATTTTTATGAATTACTAGATGAGACATTTTTTAATCTAAGCTTTCAAACCCAATTCTGAGAGTTGGAAACCTTCGAAGTGATGTTTATAAAATTGATTAAAGGCCAAAAGAGTTTCCCATGAGTCTTCTTGAGTTTTGGAAGCATCGAGTTCTAGAAAACATTAATTTCGAGGGTCTGCATAGGGATCATGGTATTTATGAAATATGTCAGCCTTCTATAGATTACCACGTGGACTTCTGAATTTGGAAAGAGATTGGGTGCGTGATTTTTACATGGTTTAAAAAACTGTGTGCCTATCTCGCATCGTTAGTGGAAAGAGGCAGTGACTATGAACTATAAACTTCACGGTTGCCGCCCGATTTCCAAACCATGCGGCTAGACCATACGGGGTGCACTAGGTGTCCAATAGAGGGCATAGGGTTAGATTATGTGTAGAGACCTGAAGAATGACGTACATAAAAATTACATTACATTTGTGGAATACTTAATACATAACAAAAACAGACACACAAGGACCATAATATTTTAGTGTTTTTGGAAACTAGGAACGTAATCTTCTAATCGTGGTGAAAGATCTTCAACATCTCCCAGAAAGATATTCCCCTTTTTTTCTTACCTAAAACGTTTATTTATATCCTGGGGAAAAGAAAACATAAAAAGGGTGAGCTCAAATGCTCAGTAAGGTTATGCATGGATAAAATAAAACATACCATATACATTTGAACTTAAAAACATGAACATAATGTTTAAACATCAAAAGCATGAGCAATGACATAAAACATGGAAGTATGTATGGCATAGATCATAAAGAAACATTAAGCATGATAAAATAGCATGGGAATAAAACATGTAATTGTGGAAACCATTAAGCACATGATATGATTTCCATATTAGCCAAGGCATTGCTTCCAAGACCATCTTAGTGGACAAAGTCCCTTTCTGAATCGAGTTCACTTCTCGTTCTAGTCTGGTATTACTGAACCAGTTTAACTTGCCGTTCTAGCCATGTCTATCTCATGAGATATAAATCTTTTCCCAATTCATTGGAGGGAGATATAGGTCCCACCCATCTCATAATGATACCATTCTTATGTGTGCCACAAAATCATAAACCATACATCATTGTATAATCCATGTAATAAAAATGGGATTCTTAAACAACATGACATCATAAAACAATTCATATATGATAAAGGAATTTATAAAAATAATTCCATCACGACATAATAAAATCAATTTAATAATAGGGATAGGAACAGAACCATATATTATCTTAGATGGAAAATAATTTTGATAAAACACTTGAACTCCATTATTGAGGAAAATATCCTTTCTACTTCAAAAACACTTTTCCTTTCTTAACGTGTCCTGAAATTCTAAACTAAAAGAATTTGAATAAAAATAAACATGAAAACTTGTAAATGAATCTTTTTGGATATAATGTTTTAAAATTACATTCATGCGGTATAAGTTAAAAAAACATTCTTCTGGTACTTATGTCGGAAAATTCAAAAAGTACCTCGTACGAAAAAACGACAAAAGATTCCTTTCATATCTTTTACTAAAAACTCACCGAAGGGTAAAATTGGATTTAAAAAATTTTAGGTGGATGTAAATAACATTAAATATTGAGGAAACATGGATTTTGATGATAAAATACACCCCATTAAATACTTACGAATAAGAAATCTCGGATAAAAATGAGATTTTCACAATTATCCCTTACCTTAGGTCCGATTTGCTTTGTAAGTGTCCGAACCTCCTATATAATGATTTAAATAATGTTATTGACTTATTACAGAATCATATTAATTGTTATGATATCATATATGGTTCACTTATGACTTTATATTACCCGTTCTTTAGTAAATTCCTTGTTAAAGAGCGATTTGGGTAAAATCGTTTCATTTGTCGTCCGTGTTTTGACTTGTAATTATTCATATGATAAATTAGATCATGATTACTTAAATACAGAATTCAAAACATGATTTATATATAATATATATTCATAATATACATATATATAATAGATCTATAAATGGAACAAAATACACCGTTCATGGAGACAGTAGGCCGTACGTACGCATGGACATTGTTTTCGTTTCCTCACTGAATTGAATGGTATTAATTGGATGACATATATATATATATAAATAAATCCAGTATCATTATTATGTCTTATATTTCATTATTACTTATTATATATAATTTATAATCATTTATTAATGGTTAATCATTGAGAATGAATCTCATCGCGTCGTGGAGACGGTATTCCGTACGTACGCACGAGAGATGATATCGTTCTCATGATCGTGGAATTTTATTATAATGTATGTATACTATTATAGAATAAATATCACATTATAATAATCATATATTGTTATTATTTACACCATTATACCCATTCATGTAAGGTGGTGGTGGAAAATAGATTACACCACGGCGTGGAGACGGTATTCCGTACGTACGCACGCGCGGTGATTGCTTTTTCCGTAGGATGGATAGATGGTGAAATAGGGTTGTTTCATACATATAATAATATATAAGTATATGAGTGATAATTATGTTATTACTTCATAATGTAACAACCTAAGAAGAAGAAGTGGAAGAATAAATAAAGTTGAATGAATCGGTAACGGACATTACCTCTTCTTTGAAGCGCCTCTTTGAGACCTCCTCTTAGTTCACTGAAATTGGTCTTTGAAGAAGACCAGGACCTCTAGGATGTTTATAGGTAAGTTTGGAAGTGAAATTGGCAGGGTTTGGCCAAGCATGAAGGCTCAAATTGATGTGAGGAGGAGAGGGAGGAGGTCCCCTTTTATAATGGAGGAGAGGGGCACCTTTGGAAATCTTAAAAATATTAATTTATAATAAATCTAACCCCACTTAAAACCCTCCAAAAATAACTCATATCCTAATATTAGATGGGATAGGGTTGTAATATCATCAACCAATCAAATTTAGACATGTTAGGAATTTATTTTAAACATTATCAACTTGATTTATCCTTATATAATCAATTTAATTTTATTTATGGTAATAACATTCTAAATTTTAAATTATAATAAAAATAACTTATTTGTTGTTAATTGTCCATAATTGGATACCTTATTAAATTTTATACCATATAAATTGAAATTTATAATTGTTAAATATGTTTGTTATTTTTAAAAAAATTTATAATATGTTATTTTTATAAAATAACAATAGTGTCAATTTTGACACTATTCATTTATTTGAAATTAAATAAAATATATACAGAAGATATGTTCAAAATAAAAGCTTTAATAGATTCATAAAAGGTAATATGTATCTAGAAAATTAGTGGAGAACATTAAATAGTTTATATAATAGTTAGTTTGTTTTTTTTAACCATTTATTTGGTTTATCTTTTAATAAAATAATTACTACAACATTTTTGTATAATTATTTAATATAATTATTTGTTGCATAAAAATTAAAAATAAAATCCTAAGATAAAGATAAATCTATTAACCTTCACAATTTGACTTTTAATCGAATTTATCATCTTAAAATCAAAATATTTAAATTGTTATATTTATTAAATTATGAAGGTGACAACTTTGGCATCATTCAAAATAAAATAATATAAGTGTCATAATTTCGTTAATAAGGATCCAAATGGTCAACAATTCGGCCAGTGGATGATTAGGGTTTATATATACACTAATAAAATGTTTTGTTCAGATTTTTGGGCCTTTTGATATGTATTACTATTTCAATAAAAACAATATTATTGATTTTTCACTAAATAAATAATTTCTGCATCATTAATGTATCACTATTAATGACGATTATTTAATCCCCAAAAATTATAAATAAATTATCATGATGTAGATAATTGTATTATATTTCTGTAGACTATTCATGTTCGATGTTTTATGATGTTTATCACTAAATTAAAATTATTATACATATAAGATTTAAGAGAGTGACATGTTGTCACTTTCTTTGGTTTTAATAATAATTAAATTATTTTCATTGTCAAAAGTCCAAAAAATGAATCTAATCCGACCCTTAGGTGATATGGATATACTTTTATCCATACAATATAATTTTTCCATGTGTTTGGGTAATTTTATAATATTATATTTACCCTTAATTAACAGATTTACCTTTAACTATGGTAAATAAAATTTACGGTAGTTACTATTCATAATTCCCAAAAATAAAAAGTAGCCTATTAAAATAATTTGGACTCAATGATTCCAAATATGGAATCCATTATTTCAAATTCAACACAAAGAATTTGCAGAAATTAAATTAAAATTAATCCCATTGTCGAATGAAAACAGGTTTTTGTTTAAAACATTGCAAAAGATTGAATAGATTTAACTTATGAATTCAATGTAAACTCAATGATACTGACATTTATTATATTAAATGCTAAAAATATATTATATTTATACTCTAAAACCATTAAATACTATAATTTATCCATATAAATTATTACGATGAAAAAAGTTGTTTTTAATTAAAATATAGTGTGTTTTTACTATTCATTAAAATATGAAAGTTGTCAGAAAAATATCAAAACGTTATACAATGTAAATTTTTATATCCTCATTCAAAAGAAGAATTTTCTTTTGTCAAATTGAACTTATAAACATGTTAAAAACTAGATTTAAAGTTGGTGCGCCATCAAATGGTTGGAATACTGCATTTTTTGAAAAATACATATTTTACCCAAAAAATTTATTTTGTTATTATACCATGTTCTAGAAAATTTTTAAGATGAATAATAATGTTATAAATTTAAAAATTTAGTTAATACTATTCATAACGGCCAGTTCATAAAAATATTATAATATATAGTTGTTTAGTAAGACCCGGTATTGCGTACAACACACGCTATTGAGAAAGGTCATGATTGCGTCTAATGCAAGACAAGCCAGGGTTGGGTGTTGTGCAAGACTCCTTTATTATTTCGTATAACAGAATCCAACCATATTTCATTTATACATTTAATATATATATATATATATATATATACACCCTCATTGTTTCATAGAATGACTATTATCAAACAAACTTGAAATTGTGTTTAACACGATCCAAGATTAGTGTTGTGTATACTTCAAGCTAATACAGTGTTGCGTATAGTGCAGGATAATCTTGGTGTATCATAAAACAGAAGATATGAATGAAATTACAAAGAATGTATCTTATAAAATACCGGGTTATTACATTCTACCCCCCTTAAAATGAATTTCGCCCTCGAAATTCGTCGGGTTTATAAATCGTATACTATTTATAGAAACCCACATCATAAAAAGGAATACTAAAACATAATTTTAAAAACTAAAGTATGATACATAATGATTACCCAATGTAACTCATCACTGGGTTTCCATATAAGAAAACATAGGTGAAAATATGGATATGGAAGAAAAACTTAACCATCAACTTCTGATGGAGAGTGGTAGAGAACATGGCTATGAAAAATCCAACAATCAAAAAGCCAAAAACTTGTGATGATCTAAGGTACCATCTGATTCATAAGAGAACTAGGACAACATATTTGGTTTTCAATATCATTTCCCTAAAGTTCATAATTTTGAATTAGAAGAACTACTTGCTTGATTTTGGTACAATCTCACTTTTGTTGGTGCTTTGAACAATTTCTACTTCATCTCTTAAAGAAATGAAGTTGAATTTGTTATTCATGATGTGTTAGCAGATCATGTGATAGAATGATGGGTCATTCTATCTGTTTCAAACAAAAGGTTAGAAAAAGTTATAAGTCCATCATATGGTTAGATTAATCATATATGCTTCCAAAAATGAACTTATACTTCATATATTATACCGCTTAATAAGATAAAACTAGTTTCTACTAACCAGGGACTTCCTGTAGGCCAGTGGTAGGCGATAAAGGCCAGTCTCACTTCGGTTGTGGGTTCGATTCCCATAGCCTTGTCCGACGCGATGGGTTGTCGCCCATCCTGTAGGTTGTCCTTTTTCTAAAACTACATTACTATAACATCTCATCAATAATATCGAAAAAAGTTCTATCCTTAAACAATACTAACTTATGTTCAACATAATCCATTCCAATATTTAGGCTTATCTAAAATACTTCGGTCCAAGATCATAGTGTAAAGAAAATGATTACTTGAAATATCACATAATAATCACATGAACGCCATCATTTATACCCAATATATCATAATATATATCTTGTTTGTCAAATTACAAACATGTGAATACCTTTATCATGTATTCTCTTGAAGAATGAATACCCATTGAACCATATTGAAAACATGAATGCAGTTAAAAGTTAACACTTTCCACATTCCAAAATCCTCAAAATTCTATATACTCAAACCACGATATCACTTAGTCCTTATATCAATCATGAGCTCATGAATACAATCAAACATCTCATTATCTTCTTTTCCCTTCATTATGCGCATATCATCTGCTTTCCAAAATATTTTAATCACTTTTCATGGTTACCAATACCATAAAATTATTGAAAACCACAATAGACTAATATAACAATATTATAATAATCCATAAAAGTACCTCGACAACATTATTCTTGAATACCAATACATAAACACATCAATCCATCCTCTTTAATGATTGTCCTGGAATAATTCCTTCCTTGATTTAGAAGTAACTTTTTAGGTCAGGGCATTGAGTTGGGTAATGCCCATGTCCTCCACAAATAAGACATTGAACTTCATAACAGTCTGTCACTCTATGACCCCTTTCTCCACACAGATAACATATGTCCCTCCATTTGTGGTATTCCTCAAGGTTCTTCTTCTCTTCTTTAGAAATCTCAATCTTCTTTTCTTTATGCTCCTCAACATGCGAACATGCATAAAAGTCTATCTTCATCTTATTTGTTGAATTAGGCATACCACTAAATTTCACCTTGTTAACCATATATCGTGATGTCTGATTCGGAATAATCATAATATCATTCTCTCTAGGCATTACACAATTTTGTTGCTCATAGTCACCAATTTTTCCATTGGATTCAATGTTAACCGAATTCTTTCTGGTTCCCTCCATTGACTTAAAACACAAAAAGAATTCTGTGAGAGGCAAAAATCATCCTAGAGAAAACAACATAGTAAAGGGGGAGTACCCTCAATATCTAACATCTTAGGTTAAATTCTAATATCGTTACCATAGTTTTAGGACCATATCTTATACGTATACTTATCCTTAGGGACATCCCTAGAAATACCTTAGAAATATCTCTAGGGATCTCACTAACGTTTTCACATCCTAGTTTCCAAAGGTTGACTAATCCTTCCCTATGATACCAACTGTAGAGACCCGAAGCATGACGTACGTGAACATTACATTACTTTTGCGAAATACTTAATACATAAAAAAACAGACACACAAGGACCATAATAGTTTACTGTATTTGGAAACATGGAATGTAATCTTCTAATCGTGGTGAAAGATCTTCAACATCTCCCATTAAGATCTTCCCCTTTTTTTCTTACCTAAAACCTTTCTTTATATCCTGGGGAAAAGAAAACATAAAAAGGGTGAGATCAAATGATCAGTAAGGGAAAGCATGGATAAAATAAAACATACCATATAAATTTGAACTTAAAAACATGAACATAATGTGTAAACATCAAAATCTTGAGAAATAACATAAAACATGGAAGTACATATGGCATAGATCATAAAGAATCATTAAGCATGATAAAATAGCATGGGAATAAAACATGTAATTTTGGAAACCATTAAGCACATGATATGATTTCCATATTAGCCAAGGAATTTCTGCCAAGACCATCTTAGTGGACAAAGTCCCTTTCTGAATCGAGTTCACTCCTCGTTCCAGTCCTGTATTACTGAACCGGTTTAACTTTCTGTTCCAGCCATGTCTATCTCATGAGATATAAATCTTTACCCAATTCATTGGAGTGAGATATTTGTCCTACCCATCTCATAATGATACCATTCTTATGTGTGCTACAAAATCATAAACCATACGTCATTGCATAATCCATGTAATAAAAATGGGATTCTTAAACAACATGACATCATAAAACAATTAATATAAGATAAAGGAATTCATAAAAATAATTCCATCAAGACATAATCAAATCAATGTAATAATAGGGATATAAACAGAACCCTATATTATCTTAGATGGAAAATAATTTTGATAAAACACTTGAACTCCATTCTTGAGGAAAATATCCCTTCTACTTCAAAAACACTTTTCCTTTCTTAACGTGTCATGCAATTCTAAACTAAAATAAGTTGATTAAAAATAAACATGAAAACTTTTAAAGGAATATTTTTGGAAATAATGTTTTAAAAATCCATTCATTCCGTATAAGTTAAAAAAATATTATTCTCGTACTTTTGTCAGAAAAGTCAAAAAGTACTTCGTACGAAAAATGACAAAAGATTCCTTTCATATATTTTACTAAAAACTCACCGAAGGGTAAAATTGGATTTAAAAAATTGTAGTTGGATGGAAATAACATTACATATTGAGGAAACATGGATGTGGATGATAATATACACCCCAGTAAATACTTACGAATAAGCAATCTCAGATAAAAATGAGATTTTCAAAATTATCCCTTACCTTAGGTTCGATTTGCTTCGTAAGTGTCCAAACCTCGTGTACAACGATTTAAATAATGTTATTGACTTATTAAAGAATCATATTAATTGTTATGATATCATATATGGTTCACTTATTACTTTATATTACCCGTTCTTTTGTAAATTCCATGTTAAAGAACGTTTTTGGGTAAAATCGTTTCATTTGTCGTCCGTGTTTTGACTTGTAATTATTCATATGATTACTTAGATCATGATTACATAAATCCAGAATGTAAAACATGATTTATATATAATATATATTCAGAATATACATATATATTATAGATTGATAAATTGAAATAAATACACCGTTCATGGAGACGGTAGGTCGTACGTACGCATGGACGTTGTTTTTGGTTCCTCATTGAATTGAATGGAATTAATTGGATGACATACACATATACATTTATATATAAATCCAGTATCATTATTATGTCATATATTTCATGATTACTTATTATATATACTTTATAATCATTTATGAATGGTTAATCATTGAGAATGAATCTCATCTCGTCGTGGAGACGGTATTCCGTACGTACGCACGAGTTATGATATCGTTCTCATGATCGTGGAATTTTATTATAACGTATGTATACTATTACAGAATCAATATCACTTTACAATAATCATATATAGTTATTATTTACACCATTATACCCATCCAAGTAAGTTGGTGGTGGAAAATAGATTACACCATGGCATGGAGACAGTATTCCGTAGGTACGCACGCGCAGTGATTTCTTTTTCCGTAGGATGGATAGATGGTGAAATAGGGTTGTTTCATACATATAATAACATATCCTTATATGAGTGATACTGATGTTATTACTTCATAATTTAACAATCTAAGAAGAAGAAGTGGAAGAAGAAATAAAGTTGAAAGAATCGGTAAGGGACATTACCTCTTCTTTGAAGTGCCTCTTTGAGACCTCCTCTTAGGGCACTAAAATTGGTCTTTGAAGAAGACCAGGACCTCTAGGATGTTTCTAGAAAAGTATGGAAGTTAAATGGGAAGGGTTTGGCCGATCTTGAAGGCTCAAATTGGTGTGAGGAGGAGAGGGAGGAGGTGCCCTTTTATAAGGGAGGAGAGGGGCACCAATGGAAATCTTAAAAATATTAATTTATAATAAATCTAACCCCACTTAAAAACCTCCAAAAATGACTCATATCCAAATATTATATGTTATAGGGTTGTAATATCATCAGACTATCATATTTAGACAGGTTAGGAATTTATTTTAAACATTATCAACTTGATTTAGCCTTATTTAATCAATTTAATTTTATTTATGGTAATAACATTCTAAATTTTAAATTATAACAGAAAATAAATTATCTTTTGTGAATTGTACATAATTAAATACCTTATAAAATTTTATACAATATAAATTTAAATTTATAATTGTTAAAAAATTTTGTGATTTTTAATCAATTTTATAAAATGTTATTTTTATAAAATAACAATAGTGTCAATTTTGACCTATTCATTTATTTGAATTTAAGTAAAATATATACAGAAGAAATGTTCGAAATTAAAGCTTTAATAGATCCATAAAAGGTTATATGTATCTAGAAAATTAGTGTAGAACATTAAATAGTTCATATAATAGTTATTTTATTTTTTTAAAAAACCATTTATTTGGTTTATCTCTTAATAAAATAATTATACAACATTTTTGTATAATTATTTAATATACATATTTGTTTCATAAAAATTAAAAATAAAATCCTATAATAAAGATAAATCTATTTCCTTTCACAATAAGACTTTTAATCTAATTTATCATCTTAAAATAACAATATTTAAATTGTTATGTTTATTAAATTATGAAGGTGACAACTTTGGCATCATTTAAAATAAAATAATATAAGTGTCATAATTGCCTTAATAAGGATCCAAATGGTCAAAAATTCGGCCAGTGGTTGACTAGTGTTTATCTATACACTAATAAAAAGTTTTGTGTAGATTTTGGGCCTTTTGATATGTATTATTATTTCAATAAAAACTATATTATTGATTTTTCACTAATTAAATAATTTCTGCATCATTAATGTATCACTATTAATGACAATTATTTAATCCCAAAAAATTCTAAATAAATTATCATGATGTAGATAATTGTATTATATTTCTCGATACTATTCATGTTCGATGTTTTATGATGTTTATCACTAAATTAAAATTATTATACTTATAAGATTTAAGAGAGTGACATGTTGTCACTTTCTTTGGTTTTAATAATAAATAAATTATTTTCATGGTCAAAAGTCCATAAAATGAATCTAATCCCAACCTTAGGTGATATGGGTATACTTTTATCCATACAATATAATTTTGGCATGTGTTAGGGTAATTTTATAATATTATATTTACCCTTAATTACCCGATTTACCTTTAATGATGGTAAATAAAATTTACCATAGTTACTATTCATAATTCCAAAAAATAAAAAGTAGCCTATTGACATAATTTGGACCCACTGATTCCAAATATGGAATCCATTATTTCAAATTCAATAAACAGAATTTGAAGAAATTAAATTTAAATTAATCTCGTTGTCGAATGAAAACAAGTTTTTGTTTAAAACATTGCAAAAGATTGAATTGGTTTAACCTACGAATTCAATGTAAAATCAATGCTAATGACATTTATTATATTAAATGGTAAAAATATATTATATTTATACTTTAAAACCATTCAATACTATAATTTAACCATATAAATTATTTTGATGAAAAAAGTTCTTTTTAATTAAAATATAGCGTGTTTTAAATATTCATTAAAATATAAAAGTTGTCAGAAAAATATCAAAATGTTATCCAAAGTAAATTTTTATATCCTGATTCAAAAGAAGAATTTTATTTTGTCTAATTGAACTTATAAAAATTTCAAAAACTAGATTTAAGTGGTTGCGCCAACAAAAGGCGGCAAAACTGCATTTTTTTTAAAATACATATTTTACCCGAAAAATTTATTTTGTTCTTATACCATGTTCTAGAAAATGTTTATGATGAATAATATTGTTATAAAATTAAAATTTAAGTTAATACTTTTCATAACGGCTAGTTCATAATAATATTATAATATATCGTTTTTTAGTAAAACCCGATATTGCGTACAACACACGCTATCGAGGAAGGTCGCCATTGCATGTAATGCAAGACAAGTCATGGTTGCATGTTGTGCAAGACTCCTTTATTATTTTGTATAATAGAATCCAACCATATTTCATTTATTCATTGAATATATATATATATATACCCTCAATGTTGTGTAGAATGACTATTATCAAACAAACTTGAAATTGTGTGTAACATGATCCAAGATTAGTGTTGTGTATACTTCAAGCTAATACGGTGTTGCGTATAGCGTAGGATAATCTTAGTGTATCATACAACAGAAGATATGAATGAAATTAAAACGAATTTAACTTATAAAATCTCGGGTTGTTAGAGTATGGTTTTCCAAACCATGCGGGATCACCTATCTTAAAAATTTATTTATTTTAATTATAATTAAAATAATAAAATAAAACCTCAAATTATCCCTTACTCCCTCCCTCTCACTAGCGCAACACACATCCCCTATCCCTATAAGAATGCCCACACCCCCTTCCCCCCTCTATGGACCCATCTCATTCAACGAAATATGTGGGATTTTTTAGTGATTTCTAAATGAATATTTGAGGTAAGGCCTCCAACTGCATCTCCATCCTTTTTTGGTCATTTTCTCTTCCTCCCTTCACTTGATTTCATCTCATTTGAACCTAGGGTTTGGGATAATTTGAGTCTTTATGAATTATACTATTGTTGGGGTTTAGGAAGGGTCACTCCAGAGTACTTTTTGTGTTTTCCAACATCTATCAATAAAAGTGAATTGTATTGGTTCCATTAGGATTTCCATAATCACTTTGAGGTAAGGATAAAATCCATTGTATTGTTTTTTCCAATTTATTTTTGGTCCTTTACTATATTAAGGTACCCATTAATTATTTTTAGAGCCTTTGAGGACCTCATGATTTCTTTCACTCAATTTAGATAGGTATGTGTATATATATATATTCCCTGTATAATTTCCCTCATAGAGTGGGAAATATGTGAATTTAATTAAGGGATATATATATATAGGAATGTATGTGCATGCAAGTGTGGAGTGATCTTCGTCAAAAATATCAAGTTTTCAAGTGTTTTTCTTGGTTCCTATTTGATGTAAGATCCCTTCCTTTCCCATTTAATTTAAAATTTCATTAGTTTCCTTCGTAATGATTCTTTGATAAATTGGATTTTGAATTCTTTAATGCAATGTTCAATATGTAAAATGTGTTGTTTGAGAAACAATGTCATTTTTTTATAATAAAATCTCTGGATGCCATGCAATGTATTCTAAGCTAAATGTATTTATTAGTTGTTTAATACATTCTTGTCTTAATTCTGTGTGGTTTTCCCTATGCTTATATGACATACTGTGATATAAAAAATGTTGAGCACATGGCCTCCAATGGAATTATGAAATGAACTATTCCTTTATATATTATTATGGAACCATTATACACTATATATTCTATATTGACCCTTTTCTTTTGAATTTCCTTTACTGAACCTGCCAAGGGGTGTTCTCCTATTCATTCTTAGTTATAGGAAGATTAATTGTAACTTAATGGAATTGGTTTACTTAGGTAGGAGATATATTTCCTTTCTTGGATGTTGATTTTCTTAGGTTAAATGGTTATATTGAACATAAATTGCCTAACGGCTTATTTACAAAATGTGGAAATGAGTGGTTAAACATCTATGTTATGAATAAGTATTAATTTTGAATAATGAGAGGTTATAATAATTGGTTTTCTTTATGTTTTATTTGTGATACATGAGTGGGTATACTCATGATATAGAATTGTATGTGAATTGATTATATGAGTGGGTATACTCATATTGTATGAAATGATACATTTTATGAAATAACAAATTGTAGGAAATGATAAATGTATGATAATATTCCTTGGACTTGTTCCATGGATCTAGAACATGATATTGGATGCCTTGGATTGTGTATCCTCCTTGTGTCTCGATTCCATGGGATGCATTGAGCCCTGCTACCCCTTGGATCTTTCTTGCTTGGACTCATAAAAGACATTTCTGATATGACATGATCATACGACTCTAACCAGTTCCTTTACCGAGTTTCCATCAAGATTCTCATGGGGATCGATGAAGATTCCTTGGTATTAGACACCTTGGATCTGGACCTTCATGGTCTGACACTTTGAATGAAAACATGACCATGAGGAATATGGTACATTGGATTATATGGCTCAGTCATGGATGTTTTGAATCATCTGGTTGTATGGAAACGTCTTGGTGATGTTAAATGTTTAGATGAATAGAAATTTCACGTTATAAATTTGTGCATTATTAGTAGTTTCCTTATTAAAGGAGCTTGGCTATCTTATTCAAGAAGCCTAGATGAGCAATTTCAGTGACACTGGTTTTATATTTTACATTCCATGGGAATCTTTATTAAATTTACTACTTAGTTATTTACCAGAACACTTCCATAATTTATATTTTACTTTCTAGATTAGGCTAGAAAATATGGGTGCTGGCCTACTAAGATTTATATCTCACACCCTTCTCTAGCTGCCAATGCACTGGGGTAACCGTTTATACCTTTTTGGAAGTTAGGATCAAAGGATTGAGCTAGAGCGTAGGATGATCCTGGGAATCACCTTTAGGATTTTTCTTTCTTTTATTTAGTTAGTCATGTATTGTTCTGAATTTTAAATCTTGTTGTTTGTAAAATATTTTCAGTTATGTATCATAACAATTATGCATTCATGTTTTGTATGAACTAGTTTTTGACACATTTATTAAATTTTTATTATTTTCATTCCTCTGTTCTCTTTCATTTATTTACTACATTCACTATTTAAAGTTATTTTATCTAATATAATGATGTACTACTCTGATATGAGGGTATATTCTCCCCACTATCACATCAGAAGACCCTCACTACAAGTCATAATCCTCTGGAATATGGGGAGGCATGCCTCAGTCCATGGGTTCCACCATTCCTGCTACCGATTTAATGGTAATTCAGGTCGGGATTTCAAAAAGTGGTATCAAAAATTATTTTTTTAGTTTTATTACTATTTTGGAACGGTAGATGGTAGACTTGGAATGTTTCAGTTGTTGGTGAATTTTTTTCTTGGGACTGATCACCCAGTGTATAGAAAATAACCATGTGGCCACGACTAGTATTGTTGTTCATGCATTTTTATATTACAGATGATTATTATTTCATCTTTGGTGAATGGTATGTTATCTACTGCACACGATTTATGGAATTATTAAATTTCCCTTGGCATGTTATGGAAACGAGGAAAAATTACAAGCATTATATTAGGAACATATATAATTCACATTCCATGCATAATATATTTCATGTAGTTTCATTAGTAGTTTGCCTATTGACTATTATTGTGTTCCTTGAATTTTATTCCTTGCTTTATTTCACACCTATTTATTTCGCATTCCGATGTAGATAACATGCATGTGTGTTTAATTTACATGTTGATCTGTTTCCATGAAAATATTTCATGCAACCTCTATTGTTTATATTCAATGTTCTTGTGTTTTATCATGCTTCTATGTTTATTTCATATAATTACATGTGTTTTTTTGTTTATATATGGGTTGTCTATGGGATGAAGAGATAGTGGTGGTGAATGAATGAGAACCTATTTTTGATAGCATGATGTATGGGCACCTTATAAATGGGAAACGTATGCACATATATTTAAACCATCATTTGAGCTTTGATATTTATTAAATATGGTTTTTGAAATGTAGTGTATTTTAATGTTTAAATGTTAAATTGAAATGCTTTCAAATCAATGGGATCCAACTTCAAACCTTTAAAGTGTACAGACACTTAATTGATTGGTAGATGGCCACCTATATGACTGATCCATTATAAAACCATGGTATATTTGGAGACATTTATAAATATGAAAGATGTTCAGTATTTAACTCATGTGTGTTGGTTAACATTAAAAATGTTCAATTGTACGAATTTAGGTCTATTTGGTAATGTTTTATGAGATGAACCATTATGTGTTTTTATGATTTATATAGAAAAACATGTACTTGGGGGTTTCTTTTTTTGATCAACCTAGTTTGGTTTAATGAGATCATTTTGGGTCACCTTATCTGTTTAAAGGAGTTTATAAGATAAAGTTATTAATGATGACAGGATGTCAAAAGGTGTTTAATGTTTCCGAAGGAAGTTATTTTATAACATTCCTGTTTTTTTCCTTGAGGAGTTGGTTAAAAAAGAAAGTTATTAGTGTATTGTTTAAAAATGGTACTTGATGTTTTGGATTAAATATTTTATATGTTTAAAGATTTTAATGTACATTGAGGTAATGATCTTGAAAATGGGACATTAAGGGGTATCCTTTTCTTAAAACCTCATGTAGATGTAGTTCAATTTTTTATGGTCTTCCTTGGAACGGAGATATGAATATTTATCAACAAAATGATTCTTTTATAAATATATTATACAAAATTATTTTAAGCCTAGTGTATTTTTTTGCATGAACAAGAGATAGGTTCAGCGCTTATGCTTCATAAGGGGCTATCCCATGGTAGGTATCAACCTTAAGGATTGAAAATCCTTTCTAATAACATGATTATTTTGATTCTTGGTGTTTTTGGGAGTTATTGTCCATTATTTTATTCTTAGCTACTAAACCACGCCCTTGTTCTGATGGATGTTCGTTTCTTTTTTGACCCTTTTATTGGTGTGAGCATCAAGTTATGCTTAGTTTTAGCTTGTTAGACATGCATTGGGAATGGTCGGCTGCTTAGTAGGCATTATGACCCTATTTAATTCCTTGTTATACTAAGGAGGTCATATGTTATTTGACACTCATATGATGATGAGACTTAAGACAATTTTCTATGTGAACTACATGATACATGGATCCATATGGTAGAAATCATATGGACATTATCGAGGGTGTGTCACCTCGCTTCAAAATCTTCAGGTACTATGCATTGATATATGTGGTACCTATTGAGTTTATAAATGCTAAACCAAACTATTTTAGTTTGGTAAAATAGTTTAGACTTTCATTTATGGGGGAAATATGAGTTCATTTCTGGAGTTTAGGGGCTTGGGATTTAAATGAATCATGTTCATCCCAATTCTTAAGATGAATTTTTAAATACTTGAGTATTTTGGCATTCTGGTAGGATTGGTTTGGTTACCGTGCCAAATGATTTCACTTTGTGATGGTGGCTCAGGGGAGCTTCACACGTTCATTTGATGTGTTCATGAACTAGCAAGATTGTGATAATATGGTCTCTCTCTATTTTCATTGAATAGGAAACTCTTAAGGTGAGGAGAATCTTGAAAATTATGTTAAATATGTGTACTTCAATGTATAAGGAACACAACCAATGAGGACCAATTGAGAATGGTCGGTCTTACTTGAATTACTTTGAGGCGTGATAGTTTTAAATCTTTTTGGTTCATGCTTTAAATAACGAAATTAATGTGGTTGTATGTGTATACAACACTTTTGAAACTCAGTTAGTATGTTATGGGATTCATTAGTAAGATTTCTACTATCATTAATGCCTCAGGTGGTATAGGCATCATGGTTTGGTTAATGGTGATGCGTAAGTAGAAAAAAATGAGTTTATTTCTTGAATTCAACTAGTTTTGGTTCAACTATTTCGCTTTCCAATAATTTGGTTTGATTTACTAGAAAACATGATAATCCTCTTAGTGTATTCGGCTAAGCACTGAGCATGTACCTTACCTTGACTTTTCCATCTGTTCCCTAAGAGTGGGTCTGTTATATGTTGCACAAAATCATTAAAAGCCCTTTGTCTTGTTTCGGTGATCCTTTTCATTTTTACATGATAAGGTGTGGTTCTTATCAAGTCTTGGTTAGTCTCGAGTGATTCCTGTATTTTTGTATAGTAATTTCTTGGTCAAACTCTTCGATACCAGTCATTTCTTCTGATGTTCCCTCTAGGTGGATGTCGCTTCGGGCACAATCAATGTTCTTATGTGTACTTTTTGGCTATGTACCAACATATTATTAATAACATGGAGTATGTAATACATTGTAATTGGGATATATAGTGTCTTTAAAAGGGTAAAAAATTCTAGTTGTCTAGATCAAGATGACACATTTATTCATGCTAGCCATGATAGTTTAAAATGGATAAGAGGTGGTTTGATCTGGCAATGTCACCACAAGTAAGGTATGGACTTTGGTGTAGTTATTTTGGTAACTTTATAATGCCTTAGGGATCTCATTGTGGTTCTTTTTGAAGTGTTCCATCCATTTAAGCTAGGAATATTATGTCAGACAAAGTCGCTCGATGTGTTATCCTTCTTTTTCAATGTATACGGTTGGTGATGAAATTGTTTTAAAAGCACATCACCAATTTATGTTGACTGTTGTTTATGAGTCAATGATTCCTTTTGAAGAAATCTTGTGTGGCCAATTTTTGTTTGTTGAATGGGATTTGGCCATTCCCTTTCATTTTGGTCTTTTATATGACCTCAAGTGTAATTGGGTTCACCCAATTGAAGAAAATCACATGGGAAGCATCACTAGAACACATAGGATGTGCTCTATATAGATGTTCCTATGGTGGAGGAGCTCTGGTTTGGAATTGGTTGTTAAATAGTAAGACCCATGGTGGGGAGAACCATCGATCAAATTTTTAAGAACACGATGACATGATCGTGTCTCTGGATTTGTGGGCTCAGGTAAGAGTTGTTTTAATGTCTCAGTAGGAAATCAAACATTGGTTTAGGTTTTGATGGTTTAAGTTCCATGTGATTAAGAGATACTTTGAGGTGTGCTAGGCATTTTAAATATAAAATGATCATTTTAAAGGAACATTACAACCCTTGTAGCTTGGGTGATTTTTTCGATGTTCCTGATGGCTTCTCGGGGATGAGATATTTTAATTTACAGAGATTATAGAGTCTCATGTTTTGGGATAGGATGGAATTCCATGGTAATTTGAATTTTTCAAATTACTAGACATGTAGTTTTGGAAACCAATATTAGGAAATTAATTTTGAGAGTTTAACCCTTAAATTTCATGCTTTTAGACTTGATTGAAGGACCAAGTGGTTTCCTAGGTGTATCATTGTGTTTCAGAAGCACTAGGGTAAAAAAAACTCTTGTTTTGAGGGTCTGCATAGGTTGAATGGTTTTTTTGAAATTGTGTGTCCCTCTATAAAAAACTATGTGGACTTATGTAGGTTGTCAAAGGTTACACACACCCTCTACACATGGTTTACCAAAACATTCATTATGCTTCCATAGTTAGTGGCAAGAGTCAGTACCAATTAACTATTCACCGCAAAGTTGTCATACAATTTCAAAACTATGTGATCAACAGTTGAGGGGTTCCCCAGGTGTCCAGTAGAGGGTGCATGGTTGGCGTATAATTTCCCAAACCATGTATCCCAAACCGTGCATGATGACCCATCTTAAAAACTGAATTATTTTAATTAAAATAAAAATAAAATAAATAAAATCTAAAATTATCTGTCACGACCCGTCCTCGGGGCCCATGATATGACTACCCCAATCCCGCATTCCATAGGATAGGGGCTGGAGACTAGAACCAAAGGCGTAAATCCTGGTGAAAGGGGAGGCATTGCCTTTATATAAGAAAACAAACCCCATAGAGCACACAAGCTGAAGTAAACTCTAAGTAAACTGAGTACAAAGTAAGTGTTGGAAAGTAAATGGGCCAGAATAAAAACCCAACTGAAAGTAAAGTACAACTAAAAAGAAAGTACAGCAGCAGAAAAGTAAAGTAGCAACTCTGAGCTATCCTCCAAAACTTCTACCTGAAGGGTGGGTACAGATAGCCTCCATAGCTCCTCAGTCCGACCGTCTGCTCCGTCTACGTCCCACTAAGTGGTCCACCTCCGGGTACCGTCCAGCTCCACAAGATTCCACCTCGATCAGTTTTGTCCATCATCTGCATCCAACACAACGTAGTGCGGGCATAGCCCGTGCAGGGGTGAGTATACGATACTCAGTAGGGACCCTGAGACCCCCGAAAGTCTCTCAAAATCCACAAAGGATAAACCACAAAGGAAAGATACAATCACAAAGCATCAACAACACTACTTAGTTATATTCCCATACATATACCTAAGTCATCCGTTACAGTTCTTCTCTGACTCCCAAGAACCACACAGTCCACAATGGAAAGCACAACTCAGTCCACAAAGGATCGCTCAACCCATTCCACACAGGAAAAACCCAACCCAATCCACAAAGGAAAGCATGTCAACCACATCAATAATGATTGAGAAATCAAGACTCAGCTCACACATGTATACACTTCGTAAGGAGATTGAGATGATCATATGTATCCACTGATTCATCAATGTTGTCGGACCCACATTGGATACAAGACCAGCTAAGTTGTCGGACCGACAAAGTATACAAGACCAGCTACTCTAACGAACCCACATAGGATACAAGTACAGAGTCAAATAATAAATGACCCACAGAGGATACAAGAACAATAGTCATTGTTGTAAAACCCACGGAGGATCCCAGTATGGTCGTCGTTGCTGCTGAACCCACGAAGTATCCAAATAAAGTCGTACTCACTGCCGAACCCACGGAGGATCCAAGTGCATCCATCATCGTCGCAGTCGCAGCCAGCTCTAGGGTTCCCACACACAGCACTCTCGATTCCTGGAGGGTCCACACCATGAGCCAAGGGGGTGATACATCAACTGTCATGAAGTCCAAAGTTGATTTATCACAAAGTTCTGTCACGTCTATAGGAACTCAACGTGACAGACGACATGTCAATCGGACGCTCGGTCTGAGAGTTATTAGCTTTTCCGTCCTAGGGGCCCGGTTGGTTTATAAGCTAAAACCAACCCTGTCATACTCCAGCTGTGTCCAGACCCCTAGTAGAGTAATCCAAAAGAACAGTCTCACTATGATGAATTCAACAAGGTCAATGGCACATCAATCGGAGGTCCGGAGCTTAAGTTATAAGCGTTTCCGCTCCGAGGGCCTAGTTAGTTTCATGCTCGAACCAACCTGGACGTACCCAACGTTCTTTGAAACCTTGAGTGTAATATACCAAAACGACCGTCTCGATCCAAGTATCCCAACGCAGCTAAGGGTGCGTCGATTGGAGGTCTGTAGCCCATGTTATGGGAAAAATACTGAAAATAGTCCGAAGTGGGGGGGTCTGGGCCCAGCCCAACCCCCCCCCCCCCCCCCCCGGGGTCGGCCCGGCCTGGGGGGTGCGCTGGCTTGGCCAGCGGGGCGAGCAGGGGGGGACGTGTCCCTCCCCCCTTAGCGCTCCACAGATGCAGCGAGCGCCGTGTCCTCCTCCCCCGGATACCACGCTGTCGCGGGATCCGGCCGCCTGCCACCGCGGCTTCAGCCACGGCGGTTCCTCCTGGCGGCACGATGGGGCGCCGCTGCCAGAGATGTCTACGGGCCACCGGAGCCGCTCCGGTGGTCCGTTCTTTCTCCCGAATGCATCTGCCCCCCCCCCCCCCCGAGACCCGTAGATTAATGTGAAGGCCTCCAATCTCCATTACTGCCTCGCTTCGCTGTCGCCAATTGTTCTGCACAACAAGAACAAAGAAGCGGTGAGTCGGGCTTGTTCATTAACCTGCACCCACCTTGTTAGAGGTTTTAAGCACCACAAAACAAAATAATACCAAGAACGAGGGTATAATTCTCATGAAAAATATCCTTAAATTTCCAAAATCCCCTACCTTGACAAGGAAGACGATCATCGGCGTTGTGGTACACGGCTTCACGGAAAATAGGATCGTAGGCGTCGCGGTACACGGCGTCGTGTCGTCGATCTCTGAGGAACCAGCGTTCTTCATCGTCCTTTGTCGGAGGTCGGCATTCTTCATCGCACAACTAAGCTCTCTCCCTTAATCACCAAAATAATAGGCTTACCTATTATTTTATTCTCCACACAATGAAACTCCCTCGGAATTAATTCACCACCTTAATTAAAATGCATTTGCATTTAATTAAGGATGGGATAAATAAGGTTCCGCATAATTAAACGCATTGGCATTTTAAATTAAAAAGGGGGAAAGGAAGGTTCCTCAATATGTTATGGGTTGACATAATTTAATGGGATGAGATGACAATTAATGGAGGTTTGTAAAAATTAATTGGGGGTATACTAATGGGTTTAGAGGGAATTATATGGTGGGGGTCATGCGGACCCCACCTCTCTAACACTCACACTTGGGCAGTTAAGTGGCTGCGAACCCCACCCTTAACTAGCCATGGGAGGGAAAAACCACCCTTAAAAAAATAATAAAAATTGTTCAGTCATTCTTTTTTATTTCTTAAACAAACCCCCAAAAATTATTTTCTCCTCTTTTCTGAATGCAACTACAGTAAGTGCCCCCTTAAGCAATTATCAGCACTGTGATTCATCGGTGCCCTCAAATTTTAATTCCAAGCAGCGGTTCAAAAGAAAGAAAAACACGCATGTTCGTTCACTGAACGTACCAGAGCTAAACATTGAAAATTGATTTTGGGCACACCGGGCCTCGGAATCAAGCACCATCAAAAACTGTGTACTCGTAAAATTCCAGTGTATTTTAAAAAAAATCCCTTGAAATTTTCAGGGCTTTACATTACTCCCACCTCAAGAATTTATGTTCATGTAAAGCTACAACAAAAACTAGGGGAACAAATGAGGGTACTAAGCACACATCTGAGCCTCCCAGTCCTATGTGCTCTATTAGATGTACTCGTGCTACCAATGAATACGCACCAGAGGTATTGACCATCCATATAGGACCCGCTTTTGTCAGTCGTCGATCTCCACTAGGACCTCTTCAAAAGTTTCCCCGTCATTGATGTCTAGCTCCTCGTGATCAATGATATGTGTCGGGTCCTGCATGTATCTCCTTAGCTGAGATACATGGGACACGTCGTGCACCCGGTGCAACTAAGGTGTAAGGGATAGGCGGTAAGACACCTCGCCTACCCTGCGGAGGACCTGAAAAGGCCCGATGAAGCGTGGAGATAACTTGCCGCCCCAGCCAAATCTCCGTAATCCACGTCCAGGTGAGACCCGTAAGAAAATGTGGTCTCCATTCTTGAACTCCAGTGGTCTCCGCCTCCTATCAGCATAGGACTTCTGTCTATTCTGTGAACTCCTCATCTGCTCCTAGATGACCTGAACCTTCTCAGTCGTAGCCCAAACCATCTTTGGTCCTATGAGTGCTAACTCCCCAGGGTCATTCCAGCACCGAGGTGATCTGCAAGGCTGGATTTACAGTGCCTCGTATGGTGCCATCCCGATGGTGGAGTGTTAGCTGTTGTTGTACGCAAACTCCACCAAGCACAGGTGATCCTCCCAGTCGTGACCAAAGTCAAGGACACATGCACGGAGCCTGTCCTCAAGCATTTGAATGGTCCTCTCTGAATGGCCATCTGTATGCGGGTGAAAGGCAGTGCTCAGGCGTAGCTGCGTCCCAAATGCCTCCTGCGATCCCTTCCAAAGCCGAGAAGTAAATCGAGCATCTTGATTGGAGATGATAGATTATGGAACACCATTAATATTTATGTTCTCTTGAACATAGATATTTCCTACCCTCTCTACTGAGCCCTGCTCTCTGATATTTAAGAAGCGGGTCGACTTGGTGAGTCGGTCTACAATCACCCAAATGGAGTCGTGTCCTATAGAAGTACGTGAAAACCCCATCACAAAATCCATGGATATCCTGTCCCACTTCCACTCTAGGACCTCAAAGGGATGTACCAAGCCTACAGGTATCTGGTCCTCTGCCTTCACTTGCTCGTAAGTGATTCATTGAGAAACTAACTCTGCCACAGCCTTCTTCATACCCGGCCACCAGTACTGTCGTCTGAGGTCCTGATATATCTTCACTACTCTAGGATGTACCGCTAGAGGGGAAGTGTGGAAATCCATTAGAACCTCCTCCTATAGTGTAACAGGTACCTTGGTACGTCCCCTGAAAAGGATTACATGCTCTCCTCCTATAGAAAATCCATCAGGTGCATGTCGTGAGGATATCTGTGCATGTCGCATCTCAGAATCTGCGTCCCCATGTTGTACCTCTCTAACCCGCTAAAGTAGTGGAGGAGTGACTATGAGGGACTGGAGATAGGTTGTCTCATCATTATCCACAAAGTATATCTGCAAAGCGGCTAACTGATATGTCATCTCTCCAAGTAGCGGAATGCCTGATCTCCTGCTGAGAGCATTAGCCACTACGTTCCCCTTCTCATGAGTATAGAAAATCTCAAAGTCATAATCCTGGAGGAACCTGAGCCATCACCGTTGTCTCAGGTTTAGGTCCTTCTATGAGAAGATGTACCTGAGACTCTGGTGGTCAGAGTATACTATAATGTGCTCTCCCATCAGATAGTGTCGCCACATCTTCAAGGCGAAGACCACTACTGCTAACTCCAGGTCATGGGTAGCATAGTTCTGCTCGTGCTGCTTCAACTACTGTGAAGAGTAAGAAATCACAACTCATTCCGGCATCAGGACACACCCGAGTCTGGTCCCTGATGCATCGCAGTAATCTACATACCCTACGCCCTCCTCAGGTATCCTCAAGATGGACACACTGGTCAATCTCCACCTTAGCTCCTGGAAACTCTACTGACATCTGTCTGACCACACGAAGGATTTCCCCTTATTCATCAAAGTTGTAAGAGGTGCTGAAACTCTGGATAAGTCTGGCACAAATCTCCAATAGTACCCAGCCACACCTAAGAAACTCTGCACCTCTGTTACGCTCTTGGGTGGCTCCCAAGCAAGTACCGCCTCGACCTTCTCGGGATCCACTACAACTCCCACCTCAGAGATGACATGCCCCAAGAAGTGGTCCTCTTAAAGCCAGAACTGGACCATCAAGAGCTTACCATAATGCTGGTGATCTCGGAGTGTATCCAGTACAACCCGTAAGTTGTAGTCATGCTCCTCCTCAATCGTCAAGTAAATCAGTATGTCGTCAATGAAGACTACAACAAACCGTTCGAGGTAGAGCTGGAAGATCCTTTTCCTAAGACTCATGAACACTGCTGGAGCATTGGTCACACAGAAGGGAATGACCATGAACTCATAGTTTCCAAACCGACACCTGAAGTTCAACTTCTCCACATCCTCGTCCCGAACTCGGAGCTGATGATAGCCTCACCTGAGGTCTATCTTCAAGAACCAACGTGCTCCCTTGACCTGATCTAAAAGGTTGTAAATCCTTGGAAGCGGATACCTGTTCCTCACTGTCACCTAGTTCAAGATATGGTAATTGACACACATTCACAATCCCCCACCCACCTTCTTGGCGAAATGGACCGGAGAAGCCCATGGTGAAACACTAGGTCGGATGAAACCTTTCCCCTATAAGTCCTCCAGCTGTACCCACAGTTCACGTAGCTCGGCAGGAGATATCTGATACACTGGGGTGGATATCGGTGATGTCATAGGGTACAGGTCTATGTAGAAATCTACCTCCCGATGAGGAGGTAGTCCTGGAACATTGTCAGGAAAAACGTCCGCATACTGGTCTACCACTACAGGAAAACTCGGACTCTGCACGTCAACTACTCTGAGGATGAGACTATCCAACTGATGTGTGATTGGATGCCCTCTACTTGGCATGAGTCCATCCTGTACTGCGAAGGTTCCCTTCTCACCAGTGAAGGTGAACCTGGTCCCATCTGTGCGGACACACCGCACCTTGCGCCTATTACAGTCGATCTGGGCATGGACTGTAGATAACCAGTCCATACCCAAGATGATGTCGTAAGTCCTAGACTCCGCTACAAGAAGATCCCAGCTGAAGCTCTCGCCTTATAGAGTAAGCTCACACTGCCGGCAATAGTGCGTAGTCGTCGATTCTGCTCCTATAAGAGTCTCTAGCTGCAAGGATCGAGCCAACGGCTCTGTCGGAATCTCAGAGCACTGAAAAAGGGAAGAGGAAATAAAATAATGACTTGTACCTATGTCTATAAGAACTGCATCAAAGGTGGAGTAGACAGAGATAGTACCTTGAATCATCTCGGGTGTGTTGTGGTCATAAGCCTCTGCTGCCTGGAGCTGAGCCTACCTCTTCCCGCTAGCACCCTGAAGTCAAGGTGGACCTCCTGGGGGTGGTTTTGGTAGAGCCTCGAAGCATCGTCCACCACCCGCTGCTCGGCCAGCACCTCTGCCCCGTCCGCCTTCTCCCTACCGACCGCCACGATCAAACCTCTACCTCCGCCTCGGAGGTCCCTCCACTGTCTGATGCTCGTCTGCATGGAAGGTCAGGCAGTCATGACCCATGTGACCCTTCCCGTCGCATGAATAGCATTGTCTGTTCCTCGGAAGGCTGGCTCTACGATGTGTGCCCCGCACAGCCAAACCCATGTCCTGAGGTCGCCCACTTGACGGTCTGGTCCTCTTGGACCCCTAGGTCATCTTTTGACTGCCTGATGCGGAAGACTCTGCTCCATGTCATCTTGCGGTGGTTCTCACTGCTGATGACTGCTCGGCGAGAAAGCTTTCCACTAGCAGGGCTCTCTCTAGCACCCCCGCCTACGTCGGGATGTTGATTGGAATTGTCGAAGCTCTGATCTCATGCCTCATCCCCTTCTAAAAGGTTCAGGCCCAGAAGAATGGGTCTCATACCATGTCTGTGGAGTAGCGCGAGAGGTCGGTAAATCTCACTGAGTACTGGGCTACTGACATGCTGCCCTACCGCAGCAGTAGTAACTCCTGGATGTGCACCGCACGGAGGGTGGTCGGAATGAACTCTGAGCGGAAGAGTCTCTTGAAGTCCGTCCAATGAAGAGATGACTCATCGTGCACCTGGAGCATCAGGCTCCACCATCTACCTGTTGTTGCGTGCAGGAGACTCGCGGAAAGGATAACCATGAGGTTTTCTGACGTCCCTACCAACCCGAAGACTCTCACGATAACCTCTAGCCAATCCTCGGCTGCCTAAGGATCCGTCTCTCAGAGGAACCTGGGCGGCGTCTGTCTATGAAACTTGTTAAATGCGTTGAGGCAACGTGCACTCTCCGCCGCTGGGGTGGGTGGAATCAGTTGCTCGGCGGGTAGAGGTACCACTGGTGCCTCTGCGGTAATGGGCCCCTGCACCGAGGCCTCGTCACTCGGTGGGATGTCATCTCGCACACAGGTCGGAACCCTAGCTGGCTACCATCATGGCACTATCCTGAAAAAAAACTGGTGTGCCACGGTTATTATAGTACACCTGGTGAGCTGACATAAAGTAATCACAATGAATACTTTTGAAACACACATGCAATCAATGTTTTCGTGCACTGAGTCAGAAATCAGGATTTAGGGTCCTGGTGTATGGATATGTCGGCTACCGCACCAACACTGGACTCCCTGGACTAATAACCACACTCAATACCCTTAACATTATTTCTTCACAGAGAATAAATTATCAGAGTACTAAGTTCTATGGTAGAACCGACTCCTCTGATACCAATTTGTCATTACCCGTCCTCACGGCCCGTGCCGTGACTACCCCAAGCCCGCCTCCCATAGGCCAGGGACTGGGGACTAGCACCAAAGGCTTAAATCCCGGTAAAAGGGGAGAAATTTCCTTAATAAAATAAAACAAACACCACAGAGAACACAAGCTGAAGTAATCTCTAAGTAAACTGAGTACAAAGTAAGTGCTGGAAAGTAAATGGGCCTGAATACCAACCCAACTGAAAGTAAAGTACAACTGAAAAGAAATTACATCAGCAGAAAAGTAAAGCAGCAACTCCAAGCGGTCCTCTGGAACTTCCACTAGAAGGGTGGGTACAGATAGCCTCCACAGCTCCTCGGTCCGGTTGTCCGCTCCGTGTACGTCCCACCAAGTGGTCCACCTCTGGGTACTATCTAGCTCCACAGGCATCCACCTCAATCAGTTTTGTCCATCGTCTGCATCCAACACAATGTATTTCGGGCATATCCCATGCAGGGGTGAGTATACGATACTTAGTAGGGACCCCGAGACCCCCGAAGGTCTCTCAGAATCCACAAAAGATAAACCACAAAGGAAAGATGCAATCACGAAGTATATGAAAAAGTACTTAGGTATATGACCATACATATACCTAAGTCATCAGTTACAGTTTTTCTCCAACACCCAAGCACCACACAGTCCACAACGGAAAGTACAACCCATTCCACAAAGGATAGTTCAACCCAGTCCACACAGGGAAAACATAACCCAATCCACAAAGGAAAGAAAGTCGACCACATCAATAATGATTGAGAAATCAAGACTCAGCTCACATAGGTATACAATTCATAAGGCGATAGAGATGATTAGATGTATCCACTTATTCATCTAAGCTATCAGACCCACATAGGATACATGACCAGCTAAGTTGTCGGACCCATAAAGGATACAAGACCAGCTACTCTGCCAGACCCACATAGGATACAAGTACAGAGTCAAACACTGCCGGACCCAAAGAGGATACAAGAAAAGTAGTCATCATTTTCAAACCCACAGAGGATCCCGGTATGGTCGTTGTCACTTCCAAACCCATGGAGGATCCATGTATAGTAGTCCTCGCTGCCGAACCCATGGAGGATCCAAGTGCAGTCATCATCGTCGCAGTTGCAGCCAGCACTAGGGTTCCCGCACACAGCAGGCTTGATTCCAGGAGGGTCCGCTCCACGAGCCAAGGGGATGATACAACAACTATCACGAAGTCCAATTTTGATGTATCTCAATGTTCTGTCACGTCAATAGGAACTCAATGTGATAGACGACGCGTCAATCGGGCACCCGGTCAGAGAGTTATTGGCTTTTCCGTCCTAGGGGCCCTGTTGGTTTTTAAGTTTAAACCAACCTGACTGTACTCCAGCTACATCCAATCCTCAAGCGGAGTAAGCCAAAAAAACCATCTCACTAAGAGGAATTCAACAAAGTCAATGGAACATCAATCGGACTTCCAGATCTTAAGTTATAAGCTTTTCCGCTCAGAGGGCTCGGTTGGTTTTCTGCTCGAACCAACCCGTCTGTACCCAAAGTTCTCCAAAACCTTGAGTGTAATATATCGAAACGATCGTATTGATCCAAGGATCCCAATGCAACTGATGGTGTGTCGATCGGAGGTCTGCACCCCATGTTATGGGCAAAATACTAAAAACAGTCTGAAGTGGGGGGTCTGGGCCTGACCCGGCCCGACCCAACCCCCCTGGGTCGGCCCGAACCGGGTCTGGGTCCGGCCCGGTAGGGCACGGCTCAACCCGGCTGGGTGTGGCCCGGCCTGGCCGGGGGGGTGCGCTGGCTCGGCGAGCGGGCCGAGCAGGGGGGGGGACGCGTTTCCCCCCCTTAGCGCTCCACGGACGCGGCAGGCACCGCGTCCTCCTCCTCCGGATCCCACGCGATAGTGGGATCCAACCGCCTACCGTTGTGGCTTCAGCAGTGGTGGTTCCACCTGGCGGCGCGCCAGGGTGCCGCCGCCTCCGGGGGTCCGGCCTCCGACGCCGCTGTAGAAGTTCGCGGGCCACCAGAGCCGCTCTGGTGGTCCGTTCTTGCTCCTGAATGCGTCTGTGGTCTCCCCTGAGACCCATAGATTACTATGAAGGCCTCCAATCACCATTACGGCCTCGCTTCACCTTCTCCAATTGTTCCACACAACAAGAACAAACCATCGGTGAGTCGGGCTTGTTCGGTAACCCGCACCCACCGTGTCAGAGGTTTTAAGCACCACCAAAGAAAATAATACCAAGCACGAGGGTATAATTCTCATGAAAAAGATCATACAATTTACAAAATCCCCTACCTTGATAAAGAAGACGATCATCAAGATCTTGGTAAATGACGTTGTGGAGAAGAGTATCATAGGCGTCGTTGTACATGGCATCACAGAGAAGAAGATTGTACGTGTCGCGGTACACGGTGTCGTGTCGTCGACCTCTGAGGAACCAGCGTTCTTCATTGTCCTTCATCGGAGTCTGTCATTCTTCGTTGCACAACGATGCTCTCTCCCTTAATCACCAAAATAATAGGCTTCCCTATTATTTTATTATCCATGCAAAGAAAATCCCTCAGAATTAATTCACCACCTTAATTAAAATGTGTTGTCATTTAATTAAGGATGGTAGAAAGAAGGTTCCCCATAATTATACACGTTGGAAGTTTAAATTAAAAGGGGGGAAAGGAAGTTTCCTCATTAAGTTATGGGTTGACATAATTTAATGGGTTGAGGTGAAAATTAATGGAGGTTTGTCAAAATTAATGGGGGGTTTACTAATGGGTTTAGAGGGAATTAAATGGTGGGGGTCGTGCGGACACCACCTCTCTAACACTCACACCAAGGTATTTAAGTGGCGTGAGCCCCACCCATAACTACCCAAGGGAGGGAAAAACCACCCTTACAAATATAATAAAAATTGTTCCGTCATTTTTTTATTTCTTAAACAAACCCCCAAATATTATCTTCTCCTCTTTTGCGAACGCAACTATGGTAAGTTCCCCCCCCCCCAAGAATTACTGGCACTGCGAGTTCATCGGTGCCCTCAGATTTTTATTCTGAGCGCTGGTTCAAAAGTTAGAAAAACCCACTCATTTGTTCACTGAACGTACCTGAGCTAAACTTTGAAAATTTATTCCGAGCACACCGGGCCTCAGAATCAAGCGCCGTCAGAAACTGCGTACTCGTAAAATTACAAAGTATTTTAAAAAAATTTCCATTGAAATTTCAGGGTCTTTACATTATCCATCCTTCTCCCCCCTCACTCGCTTGACACCTACTCCCTTATCCCTCTAGGCACACATGACTCCCCCTCTATAAATTTCATATCGGATGAACCTATCGGTTGAGATAATATGATTTTTGTTTTGAATTTCTAATGATGTTAGTGTATGAAAATATTTTTTCGGTACTCCAAGCATATTATTACATTCACTACCAAATGTGAAGAATATTATTTCAATTATTCTTGTCTTTTTTTCTTTGAGGTATGGTTTACATCCATTTTTTTGCTTCACATAATTTATTTTGGGTTCTTTGGTTATATATGGGCCCTAGATGTTATTTGTAGGTCATTTTATGACATTGTGAAGGGTTTAACTCATTATAAATAGGTATTTATATATATATAGTTCTTGTACAAATTACCTCATGTGTAGGTCAGTATTTTCATTAGAGTAATGGATATATCTATTAATATAGGAATGTATGTTCATGAATGTGTGGAGCGATATTCATAAAAACATTCTAGTGCCAAACTGTTCAGTTTGGTTTCTCTTTGACGTATGATTCCAAAATTTCCATTTAAATTTAATAATTCATTTTTTCATGATTAATTATTATTTCATTAATTGAATTTTTAATTATTTAAATCTATGTTTAGGATTTAAAATGATTTGTTTGAGAAACTATGTCATGAATCTATAATAAAACCCCTCAGAAGAGGTGTGTTGTTTTCTATGTTAAAAATTATTGATTAGTTGTTTAATATATGCTTGGATTAATGATTTTTAGTTTTCCTTATGATTATTTTACATAGTTTGATATGATAAATGTTGAGGAAATTTCCTCTAATGGAATTTAAAAATGAATTTTTCTATTATAAATGCTTAGGTAACCATTTCACCCTCTAAGTTCCATTTGCCCCTTTTAATTGTAATTTTCATGCTTGAACCACCCAAGGTGTATGTTCCGATGCTTTCCTAGTCAGAGGATGCTTAATTATAACTAAAGGGAATTGGATTAATTATTTAATAGATTTATTGAATTCATTGCATGTTTATTCACATGAGTTAAATGGTTATATTGAACTTCAATTGAGGAATGTTTTATATGGAAAATGTGAAAATGAGTGGGTAAACTCATTTGATATGTTTAAATATTAATTGTGAATAGTGAGATGGTATGATCATTATTTTTATTTAAATTTTATTAGTGATACATGAGTGGGTAAAATAATAATATGTAATTGAATGTGAAATGGTTATATGAGTGGGTAAACTCATATTGTATGAAATGAAACATTTTTTTAAATTCTAAATTGTATTTAATGAAAAATGTATGAATATATGCCTTGAACATGTTCCATGGATCTGTAACAAGGTACTGGACACCTTGGATTGATTATGGTCCTTGGATCTTGATTCCATGGGATTCCTCGGGCATTAATACCCCTTGGATCTGACTTTCTTGGACTCATGTAAGACATGTCCGATCTAACATGCTCCTAGGACTGCAATCACTACCTTAACTGAGTTTCCATTGATATTCTCATGGGACTCAATGAGGATGCATTGGTCTTATACAGCATGGATATGGCCCTTCATGGTGTGACACTTTGACATTTTTCATGTCCATGAAGAATATTGTACATGGTTTTATACGGCTCAGCCATGGATATTTTGACTCTTCTGGTTGTGCGAAAATTCCATGGTGGTGTTAAATGTTTAGATAAATGAAAAGTATTTGTTTTTTATTTGTGTATTGATAGGAATTTCTTTATTATATGAGATTGAACATATTTTTCAAGGAATCTTGAGGTGATATTTTAATGGAACTGGTTTAGTAGTTTCCCTTCCATGCGAATCTTTATTTCATTTACTACTTGACTATTTACCAGCACACTTCCTTAATTTATGTTGTACTATCTAGATTGGGCATGACACCATGGGTGTCGGCCAACTGAGATTTATATCTCAAAAATTACATGGTCTGCCATTGCACCGGGGTACTTGAGTAGACCATCTGTTTGCAGGACCTTGGACTTTGCTTTTTGTTATGTGATAGTACGTAGAAGTTAGAAGAAAAAAGTTGATATTGATCCCAAGATTCTCATGGAGACCATCTTTGTTATTTTTATTTATTTTCTTTACTTGATTTATGTATTTTTATGAATTTTAAGTCTTATTTTATTTTTACTATTTTCAATTATGTATCATTACTATGACATGTGTGCATTTTTTTTTAAAAACTAGCATGGGACACTTTATTAAATTGGTATTATTTATCATCTATTATTGTCTTTCATTTATTTACTACATTTGATGTTGACTGTTAGTTACTCTGTTATACCATTGTTCTATTCTAATATGATGGTATTGAATCCCCATGATCTCCTCCTATGACCCTCACTACTAGTTGGAAGCATATAGTAGATGGGGAGATGTGCCTGAGGCCATGTGACCCACCAGTCTGACTACCTATTTAATGGTAAGTCGAGCCAGAACATGAAAAAGTGGTATTCGAGCTTATTTTTTCCATTGTTTTACTATTTTGAGCTGGTATATGGGAGGCTATAAATTTGTTGGAATTTGGTAAATAGTCATTCTTGTGATAGATTAACCCACATATGAGAAATGACCATGTATCTAGGGTTAGTATTTTTATTCATGTTTTTTGATATTACAATTGATTATTTCTTCTTCTTGGGTGGCTGGTGTACTTTCCAATGGTCATGATTTATGGAATTATTAAATTTCACTTGTCTTGGTAGAGACAGGATGAAGTGTTAAATGCAACATATTAAGCATATAGAAAGTTCACATTCCATGCATATGATTTGACATGTTGTTTCATTATCATTTTTCTTATTGAGTATGTTTGTGTTACTTGAATGCAATGTCAGGATTAGTTTTGTACCAATTTATTTTTCATTCATATTTAGATAACATGATTGGGTGTTTAATTATTATGATTATCCACTTACCTGAAAAATATTTCATGATACTTATCTTGTTTATATGCAATGTTGTTTTTTTATAACATCCTTCTATGTTTACTGTTTATGATGGCATGTTTTTTTATATATGGTTTGTTCATGGGCTGATGAGATAGTGTTTATGAATAAATGATAAGGAATTTTAGATTATAATGTGTATGGGAGCCTAATATTATGGAAATGGTGCCCTGTATATTTGAACCAGCATTTTAACTTTTCACATGTTTAAATATGGTTGGTGAAATGTAATGGTAACTAAATTATAAATGTAAAAGTGAAATGTTATCAATTAAATGGGATCCAACTGCTAACTTGTAATGTTTATGGGAGTTTTATGGATTGGTAGATGGCCATAAATGACTAATCCATTATATAACTATGGTATATTTGGAGACGATTGAAAATATTTATTTTGATAGGTTTTGAACTCATTTAGATTGGTTAACATTTAAAATACACATCAAGACCCAAGTAGGTCAGTTGGGGAATGTTTTACCATTTCCCCCATCTAACACTTAAGGGGGTTTCCTCCATATTTCTCTATCAAATCTGACACACATTACCCTTCTCAAGATCTTCCAGGTTTCCTCGTAGGCATGTATAGAACACGCTCAGTTGATCTCCAAATCGAATTTTGTCTAGTGTGATGAAAGGGTATCAAGATTTTTTTGATTTCATAGATTTATCTCAAACAAACTCGTATAATATTTTTTTTTGGATGATTGAAGATTCCTTGTGTAAGGTAGGATCTCTCATGAATTTCCCTTAAATCCTACCATGTTAATGGAATTAATTGTTGTATTGAATGACTGATTTTTTATGTGTCAACTATTAAATTAAAAATTAATAACGTAAATGCTTATTCCTATATTCATTTTTCTTTTTCACATTAAAAATAAATCATTAATGAATGTATACATTGAATTAAACCACTCCTTGGGGTCTATCGCTTATATTCCATGAACCTTTTTCTTTATCTTTGGGATTAAAATCACCTATTGAGCATGTTTTCCTATTTTCATTCATGTGGAATGGTTAAATGTAATTGAATAAACCACACACATCATGGATGAAACAATTATATTAACATCATTAATTATATGATTCAATATCCATCCTTCACAAAAATGAATTTCTAATTAGAATTGATTAGGCTTCTTAATGAAAGGACATACATTTATCCATAACAAAATTATTAAATTGAATTACTGAATCCTTCAGTTTTTTATTACATGATTAATAGAAATAATGAAATTTTTATAGACGGCTCAAACGATGAATGGATTGAGCCTTTATTTTCATTCTAAATTTTTTTATAAATTACAGAATCCGAATTGTTCACCTATGCATGAAATGGAACAATCACAGTAATAACTTAATAATATGGCCAATATTTTATTATAGTAAGGCACATTTTCATACATATCTTTCTTTATTATTTATGCATGATATGAATTGAATGATAAATCTGGGTTTATGTACTAGTGTTAGAATGTTTATATTTTATATAGTGATACGCAAGCATGGAATACCCTAACTAAATGTCATTAATGGGAATGGTGTCCCCTAATTAAATGTGATAATTGGGCATGGGGTCCCATTAATATGATAATATGCAATGGAGTCAAATTATGTTGATTTTTAAGCTTGTTGTCCCTTGAGTTCGGAATCCCTAATAAATTATGATTCATGAGAAATAATTCCCTCAGGAACGAAATATCTAATATATTATTATATTTGGTCATGATTTCCCTAATTGAATTATGATACATAGAAA
Source organism: Viscum album (assembly GCA_963277665.1). Lineage (NCBI taxonomy): Eukaryota > Viridiplantae > Streptophyta > Magnoliopsida > Santalales > Viscaceae > Viscum > Viscum album. Next base: position 736,568,687 of record OY728146.1, on the reverse strand, counting down.
ATGAATACCTATTGATGTATGATATGTGGGAAAGAAATACACTATTGGTGATGGTTTTGGATAATGAAATCCCTATACGGTCTATATGAATTGTACTTCTATCCATAGATGTGTGAGTTACGCCTCAGTTATTATCTAGTAGTATTATCTATATAAATGGCTATAAAAATCACTTTGTATATATAACCCACACATATACACACATATATATATTTATCATCCCATAGATGTATACTGATTTAGGTAAAAGTAGGTATTTTTGGTTGGGGTCTATTTTGGAACATGAGTTTGTCTTGTTTACTTTATTAATATTATTGCACACTATTTTATTTTATAATCAAAGACTGGATAACATTTAATGTCATCGGGGGTGGCATAATAAGTATATATCACACCCTATTTGAGATAACATTTAACTTGGGTACTCAAAAAACCCTCTTGGTTTCAAGATCAGGCTCTATATTGGACTTGCTCATTGCTTTTCGTTTCATTTTGTTACTCTGTACATGAGAGCTAAGGAACACATGACCAATCCAATTCTCAAGATTCACATGGAGATTTCCATTGGGGGATTCTATTCTTTAGTTTCAAATATACTGAATATCCTACAATATGATTAATAATTTATATATTTTAGAATCACATGGGCATGCATTTTTATATTATTAGGAATTGGTTAATTGTTAGTATTTTATTTTATAATTTATATTTAACTTTCTCTACTGATTTATTTATCATTATACTTTTGTTATATTTTCATTGTGATGGTATAGTCTCCCAACATAAAATCCTTAGACCATCACTCCTAAGAAGTATCCTTTTTCTTGCGGGGAAGTGCACTTGAGGCCCTCTGACTGACTAGTTTGGGGAACTATTTCAGGGGCTCCCAGGTTAGGACAATACAAAGTGGTATCATAGATTTATTTTTTATATTAATAGTGTTTTTAGTTGCCAGATTGGAGAATAGGAATTGCATGTTCTTGGTAAATATTCATGTCTTAGAGTGATCAACACATACATGGAGAAAAGAATAATGTATAGGGAAGGGACTATTCTGTATACTATTTATTGTTATAGTGGATTATTATTTCACCTTGAGTGATTTATAGATATTTTGGTATTTTTTTATTGAGGATGTTTATGGTATTTTAAAATGGGTATAGTATGTAAAGGATGTATTGATACCTGCATCATTATAGGCACATAGATATTCACATGCCTTTCATATTCCATTCCATGTAGGTTACATTACTTAAATTGTTGACATATTATGGATGTGCCTTGTGTTCTTATATTCAATATGCATTCTTATTCATAATGTTTTCATATATACCATTATTATGTGATTTTCTATATATGCATGTATTATATACTATTGTGTAGTATCATTCCTATTTATAATTATGAGATACAATTGCTTATAAATGTTTCATCATAAACCTAAATGGTTTTTTCCCATATATCTTGATGTTGGTACATTATCTAACCAATCACTACATGTTTGATCCATGGACCATTGGTAGAATTGGATAAAAAATCTGTGGTTATGATTAAATGGGTGACAATAACAATTTATAATGTGTATGGGCCCTTATATATTTGGAAGGGTAGACTATATATACAAAACATTAAAAAAGGACTTTTTATATTTTAGAATAAAAAACCAAGTTTCAACTACATGCATGACAATTGTAATTTAAAAGGAATGTAACCCTATAAATTGGGAATAATAGTCTATTTAATTGAACCATTGTATGTTCTAAATTGAATCCCTTAAAAACTTGGTTGCCTTTTTGAGGTATTGAACCTCTATTACTTGGGAATGACGAACCATATTATTGAATTTTATATTCTATACTCAACCCTTATAGGTGAGTTCATGAATATTATGAATTTATAATAAACCCATAATATGTGTAATTAATCCATAAAAACAAAAACTATTATGCTGGATTTAGATGCAACTAAGTTGGAAAAACGTGACCCACATAGGTTCTCTCATCCTTATACCTTAATATTTAACCACATGGGGGTTTACTTATGATAAATGGGATGATTATTTAAATTTTATAAATAAGATTTTATAGTATTACATATAATAATATGGTGGAATATTACTTGACCATCCCCCTTCTATTGATAAAATAACTATTATCTTATTTTATGTTGTATTTATAAGTGGATTTAGTTAATTAAAATGTCAATTACAACCTAAAGGATGTTTTCCTCTAAATATTAGAATTTAAATTTTCATTCACTAAGACAAGTTCTGTGAACCTAATGGAAACCTAAAATGTAAAAAATGAATTTATAAGATAAATTTCTTAAATTATGATATGATTCAAGATAAATAATTAACGTTTGAAAGTAATTTTTATATATGCTTCATAAGTTTACTTATGGACATATAGAAATAAATACCTAGAACCTTTACATTATAATTGGTATGAAACATTCATAAACTGTACATTATTATAGTTTAAAATAAATTAAAATTAGTGTAATGGATTTAATGAAACCATAAAGTGGTGTTCTCAGTTTCGACCTTCAAGAACTAGTAGTTTAAATCTTTCCTTGAGATGCCTTGAATGGAAAAATGGACATAACACATGGGTCTCATTTTCCATCCTTTGTTTTGATCAAGTGGTTAGGATGGTAATCCTAGTGACCTTTTTGGAATGACCTATTCGTGGGCCCGACACTTTATACATTATTAATTGGATATTATGTTATATTTAGATCCCTTATAAGTAAAAAAATGCTACATGTTTTTGAAATGTTTCATACGTTAGTTTTTTATTGGGTGCCAGTTTTTCTAAATAGGAATCATAGTGATGATACAATAACCCTTGGAAAATATGTGTTCATTCAGAAAAAGGATCCTTGATAAGAGTATGAACATCATGTAATGCTAATGTTCAATGGGCTAGACATTCCATGGGCATGGTCGGCCTCAAAGTAGGTCGTGTGACCCTTCTTCTTCTTCTTCATTAGTGTTGGATGACTCAAGATATTTTTAGATGGATTAACATTCATAAGGTATGATACGACTATAGAATAAATATTTTACATGGAAAATTAGATACTAGGATGAATAAGTCTAATAGGTCTATAGATATTATCAAATTATTTGTTGTGTGATCATGAAATCTCAGGGTAATCTGTGTTTATGTACATGAAATCTATCTCATTGTTAAAATCATGCAACAAATAGTTTGAGTTTGGAGGAAATAATTTATGACTTGATATTTTATGCTCTATTCATGGGTCATATTTGGAGTAGAGTTACTTAGGTGTTAGAAAAATTTGAGTTTTCTTAGTTTTCGAGATGATGTTATAAATGGTTTGGGTGTTGTAACACTACCAGTTAGATAGTATTATCCTATAGTCCTAACACTAGAGATGCATTTGAGAAAATCATGGGATACAACCATAAAAACAAACTATATTAAATATAATATAGTTTTATTAAATTAGATGGATTACTCTATTTTCGATTATTTCTTGGTAAAACCAGGTTTTCCTTGTCTAGTAACTATTTTTTGGGGTGGATGGAGCATTTGTCAAGGAAAGTTCCCTATTATTATTAAATAATGACTATGAAACTTCTAAAGTGGGGTGTGTCACATCAATTATAAAAAACAACCCCTTCCAAGTAGAGGGAACGCAACTATAAAAGACCATTTATGAGTGGTCAAATTTTATTTATAAATCCATGAAAAAGTTAGTTTGAGTTATCGTTTCATTGAGATGATGCTCAAGATAAAAATATTTTATGGTTTTTGATGGATTATGGATTCTAGACTAAGGATCAAAGTGTCTAAATTATCCATCAATGTAACACATATAAATCATGTCAGTTCATTCAAGGTTGTACACTGATAAAATGGTTGGTTGTGTATAAAACATTTGAGGATGGTTTGAGTCTAGCTTGGACTATGATGGGGGTTTCTTGAAATAGTAATAGAATGGATTGGTAGGGGGATTATTAGTTGGTTCATTATGGTGCATAGGTAGGTGAAACTAAGATCTTTAAAAGAATTTATCCAATGATGGTTCGACCATTATTCATATTAGTAGTTGCTTATGATGGGTTGGAAACCATGTCGAGCACTTCATCATGGATATGACAGGAGTGTCTCAAGCCTCCTTGGTAATTTTTCATATCAACTTAGTGTACTCCTGGTACAAAGACAATAATTTCCTATTAATTTTCATCATCTTGGGTACATTTAGAGATAATATTTTTTACATAGATCTATAAAATTCAATTAAATACTAGTCTGACATGACAAATAGAATCTTTTAGAGTTGTGGTTGTGTAGAAAGGATAATATTAGAGGTGTGGAAAACCCTGCATGATTTTAGTGTTCCTACATAGGAAGTCCTTGGAAAGACTCATATAAATCATCTAGTTCATTGAATCAACCTCCATGAAAATATTTCTATTGGGATATTTTTCGTGTTCTAGATACATAGACATCTCGACTATATACAAGCGTCTCGTAGGTAAAATTATAGAAATAGACTACCTTGAATGATCTCCATGGTCCCTAGTTGTTTATTCTGTGGTTAACGAAGACATTAACTCACTCTCATATAATTTTAATTAGGGTGATGATACAAGGTTGTAAGATTGGGTACACACCTGAATTTGTGTTGTGACATGATGACATAAATGAATGATTGGGTTGGAGGCATCATCACAATTAGGTTACCAAATTTTGTGAGCATTATATAGATAAACCGTTAATTCCTTGAGATAAATGCATCTAACTAAAGATTTAGATTCATTAACTACTAAATCCATGAATTTTTATGGATAGTCAGCTAGTTGTTTCGTGACTTTTATACTCCTTTTTGGTTGAGTGCAATCAGTTTGGAACCACTTTATCCATGTCCTCTATATTGTACAAGTGATGTGCGAGGATCAGTGAATACTTTTCATGAAAAATCATGTGCATCCAAATTAAATGTTTCTTATTTTATGTTAAACTCTCAATCATGTTGATAATCATGATGGGAGTATCATTCGAATGCTAAGGGCATGCTAAAATATATAATTTTAATGTTGGAGGTGCTATGACTTGAAATTGGTCAATAAAGATGGAGCCTATGGACACTAGATCCATAAGAGAAATTGTGAAAGTGAAAATTATGTGATCATGTCTTGGGTTTTAATGGATCAGGTAATAACCATATTGATGTATCTCTTTGCATACGAGTGTTGGATCGAGTACTAATTTATTTTGTACCATATTCTTAAAGGTGATTCTTTTAGGTGTGGTGGATCTTTAAAATATAATTTGGTTATCTTATCCAAATTTTCATAACCTTGGTAGGGTAGGTGATTTTTTGACCAAGGATTCACATGGATGATATTTTCTATGGTGGGGATGTTGTAACATCCTATGTTTTGAACCATTAAAATTTTCTAATGAAATTTGAATTTTCCATTTCATTGATCAGCTATTTTATAGGATCATCTTCAGAATTCGAATCCATAATTTGTAACACTTAAAAGTGTTTTTTTAGATTTTAATTAAATCTTGAGAGGGTTATTAGGTGTTTGGATGAGTTTTAGGAGCATCAACCCTAGAGATGTTTGTTTTGGAAAAACCAGATGAGGGCACATGGTTGGCGCACAGTTAGTGATTACCATTCAACACAACCCCACAATCTATTTTTATAGGGGATTTTTTTAAAACCATAAATCCCTATATGGAAACATGTGTGCCTTGGAGTAGAAGCCTAGAGTGTGTCACATGGTTTATCAAATTGCACACCCAAAGACACATGACCATGCGAAGATATCTATAAAAATTATCGAGGGGAGATGATAGGCTAGGAATGGTTCTTCCAACCTAGCACATAGCCCATCCCATTTATTACACTTAGGTAGTGGAACAACATGGTTATAGAATGGTTTGAAAAACCATGTGTCCCAAACATAAATTTAATTAATGTGATCGACTTTACCCTTTTCCCCCTCTCCTTCATAAGGGGGTTTCCACCATCTTTATACCTCAATTGCTATATGTAACAACTAGCTCAAGATCATCCTTGGTCTCCTATTATGTCTGGAGTGATCTCCCTCATCTGATCTCTTAATCTAATGTCGTGGGATGTATTGGAAGCATTTCAGTAATTCCTCTATTTCAATGATTTCTATAAAACCATATTATATAATGTCTTGGTTTTGTATGATTAAATATTCCTTTTTATAAGGTAAGTGGTATCATTATTTCCCCTTAATTTATAAAATGTTTATGAAATATTCCATTATGACATGCACCATATTTTATATGAATTTCCTCTTAAATTAAAAATTAATAATGTAAATTCTTATGCCTAAATTCATATTTACATTGTGAATTTAAACTCCACCATTAGTGGATGTCTACATTGACTTGAACCACCCCCTTTTGGTGTGTCACTTATATTCCATGACACTTAATCTTTAGTTTTTTTTATTAAAATCACCCCTTGATAAAGTTATATTTATTAACTTCAAGGGTAATGGTTAAATGGAATTCAATGAACCACACAGAGTGTGGATGACAGACCTAGATTACCATCATTAATTGCACAATTCTATAGACATCCTTCATAAAAAGGAATGGATAATTAGATTTGACTGGGATTCAAAAGGAAATAACATATTATTTTTTATGACTAAATCATTAAATAGAGTTTGTGAATCATCTATATTTATTCATAGTGATTAATAAAATTAATTAAATTTTCCTAGTTTGTTCAAATGTTTAATAGAATGATCCTTCATAGGGGCTTCTAAATTTTCATATAAATTAAATGGTCAAAATTTTCACTTGCGTGTGAAATGGAACATATTGAGGAATGACCTACTTAACTAACCACCAATTAATTATAGAAAGAAATGTTTATATACATGTACATCTTTGTTATTTACGAATTATTTGAATTTAATGATCTTGGGGGTTGTATATCATGTTGTTGGAAAACTTATATTATTATATAGTGATTCTTAATCAGGGAATTCCCTAACTAAATGTGATACTCGGACCCGGTGTTACCTAATTAAATGTGATATTTGTGCATGGAATCGCATTAATGTGATACTCATTCATGGAGTCCCATTAATTTGATTCATAGGGACGGAATACCTAAAAGATTATGATTCATGGTCTTATAATCCCTTAAAAATTAATTCCCTAAGAGATTATGATATATGGGCATGGTGTCCCTCTTGACTTATGATAAAAATTCATGGAAACCCTATTAATTTATGATACATGATCATGATGTTCCCTATTGGTGATGATTTTTAGGCACGGTGCCCCGTGAAGGTCTTTGAGGCTTGTACTACTACCCATGGATGACTGAGTTACGCCTCAGGTCCTGGATAATTGTAGTATCTATATATATATATATATCACTACATATAAGTACCATATATATATACACACATCAATAACTCTATTTCACTTACTCGTAGGTATTACAGACAAGGCCAATGAATGTATTGTTGGCCAGATCTTTATTTAAGATATTAATTTCTTCATGATTACATTTATTCATTTATATCTTTAGTTATATGCCTACACTCTACATAATTTGATACCCATATAATATATGGATATAGAAACAATTAGTGGTGTCTTAGTAATTATATATGACACCCTATTTTTCCCAGAATTGAACTGTGGTGCCCAAACAACCCTATTGGTTGCAAGATAATATTCAAGATTCATCTTTTTCCCAAATTTTCTTTTCATGTTATAAATCTATACATGGAAGAAGGAATAGAACAAGGCTAAATCAGTGCTCAGGATTTCCACATATATTTACCTTTGGGGAATTTATTTTTCTATACAAGTATTATATATCCTACTTTCATATTCATAATTTACGTATATTGTCTTCACATGGACATGAATAATTGTATTATTTGGAATTCTCTAGTTATAAGTATTATATTTTATTAGTAATATCTAACTTACCATTTTTATTTATTTACTATTTTACCATTATGTTACCTTATTTATGAGTGTATAGTCTCACCATCGTATCATCATTATACCCTCACTGTGAGTCAAAAGCTTATAGAGTATGCAGTTGTGCACATGAGTCCATGTGATCGACTTGATTGGGGAACCGTTATAGTGGATCATGGGTCAGGCTGTTTCATTTTCCTTCATCAAACCCAGATATCTAAAATCCAGAGCATCAAAGGTTATTCTTCCTCTTCTTTCAACATTGAAATATTTAATATAATCTATGATTGGTGGATAAATTCATCCTATAATTTTCCCTTTATATATTATGGGCCATTCATATTATAGAATTAATTGGTTTTCTTCCTCCTTGAGAACTCAACTAGTTCTTATTAGTTTACCCCTTAGGTCTACAATTCTTAGTACAAAAATCATATTCTATCAAGATTCCATTTATAAAATATTTCTCAATTTTTTCTCAAGAAACACACACTATAATATTTCATACATTTCTCCACACATTAAATTTTGGGTCCTCATATATTTTAATAATTTTAAATATATTAGAGGGAATCATGAAATAAAAGAACTATTGATTTTCATCCAATTCATCACACAATACTATTTTTATTCTCAAGATATATTAACTTTAAACCCCTTATCAATATGAGAATTAAAAAATATCATTATTTTATTTTCCACTCATTTTATCCCTCGACCAAATATATATTCTAGATTATTTATAGAATTATCAAGTTATATCATCTCAAATATTTACAACTAAAAAATATGCAGATAATAATTCTTCAATGGATGTATAAAAAATGTATATCACATCACTTTTGGAAGGAATAATATCAAAGTTCGGTGTTTTAGATTCTAGGAAATAAGTATATAATCTCGATTTAATCTACATAAAACAACCAATACCTAACATTTATATTTTTCATCTTCATCATGAATCCTGAGTTTTGTTATTATATTTAAAACTGTTAAAGTTTAATATATGTGTCATTAATTTCTTTCTCTATTTTTTATCCAATATTGATTTTTAAATATTATCATTTTAAAATCAAAGTAAAAGTTAAAATGTTCTTCTCTGTATCCATATAATTTATTTTATCTATAAATAAGTTTTGATCATGGATTAATTAATTTTTATGATGATTTTAATATAAATAATTGATATTGAATAATCTCAATATATATTACCCTAAAAAATAAAAAAGATAAAACACTTGTCCCATTGTAAGGATAATGTAGTACCCCTAGTTTGAGGTATGTAGCCTTTGTTTATGCATTTTTATGTGTTTAAAGTGCATGGGATGATTTAGGAAGAGGCTGGGAGAGTTTGGAATGGTTTTGGATGTGTTTGCAAGCTTTTAAAGGGGTGCACGGTTTGAGCACGGTTAGTGTAAACCATGCGGATGCTCTGAGAAACTATGCAGGGGGAGACAGGAGGCTCCGTATGGCCTGCACATGGTTTTCAAAACTGTCCAAGGAAACCGTGCGGGCTCTGGCTCTTGAGGTAGTGGAGTGTGTACGGTTAGCACACGATTTTCCAAACCGTGTGGCCACTTAAAAATTGGGTTTTTAAGTTCAGGCTCCCTCGGACTTGCCTCATTTCACTCCTCTCTTCCTCCCGCTCGAGGCTCACGTGGGTTTTTGGGTTCTCAGGGGTTTAGGGTGCTCTTGCACTCGGTTTGGAAGGACTTTGATGAGGATTCATGGTGGTTTGAAGGTGATTACTCCGGATAAGTAACTCCTCTTGTTTCTCTGTTGTTTTCCTCTAGATCTACATCCTTATATTTCTTGGTTTTCTAGATCTACACTTGTTGTGTGTAGATCTAGAGGTGGGGTTGCCTTGGATGATGATTTTAATTCTTGTTGTGGTTAGGGAAGGGGGACTAGAGAGGTTTTGCTGGTGTGTTCACCGGATTTGAGGCGCAGTTGTTCGTGGGTCGATTTCTCAGGAACCCTAAAGGTAGGTGGATTCTCTCTGGACTCCACTTGGTTAGAACTAGTGGTTCCATGTTACAATTAATTTGTTGTGATTGAAATTAATTGTATGGTGATGTGCGAATTTGGTTGGAAATCCATTTGGGGGTTTTGGGGAAAATGGGGTTTTGGGGTGAAATGATCTTATTAAGGATTTTAAAATGGGGATTTTAAAATGGAATGATATGATTAATTTGTGAAATGATTGATGGAAGTGGTTTTCAATAAAAAGGTTGTTTTATTGAAATGTGATTTGGCATGGAAGCTGTTTTTCAATAAATGGGTGATTTATTGAAGTGAATTGACATGTAATGGAATTGGTTGATTACATGATGTTGTTGTGACCTTGATGGATTATATGCTTTTTTGTGATTGGTTAAAATGTTGTGTGGAAGTGGGCAGGAAGTACCACTATAATAAAGAGGGATGGATAGGGTACGGAAGGTCCACCATCAATGATAAGTGAACGGGAAGACCCACTAGTTGTAAATGGTTGAAATGGGTTGGATGGAAGCTCCACTGTTATGATTATTTTGTTTAATGTTGCTTTGCGTAGATGGAACTAGTTGTTAATGGATAACAGGTTGGACGGAATCACCACCGTTGGTTGTTTATTTTTTTGTTGTGCATTGCTTTGCAAGTTGGAAATTGTGAAATTCTTGTTTACCTTTCCTGTGGTGGTTGTATTTGGGTAAGATGGCTCGGTAAGGGCATGTTTGGATTTTAGAAATGGTTGTACTTATGATTATTTTATATAAACTATTTTATGTAAATGTGCTAACGGTTTTATCCTAGTGGCGTGTGTAGGGAAGTCATTTGGGGAAATCCTACTGATTTTTAGTACTCACCCCCTTCTTTGGGACCTTGGTGTCTTTGCAGATGTTTTGTACCATGGCATGGGCAAAGGTAAGGCATCAACTTCCTTTAGTGGTGCGTTGTGATTTCTTGGTTGAACATCGAGCTTGAAGCTTGGTGTGGAGCTGTGGTGGTGTCATGGCTCGTGGTGTTTCTTGTTGAGTCTTCTGCATTGTACTCTGATGTTGTATTGGGTTGTGTTGGCATGTGAGATTATGGATTATCTGGTTGTCTTTGGTAATGTATGATTTTGGTTTTGTTGAAATGAATCATATAGTTCTGCTTGTTTGGTTGGTTTTGTCTCAAGGGAAAATCATTACCTAATTTTTCTTGGAGCCCTCGGCATTTATTGCCCGCCTTTAGCACCTTGGGAACATCGCTTAAGCCCAAGTAACCCTCACCGCCTCTTCAATCCAATGAGGTTGGGGCGTGGTGTTATAGATAAATAATCCATTTATATGGACATCATTAAGTTGGTTTCCAAATACAGATCGCCATACATTTATCATCACATTATTATATATCTCATTACATTTGTGACAGATGTAGATCCATTTACGTTGATCTGCATATATGGTTTGGATCCCCAAAGGTTGAGATCCATCCTCATGTGGATACTGATACACGGTTCCATAATCTTACCTGGTATCTTATACATCAATCCCATTACTTGGAATATATCCCCTTATATGGATGAATCTTATGGGGATATTAACTTTTCTAGTATTCATATTTCTGTCAAATCATTCTTTCATTGACTATATCGTTCAAAAAAATCATCCAATAGTCATTTCATAACTAATTCTACCATCCAAATTGAAAAATATCTCTTAGATGGTTTCTCCCACTACAAACTAGCGTACATAAAACTATGAACTCATGTTAATAGAGTTATTATAGTCATAAAAGACAATTATTCAATAGTAAAATTTGTAAACTTTTCTATTCACTCATCTGTGACATGTAACATTTTGTAGATAGTGCTATAACAAGCATAAATATTGTCTTTAAGGATCAACTCTCAAATTTTCTGTTGTTGGGGCTGCTTATGGATCTATCTAACCAACTATTTTTGGGTTTCAAAATTTATTTGAATTTTATGTGATACATCATTGCAGCATCGGTAATTAATTGAGTTATTATAATAAAAATATTCTTGTAATGGATAATAATTTAATATTTTTTAATATATTTAATATTTGAGTGAGCATGTGGTTTTAGGTGCTAAAATTATTAAATTTTCTCAGTTTTTAATTTCATACCTCTATGAAGTAATGTTTTCCATTTAAATTAATACTTTTAAATTCCATTATTTTTATCTCGGATGTCAATTATTTGAATTAAATTTAATTTTCACTTGGATGATTTTAATTTCATTATTTATTTTGTATTTTGTTTCATTGAAATGATATTTTTTAGAAAGTTTCATTTTTCTATTCTAGGTAAATCTCATAAGGATAATTTTTAAATTCTCATTAGGTAAATCATTCCCTATAAGTAACATCACCCACATAAGAATCATTTTCCATAAGTATGATTCATCTATATAATAATATATTATGTTGATGGATAAATCTATAATTATCATCTATATGGATGGATAACACATCGTATAAGCATCAAGAGATATTTATAAACACAATACCCAATAGTTCATACATATAAACCCTTCTGTGAAAGCATACATTTCCAGTAATAATGCATGACGTTTTCATTTTTGTAAGGATGAAGAACATCCTCTATAATAATATCTCCATTCACATAAGGATAGAAAATTAGAGATATTTAAATGTCAGGTGATCTAATGGACTAGAATTTCAACCTCATCCCTTGATTTCACAATTCAAAATTAAATATTCATAAAATTGGGGCAATGATCGATAAATTGAAAAGATAAAGTCAATAATGACTCATCTGATGCTTTTTGAGGAACCTAAAAAGAGTTTTATGTGCTTAGATTTGTATCCATGTTTTTCATGATCATAGATAAATCTTTACCCATGTGGGAGGATAATTTTTTGTTATAAGGATCATTATGAGTCACCTAAGGATGACGGCAAATAGTGATAAAATTTCTCGTAACATCAACCTTAAACACATATTATTTCACGATTTTGGAACTAATTTACAATATATACAAACTAATTACAATTATATCTAGTTTCTTTGGGATATTTGAGACCTTAAAATATCAAATTAAAAATAAATTAAATCACATTTTTTTGAAACCACATTTAGTGCTCCAAAATCTTATATGTCTTCTAAAATAACATAGGATACCTTGGTGAAATACATAAACGAAATGTGTGAGAAATAAATCTTAGTAAGGGATTAATATTAGTAATCATCATGGGGAGAAAACCCATATATGTTAAGAGTCTTGAAATGGTATCATCAATTGAATGATCCTAAGACTTGAATCATGAAATAAAAAGTGATATCATAAGATCATGAAATCATAAATATGTTGAAACAAAATAAGATGTGATATTATAATCATAAGTCAAGTATCAATGCTGATACAACATAATATATTGTTGTATACTAACTTCCCATGAACCATACATGGTATCGAATTAGATTAAAAAAGTTAACTAAATAATTGTATGGATATATATTTATTGTCCAAATAGAAATTTCAAAAAAATTACCAGAATGTGTGTTCCACATGATCATATGAATCCATGTATAAATCATAAGCATGACTAATCCCATGAGAATAAAGTGGGCTATATCATATCATCCTAATGAATAAAAAAAGTTTATATCATAATGATTACTAATTTAATAATTAATTAAACAATTTTGTACATTCATATTTGAATAAATAATAAAATGTCTGGAATAAGGAGTTGTAATGAGAAAATATTCTTCAGAAGTTTTGGAAAATAATTAACAAAAAACCAAAACTTAAGAGTTGCCTTATGAAATTACTAAATTACCATTTAAAGAACTAATTTTATTATTATATCAAATTAACCTATAATTTATTCATGTCTAATTCCTATAAATTAATAAGGGTTTTCATAAACTATTCTAATTTAAAAACATTTTAAAGGGATGGTACTTTACATGAAATAATAAAAAGGGGAGTTCCATCAAATTGTGTTCACTTAAAGGAGATATTTTTTAAGGGAATGTAGAATAAGTATTATCACTAAAAATAAAGGTATAATAAAATGTTTATTTTTATAAATAATAGATAAACTAAATATTTAATAAGATATATATTAGAATAATATATATATTAAGGAAGAAAAATAAAGAGTATGTGAAACAAAAAAAGTAATGAGGGTAGTTTTAAAGATCCCTTATCTATGGATCTAATTCACTATTTAGGTGTACTTAAAATCATGAATAATAAAAATAAGTTTATTTTAAACCTATTTAAGAATATTTTTCATCTATATTTTATTTTATATGGTCTATTTATTATCATGATATATTCAATTGTTATATTTTTTCACTTATTTCAATTACATGATGTGGTTTTGTAAATTTCATTTAAACCTTCATGGTATGTTAAACATGGTAAAATGTGTTGTAAAGTAGATTTATATTCTCCATAATTTTATATTTTGGTGTCATTTATTATTCCATTAGCAGAAATTTTTTATAGATTCTTATGTTTTCACAAAATGGACTCAAATTAAGTATGATGACATGATATGTTCATTTAAGGTAGTTAAATTTTATATGAACATTTATTGTTAATATAACATATATAATTTCGAAAATTATAATTTTATTTTATTAATATCATAAAAAATATAATTTTATTGCATAAATATATTTTAATTTCATCCTTGTTAGGTATTGATGAAAAATAGAGCATGTACTTTATGGAGGGTGTAGTCTGCAGCCACATAAGATAATATCTTCATTTTCCTATTGGTTTTTGAGTAAGGTATAAAATATATATTCCATTAGTTTAGTGATATTTATGTATATTAATAATTCTGATCCTATTATACTTTCATGAGAAGAAAATATTTGAGGGGGTAGAAGAATAAACATGTTTATAGATCTTGGTGGAGAACATTAAATCTCCCTTAGAATGTTCTCCCATGGGTAACAAATCAAGGATTCATGGACCAAGTCTTGTAGGACATCATGATAATATTTTAGAGACTATATGGTTGAGTTCTCTGTGATATGTATTCAAAATGAGTGGATAAATGTGGTGGATGTTAGCTTCTTTTATGGGTGAGGGAAAGGAAATTTTTGTAAGTACAAATTCTTAGTTTACAAAAAACAAATGGTTTATAATGAATGCTGAGCCAATGTTTAAAATAATGTAGTGGTGGTGATATTAATTCCAACATCCATCAAACATTAATTTTCATTCATGTTTTAAACATTTTTTTTATTATGTACTCTTTGATTTATATCTTTTACCAACTTATCTTTTACCGTGGTAACTAGATTTTATATTGGTAAATTATTTAAAAAAATGTAACCCATTAAATAAGATGGAAATATTGATTTCTATACATAAATAAATATTTTATTTTATTTTTAAAAATGAAAATTTTTAATTTTAATGTAATAATTATATATCACATTAAAAACTATTTTTAGAAAAAAAATAGCATAAAATTGAGTTTAGGATAAAATTTGGAATGTTGTAAATTTACATGATAATAATAGATTATTATAAACCAAATAATAGTTATATGGATTTAACAATAATCCAAAACCAAAACCAACCTTGTTAAATCTTAATTAAAGGTAATAGACTAAAAATAGTTTTTATAGGGATAAAAATATTACTTAATTTCCCAAATTTCAAGTTTATGTTACCTAAATTAAAATAAATATTATATTATTCTATAAATATATATTTAGTAATGAAAAATGTTTTATAAGATTATAAATTATACTTACTTCTTGTAGAAGTCATAAACACCGCAATATTAGTAGACAAATATACAATTTATGAAAAAATCAATTATTTTAGAAAATGTACCAAAACTATATCCTAACATAATTTTGACATGATGATTCCAAAAATGAATTTAGATTCATTATAATTAACTTATATTATTGATAAAAATAAATTTTTAGTGTAATTTCACAAAAGAGAGTAAAATATTTTTCATAATAAGGTATTTTAATGTATGAATTAGATTTATTATTATTGTTATACCCTATAATAGTTTTATATTCTAACAATCACGATATTATCCTAATGGTAAAATTATATCCCTATAATGTTATGAAATAATTATTAAATTACATTAGTTTTTATTATGTATATTACCTAATATGAGACACATACATACACAACAAAGAAGTATATGTATATAATTTTGTGGTAGTTACTTTCCCCCCCAAATTTTCCCCCAAAAAAGTATTGAATACACTAACCTAAAAAAAGGTAACAATAATGTTTTTTCATTATATCTTTTGGTTTTTATGTTTCCGCCTCAAACTTATGGTTTTTCGTATACTTCGACAAGGTGAGTAATCTTGTTGCATAGAACATTGCCTTTATGGTCTATGATTTTCACCACCAGCTCCCTATAAAAATTATAACTCCCTTACTATACCACCTATAGACTTATTATATGTGAATCATTTGGTATGTAATTTTTCAATTAGGATATGTGGAATACATCATGAATCATAGACATGTTTTGGGGATCAATAATGGATATTCTAGAGAACTAACAAGAATAAGAATATCAAAGGGGATGAAGTATCTATAATTTATCATCCCCTTTTTCCAAAACATTATGATTCACTTCTATGGAGATATATAGAGGAAAACATTTTCACTAACCTCAGACTCAATATTTGTCAAAATTTCTATTATGTGGCCTCTATGTTTTTCAAATATATCATTGAATTTCATTGATCATCACTAACATTTCATCAATCTATTGTAGTCCCAAAATCTTATAATCACCAACCTCACCCGATCATGTCGAGTTCCACATTTCTTCTTACATATGTAATCACACATGATTATTTAAATTCTTGATTGGAAATTGTTATTATAATATAACTATACCAAAGTATAATTTTGTTCACTTACACCCTTGAAATCCATATAATAATCTCTCAACATATCATTATGTGTTTCGATTGTTCATTAATATTGGCCATCAATTTGAGGGTGACAAGATGAAGTTAAGTTAAACTCTAGGATTAAATAATGTTAAATAAATCTCAATAACATTGTAGTAATCCTTGGATCTCAATTAGATATTGGCAATATTGGTTTTTCATACATTCTTTAAATTTATCTAATGTATATCCTTTTAGGTTAGGCAAGTGATAAATCCTATCAAATTTATATAAAATGATTAGTCTTTATAAAATGTTACACCACAACCCAAAAGAAATTATTCTATTTTTATGTATTTGGATTACCATTAAAAAAATATAGTAATGTTCCCTAATTTCTATGTGGGATTTGGAAATGGTTACATCATTCCGTCAGACTATTACCTCTCTACATTCACTTGTAGACACACCATACACCTTGATGTATATTATAAAATATCCTTCATCATATTTACCCACAAAGATATTCCTTATATATATCTTTATATCTTAATGCTCCATGGGTGGATGGAGAATGTTGAGTTATAATCATCATTTAATTGATCCTTCTTTGGATCTGTATCTAATGGAAAACATCATCTTTTTCAAATACTTATAACTCCATATTCATAAATTATAAAGTTTTGTGGTTTACCATTTCTCACAGTACCCACCTCTTTTCTATATCAACACATCATTCCTTGAGATTTTTAAATTTTCTCAAAAAAACATGGCTGACAAATCCTTTAAGAGAGTTAGAATGATAATCAATCCTTTGTGACATCCATGTTATTCTTTTTCATGTCTAAGAAGATTGTATCCTTCTGAATCCTTATAATAGATAAGGTTGAAATATATTTTATACTCTTATCATTTCCCACTATATTCACCCTCCCAATATGGTGGTGGATTGAGTGGTCATAAACCTTAATAAGTTTCAAATAACAAGACTAGCTTGGGTTTAGATCATTCATTATGAATAAATATTTTAGTTTCATGTAGAAAATATGCATATATCACACATATTTCCATATAGATAATTATTCTAAATCTTCATAGTAAATATTTTAGTAGGAAACTCCAGGTCATTCATCGGATAATTTTATTCATTCAACTTTAATTTCCAAAATATACAGGTTATCAATTTATTATTTTACATGGGTACACTACCCAAATCCTTATTTGATGAATCACAATAAATCTAAAATCCTTACCCACTTATAGAAGGTGTGATTTTGAGTGTGGTGGTAAGTCTCTTATTCATAACCATGAATCTCCGTTCATATTCATCTATCCATACATACTTCACTCCCTTCCCAGTTAGCATGGCTTGAAGTTTTGAAAATCCTGCAAAGTTTATCAAAAATAAATAATAACAACCATATAATATGTGCAAACAATATATCTCTATTATATATGTGGGTTTAGGAAAATCCTCAATCTCATTTTTCCTCCAAGGATCAAAAAAATATCCCATTACTATTTATAACATTCCCCAATTATTCTAATCACTCCACCCAAAATTCACAATTTCTATATATTGTGTACAACTGCACATTCTTCAATTTCATTAGAATAGTATTCCAATAATCCTCATGTTCCTCTTTTATTTTGGTGTATATGAGAATATTTCTTATAAATACTACTATAAAAATATAAAATTTAAAATATAGATAATATTTTCATTAGGTCTATGTTTATTTTTGGCGAATTTGTGAGTTTTAATGGGATTACAATGTACACATCGAGCTCATACATTATAAGAATGATAGTATTGGGAATATATTTATTATTTACTTAAAATTTTTGATATTATTTATGATGATCTATAAAGACCTGAGCTCGAGCAACCTGACTCGACCCTTATAAATGATGTGTATTTTTTAGTAAAAGAAACTAAATAAATACAAAATATTTCAATTTCATATTAGGATTTTTAAGGTTCTAAATTCTAGAGAATTAGATAAAAAACATATGACATAAAAAACTGTATGAAAATAAAACAAAATAAGTTGAGTCAGATGCGCTTACTCCGAATGTGATGACGTCCAACTAACTTCCAAGATACTTGTGAAAATATTTTTCAAGTTTAGGGTGAGAAATTGTTTTTTACTTGATAAGGGGATTTGAAACAATTAATAAATCCTTTTAAAACATTTCTTTAAAATAAACTTATATACGTAAAAATATATTTTCAAAACACTTGAATATATTTGGAAACCCAGTATTTCCCAGAATAATAATAATTGAAAACTTTTGGGAATTATCCTTCAAAAGTAATAATTTTATGGTGGGTCATTCATGATGCTTGCAGTCTATATTAAAGTCCATAACATAAGGCCTATATTCATAACTAATATTTATGGGATCACTCCCCATAACGTCACATAATTCATTAGTGACAATTTTTTAAATCAGTTTCCCATGGACCTTCCTCTCTCATTTCATACACCAAACATTTCTAAATATATACATATTATTATTTTATTTAAAAAAACGAATTTTCACATAACATTTCATAAAAAGTTTCTTGACAGTTTACTAAAAAAAGTTTCAGAGAATCCCATACTTGAAATAAATGTCTTTATTTGTAAATCACAAATAAAAAGGCTAATAAAGTAATGCACATTTTATCTAAAAACACATAGTTAATTTTTTTCCCTCATCAAATAATCATAAAGAATTAATGTGGCTCGCGTGAAATTAATAGACAGTCATTCTAGGAAAAACATGTAACAATTGTCATGTATGTTGATATATATATATATATATATTATAACACCAGAAAAATTGTATGGTATGCTTCTCTTAAATACATCTTATACATAACCTTTATTTCATAAAGCACTGTGTTCTTTTGAAACAACACTTGTTTATTTAAGAGATAGTAAAAACCTTTCCATTACATATAAATTTTCCATTTCTATGTTTTGAATTTCGAAAAATGATCATCTAGAGTTATGACTAGTAAGTCATTTGGACTCTGATAGAACCAACTTGATTTTTTTATGAATAGTAACATATTTCTATGAATAGTAATAGGATTAGTTATATGACCCTTTTAAACCATAAATAATGATAATATTTAATTTTATTATGGTAATAAGAAAATGAGATCTTAATTAATTTTTCAATGTGATATAAATCAAATTATATATCTAAAATTGTTATTTTTGGAATTAATTATGATTTTATTTTAAAAATAAATTAAAAATTCATAGAAAATTATTTTCAAAAAAAATAGTTCATTTTTTAATTATTCGTGTCGAATAATGGTTAGGGGGGATTTTGGGGATTTTTCTAAAATACTTGAATTTTTGTGAATAGTAAAAATACATGTTTGTGTTTTCAGTAGTTTAATGACTTCATAATGATGTAATAATTGAATATAAAATGATTTTATACTTTTGTACAGTAAAATTTCACATGAGGTGTCCCAAGATGAAAAAACTATGTGCAAATACAATGGGAAAGCCCATGGTTTTGCAAACACCACAAATGATGTGACCCTTTTAATTAATATAAAATTTCCTACTAATTACTATAAATACCCACTCACCCCACATCATTTTATTTCATTCCAAACTCACTATACACAATGCCCTGGTAGTATTACCTCTCTAAGATTCCTCCCATGGTTTTCTCAAACTCCCAAGGTCCCAACCTTCATGTTTTCAGAGTTACTCTACTAGGTAAGAGAATCAACCACCCTTCTCTTTTCTAAAAGATTTAATTTTTTGTTTTCTCCATTATTTTCAATTGGATTATGTTGGGATATTTAATTACATAATTACTTTACTGACGATATTATGTAATAGTGATGAGATACTCCCTTTCTCTCATCAAACTATTTTATTAAATTTTAAGTGACACATTTAGGCTGCCGACTTTTCTTAAGATATTTCTCAATTTTTATTCTATTTTGTGTTCATTTATTTTATACTTATTTACTCATATCCTCTCATCAAAATTCTATGATAATTCTAGTAACATTCATGAACAGAAATTATATTATTCTAATGGAATATTTCATCATCATCTCTCTTTCCCCCTCCACTTATACTAAAAATGAAAACATCGTCCGAGATGTGTTAATTTATCACATTCAAGGACGACAGGTTCTCAATTTACATTTCCACCTAAAATCCTGGTCATTAAACCATTTTAATGTTCGAACCATATTATAATATATTTATTAAATCTCATTAATTTTCTGGAATCCCTACACACAAATAATATGGAGTTATAATACAAAACAAGTTCATTGTGCACTAAACTGCCAAGCTTAATCCAAGCGTTTATCAATAACTTTTAACTAATTATTCATCCTAAAGTATATAACCCCAAATAATTATAAGATCATTCATATATTTTAATATCACTAATAATATATATTAACAATTATTTACTTTTAACGACATTTCAAACGAACATCAATTCATTAATACAAGAAAAAAATTGATGAAAACCATGGAAGAAAATGCTTCCTAAACAATAAAATTTAACCTCTTAAACCCATAAAAATGGCCATGAATGAACCTAATAAGGTATTGATAAATAAGTTAAATGAATATTTTGTTCTATGATTATTAATTAATGAAGATAAATTTTATTATTCAGGTCATTAAAATAAATGAAGAACACACTCGATCATAAGTTAAGGGGTTTCTTATCTAACTTTTAATTCCATGAGATTTATCTTGTTCGCCACTTATTTATTGTATGTGGTATATATGTACTTACATTTGATATATAATAAGATGATTATCTTTATATTCATGGTATTAAATGATTAATTTTATGGTTATTATGTTCTGTTCATATGATTCGATCAATTACATTGTGTTAAGTGACATTGAATCAACTACCATTTGGTTGTGACTATCTTTGTATTGTGCACCTAATAATCCTTATGTGATGTAACTACTACCCATTTGAGATCATTTTCATTTGAAATTATATTTATATTAAATATCCATAATCTTATATCATTTATATTTTTAATTTCTAAACCATATACCATTTTACATATGGTGTATAATTGAAAAGTTACTTTAACTATGGAAATGTTGATGAATCTGTATTCTCTACTCTATACAGATATTGAAAAGGCATATTGCTCTTGTTTTTTTAATAAGGAATGTTCGGGTAGAGACCTTTTATTGAAAAAAAGGAAAGTACAAAAAAGATATGGATGGGGTCATACAAGCATCATGCCCTCATGCCAATATATACCAAAGTAGATCAAATATCATAATCAAACTCATAAGAATAATCATAATCACCATAAAATTCAGAATCAGATTCTAAGGGACCATGAGACCTCGTAACCATAGTTGGTTTTAGATAGGAATAGTATTTCCTACATCTCGGTTTTCTGGGAGGAACAAGTTGAAAACCCCCTTCATCCACAACAACTTTTTTCCCTTTAGACAATATGTGACTATAGGATGGCTTTTTTGGGGAACCCTCCTCGATATCCTCCCACCATCCTTGGATGGAATGAGTATCCTGTAATTTATTAATTTCCTCTCAAATCCGGGAATGATTCCCTTAATAACTCGGATTTTTCTGCCCCTCTTCCAATGTAACACCTGGTATAAGGCCATCCTCATCTGTTTGATCCCTCACTCTTTCCCCTGACCCATGAATCTCCAGTGGCAATCCCAGGGTCAAATGTGATGAATCACCTCTATCCTGCATATCTCCTTTGTCAAAAGTGGTTTTTCTATCATGAAGTGGGTCCACAATGTTTTTCTTTATGCTCACATTCTTCCTACAAGAGGATTCATGATGCCCTTTTGAACAATAAAAAGAGAAAACCACATTCTTGTGACATTTATCCTTAGTATGACCAATAATCTGACACTCTGAGCAAAAGTCAGGAAGTCGTTCATATTCCACTTTCAAAGGAATTTCATCATCAAGTGCTGACAAAACTACATTATGAATCAAGCTAGAACTCTAGTCAACCTCCACCAGTATCCTAGCATAATGTCTAAATTTGGAAACCTCAGTGTTCCTACCCATTTTAATAGGAATTCCCACAGTAGATGTAATATCAAATAAAATTTTAGGATGCCATAAAATCCAAATAAGGCCAATTATTTTGATCCATACTTGAGCTCTAGTATTTTTAATGGAAAAGGGATTAAAATGAAAATCCCACTCTTGAAAACGTATCATACCTAGATTCAGGTTGATTGATCCAAAACCCCACGCTCTCCTATTTAGAGCCTCTGATGAAAAAATGTTGTGAAAAAATCCCCGACCAAGATGAATGCATCTCCAATCAGAAAACCCCATATAGAATTTAGCTTCTGAAATAAATCAACAACTTTACAATACTTTCCTCCATTGGGATTAACAATCATAGCAATTATAGAATGTTCACATATTTTAAATCTGTTGAGAATATGTTCTTGATTTGCAGTCACATGAACAGTATCCCCTTTCTTGACCGTTCTCTTCGGAACATCATCTTTTACATGTGCAAAATACCTACGCTTGAGAGTGTCGGATTGAGTTTTAAAAGCCTTAATATTTTCCAAATTCATCACCCCCTGAAGAAAATCAAGTGGTCGAGTCACCTCTACGGCTCCTTTACCTACAACAACAATGTTCAGATCCAAATTTTCAGCAGCCAGAGTGTGTGTTCCATTCATTGTCACTGCAACAGCCACCCCGCTCGCACCTACCGGACCAGGATCCACTGCTGTATTAGCACCACTCGGACTAGCCCCCACCACTGTAAACGTACCGCTCACGTTGACTGCATCATACACCATACCTGCAGGACTCCTTGTGCCAACTGCATAGTTCATCGTCATGCCATACACAGTCGTGGCAATTCCAGTCGCCTCCATAGATCTAGACCGGTAGCTATCAAATCGACCACATGGGAAGATAAAATCCGCCGCAGGCATATTAGATGCCATTAGAAACACTAATCTGTCGTAACACTGGGAGGGAGAAAGTCCCGACCCGCCATCTCCCTATCCCAACTCATTATAAATATATCATCACCCTTGTATTAAATAAATGTTTAAAGAAATAATTGGACTTGAAGCAGTGTTCTAAGACCTCTATAGCCCCTCGATGCATCAACGGGTCTCATAAGACAAATCAATTGGCCGCAAACCCTTTGAGTTTGTTTCCAAAAATTAAATGGGGTTTTACCCACAGAACTAAACCGTTTTAATGGTATTATGGTATCATGTTCCAGATACATGACATCCAATTAATAAGCCTTATTTTTATACATTATCATTTTTTACTATCCATAAGGATTACACTATGACAAAATCTATGGATGCAGTTTCATTCTCGATTTATTAATGGACTGAGCTTTCCATTTATTCACCATTCTATGTTGATTATGTCAAATTTTTTACAATTTTGTTATTATTGATTCATTATTCCACCATTTGTAACCCATACTGATCATTTGAGCGCACCCCTTTCTTTTTGGCCTTCAACAGGTGATTAATAGGAGATCATTTATTGAGTTAATGTGGATGAAGTTTTTTTTTGTTATGTCTTCTATTTTGTAACCTTTTCCAATTTAATTTAAGTTACATTTATGTATCTAGTTTCACCAAGACTATTATACTTATTGTTCCTTCGGGATATTCATTCCTTCTAACCATGCCAATATAATAAGTAATGCACCGACTCTGGTCAAGAGGGATCGGGGTGGTATAGTTGGTATCAAAGGAATTTTAGTTGAAAACATGAAATCTGGAGTAGGAAATGTATTGTAGGGAACAAATATCTAATGTAGTATTTGAGGATAAATTTACAAGAACTTCCTAGTATTTTGGTAAGGCGTAGATTATTTTAATCCTTCTATTAAACACATCCCTGTCTTGAAATGAGCAGATAGAGGTGGCTATGGCACAATGGTACATAGGAGTGAAAGCTATGACAAGGAGTTTTGGGCTTGCCCCATGGTATACCGGTACATGAAAATGGGCCTTTCTGCACTCTTGCTTATGAAACTCTTGGGGGATATGATTAGGATAATTTATATTTTTTACAATCCATTATAAAGGACTGAAATGTAAATTATTCCTCAAAGAACCCATTTTTATGATTATGGGATTAACCATGCGTAGGATCTCAATTTATGCTAAGTATTTTGTTAAGTTATGATTCGACATTATGATTTATACCCTAATCAAGTGTGTGCCACTATTTATAAATGAATCTAATGGAAGAAGGGGAATAAATACTCATGGGAAATGTAGGGATCTCCCCACTGAGCAAGTCAATACTGTCAATGTTGGAGTAGATAAGATCATGACTATATTGGGACAACTTACTCAAGTTGTAAGGAATAACCATTCCACACCTATGTTGGATCGTTTCATGTGGTAGAAGCCCCCATCATTTAGTAAGACTATTAATCTAGTCGTTTCTAAGTAATGGATCAAGTCCCTTGAAAAGATATTCAAGGAATTAAGATGCAATGAAAATGGAAAGGTAGTACTGTCAGAATATTGTCTCAAGGGAGATGTGGATCAATGGTGGTCCTTGATTCAGAATACCATGGATGAAGTAGAAATATAAGACAAGGATGAAGTAATTTTAAGGAAATATTCTTCAAAAAATATTTCCCTCGTGAGAAACAAAATGAAATGAAGTGGAAATTCCTTGGTGTAAAGCAAAGGGAAAAAGATAGTATTGTAGAGTATGAGGCTACCTTCACAAGGATATCTAGGTATTCCATAGATTACAAACAATACTCAGCAGACAAGATTGATCATTTCTTTGAAGGTCTTAGGACATGTCTTTGAAGGGAACTGGATTCTCAAACATCTTCATCATATGATGAAATTGTATCAAGTGCCATTAAAACAGATAATGAATTTTATAGATCAAATTTGTTCATGGAAAACCATGATAAAAAAGAGGTCTCTGATTACCAAGGGAAATGTGAATCACCAAAGAAGAACAAGGAAATGAATAAATTCCCATTATGTGAGAACTGTGGAAAGAATAATCTTGGGAAATGCTTCAAAGGAATGGGAGTCTACTATAAGTGTTGAGAAAAGGGTAATCTATCTCGTGAATTCATGGGGAAAGAACAATTTATTTATTTTCAATGATACAATTGTAAAGAGTTGGGACACTATGAAAATGAGTGGCCAATGTTCCAGGAAAACATGCCTCAGAATAGGCCAAGTGATAAAGGGAGGACTTATACGATTACAACCATGGAATTTAATGTTCCTAATGATGTGGTGGCATGTAATTTAATTATTTCCTCAACCATAGCCAACACTTTATTTGATTATGGATCATCGCATTCATTTATATCTTCCCAGTTTTCCACGAAAATTTGACTTGTACAATTTGATTTAATAAAGGATTTGTGAGTAAAAACTCCTAGGGAATGAATCATTGCAACAATGCCATGTCAAATAGTTCCTCTTGTGACACATAAATGTTCTTTAGTTGCTAACCGTTTCATCATACCAATGACTGACTTTGATATAATTCTTGGTATGAATTTGTTGTCAAACTATGATATGAAGATTTATTACAAGAAAAAGGAAGTTCCAATTTTTGAAAATTGTGTATAATCTCTTATCTTTAGAGCAGAGACCTCGCCACCTAATTCTTATCTAGACCCACCCCCAGTAGCTCTATTGAATGCAATTCTTGGAGAGGAAGAGAACCCAATATCTTTGTGTGAGGGAAGAAATCATCAAACTATAGATTTTAATATTGTGCCACAATAATTAATGTATTTCCATAGGATTTACCTAGAAATCCTCCAGATTATGAAATTGAGTTTTCCGTTGACTTAATTCCTGGTGCAAAACCTATAACAAAGACCCCCTATAGAATGGCCATTGTGGAGTTAGTGGAGCTAAAGAAACAACTATAGGATTTGAGTGACAGAGGATTTATTCTACCTAGTGTTTCTCTTTGGGGATCCCCTATCTTGTTTGTCAAGAAGAAAGATAGATCCATAAGGCTATGAATAGATTATAGGGAAATCAATGTTATTAAAATAAAAACTAAGTATCATCTACCTGAGATTGATGATTTATTTGATCAACTTCCTGGAGATCAATACTTTTTGAAGAGTAACCTTCGATCTGGATATCATCAGTTGTGAGTAAGGAAGGAAGGTATTCCTAAGACAACATTTTGAACCAAGTATGAGAATTAAGAGTTTATAGAGAAGCCTTTTGGACTTACTAATTCACCATATGTTTTCATGGATTTAATGCATAGATTTTTCAAGGAATATCTTGATAACTTTGTTGTGGTATTCATTGATGATATCCTAGTATACTCAAAATAATATGAAGATCATGAGGATCACTTGAAGATTATTATGAAAACTCTTAGAAGAAATGAATTATATCGGATGTTTAGTAAGTGTGAATTCCGACTTCAATTAGTTTATTTTCTAGGACATGTTTTCTCTAAGTATGGAATCCTATTGATCCTACAAAGACAAAGTCAATCCATGATCGGCCCATGACAACAAATGTAACTGAGGTACGCAATTTTATTGGATTAGTAGGTTACTATCTATGATTTGTTAAGAATTCTTTCAGACTATCTAATATGCTAACCAAGATCACACGTAAAGGAGTAAAGTTTGTGTCGACAAAAGAATGTATAAAACGATACAATGAATTGAGAAGAAGATTGTTCAATGCTCTAATTTTGAAAATTCCATCTGCAAGTGATGGATTTGTAATATATAGTGATGCATCAAAGAATGGGTTGGGTTGCATCCTTACGAAAAATGGTAAAGTTATTAATTATGCATCAAGTCAGTTTAAGACTCATGAGAAAAGTTATCCAGAACATGATCTTGAGTTAGCAGCTATAATCTTTGCTCTGAAAATATGAAGACATTTTATTTATGGTGAAAAATGTGAGATATAAACAAATCATAAGAGTTTGAAATAAATTTTTACATAAAAATAATTCAACATGAGGCAAAGGATATGGCTCAAGTAATTGGAATATTACTATTGTTCAATACACTGCCACCTAGGAAAGATAAATAAGGAGGAAGATGCATTAAGAAAGAAAGATTGTGGAATTCTGAATCAAGTGAGGATTGAGAGAGGTCCAATATTCATGGATCTACTAAAAATGGATATGGGAATTGTTAAGGAAGGGAAAACATCTTTTGTCTTTCAAATGATTTCTAAACCATCTTTAATAGAGAGGATAAAAATATCTCAATCTGATGATGAAAATATACACAAGAAAATTATTTCTGTTAAAGATTGTAGATTGGAAGACTTCATGTATGAGGAAGGAGTTCTGAATTTTGGGAAGAGGTTATGCATTCCATTAGTACTTGAGCTAAAGGGGGAACTGTTAGACGATGCTCATAGATTAAATTTCTCTATACACTCTGGTAGCACCAAGATATATAGAGATCTGAAGGAATATTTTTGGGGGGATAATATGATGCGCGAAATTGCTGAATATGTGTCAACGTGTCTTATTGGTCAACCAGTGAATGTAAAGAGACAACATCATAAATAAGTGATGCAACATCTACCTATTCCTTTGTAAAAGTGGAATAAAATTACGATGGATTTATTCAGAGGACTACCAAGGACATCTAGAAGGAATGATACAATATAGTGAATTGTTGATCGTCTCACAATATTATCACATTTCCTTCATATAAGAGAGAATTTACCACTTGAGCACCAGGAAAGACATTATATTAATGAAGTTGTAAGGTTTCATGGGGAACCACTATCGATTGTGTCTGATTGAGATCCCTAGTTTACATCATAATTATTGAAAAGTCTCCAGAAGGATTTGAATACTGAGCTTCGTATGAGTACTGCTTATCACCCCCAAACCGACGGACAGTCTGAAAAGACTATTCATACTCTAGAAGACATGTTGAGGTCATTTTAGCTTTAATTCCATGGTATGTGGGATAAATACTTCCTTTTGTGGAATTTTCCTACAACAATAGTTTCCATTATATTATTCAAATGGATCCATATGAAGTATTATATGGAAGGAGATGTCATACTCCAACATGTTCGGATGAAGTTGGTAAGAGGAAACATATAAGACTAGAACTTATTGAAGAGACCATGAAAAGGGTGAAGACAGTCCAAGCCAATATTAAATTATCCCAAAGTAGGTTGAAGAGTTATGTTGAAAACCATATAAAGGATTTGGAATTCCATGTGGGTGATCATGTCTTTTTGAAAGTATCCCCATGAAAGGGTGTCTTAATGTTTGGTAAGAATGGAAAACTAAGCCCCAGGTATTTCAGACCATTTGAAATTATAGAAATAATTGGGGAAGTAGCTTACTTTTTTTCGATTCTACCAAGTCTCTCCAAAGTTCATGATGTGTTCCATGTGTCATTATTGATTAAATACATTCCATACCCAATGAATATACTATCCTATGATGAAATAGAACTAGAACCTGATTTGTTATACTGTGAAGAGCCTATCAGGATTATTTACACAAGGGAGAAAGTATTGGGAAATTAAACAACATGTCTAGTAAAGTTTCTTTGGAGAAACCATAATATGGATGAAGAAACATGGGAACTAGAGGATTTCGTGAAGAAGAACCACCCACATCCTTTTGGTGGGCTTTATACATAAAATTTCAAGGAATAAATTTTTGATGGAGTGAATTATATAACAACCCAAGCATTTTATGGTAAGCTTCTCTTAAATACATTCTATTCATAGCCTATATTTCTCAAAGAACTGTGTTCCATTGAAATAACACTTGGTTATTTAAGAGATAGTCAAAACCTAGACATTAAACATAAATTTTCCACTTCTATATTTTGAATTTTGAAAAACGATCATCTTGGAGTTGTGACCTGTAGGTCATTTGGAGTCTGATAAAACCAACATGATTTTTGTATGAATAGTAACATACCTCTATGAATAGTAATATGACCCTTATAAATTGTAAATAATGATAATATTTAATTTTCTTGAGGTAATATGATAATGAGATCCTAATTAATTTCTCAATGTGATATAGAACTAATTATATATTTAAAATTGATATTTTATGAATTAACTATGATTTTATTTAAAAATTAAATTAAAAATACTTAGAAAATTATTTTCAAAAAATGGAGTTAATTTTTGAATTCAACACATAGAAAAATGTTCAGGGTGAATTTTTGGGATTTTTCTAAAATACATGAATTTCTGTGAATAGTAAAAATACAGTTTTGAGTTTTCGGTAGTTTAGTTACATAATAATGATGAAATAATTAAATATAAAATGATATTAGACTTTTGTATAGTAGCCTATTACATGAGTTGTCCCAAGTGGAAAAAACCATGGGCAAGCCCCTGGTTTTGCAAAAACCACTAATGAGGTGTCCCTTTTAATTAATAAAAAACTCTCTCTTAATTACTATAAATACCCTATCACCCCACTTATTTTTCTTTCATTCCACACTCATTATACTCGATGATATTGTATTATTACCTCCCTAGTATTCCTCCCAAGGTTTCCACAAACCCCCAAGGTCCTAACCTTCATGTTTTCGGAGTTACTCAACAAGGTAAGAGAATCAACCACCCTTCTCTTGTCATAAAGCTTTCATTTCATGTTTTCACTTTAATTTTCAATTGTATTATGTACGGATATTTCATCCCATATTTCCCTTACTGCCCATATTATGTAATAGTGATGAGAAACCCCCTTTCTTTCATCAAACTATTTTATAAATTTTAAAGTGACGATGTTAGGATGTCGAATTTTAATGAGAGATTTCTCAATTTTTCTTCTATTTTGAGTTCATTTATTTTATACTTATTTCCTAATATTCATTCATCCAAATGCTATGATAATTATAGTACCTTAAATGAACTTTAATTATATAATGTTAATGGAGTATTTCATTATCATCTCTCTTTCCCCCTCCTCGTATACAAAAAATGATAACACCATCCAAGATGTGTTAATTAATCACATTTAAGGATGATGGTTTCTCAATTTACGTTGCCATATTCAATTTTGGTCATCAAACCATTTTCTTGGTTGAACCAAATGATAATATATGTATTTAATTTCATTAATGTTCAGGAATCCCTACACACTCATAATATGGAATAATAATACTAAACATGTTCATTGTGCACAGAACCGCCAAGCTTAATCCAAGCATCTATCAATAACTTTTAACTAAATATTCATCCTCAAATATATAAACAAAAATAATTATAAGGTCATTAATATTTATTTAATATCACTAATAATATCTATTACCAATTCTGTATATTTTACCACATTTCAACCAAACTTCCATTCATGAATACAAGTAAACAAATCATGAAAACCAAGGAAGAAAATGCATCCAAAACAATAAAATTAATCCTCTTAAACCCATAAAAAGGGCCATGAATGAATCTAATAAGATTAAAATAAATAAATTACATGCATATGAGGTTCCAGAATTATTAATTAAGGAATATAAATTTTATTATTCAGGAATTTAAAAGAAATGAAGAACACACTCGATCATAAGGTAAGGGGTTTCTTATCTCACTTTTAATTCCGTGAGATTTCTGTTGTTCGCCACTTATTTTTTGTATGTGGTATATGTGTATATGCATTTGATATATAATAACATGATTATATTTATATTCATGGTATTAAATGATTAATTTGATGGTTATTAAGTTCTGGTCATATGATTCGACCGACTATATTGTGGTAAGGGACTTTGTCTCAACTACTATTTTGTTATGATTAACTTTGTATTGTGAACATAATAATCCTTATGTGGTGTACCTACTGCCCATTTGAGATCACTTTTCATTTGAAATTATATTTCTATTAAATATCCATAATCTAATATCATGAATATTTTTTTTTCTAAACTAAATACCATTTTACAAACGATGTATAATTGAAAAGTTATTTTATCTATGGAAATGTAGATGAATATGTATTCTCTACTCTATACAGATATTGTAAAATAATTTTATCATGTATTAAATAAATGTATAATGAATTCATTTGACTTGAAGTGGTGGATGGGGCCTTCTATAGCCCCTTGATGCATCGACAGGTCTCATGAGACAAATCAGTTGGCGACAAACCCTTCGAGTTTGTTTCCAAAATTCTGATAGGCTTCTACACAAATAACTAAACCGTTTTAATGGTATAATGGTATCATGTGCTAGATACATGACATAAAATTAATAATAATTATCTTTATTCATTATCAGTTATTACTATCCAGGAGGTTTTCACTATGACAAAATCTATGGATGCGGTTTCATTCTCAGTTTATTAGTGGCGTGAGTTTTTCATTTATTTACCATGACATGTTGATTATATCAAATTGTTTACAATTCAGTTATTATTGATTCATGATTCCACCATTTTTAATCCATACTGAGCATTTGAGCTCACCCCTTTAATTTTTTACGTTCAACAGGTGATGAAGAGGATATCATTTATTGAGTTCTTGTGGATGCAATTTTTAGTTTTTGGCATGTATTTTAATTTGTAACCTTTTCCAATGTAATTTGAAACATATTTATGTATCTAGCTTCTTCAGGACTACAAAACTGATCATTCCTTCGGGATTTTCAATCCTTCTAACCCTGCCAATATACTGTGTAATTCACCGACTCTAGTCTAAAGGGGTCAGGGTGTTACATATATATTCTTAAATAATAAAAAGTCAAAAATTAATATATACACATGAAATTTGTAATACCCATATTATCATAAATTAATTCTAAAACAAAATTTTGATAAATAAGAAATTCAATCAATGCACATGCATACATAAACAAACAAAATACGAAATTTAATGGAAAATTATTGATGTCTCACCATAAATCATAATAGTCAAACCTAATCTCAAAAATCACTAAATTCATGTTTAGTCATGATTTCGATAAAAATACAAGTTTCTACCAAGATTCAAAACATAATTTTGATAAAAATAAAATAACATTTTCAAAGAAGCATAAATAATTTTATTAGACCTCCATGTATAAAAAATGATTTGATTAAATCAATTCCTTAAAATAATTTTGATCATGTTAATTATAAAATAATAATTCTATAAAATTTCGATAAATATGAATAAACACACTTAAAAATATATAGTTAAACAAACTGAATCTATTTTATTATGATTTTATTATAACTATTTGATACCTAAAATTATTCTCTCTTATGCTATATTATCAAAATGTAATTTAGGTAGTCATAAATACATAAATCAAAAAAATAAAATGATCCCTTACACTGGATTTTCATTACATAAACCATATAATTAAAATGTTCTCTTACTTTTATTATAGTAGAAAAGAGGATCAAAAATTGATTATATGTTTTTGAAAAACTACTAATTTCTCTAACATCAAAATAAAACAATAAACACATCTTTCTGCTTGAACGAATGAGAAAAATGAACATAAAAATGCAGCAATTATCAGAGTGCGCAAATATGAGTGAAAATGTGTGTAGAAGGCAGCAGAAAACTAAAACCAGTGATAGAAAGAGGTAATTGAGTTTGATTATATATATAATCCACAAACTGAATCTTTCCCGAGAAGAATTAGTAATAAGGTAATCATACTAATTTATTTCATCAAATTTTGAAATAGGAAATCAAATAAACCAATCCCAAATATGTATATAAAATATTACTGAGAATAACATCAAAAATCAAATTCAAGCATACTATGTTCATAATCCAAAAGCAGAACATAAAATAAAAAATAGACTACATAAATTAAGTATTTAGTCCAATGACAATGATGATATATAAGAAAAATGAGACACAGACATATGAATCACTATTGTAGTGAAGAAAAAGGCACTTGAAAAAAAAAACATCTACCTCGAAGTAGATATAGAACCCTATCTATCATAGAATCCCTTCACTAATGCTCAGATCATCATCAAAAACAGAGAATCCAAAATCACAGTTCAAAACTCTCACGATTAGACTCATTTTGAATCGAACCAGCGTCTCTTAGCCTCGACTCGACCCCGTGCAACATGAGTCCACCGAATCCATCGATTCACCCCAGCACTCATCTTGATTGACCATTCCTTCTTTGCATTCAACTCCCATGCACCCTAACACCTAAGCTGAAATCCTAGACTCTCCCTAGAGTGGACGACTCTCATTACCCCTCTCCCAATACATGAAAAACCTTCACAACCCCCCCCCCCACCCCCTTAGAAAAATGTGAATCCCCCTTTTTTAAAACAATTGTCATTTTATTTTATTAATTCTTTTCATAAAATAATATCATAATAATGTATAATTTTAGTATTTTAATATATAATTTTATAATTGTAACATTTCCATAAAATTGTTTGTTTTTTTAATATTTGATAAAACTCTAATAAATATTATTTTTTTTATTTAAACTAATTTTTCATATTTTGAAATTAATAATTGTAACTGCAGACACACACACACACACATAGAATTTTTTAAAATTAAAAATTTATAAAACCATTTATTCTTGTATCAATATTATTCATTATGTCTGATTAAATAAATATTAAAATATTAGTAATGAATATACTTCTAACAAAATTTAGTTTTATAAAAATAAAAAATATTTTTTTTTATCTTTTTAAAATATTTATATAGTTATTTTCACATATTATTTTAAACAAAAAATAATTTTTTTTAAATAATAAATTTTAAATCTATAATTAATAATATAAATTAATTATAAGTATTAACTTATAATTAAATTAATACTTAATTACATTTATTATTTTTAAATAAAATATTGTCAGTGTGTTTTAATTATAAATTAATCCATTCAATAAAATATTTTTATAATAAAACTATGTTTTGAATTTCTGGGTTGTTACATGATCATATTTCGATACATAATTGGCCCTATATAGATTATCATACGAGTCTTAAATCCGTAGAAGGGGATATGTTTTCTTTATTATGATCATGATGAGTTAATAATAATCAATATAGAGACCCACCAACCCATCATTATTCTTGATAAATAGCACAGTTTCATCCAATGGTAAAGTACATAGACATTTGAAACCATTATCAGGATACTTGTGTAGTTATTTACTAATATATTTCATTTTAATGGTGATATTTTATATAGAGTGTTGGATATTAGTAGTGATCTTGTTATAATCTCTTTTGAGAACTCAACCACTCTATTGGGAGGAAGACCATGAAACTATTTAAGAATATATTATGATATTCCCATATAGTGTTCATATCATCAATAGTGACCATCTATTTTTTTAAACCATTAGATCTAGATATTCTTTCTCATAATGAAATAATATCCATGCATGTGAAAAAAAAAATAAATGGATGATCATCCACCTTCATACACTTGTATAGAGTAAAAAGATAATTTGGTATATAGAAGGTGAATTCCCTATCTAGAAAGATTGTGTGGGATCTATATAGAGATAACCAATCCTTCCTACTATAAGATTGAATTCATATTTTTAGTTGGGAGGAGTTATATACTTGATTGGGAAAAAAATTATGTTTTTCTATTTTTATTTATAATTAAACATTCATATTTTGTAGTTGTGCTTAATTATTTTTATTAATCATGAATGATATGGAAGAGTGATTTAAACTAAAATAAAATAGTATGATGGATATTCATGAATTAATAACGTTCATACATATCACCACATAATTTTCTAGATCCACTTATGTAGTAGTAATAGCATAGGCCCACCCTTACTCTCTTGTCCTTGAAGGTTACTTTCATTGGTTATCTTTAATAACCACTATATTAGGTAATTAGTTTTCATAGTGTCCATGATCTTTTTAGTTTAAATTTTGGACCATATGCAACGGATTGATTAGTACATTCCTTTTTGACATTTCATTGATTGGATTATTCATGTTTCATTTATAACGATTGGTTTCATTTCCCTCCACTAAACACATTATACATATCCTGGTCCCTATTATATATTTTCTAGGATTCTTCTTCTAACACATTTGATATGTGTTATTTTGAATATCCTTGATACCAAGAGATTTATCTAGTGATCCACAAAAATTTAACTCAATTTTCTACTTCTTATCACTCATCCCCTAAGAGCATTGAGAATCACCAATCTCCATATCATCTTTGAGATCAAATCTGATTACTTCCATATATCTATCAACATCCCAAATTTTCAAAACTCAGTATGGAATCAAAATTAACCCACTAAATAATTGGTTGATTTAACATTTTGTTTCAATGAAAAAACCATTGGTGTACCATGATATTCAAATCATAATACTCAATAGATTTATTCTTCTTTTGATTATGTGTAAGTAAATTGTTCTCCATTTTAAGACAATGTGTGTTGGGAAAATATTTATTGATTAATATCTTAATAAATTTACCCCAATCCATAGATTATATGTCTTATTTAGGCTTCATATTCTTGACCAATTTCCATTATTGATTAGCTTATCCCTTTAGGTGATAAAAAACTAGTATGACCTTCTCTTTCTCAAATCATTGAAGGATAGAAAATATATTATCAATAAAGTAAATACAATGTTACAAGATAATGGGATCATACTATTCACTAACAGTTTGAGGTCTCTATCACATGAAGGACATAATCAACTTTCTCATTTTTTGGATAAAGATATTGTTCCACATAAATCAACTTATTTTACATATCCAAATTTGGTTTTTTAGTACAATCATGAACTTCTTGTTTCATGCTTCTATAATTAGGAAATTTAATAAGGTTAACTATCAAATTACCCATTATACATGTCCTTTTCATGATTCCTCTTATTCCTAATAATTTTCTAAAATAATGGAATATTTGTGATGAGGTAATTCAA
Source organism: Viscum album (assembly GCA_963277665.1). Lineage (NCBI taxonomy): Eukaryota > Viridiplantae > Streptophyta > Magnoliopsida > Santalales > Viscaceae > Viscum > Viscum album. Next base: position 736,531,964 of record OY728146.1, on the reverse strand, counting down.
TATAATAAGCATGTGAAAGGGAAAATAATAACGTATATGGAATATCCAATAAGTAACATATATACCCTATCTTATAAATTTCTATATTTCAATCATGGTAATCCATAGTCTATTTAATATTAAATTCTCAAACATAACATTATATTTAAATAAATTATAATGGTTTTTAAATAGAATATAAATTAAATAATGTATATCCCTATAGAGTTACATTACATATGTTCAGTCTTAGGCTCACTCATCATGCACTGAGGGGAGATAATGTTTATACTCACCCAACTAATTTTAGGGTGATTACCCCTAGGTGTATCTCTGTTAAAACCACATCCACATTCTAGTATCTAGTAAAGGATATAATTTATATAAACCACATAATTAATAATTCATCAAAACTTCAAGAGGTTATTATACACATAAAAATACCACTTAGACATATTCCTAGGGTTATCTCTAAAGTTATATTATCCAAAATTCCCCAAAAATAACTAAAACAATTCACAAAATTTCAATACTGATATTTGATACCAAGCACAAAAACAACCATAAAGAAATTGTATTTTATGATTTTGAACATAGTTTCTAAAAAACAAAAAAAAATGATGTGGAGATATAGTGTCTTTGAGTGATTATAGACAATAAAAATATCATCTTAAAAATAAGTTACATCTTATTTATTTAATCCTTAGTTTGTTGAAAGTAGATTCCCTAGACCCAACTTGTATTGTAGTTTTATTACCACTACATGTATGCAGTTTGTTATAATACATATGTTTATCTTTTGATAATAGTGTAGATACTTCTGCATCCACATTGTTTATGGAAATTTCCTTAGATTACATGTCATATCAAAGGGTTATAGCAGATCCCATGCTATAATGAGAACCCTGAGATACTATGACAGTAATCTTAAAATATGTCAAATGGGCCAGTAAAATCATTTTAAAAGGAAATAGATGATGTGTGACCATCATGTGAGGGGGGATTATATGCATTGAGATTTATTCTCATGAAGTTCATAGTTGAAGATCTCTAGTAGTTGAGATCGTGAGGACAAACCTGTATAATAGGAACACCACATGTTACAGGTGTCAATGGCCATTCCTATCTATGGACATGTGTAATGGTCTTCTGACTTGAGATCATTATCAATGGATTTAAATTAATTGCATACTTTGATGCATGGAGAAAACTGTGGTGATAAAGTCCTGGAGAGGTATTTTGTGTTGGGTACATCATTGGTGACATATAATTGATTGAATTAACAAGATATGATTTATTGCTTCCAAGTTCAGGAAGAGATATCTTGGGCCTGGTTGATTAAGATGGTAGCACCTTTACTAAATCCAAGGCCATGGTAGTGTAAGGTAAGAACATCCTGAAAAATAAAATAATAAAATAAATCAAGATAATGGATTATGACACAGGTGTGCATTGTGCTTTTTTGAGATATCGATGAGAAAGAGATAATATTACACAGACCATGTTCGTAGGAAGTTAGTCATTGATTTCACTTTACCTTGTTTCCATAGGGGCTTTGATGGGTTGTTAGACCCCACTCTCAGTCCATGGATATTATTCACAACTTTTGAGACATGGTCCTAGAGGGTCACACTATGGCATCCTGCCTTTTTAATACATAACTTTTCATTACATTTTACAAACAGAGGATCTTTAAAGTCTGGTGTCTTGGAAATCAGGAACATAATACATGAAAACAACATAAAACATTCTTAAAAACCACTTGTAAGGCATCATCATAGGTTCATATTATGTACATTCACTGCATCTCATATCCTAGAGACAGACATCAAAGGAAAGGGTGATCAGAAGGCCCAATAAGGGTAAACAAGGGAATCAATGTACTTGTGATATCAATAAGAACATGAATAAAAGCATAAAGACCTGATCAATGGAATAATAGGAATATAATAAAGAATATAACTTTGAGGATAACTTGAATATTTGGATACAACATTTTATTTAGACATTCATGAACATATCACCAAGGTCCATCCCCAAGGTGTCATAAAAATTACCAAGGTAATTCACCAATGTATCGTAAAACTTGACATATCTAGAGATTAATTCTTACCCAATGCATTGGAGCACTATCAGGGAGAACCCTTAATATTTCTTTACATTAATGTGATCCACATATATCATAATAAAACATTTCATAAATAACCCAAATGGAATCAATGAAATGGGTTTCATGTCAAAATCATGACGTTTAAAAAGAGCTTAAAAATAAGATCATTATGTCATTTATAACCCGTAGAAAGGGAGTGAGGGTTATATGTATGTCAATTCCTGAATCAAATATATCATCATTATATGTTTATGAACACCCATGGAAGCGAAATAAGTCTGGTAATTCACATAAATAAACAATATAATTTCCTGAGAGAAAGCGATTGAAATATTGAGACGAAATTTCTACAGCATAACGACTATATAACATGGTTTTAGAAAACATTGAAAAGAGAGAGGAAAAGGGTCACACACTAATAAATAACTAATAATACAGTAAGGGTACTGAATAATATCATGGTATTGATATTTTAATGACATAACACATGAAAAGGAAACATGAAAGAAAAGAGAAGATGCGATTTCTCTTACAAAACATTCGGCAGCCCAAAGACATCACATAAAAATTCAGAAAATAAATTGATGAGAGCGGAAAGGGTCTCTAAAAAATTATACATTAAATGGAAATAAATGAGAACATATAAGAACATAACCTCAACATAAATATATGGAAATTAGAAGACAAAACATAAAGGAAGTCATGACTTAAAAGAGGAGGGTGAAAGGATCCCTTACCTTGAAGTGTAACTTCGAAAGATTGAAGGTCCGGACCTTGGGAGGCTTGAGGGAACCATGAGAGGACTCATTGGGAGTCAAAGAGACCATAAATTAGTTGGGGGAGGATTTGGAAATGAAATTAATGAGATAAAGGCTAGGTATTTATAGGATAAGTGAGGGGACAAAGCATTAATTGCCATGGGACACCTCATCGGTGGTATTGGAAAAACCATGGGCTTCCCCATGGTATTTGCCCATGGTATTAGCCACATAGGAAACCTAGTACCTTATATTAATATTCATAGTTAGACCAGAATTATTTCATAATTATTACATCCTCAATGAAGTCATTAAACACTCGAAACTCAAAAACGGTATTTTCACTATTCACTGAAAATTCAACTTTCTCAGAAAAATCCCAAAAATTTACCTTAACCAAATATCAATTCTATGATTTCAAAAATGAACTCCATTTTTTGAAAATATTTTTATAAATATTTTTAATTTAATTTTTAAATAAAATCACTATTCACTAAAAATTCAATTGTTTCAAAAAATTCCCTAAAATTCACCTTAACCAAAACTGATGCTCTGATTTAAATAATGAAATCCATTTTATGAAAACAATTTTCTAAATATTTTTAATTGAATTTTCAAATAAAAAACCCTATTCACCTGAAAAAACTAATTCTTAACCAATAATTTCTGAAATAGTTATTTAACAATTTTATTGAATCACATTACTTAGTCAAGGTGCCTAAATTATATTAATACTTTCTTAAGTGAATTTACTTAATCGATTTGGTCACATTACTAATCATAAGCATAAAGTCATTTTTCATAATTTATTATTTATCAAAAATTAAGTTGATCTTATTAGACTCTAAATTTCATACTGAACACACCTGTAGAAGACCATTTTTTGAAAATCATTACACATTATTAATTTTTTAAGGTTTACAGAAATATTTAAAAATATCTTTTTTCTAGAATTCATCATTAATATTAATACTATATTTATTCGGACAATTGAAAATTCAAAAAAAATCCATAAGAAGACATCATAGTTTTATTTAAAGCAAATGATTACACAAGTCAGTTACGGTCTCATTACATAGCCCCTTATAACACCAGCATAGGATCTAAGAGTAAGGTGTGCTAGGGTGATAGAATCTTGCGGCGGCTCGGCCAACATTGCCCGAGTAGTGATTTCTATCGGCTTGAATATCTCACGAAGGAGATTCCATTCCAGCTTCACATGATAAATTTTGGCTTGGATTTTGTCCAGAGCAAAGCCCAAAGGTGCTACCTCCTTCCTGAGTTCCGCTAGATGGTCTTTGATCGGCTGAGACAACTGGATGGCGCCATTGAATCTTCTTTTCATATTAATAAATCAAGATCACTTGTATTTATAGACAATAATCACAACATTTTGTTTCCAACGGTCATATAACAGTTGAAACCCAAAGGTCTTATTTTAATTATACTCATTTTATTTAATGAAATAGTTTTGTTGAGTATAAAATAAAATAACACACAAAGTTAGGAAAAAAAATTTATTCAAAAATTTCAGGTCATTACAATCTTTCCCCCTAAGAAATTGCATCCTCGCAATTTTAAAATTGCGCTTGCAAATTTCATTGAAAGTCCCACATCAGTAAAAGAGTCAGTAAGACTATTACTTTAAAAGTAAGAAAGGGAAGTTCAAAGGTCGCCCAAGTTAACCCATACTAGGATTCCATGTTGGAAAAAATGGATATGGAAGAGAAAAAAAGGGTCATGTTCTGATGAAGAGTGATAGAAAATATGATTAGAAGAAAATTAACCACAAGAAGATCAAAAACATAAGATGTGTTAAAGGGTCTTTGATTACCCAGCAGGAAAAATAAACCAACAACATTTTTAATTTACGTCACTTTTCATAATTTTGAGGAATTCATTTACTACATAATGAAATGTACATACCCTCAAGTAGAGTTTCATCCCTTAATAAGTTTCCACAAAGACTAATCTTTTCTCCAAACAATGAGCATTCAAAAAGACTTGGTCTCATCAAAGCACAAGAATCATATTCTAGAGAATCATATAATCCACAAAATAATAACTATATTTTTCCCTTGTCTTTAGTCATCAAATAAAACTAAAATGGTTAGTACAAGATCATATAATCCCCAAAAGGATATTCCATTATAAAAATAAATATGACTATTAATCTCAAAAATTCAACAAAAGTACCCAATGTTCTAGAAAGACCATTCAATACACAATCATCCTCAAAATTCTTCATAATAATCCAAACTAGGATTGGAACCCAAAACTCAGAAAGATTTAATCACATAGTCTTCCCCAAAAAATCATAACATTTATCTCCAAATAACATCGACTACTATTAAAGTCTCATAATAAGGTGTAATTAATATATTCACATATTATCTATGATAGGTTCATCATTTTCTAGAAATAACCCAAATCACCATATGTCCACAAAAAATACATAAATTGTTACAAAAAAAATTCAACCATTCCTCCTCAATTTAAATCCTGTAGTATTTTATTTCCCATAGGAATATAGTACTCCAAAAGAGAAAAAATCATCCAAAATAACCTTTATCATTAAATCACCAAATCATTTTCCTATAAAAAGGATATCTATTTGATAAAACATAATTTTCCAAAATAAACTTATTCTTGATCCATAAAAATAGCAGGTGCATTAGTCAGTTTGAAGGGCATAACAACAAACTCATAATGCCCATATCTTGATTGGAAGGAAGTTTTTGGAATATCATCATTCTTCACCCTCAATTTATGATAACCAGAACGAAGACCAATCTTAGATACGAATTGAGCACCCCGAAGTTGGTAAAATAAGTCATCAATTATTGGAATAGAGTATTTGTTCCTCACTATGATCTCATTCAGTTCTCTATAATCAATGCATAGCTGCATCGATCCATACCTCTTCATCACAAAGAGAATTGGTGCTCCCAAAGGAGACACACTTGGTCGGATAAACCTATTCTCCAAAATATCTTGCAGTTGTTTCTTTAATTCCTCTAGCTCCACATTTTCCATCCTAGAGGGGGTTTTTGACATCGAATTAGATCCAGGTACGAGTTTAATGGATAACTCTACCTCTTTTTCTGGGGGAGGTCCGGGTAACTACTCAAGAAATACGTCAAACTATTCCAAGACGATGGGGACATTTTTAATAGAATAAATCCTTAGTGAGAAACTTATTTCATTTATAAATCTTTTAACTAAAAAGGATTTTATGTCTATAAACTTCATTCTTAGACAATTACATTTTTCTATAATTCCATCAAAATGATTCATATAAAGCATGTGATTAACCAAACATATCCCCCAATAGTGTCGTAACCTAGAGTGCAGCATTTCCCATTGTCATGTACCAGTTCACTTTCGAGCCCATCTCAAAGTGGTGTTTTCGGGTTTTACCCCTATGTACTTTTGTGTCAGAGCCACCTCTAACTTCTCGTATCAAGACAGGGATGTATTTTCTTGATAAACCACTTACTTAATACTCACCAAAATACCAGGATGATTTCCTATATTTAAACATTTCTATAGGGTTATTCCAAAATTTTTAATATCATAATTTCCATAAATAACTAAACTATACTTTGATACCAACTATGGAATCCCTCCTTTTTAATACATAACATTTCATTACTTTTTACAAACATAGGATCTTTAAAGTCTAGTGTCTTGGAAATCAGGAACATAATACATGAAAACAACATAAAAAATTATTCTAAACCACTTATAAGGCTTAATAATAGGTTCATACTATGTAAATTTACTGCATCTCATATCCTGGAGACAGACATCAAAGGAAATGGTGAGTAGAAGTCCCAGTAATGGTAATCAATGGAATCAATGTACTTGTGATATCAATAAGAACTTGAATAAAAACATAGAGACATGAGCAATGGAAGAATAGGAATATCATAAAGAAAATAACTTGGAACATAACTTGAATATGTGGATACAACATTTAATTTATACATTAATGAACATATCACCATGGTCCATCCCAAAGGTGTCATAAAAATTACCATGGTTATTCACCAAGGTATCGTAAAACTTGTCATCTCTAGAGATTAATTCTTTACCCAATGCATTGGAGTGCTATCAGGGTGCACCCTTAATATTTCTTTAAATTAATGTGATCTACATAGATCATAATGAAACATTTCATAAATAACCCCAATGGAATCAATGAAATGGGTTTCATTTCAAAATCGCGACGTTTTAAAAGAGCTTAAAAATAACACCATTATGTCATTTATAACCCATGAGAAGGGAGTGAGGGTTATATGTATGTCAATTACAGAATAAAATATATCATATTCATATATTTATTAACACCCATGTAAGCGAAATAAGTATAGGTATTCATATAAATAAACAAAATAATTTCTTGAGAAAAAGAGACAGAAATTTTGAGATGAAATTTCTGCAGTATAACGGCTATATAACATGGTTTTAGAAAACACTGAAAAGGGAGGGGACATGGGTCACCCACTCATAAATAAATCATAATAAATTATGGGTACTGAATAAGATCATGGTATGGATATTTTAATGGCGTACCACATGAAAAGGAAACATGAAAGAAAAGAGAAGATGTGATTTCTCTTACAAAACATCTGGTAGCCTAACGACGTCACTTAAAAAATTCATAAAATAAATTGATGAGAGTGGAAAGGGTCTCTAAAAAATTAGATATTAAATGTACAGAAATTATAACATATAATAACATACCCTCAACATAAATATATGTAAATTATAAGACACAACATAAAGGAATTCCTGACTTAAAAGAGGAGGGTGAAAGGATCCCTTACCTTGAAGAGTAACATCGAAAGCTTTAAGGTAGGGACCTTGGGGGCTTGAGGAAACCTTGGGAGGACTCCTTGGGAGTTAAAGAGACCAAAAATTAATTGGGGAGGATTTTGAAATGAAATGAATGAGGTAAAGGCTTGGAATTTATACGATAAGTGAGGGGAAAAAGCATTAATTGCCCAGGGACACCTCATCGGTGGTATTTACAAAACCATGGGCTTGACCATACTATTTTCCCATGTTATTGGACACCTGGGACACATAATACCTTATCTTACTATTCATATGTCGACCAGAATTATTTCATAATTATTACATCCTTAATGATGTCATTAAACACCCAAAACTCAAAAACTGTATTTCCATTATTCACCGAAAATTCAACTTTCTCAGAAAAATCCCAAAAAATCACCTTAACCAAAAATCGATGCTCTGATTTTAAAAATGAACTCCATTTTAGTAAAATAATATTATTATTATTTTTAATTTAATTTTAGAATAAAAACACTATTCACCTGAAAAAACTAATATTTAACCAATAATTTCTGAAACAGTAATTTACCTATTTTATTGAATCACATTACTTAATCAAGGTGCATAAATTATATTAATAATTTCTTAAGTGAAGTTACTTAATCCATTTGGTCACATTAATAATCATAATCATAAAGTCACTATTCATAATTTACTATTTACCAAAACTTAATTTGATCTTATTAGACCTTAAATTTCATACTAAACACAGCTGTAGAAGACCATTTTTTGAAAATCATTACACATTATTAATTATTTAAGGATTACATAAATATTTAAAAATATCCTTTTTCAATAATTCATCAATAATATGAATACTATATTTATTCAGACATTTGAAAATTCAAAAACTTCACCATAAGAAGACATCAGAATTTTATTTAAATCAAAGGATTACAAAAGTCAATTACGGTCTTATTACATAGCCTCTTATAACACCAGCATAGGACCTAAGAGTAAGGTGTGCTAGGGTGATATAATCTTTGGGCGGCTTGGCAAACATTTCCCGAGTACTGATTTCTATCAGCATGAACTTCCCGTGAAGGCGATTCCGTTCCAGCTTCACACGATGAAGTTCGGCTTGGGTTTGGTCCAGCGAAAAGCCCAAAGTTGCTACCTCCTTCCCGAGTTCTGTCATATGCGCTTAGATCGGCCCGAGACTACTGGATTGGTCCATCTAATCTTATTTCTTTATTAATTAATCAATATCGCTTGTATTTATAGACAATGATCGCTACAATTAGTTTCCAAAGGTCATATTGATGAACGGTCATATAACAGTCGAAACCTAACAGACTTATTTTAATTATACTCATTTTATTAAATGAAATAGTTTTGTTGAGTATAAAATAAAATGACACACAAAGTTAGGAAACAAAATTTATTCAAATATTTTGGGTTGTTACACACACACTATAGCACTTTGAGAATATTCCCTATTCTATGAATATGATTATAAAACATGGTGGTCTCGCCAAAGGTTCTGAGTACTATCTAAGTTCTATAGATCACCAACGAATAAATAAATTATTTAATTATTCAATTTTGGAATAATATGTTGAATTTATATGTAACATGTATTTACAAGTGATTAAGTAAATACAATGATAAAAAAATATTCGAACAGATTTAAATATCTAGGGTTCGTTTAATTTTTTCAGGAGAAGTGAGTCGAGTTATAGACTCAAGTTTATCACGTGATATATATTTATTATAAATTGATGTTAGTGATAAAAAATTATGAATAATATTTATGGAATTATTTTATTTGACATAAATAAATATTTATAATACTTATAAAGGGGATATAAATTACACGGGGTCCATAAACCTATATTGGGAATTTTAGACATCTTCAATATAAGTAAGTGAGAGGATCTCCCCTTGGAATTATTCATGTGTCCAATTTGGGAACCTCTCTCTCCTCCTAGATTCTAGATATAGATCCTCTCAAGCATGGAAGAACTTCAGGATCATCCTTCTTGGAATGATGTTTCTTGCCTTGAAGTGATCAATGCTGCGTCGAGGAGATCGTTGGTGTGCCACACTAGCACCTGGATTCCAATGAACAACATGGGTGCAGATTCGAGAGGTGTGTGTGGAAGATCTAGAGGACTTCGATGTCAGATTCATCGACCAACGGTTGCTGGAAACCTACAAGACACTTGCGTACAACAGATCCGAACGAGGTACTTGTTCATTTTATATTTTGTGCTTTTTCAAATCCTTGTGTGGTCCTTAGACTGTACTGAGATCTCTCACCAGAGTCGACATCAACTTATCTCCAGTGATGTGAAAAAATTTAATTTCCCAGCCCATCGGCTTACACTACCCCATACCGGTACCTTACAGTGGTATCATAGGTACGAGTGATTTCTCAGAGTCCAAAGAAAAATTAAATTGAATTAAATTTAAGTATGGGGGATTAAATTAGTTATAATGGATCGGACCGTACGTTGATCCATTTCAAAATGGCCATGTTATTTCCATATGAAATTTTTAATGGGATCGACATCATTGGGATTTTAAAATCTTTGGATTAAAATTTGATAAAGAATGCATTTTAATTATAATTTTTCTTCAATGTACTGAAATCCAACCATGCATTGGCCGGAATTCGGACACTAGAATTAATCCAACAAGTTTATTTTTATGAGATAAATAAAATATATTAAATTATAATATTACTTTATTTTTCTCAAAAAAAATTAAAGTAGAATATTTATTAAATGGGTCTTTGAAGACTTGGTGCATGTCTTGAATTTTATTTATTTAAAGACTTTTTCTACATTAAATTTAAAAAAAATTTGAGGACTAAGACCCCAAAGTGGGTGTTCATCCTTTTCATCTTTAATTTAAAAAAAGGTGGAGTCGTGTTTTGTCAAAAAGAGAAAACAATAAAAAAGGATGATGACCAGCATGTCTCCTTCCTCACGTGGTGCATATCCCCCCCCCCCAAGCTAAATCCTAGCCGCATGGGGGGCGCAGTCCGCCTCCCCTCCCCTCAGCCCCGTCGCACCACCCAGGATCTCGCCATTGGTCTGACTCGTTCTTCACTGGCCTTGGTCGTCGGTCCACCTCGCATCACACCTCCCCACTCACCCCACCTCTGGCTCGCCGCACCAGACCAGGAAACACCGGACTTATTCATGCCGGACTAGGCAGCGCCGGACCAGGAAGTGCCGGACTAGGCTGCGTCGGACTAGGCTACACTAGACCACACCCCCACCATACTAGGTCACACTGGACCGGGCCACTGCCCCTATGGTAGGATATAGCAGTGGACTTCTGCCCTTGCGGCTGGTTGAAGCAGTGCCCCGCCACCTCCATCCTCCTTCGCACCTCCCCCAAATTCATTGTCACCATGAGAGTTTCTGGACTGAGTGGATATGTCGCGGTCACGCCCTAGTCAACCTGCAGTCACACCGCGATCACTCTCCGGTCACGCTGTTGTCATGCCACGGTCACTCTGAGGTCACTCTGCGGTCACATTGTGGTCACGCCTCAGTCAGGCCTCGGTCATGGTGCGGTAATGTTGGGGTCGCACCGCGGTTACATCACAAATCGACTCTACTCCAGTAACAGTCCCTCGTGGTGGTTCGCGGTCAAGCAAGAGTCCCTACACAACTATAGGTAACCTCGTTTATGTATTTTTAATTAATTTATTTTTTAAAATTTAAATTATTATAATTTTATTGGGGTTTGAATTTAATAAAATTTGAAAAATTAATTTATTTAGAATTAAAACTAAATTAATAGTTTAATTTAATTTTATAGTTTAAATTAAATTGATGGTTTAATTTAATTATTGTAATTAAAGTTAAATTAAAAAGATGGAATTGATAAAAATAATTAATTGATTTTTTTTAAATTCATTTTATTTATAAGAGTGTGTCGTACTATTAAAATGTCAGTGCAGTTTAATTTTAATAGTGCTTTATTAATACCGACTGGTCTTGTGCAAGAGACCTATCCATGCATGTCTTATTTATTTATTTATTTAATTGTTTATTCAATTTTTGAAATTATTGTAATAATTAATTAGATAAATGATGGTTTGTGAATCCTTTTTTAATTCAAATACGTATAAGGGCATGCGTGTCCAATGCACAAGCTATATTTTTTACCCCAAGACCCCCTTGCCTGTATGAAAGTATATATGTAATTAGTCAATGATGATCTGAGACACATACCCCACCAAGTCGAGGCGGTAAACTAGACGGGGTCCAAGAACATTGCACTGGGGATGGTTGTGATGTGAGTCAGCGGTCGACTCAGGTATGGATGCCCCTAGGTCAAGATTGATCTGTTATGGATAGATCTTTATAGAATGCTCAAGACTAGTCGGATTTCATTATTTACCTTTATGAATTTTTTATTATTTTCTGTGAGTGCATGATTATTGTTCGATCACATATAATAGTAAACAAGATAAAACAATTCATAAAGAAGTGACGAATTTATATTTCTATTGCAAGTTCAATTGTGATCCCGACAATATAGTTTGAACATATAGATATAAAATTATTATTCATCATTAAATAATAAATTCCCTCAAAGATATATTAAGTCCATATGCCTTCTATTTCTCACATCAACACAAAAACGGGTGTTTGGGGTGCTCCTCAGCTATTGTTGAGAGTTCCTCTTACTACCTGGTCATTTTTCATGACAGAAATGGGTCGAATTAACAAAAGTGATTAGTCAAGGTTTAGGCATAGCTAACTTGCTATCACATTAGAGGAAAGATGTTGAGGGAATCATTTTCGGATTCCAAAATCTGGTACATTACTCAACAACACAAGGAACAACAAGTCAAGTGGATTTCTATCCTAGTGCCTTCCTTGAAACCCTCTATGTAGTGGAATAGCCATTACTTGTAGACTATGAGGGAGGTTTCGAGGATCCTTTCCACTAGAATACTCAAGTGATAGAGTGTTACAAATATAATTTTGAGGGATATTATGGTTTGCTAAAAAATGGGAGACATCAAAATGATATAATAATTTATTAATCATAAATGTCAAAAAGATAATCAAGATAATGCACTAACTGAAAAAAAAATTATCTGAGGTAGATTTAAGATGTTAATCACCAACACCACAATTAAGTTATCACTGTGATTTATTTTGGATAATGAAAATATCTTGACCAGCAATAACTTCCAGGAGTGGTACAGGTACTTGTGCATAGTACTATGCCAAGAAAGAAAGTTATATGTGCTGGAATCTCCAATTCCTACAGAGCCCCCTTAGTGAAGAAGCAGGGCAGAAAATGATAAGTGGAGAAAGCATGTAGATGATGCGCTTGATGAACAATGCATCTTGTTGTCATCCATTTCCAACCAATTGAAAAAAAAAATTGCATGAGGATGAGGATGACTGTAAGATTATTTCACATCTCCATGAATTATATTAGGACAGTGCCAGGAAAGAATGGTATGAGATATTGAGTGATCTTTATAATTGCGGGAAAGCAGAAGGGAATAAAGCCAGTCCTCACGTACTCAAGATGATTAGGTATATTGAGAGGGTTGAAGCCCTTGGGTTCAAATTGAACCAAGAACTAGTAGTGGATATCATCATTTCCTCTTTACCATCAATCTTATTGACTTTTATTGTCAATAATAATATGAATGATTTGACAATGTTGCTCCTATACCTTTTGAACTTACTTTTCCTATCTAATAAGGATATGAAAAATACCAATTCATCAGTCCTTATGGTGAACAAGAGAAACAAAGGAAAGGAAAAGGGTTATAAGTCTATGTTAAGTCCAAAGACACCAATGCATTGTCCTATAATGAATCCAAATATTCAAGGGAAAAGTAATGAGAATGAATTTGTCTGCTTTGGATGTGGCAATAAATGCCACTGGAAGAAGAATTGTAGAGCTGGGAAGAAGAAGAAAATTGATGCTTCTACTTCAGGAATTTTTGTTATTGAATTCAATCTATCTTTATCTACTAGTTGGATATTGGATACAACATGTGTATCACATATTTTTATTCATATACAGGAACCACGTAGGTTTAAGATGATTGAAAAAAGCCAAGGGGATCTCTGAGCTGCAAATGGTACAAGTTTGGCAGCCTTGGAATTGGGATAATATCACTTAACCATGAAAACTGGGTTGGTTCTGGTTTTAATCAATTTATATTATGTACCTTATGTTACCAAAAACATTATCTCTGTGTTGAGTTTAGACACTATGGGGTTTTATTTAAAATTTATAAATAAATGTCGTCTATTTTATAGGGACAACATATTTTATGCTATGGCACATCTTAAAAATTGTTTATATATGCTGGAACTCAAGAAAATCGTAATGGAAATAATGAAAAAAAACATCCATCATAAATCATATATCACCCGCCTATGGCAATTCAGGCATTATCTTGTAAACAAGAGGCGATTACAAATATTACATCAAGAAGGGTATTTCGACTCGGTATACTTATAACCCTTGGATTTATGTAAAGCGTGTTTATAGGGAAAGATGGCCAAAGCACCTTACTTAGGAAAGGTAGAACGATCCAAAGCAGTACTAGAATTAATACATACTAATGTATGTGGCCCATTTCTAGTAGAGAAAAGGGGTGTTTTTTCATACTTCGTTACATTTACCGATGACTATATTAGGTATGGATATGTCTACTTAATGCAGTGTAAGTCTGATTCCTTTTAGTTTTTTATGGAATACCAAAATGAAGTATAAAATCACCTTGGTAAAAAGTTAAAATCACTCTTCTTAGACCGAGGTGGAGAATATATTAACCAAGATTTCATTGATCACTTGAATTATTGTGGGATAGTATCCTAACTCACTCCTCTATAAACACCATATTGGAATGGTGTTTGTGAAAGGAGGAATAAGACCTTTCTTGACATGGTCAGATCAATGATGAGTCATGCAACTCTTCCATTATCCTTTTGGGGATACTCTTTGCAGACAACAGCATATACCCTTAACTGAGCACCAACTAAAGCTGCAGATGGGATTATATATGAGTTATGGTGTGGAAAGAAACCTATTCTGTCCCACATACATGTATGGGGGTGCGAGGCATTTTTCCAGACTTGGCCATGTGAAAAAATAGCATCTATAAACACCCAGTTCATCATTATAGGTTATCCTAATGAAACTAGTGGATATTACTTATATAAACCTTTATATGGAAAAGTTATTGTGGTAAGATACACTATATTTCTAGAAAAAGAACATATTTCTTTTGGAAATAGTGAGACCAAGATTGAATTTGATGTAGTTAATGATCCACAAGAACAAGAGTTTTATATGTACAATCTCCAAAGAACAAGTGTAAGAAGATGTTGTTAATGAGACACAAATAGTGTGTAGGTCTTCACGAGAGGATAGAGAACAAGAGTGTTATGGTTTTCTTATCACTCAGTCAGGTGACACATTATTCCTTAAAGATGATGAACCTCTAAACTACAAGGAAGCACTAGAACGAAAAGAAGCTTTTAAATTGGAAGATTCCATGAATTTCGTGATGGAGTCCATGTACCAAAATCATGTTTGGATTTTGGTAGACCCTCAGCTGATGTAAAGACCATTGGATGAAAATGGGAATTCAAGATGAATTTGGACATGGATGGTGAGGTTAATACCTTAAAAGTAATCCTAGTTGCAAAGGGCTTCATGAAATGTCAAGGAATTGACTATGATGAAATATTATCACCAGTAAAAATTCTTAAATCCATCATAATAGTACTTGCAATAGCAGCCTTTCCTGATTATGAAATTCTGGAAATTGATGTCAAAACTGCTTTTCTAAATGGGAAGTTGGTTGAAGACATATATATGTCTCACTACATAGATTTGTTCAGTCTAAGAATGCCAATAAAGTATGAAAACTACAGAGATCCATTTATGTATTGAAGCAGGCATCAAGATCATGGAATGTTCTGTTTTGATGAGGCCATAAGAGATTTTGGTTTTTTCAAAAATGAAAATGATCCATGTGTATATAAAAGGTTAAATGGAATGAAATATTTTTCATAGTATTATATGTTGATGGCATATTAATTATGGGAAACTAGGTGCAAGTATTACAGTCAGTTAAGACTTGGTTAAATGAATACTTCTTCATGAAGGACTTAGGTGAAGAATCCTACATTATAGAGATCAAGATCTATCGAGATAGATCTCAAATGATGCTTGGGCTAAGTCAAAGTACATATATTGACAAGGTAGTCAAAACGTATTGTATGAAACAATATAAGAGAGGATTTTTACCTATGTCACATGGTATAAATCTCTCCACGAAAACGTGTCCACAAAAAATGGAGGAGATTTACATAATGAGTAGAGTCCCTTATTACTCGTCAATGGGTTCTATCATGTATGTAATCTATATACTAGGTTTGATGTCTCTTTTTATTTAAGCATGGTGGGTACTTATCAAGCCAATCCCGGATAGCTCCATTGGAAAGTTTTTAAAACTATATTAATGAACTTGAGGAATATTAAGGATATGTTCCTTGTGTATGGACAAGATGAGGAACTAGTTGTGAGGCAATACATAGATGATAGTTTCTAGATAGATCATGATGATCTGAAATCGTAGTCAGGCTACATATTTTTCCTGAATGGTGGTGAAGTGAGCTAGAGAAGCTCGAAGCAAGTTGTGGTTACTGATTCTACAGCAGAATTTGAATATATTGCAGCTTCTGATGTAGTAAAGGAATAAGTCTTGATACGTAGCTTTATCTCATACATTCATCTTGTGCCAAAGTAGTGCAGACCCTATTTCAGTATATTGTGATAATAATACTGTAGTGGTTCTTCCCAAGGTGGCCATGTATCACTAGAGGACAAATCATATTCTTCAGAAGTTTTATCTCTTGAGTGATTTTACTTAAAGAGTTGCTGTCACATATAGTAATGTATCCAAAGAGTAAAACATGGAAGCCCCCTGACTAAATCCATTTTTCAGCAGAAGCATGATTCTAATGTTAGAGCTAGCGGATTGAAACCTGTTAGAATTTGAATATAGTGCAAGTTGGAGTGTTGAAAGTGGGTTCCCTAGACCCAACATTTATTGTACTTTGATTACCACTATATTTATGAAATTTGTTATAACACATGTGTCTATCTTTCCATAATTGGTTATATGATTCTACATTCACATTGTTTATGGAAATATCCTTAGATTACATGTCATATAAAAGGGTTATAGTAGATCCCAGGCTATAATGAGAACCCCATGAAACCATGATAGTAATCTTAAAATATTTCCTACGATCCAGTTACATCATTCTGAAAGGACACATATGATGTGTGATTATCTGGTGATGGGGGATAATAAGCATTGAGACTTCTTTTCATGAACTTCTCACATGATAATCTCTAGTAATTAAGATCTTGAGGACAGACCCGTATAATAGGAACACCACATGTTACAGGTGTCATTGGTCGTTCCTATCTACAGACATGTGTAATGTTATTTAGGCTTGATATCATTATCAATGGATGCCATTTAATTATGTACATTGATGCAAGGTGAAAACCATGGTGATAAAGTTTTGGTGAGGTTGTTTATGTTGGGTACATCATTGGTGACATGGAAATGATTGAATGATCAAGATAGGATTTGTCGCTTTCGAGTTCAGGAAGAGATATCTCAGGGCTGGTTGATTAGGATGGTTGCACCTTCATAAAATCTATGGCCATGGTAGTGGAAGGTAAGACCTTCCGGACCAATCAACAAATAAAATAAAGCAAGATAAAGGATGATGACACTAGTGTGAATTCTGCTTTATTGAGTTACCAATGATGAAGAGATTATATTACAGAGACCATGTTCGTTGGAAGGTATTTGTTGCATTGAATCTACCTTTTCTCTATAGGGGCCTCGATGGGTTGCTAGATCCCACTCTTGGTCGGTTTATATTATTCACTAATGTTTAGATAAGGTCCAAGAGGGTTACACACTACAGTTCTTTGAGAATCTTCCACAATCCGTGAATAGTAATATAGAACATAGTGGGCCATGCCAAACGGTCTGAGTACTATCCATGTTCAATGGATCACCAAGGAATAAATAAATTATTAATTATTCATGTTTGGAATAATATGTTGATTTTATTTATAACATGTATTTATAAATGATTAAGTAAATACAAAGATAAAATATTATTCAAAAGGATTTAAATATACAGGGATTGTTTAGTATTTTCAGGGGAAGTGAGTTTCTTATAGACTCAAGTTTATCACGCGATATATATTTATTATATATTTCAATTTAGTGATAAAAAAATATAAATATTATTTATGGCATAATTTTATTTGACATAAATATAAATTAATATTACTTAAATCGAGGATATCTATTACATAGGGTTTGGGAACCCATACTCGATATTTTAGATATCCCCTAAATATGTAAGATAGAGGCTCTCCCCTTAGAACTATTCATGTGTGAAATTCAAATGCATCTCTCTCCTTCTAGATTCTAGATAGAGATCCTCTCAGGGAAGGAACAACTTCAAGATCAACCTTCTTGGATCAATGTTTCTGACCTTGTGGTGATCACTGCTACGTCGAGGAGATCATTGGTGTGACATGCAAGAACCCAGATTCCAACAAAAAACGTGCATGCAGATTCAAGAGGCAGGTGTTGACAATCCAGAGGACTTCAATGTTAGAGTCTTCGAGCAACAGTCACCGGAACCCTGTGACACACTTGCGCATGACAGATTCGAACAAGGTAGTTGTTGGTTTAATATTTTGTGCTCTATCAAATCCACTTGTGGTCCTCATACCGTACCGGGATAGCTCCCCAGAGTCAATGTCATAACTTTGCACTGGTGATACAAAAAAAATTAATTTCCTGGCCCATCGACTTTCACTGCCCATCCCGGTACCTTAAAATAATTTAGTGCTCTTAAACCTATAGGTCTTCTAAAAAATCCTTGGATACCCTAGGGGAATACATAAAGTAAAAGAGTGTTCTATAAATTCCAATAATGGAATAATCAATGTAAGAATGATTGTGAGACAACACATATAAGTTATGAGGTGTAACATGATATCATAATGGGAATTTTCATAAGCATTTAAATACGGAGTAATGAAATGATAGCATAAGATCATCAAATATTAAATATGTGTAAATTACATAAAAAATGATCATATTATTATATCAAGGAACACTACCAGGATAATATAATATAGTGTTCTTGGATAAATTCACATGCACCTTACATGGAATATCATGTGAGGAAAACATTTCCCAATGCATTGTAGGGATATATAATTCTTATAACACCCAAAAAATCATAATATTTAGATGAATGTGGGTAACCCATGAGTAAAAACATTATTCATGAATCACAGTTAAGATTAAACTTGTGAGAAGAAAGTGGGATTTATAATCTCATCTCAAAGAATAAATGAAGGCTATTCCTAAGAATAAAAATTAATTAATTCACTTTTCTTATTCAAATTTTTATAAATAAGTAAATTAAATGATTATGGAGTTATAATGTATGAATATTAATTTGATGAATAGAAAAATTAATAATACAAAATGAACCACTTAAGTGATGCTTTATGAAATGGGTATATGATATTTTAAGGTGGGAAAATGATTATTATTTTCCTTTAAAGTTATATTCAAAATGAGTATTTTCCATAAAATAAATATTTTTTTTCCTAAACTATTTATCATTAAAAATATTTAATATGGTCGTACTTGGCATGAAATAGAAAATATGGAAGTTCCCTAAAATCAGGTTCACTTAAGGGTGAGAATTGTGAAGGGAACAAAAACATGTATTATCCCAAACAATGTAATATATTATAAAATATGTATATATATAAGTTAAATAAATATATATAAGGTAAATTAAATAAAAGATAATATGGTGTAATAAGATGGTGAAAAATAAATAGACTCTCTTACCCATAAGTAATGTGAGTGGTTCAAAAGTTCTCATGAATTGGGTCCTGATTCACTATACGCGTGCACTTATCTTCCTGAAAAATCAAATTTATATTATTCAAAACATTATTATGAACCATTTGTATATATATTTCATTTTTTAGGTCAATTTATTATCATGTGATACTCATTTATTAAATACCTTTCACTTATGTTCATTACTTTATATAGATCTTATAGGTTCCATGTTGGAACCGTGCATGTAGCAGAAGCCCCAGACTGGTGGGTTTTTTAAAATTCCACCGACGATCAACGTAAACTTTTCGAAATCGGTGAAGAGAATCCCAGTTAAATCTGAGGATCTCTCATGAAGAGTTTTAAGCACAAAATTAAACCATAAAATACCTGGTGTAAATTTGAAGCCACGCACGACGTCTGCTCGTTGTTGGTGATCACTGCTCGAAGAATACGAAGTTGAATTCCTCTAGATCATCAACACATGCTTCTAGGAATCTATAGGAGCACCGTTCGTCATAATCTGGGTGCTAGCACAGATTTTCGACGATGCCTTCGACACTCCAACGACTGCCACATTGCATCGCTAGCGATGCCTGAGAGAGAGCTATATCCGAGATCCTTGGATCTAGATCATCTCTCTCTAGATCATGGGAGAGAGAAGAGGAGAGAGAATCCCCATGAATAGTGTTTGGCAAATTCCCATCCTCTTCTATTTATAGTGCTCAATTAAAATACCCAGTATCGCCTCACCGACCCAGAATACATAACGCACTATCAGCAAAATTTTATGACTACTAAACTGAGCCATAAATATTATTATCATTTACATGTAATATATTAAAATAAGTTACAGGATAATAATTAATTCATTAACCCGACTCGTCGCTCCCATAAATATTAATTGAACCTTGAATAATTTAATATTCGCCAATTAATATTTTTTTCATGTATTTACTTAAAACTCGTAAATACATTTAATAAATAAATTCAATACACATTATTCTAAACTCGAATAATATGAATTTATTTATTACATTGGTGATCGTTTAACTTTGGACAAATCTCAGACCCCTGTGGTGGGGCCCACCATGTCCAAAACTCATATTCAACTGAATAGGGCAGATTCTTGAATATGTTATTTTGTGTGACCCTCTAGGCCCTTATTTTGACAACCGTGAACAGTATTCACAGACCAAGAGTGGGATCTTACAACCCATCATGTCCCCTGAAAAAATAAGGATTGTCACAGCAACAAAAACCAACCTATAAACATGCATTGTGTAATATAATCTCTTTGTCTGTAATATCTCATAAAACATGACGCACTCACGTGTCCTCGCCCTTTTCTTGAATTATAGTTTGTTGATTTAACTGGACGGATTTACCCTTGACTGCCATCGACATGGTCTTATAAAGGCACTGCCATCCATATCAACATGGCCTAAGATATATTACTTCCATAACCCAGAAGAGACAAATCCTTTCTTGACCATTCAACCAATGCCATGCCACAAATGACGCACCCGACACAAACTACCTCGCCACCACTTCATCGCCATGTTTTTCATCTTGGATCAAAGTACGTAATTAAGTGACATAAATTGGTAATGATCTCATGTTAGGAGACCATTACACATGATCGTAGATAGAAACATCCAATGACACCCAAAACATGTGGTGTTCTTATTGGCGGGGTAGTCCTCGTGATCTCACTACTATAGATCACCAAGTGTGAACTTCATGGGAAGAAGTCTCAATACTTATGAGCCTGCAGCACCTGAAAGTCAAAAAACTACTTTGTTCAATCAATAAGATGTATCTAGACTATAGATCATATATTTAAGATTAATGTCATAGTATCTAGAGGTTCTCATTATAGCCTGGGAACTGATATAACCTTTCGATTCGACAATTAATCTTTAGAAATTACCATTTTAATAGTGGACACTGAAAATTCTACACTATAATGGTAAGATGACATCATGCATAGCTTATTGTATACACGATATGGTAATTAAAAGCACTGAATAGTTGGCTCTAGGGAACCCACTATTTCAACAATCCCACTTGCACTAGAGCCAACATTCTAACCAAAATTTTTACCCACTCACATGATGAACATCATGTTCCTGCTGAGTAATGGCTTTAGATATTAGGTCCCCCACGGTTCTGCCGTGTGGCTATTCCGCTATAGCGACCTCATCTCTTTGAGTAAAACTACTCAATAGATGGTATCCTGAGTAAATCTCACTTTATTTCCACTGTCATAACTTGACATCTTAGCAAGTAAGAATATCATAATCTATATTATGATAATACTTTTCTCACCAGGTTCGATTCCAAGAACTGGACCAAATTTTTGTATATATGCTTCTTAGCTACCTTAAAAGCTACAACGTACTCGGTCTTTGTAGGTATGACTACCACTGTATTATATGGGCTTGTATCTCTCATCGTCTCTAACTGCAATAGTAGATCTCTTGATCTATGTAAGACTAGTTTGTATGCCCAAAAACTAGTATCCTTTCTTTTCCACTTACCGGGTACATATCTTTTGTACTTTCCAATGTATAATTAGATAGTTCTGACTACATCCCTTGCTGTGATCCTAGATATAAGTGAAATTTTCCTATTGTAAAATATACCTTGGAAATATTTGTTCTTGTACATTTAATGGAATATGTGATTGATCCATCATTCTGACGTATGGATTTCAACCCACCACATTTATCTCTTCCCATGTTACAGACAGGTCAACATGGAGAGATTATTCCATATGAAATTGGAAACAATACAATTTCACTATATATACAATTGACTAGGACCAAGAAACCTATAGATCTACCTTAGTAGATATTTTTCCCTAAAACTTAGGTTTCTACTTTAAGTCAATCATTGGAGGGTAAATTTTATTTTGGTCTTAACTAACTTTCAAACCAATGTCTGTTTTCCATATGTTACCAAACATATTTCTTATTGGAAAACCTTACCGCTCCCACTAACCTTTGGTAGACACATGGTAAACATTTGTTTTAAATGTATATACTATGATCATGTCACTTACTTTAATCCTAAACCAGATTTTAGTAACTTGCAACCTTTATTGGCATTATGTGACGTGACCATCCCTTTCTGGTAGTGTCATATAGACAACATCCATTATTGGGTGTCATGACATCCAATGCTAAATAAATTGATCATTGATATTAGCTATGATAATTAAAATTCTACCGGATTTAGGCATAACAACTTGGTGAAACCAATCGAGCCTTATTGGTACTATGTTCGTACCATTCATGTATCAACTCACTTGAATACCCACCGTAGTATTCAAAATAATAGCCCATTTTTCACTTTGATACATGGAATCCATTAACTGAATTTTAGTTGGTGTTATCAATTTTAGCTAATTTCTATACACTGGTTACTTGTAGGAAATTTTATTCACATTGAATAACAGATCACTGATAGCGGTGAATATAAAAACCATCACCATGGTTTTATCCTTCCTACATAGTATGTGTCTCTGGAAGATACTTTATTACACATGCGCTTGTGGAACTAGTTCCTATGCCAATTATTTTGTTCATCTTGAGCATTGACTAAACAAAATTCAATATAGCTCTCACTATCTCTATTAGGGATGTTCACCCTTATATAGAAGTGTAGTCTATTGCTTGACTACCTACCCTTCTATATTAGGGATTTATGTAACATCATAAACAACTATTAGGATTATTACACTAAATGCACAATGTTTTTTTCTTAACGCTAGTTTGTTTATGTCCTAACAAACTCTTTGCATCCAAACACATGTTCTTATGATATAATAGGTTTACATCATACTATGATTCGTATGATATCCATTTTTCATTATAGATGGCATATGGTTGTGGGATACCGCTGTTATTTGCAAAGAATTTCATGAAATATAATGGAATTTCATTCAAGTTCCAACATTGACATTACTTACATCAAAATTTTGATGTATAACATATGTGTTTAAGAATTTCTCCATGCTATATGTTTATTGATCAATGTTGATATGTAAGACTTGATCATCAATCCTCCCCATTAACATCAATGTTGTAATGTTGATATGGTAATGTGTATTTAGGAATTTCTCCACGCTACATTATCATGATTGATGAATGCTTGGTCGAGATATTATTCGGTATCCCAACCCGAAGCAACTCATATCTCTTGACCACGAAAATACTTCACTTTGATATTCCTTAATTACTTTAAAGAATCTTATGAAGTATACATACCTATAGCTTATACTTGGAATAGTTCACACTTTTGTGTTGAACTATTTCCAAA
The DNA here is from genome assembly GCA_963277665.1 of Viscum album. Lineage (NCBI taxonomy): Eukaryota > Viridiplantae > Streptophyta > Magnoliopsida > Santalales > Viscaceae > Viscum > Viscum album. Next base: position 736,508,005 of record OY728146.1, on the reverse strand, counting down.
AGCTTTGTGATGTACCTTTATTTCTAAAGGCTCTTTTGTCCAAACTAAATACATCGATAATACTAAAAGTATTTAGTTGTGCCGAGCCTAAATACCATACATGGTATATTCATGACGTCCATTTTTAGTATTACTTGAAAAAGAATTATCCTTTCACGTCTGGGTATAAGTCTTACATTTATATTCATCACTAATTACCTATGATTCATGTATTACTAAACTAGTGATTGAGTTTACCAAAAACAACATTCATTCCAGACACTGAAATAAATTCTCCTTGCGTCGAAGGACACATGAGATTAATGCTTGTGGTTATACTCAAAAATAGTTCAACACAAATATTTCACTTGGAAATTAAGAAGTCAGGTTCTCCTCACCACTAGCCTAGGTATCACCCTTTCAAAGCCTATTTGGAGAATAAACCTAACCTCTAGTAAGGTTTATATACTAACTTGTTTATCATATTAGAATACACATATGTTACCAGCATACTGTGTTTAATACCCAAGTAGTAAAAGGAAACCTCCAATTTATGAATATGCCTGATATAGAAGAGAAAACTTGCTTCTTTAAATCAGTTTATTACTTTTAAACATCCATAGTATTATTTTATAATATGCAATGCAAATAACCTTTGTTAATACCTCATTAATTGAAGGACGTCATGAATATGTCATTGGCATTAAATGTCATTTAACTTTTAGCATTGTCTTTAAATTTATCCACCATAAGAATTAAAGGTTAATTGTCTTTTATTCTTATTCACTTGGCAATCCTTACCTAGATAGTTAATGAAGCGTTTACTCAATACATGTTCATTTTGTAACTTAAAATGAGACTTGAGTATTGTGGTGAAAATGATTTTTAATGATCATGATCAATCATTAAATTTACACATGCCGGTGTAAACTTCGCCTTATTCGTATCATTGCTTTTCTTCCTCTTTTCAAACTTCTAAGAGATGAGACTTTATGTTATATCATCTATGTCCTAGTGTAGCGACCGCAACTAACACCAGATGTTTGATGAAAGCATAATGACATAACTATCATATGCTTTGTACATTAGTCTCCTATAATAAATTTTCACCCACACTTCTTGAGGTAGTTTAACAGTGTCGGGGACACTGACACCTTGAGTTTACTATATCATAGTACTATGAAAACACACATGTACTATTCATGGATACTCATGTCAGTGTGGAAATTTACTTTTTCCTTTATAATATTTCAGTTTTTATCTTGAGGTATAACATTCCATTTTTCTACAAAAATAAATTTTAGCAAATGATTGCCTTTTATTTGGATTAACAGTTTAGAAATTTTGATTAATTACTTAAATCATTTAATGTATCCCACTATTTTATCGGATTCTAGGAATTCTCTATGCAAGATTCGGAATACTATGTCCCTTGAGTATTCTAGTGGAAAGGATCTTCGAACCACCCCTTATAGTCTACAAGCTAAGGCTACACCACTAATTGGAGGGTTGTAGGTAGGATTTTGGCTTTCCGACCGCTTTAACTTGCGGTTCCTTGATCTGTTGAGTGAATTCGCAGCTTATTAAAGTCAAAATTTGATTTACTCAATGCTTTCCTCTAAAATGATAACAAGTTAGCTATGGATAATCCTTACTATCACATTAGTTATGTAGACTCATGATTATTATAAGGACACCCCAGTAGTAAGAGGCACCCTCAGCTAAGGCATGACCGACACCTCAAACAGCTGGTTTTGTCCAAATTTGAATGATGGAAGGCTGTTTTGACTCAATATATCATTGAGGGTTTTATTATTTTTAGTGTGACGAAAGAAATTATTTACTAATTTTATAATAACGTACTATTTGATCACACTCACAACTGACCGTGCAACAAATAGAAATTTCATCGCGTTAGATGTTCATTTTATCTTGCATGCCTTTTTATTATTATACAATGTGATCGCACAATAAATTACATATGAACAAAAATAATAAACCATGCTGAAATAAAACGAACACCTGGTCATGATCCAATAGTATTGGTTGTCATGTTGAGTGAATAATAGAGCAACCGAAACCCTAAGGGTAACTACCTTTAGTCGCGTGGCTTGCAACATGAATAGAAATTTCTGCACATCCAATGCATCCAACTCATGTCTAGTGTGTCACCTTCACTTGGCGCGAAATGCTTCACTGGTCGTCTCATCATTATACAATTGTACAAGCACGCAGGCGAGGGGGTCTCGAGGTATCAATATACAACTCTGAGAATGGGCGCACATGCCCTTATACATATAACGACTCTGAGACGACACACAGATTTCCTTTGTAGTTAAAATAATTATTAAAAAACCACATGCAATAATTAAATAAATAAACCACCACCAGACATGAATTGGTAGGTCTCGGCTCATGATCAGTCATATACGCATTAAACTAGCATATATCAAATAAATGCAGAATAAAATTAAATTTTCATTAAAAATAAAATTGAGGGCATTTATTGAATTAAAAACATCACTCTTGTTTTTAATTTTATTTAACATCATTCGGTCCTGATTTAATTAATTTAATTTTAATAAACTAAAAATTAAATTAATTAATTTTTTTATTTAATTTCCCAATTAATTAATTACGTCGTTGCAACAAAAAATTAATATCTAATTAATTTAATTATCAACTGTAATTAAATTAATTGTTTTAATTAATTTTTTATTAAAATAAAATACCTGATCCCCTTAAACCCCAGGAAGGGCCTGTGCGGGTTGGGACGAACCTGCATAGGCCCATCCCAGGTAGTGACGACCCCATGTAGGGGCATTCTGGGCCGGTTAGGTCCGCCTAAGCCCATTTCGGGCTGAGCAGACCTGTCTAATGAAGTTTCGGAGCAGCGAATGTTCCCTGCCCGCTATGGGGATCAGGCGACAGCTGGAACGAGGCCAGACTGGTATGGTGTAGGCTGGTCGGGAGCGGAGTGTCACACCGCTCTTCCTAAGGGAGGAGGTCGGTCTATATCACCGTGTAGAGGTGGTGGACAGGTGGATGGATAGAGGCTGACAGGGCTGTCCGCGACCGTGGGGCGTCATACCGAGGTGAGAAAAGCGGTGCGACGAGGCTGAGTGGTGCGCCGGTGGAGGGAGCCAGCCGGGAAGCACTGTTCGTGGCCAACAAGAGAGTCGAAAAAAGCCAAGGCACATTGGAGGAGGCCTGGGATTGCCCACTATTCCAGTGGGCTCTGGGAGGGCCGGAAGCCCTGGTTGGCTGGGGTGCTAGGATGAGGACACTGCTAAAGTAGCATCATGGGAAGTGGGATGGCTTTTTCCAGGTGGTTCGGTAAGCCTCAGTGGTTAGAGGAGGGAAAAGATAGGCTGGGTGCGGAGCTGCTCTGCAGGAGAGGGGAGAACCCCTGTGCACTGCGCTGCATGTCTACCGGCCAGCTAGGTAAGGGGGTACCACCTGTTGGAGCATGTGGTCCCGATGCAAAGCAAGGAGGGGCACGGCTGGGTGTGCACTGCACGGCGAATCCGATGTGTGGTGCGGCTAAGCGGTGTAGGAGGTTCCAGGTGGATTGGGAGAGGAGCTAGAGCCACGGCCTGGGTGAGGTGATACAGTGCACAGGGGAGAGGAGGCCCCCAAAAAAAATTCACGGCTTTTTTTTACAAAATAAAAAAGGTAGTATCTCCTCCCTCCTTTTTTTTAAAATTTCATTTTAACTTGATTTTGAAAGTTCACCCAACACCCTCCTTTTTTTAACAAGCCCTAAAAGAAGTTCTTCCTCCCCTTTTATTTATTTTGATGACATGACCCACAAAGTTCAGTCATCTCCTTTAATTCATTTTACAATTTCCTAACCCTATATAGGTTTATAAAAACAATCATAATATTAAAATATTATTATGACCAAATTATTATAATAATAAAATTATTATTATAATAGAACTATTATTATTACAATAAAATTATAATAATAATAATATTAATGAAATCTCAACGGATGAAATTGAGGTTCATAGATCAAAAACCACATATTTATTTACCAATGTTAAATCTAAATTAAAACCTCGGATGACCACAGAATGGTCATCCAAGGTCGGATTAAGACACTGTTTGAGGAATTGGGATCATATCGATGCCCTTCTCAAGAATTAATGCAAATTTAATTTTTCGTGGCTTAAAATAAAAACGCATCACTCTGATACCAGTTTTTGGAACCGGGCATGTAGCAGAAGCCCCTAACAGGTGGGTTTTTTTAAAATTCCACCGACGATCGATGTAAACTTGTGGTCGTTGGTGAAGAGTATCCCGATTAAATCCGACGATCTCGCGTGAAGAATTTTAAGTACAAAATTCAACCGTAAAATACAAGGATTAAATCTGAAGCCACACACGTCGTCTACTCATCGCTGGTGATTGCTGCTCGAATAATCTGAAGTCGAACTCCTCTATATCATCCACACACAGTTCAAGGAATTTTCAGGAGCTCCGTTCATCATAATCCGGGTGCTAGGGAGGATTTGCGACGATGCCTTCATTGCTCCAACGACCGCCGCATCGCATCGCTAGCGATTCCCGGGAGAGAGCTCCATCTGAGCTCCTTGGATCCAGAGAATCTCTCTCTAGATCATGGGAGAGAGAAGAGGAGAGAGAATCCCCATGAATAGTGTTTGGAAAATGCCCCTCCTCTTCTATTTATAGTGCTCAATTAAAATACCCGGTATCGCCTCACCGGCCCCGAATACTTAACGCACTATCAATGACATTTTATGACTAGTAAAATGAGCCATAAATATTATTATCATTTTCTTGTAATCTATTAAAATATATTACATGATAATAATAATTCATTAACCCGAATCGTCGCTCCCATTAATATTAATTGAACCTTGAATAATTTAATATTCTTCAATTAATATTTTTTTCATGTATTTACATAAAACTCGTAAATAAATTTAATAAATAAATTAAATACTCATTATTCTAAACTAGAATAATATGAATTTATTTATTGTAATGGTGATCGTTTAACTTTGGACAAATCTCGGACCCTTGTGTCGGGGCCCACCATGTCCAAAACTCCTATTCAACTAAATAGGGCAGATTCTTGAATACGCTATTGTCTGTGACCCATTAGGCCCTTAATTTGATAGCCGTGAATAGTATTCATAGACCAAGTGTGGGATCTAGCAACCCATCATGGCCCCTGAAGAAATGAGAATTTTCATAGTAGCAAAAACCAACCTACGAACACACATTGTGTAATATAATCTCTTTGTCTGTAATATCTCATAAAGTAGGATGCACTCACGTGTCATCACCCTTTTCTTGCTTTATAGTTTGTTAATTTAATGGGACGGATTTACCCTTGACTATCATGGCCATGGTCTTATAATGGTACTTCCATCCATATCAATATGGCCTAAGATATATTACTTCCATAACCCGGAAGCGAAAAATCCTTTCTTGACCATTCCACCAATACCATGCCACCAACGACACACCCGACACAAACTACCTCGCCATGACTTCATCGCCACAGTTTTCTTCTTGCATCAAAGGATGTAATTAAGTGACATACATTGTTAATGATCTCAAGTCAGGAGACCATTACACATGATCGTAGATAGGAACATCCAATGACACCCAAAACATGTGGGGTTCTTATTCGCAGGTCAGTCCTCATGATCTCACTACTAGAGATCACCAAGTGTGAACTTCATGAGAATAATTATCAATGCTTATGAGGCCCCAGCACCTGAAATTCATACATCTACTGTTTCCAATCAGTAAGATGTATCTAGACTATAGAACATATATTTTAGATTAATTTCATATTATCTAGAGGTTCTCATTATAGCCTGGGAACTTCTATAACCATTCGATACGGAAATTAATCTTTGTACATTACCATTTCAATAGTGGACACAGAAAAGTCTACACTATAATGGTAAGATGAAATCATGCATAGATTATTGTATACATGATATGGTAATCAAAATCACTGAATAGTTGGGTCTAGGGAACCCACTATTTTAACATTTCGGGCATAGTATAAGTGTCCTTTGATGGTATGAATAACTCAATTTTTATACACAAATAAAATATAATCATTGATTGAAATGATCAAAATGATAATCCCACTAAAAAAATTAGATTAAGTAACTAAATTAAAATTTTAGAACTAGAAGAAAAGGCTCATCACATGTAATTTATATTTAATCTATATAAATATATAGAATTACTTCGAATTGTAATTCCACATTCATTGATGGTCTAGTGGAATAGATCTTATTGAAACTTCATTAAACTATGGGATCTAAGTATAGAATCCCTCTAGAAATGATCAACACATAAACCACAATCTTTTAAATTCATCACATAATCATTGGGTTGTAGCATGGAAGATATTGATCACATCCCTTGTTTGTGGTTGACCCTATCACAATTCTTCTCAAGAGAGGAAAAACACGTGATGATATATCATTATTTTGAGGGAGGAAGGAAGGATAACACTCCATATATCTTGATCTACCTATAGTACATGATATATTTTCATTATATCCATTTTTTTCACAAATATTTGTTTTAGAATTTGATATTATTATATATTAATTATGTAAAATTTTTTATTAGAAAATTTTATACTAAACCCTTTCTATATTAATAATCCTCAATTGAACCCATGTCCTACAATAGTAATATTTTTAATAATCACATAAAATGTGAGAGAAATTTAATAATATTTTATGAACTATCCTTTATATTATCTCTAATCATTTGATTAAACATTGTTTTTTTTCACTAATTGACATTTCTCGATCCATAAATAATGAATTTTATTTAATAAATAAATATCACTTCATTATTTGATGATAAATATAATAAATAAAATATTCACCAAACATGAAAATAAATATTTATTATTATTCAAATAACTTTTTCTTTCAAATATATTGTTACTAAATTATTTCAATAAACTAAACCCAAATAAATATTATTTATTTTAACTTATCAAATCCAATACAATATTTTAACTGAGATTGAAGATACACATAGTGTGTGACTGTCAAGGCCTCATTCCTAGTGGAGTTAGGTATAAATAATTAAATTCCAAGGTTATTATCTAGAAACACACCAAGGAATCAATATAGAATGAACTTAATTTCACAACTTCTTCTAGCATTCAATGAACTTTTACTATATAATATAATCCTTTTATTGTAATATCTCAAATTAAGGAGGTAGCATGCCAATTCCATAAACCTATATGCTCTATGTCTCTTTATTTAAATTTCCAAATAATAACTCACCAACAAAACACTATAGCTATATATTTTCTTAGGTAGTTTCATTCCCATAAAAGGGATTGAGATACAAAAATCCTCAAGAGACAAAAGGGGAAAATACATTCTTTTATTATACATGAATGAAATATCACTAATGACACAACCAGTGTATCCTACTTCTCTATTAGCACTCTTACCCCCGATAGTATATTTCTTTTTCCCATAAAATAATATCATCCAAACATAAAACAAGGGCCAAGAATAATTTCAGGGAACCTCTCGGTTCTCATCATAATGAAGAAATTATATAACCTTTCAGTGAAACATATATTCATAATACATTATCACATAAAAATTCATGTAGAGTAATAATAGTTATTTGATAAGAAAAAATAATTAATAATGAAAACATTAAATTAAATTATAAACAAGTTTGTTTTAGGGAACCAACTCTACAAGACTTCAACATGCACTAGATCCAATTGATAACAACATTCATTTTAAAAGATCTATCATGATACTTATGCCTGTTATGATATAAATCCTTATTCAAGTGGTCTACACTTTTTTCCTTGGTGGATCCCTACTCACTGCATCTTCACCTAATTTAAAAAAATCCCTAAATAGAAGAAACTTACAAAGGATATTCTTTATCCTTTTGTGTGACTTAAACTCTTTGGAGATATCCATTACTAAAGTGTTATCATAATAAACTATGATAGTGTCTTTAATTTTAGGTTCAACATCATGAACCTGGAAAAATATTTGAATACAAACTATTTCCATGGCTGCATCGGAAGCCACTATATACACAAAATCTTCATTTAAATCAACAATAACTAGATGCTTAAAACTGTTACGTCTCACATATCCACTATTAATAAAAACTATATGTCCATACTATGACTTTATATAATTTTAATATATTTTAAAGCCAAAATCTATATAACCACATATGAATAGTTCTTCATCTCCTCTATACACCATAAACATATCCTTATTCCTACTCAGATATTTATGGACATTTTTAATAGTATTCAAATGTTGTACACCAGTATCTACTTGATATCGTCTTTCATGCTCAACGAATAGGTAACATCAAGCATCCTAAATAACATGGCATACATAATGGATCCTATCACTAAAGAATAGGGTATCTTTACTCATTATCTCAGTTTCCTCTTCTATCAGAGCACACATTTTCTTACAAATATGTATACAAAGTGACACTAGATATAATTACCTCATGGATTGTTCTGTGCTAAACCACTTCATTATCTGTTAAACGTAGTTACCATAACTTAGTACAATAAACCTATTGGATATATCTTTCATGAACCTCATCCCTAATATGTGTGATGCTTCACCTATGTCCTTCTTGAATATTTACTTTCCCAACCATTTTTTAAACTATTATATGGAAACATTATTGGTTTTAATTTGTAATATGTCATCAATATTCTCTACAAAGATAACTATATTAATTACACTAAGCAGCTTGTGAACACATGGATCACATCCATTACTAATGAAACAAAATTTCTTTATGGCTTCATAAAATCTAATATCACATCACTTGGAAGCTTTCCTAAATCTATAAATGGATCTCTAGAACATAAAATACTTTTTTTCATTTCCTAGATTCACAAAAACATCCAATTGTTTCATATACCCATACTATTGAAGGTTCTCAATATGAAAATCAGTTTTCAAATCCATTTACCAAATTTCATAGGCATGGTAATCTAAAATTAAATTAATATTCGAATGGACATAACATAGAAACTAGAGGATATGTTTCTTCATCACTAATTCCTTGAAATGTTCAAAAAACTTTCATGACTAACAATTCTTTATAGGTATTTACTTTACCTTCCTTGTATATTTTCTCCTAAATACCCATTTACACCCAACATATTTTACATCAACTAAATAATCAATGAAATCAAAAACAGGCTTTTAATACATGGAATCCATATTAAAATTCATGGATTATTTCCAACTTAATGCTTCAAATATCTGTAAAACCTCTATATAGTAGAGAGGATCTTTATTTTCAACCGATAATGAGTCAAAAAATCAATGATGAGAGAAAAATATCTCTTTGGTTCTCTTACCTCTCTAGAACAACTATAAAACATTGATTTTTAGGAACAATATCTTCCATGGGTACTGGTGGAATCATTTCTTGTACCAACTATTGTTTATCTTGAGAATCAAATTCATCAAAGTAAATCTTTCTTCTACTATACTTCATGAGGATATGATCCCTCTTAATAAAGTAGGCTTGGATTGGGACAGTTGAATTCATGTATGAACGGTTGTATATATCGTACCCCCTTTTTTAATTAGGATATCTTATAAAGATACACTTTTTGCCTCTAGGTTTTAGTTTATTGATTGAGTCATCATTAACAAACGCATCATTGCTCCATGAATGAACATGTGGTAAAAGAAGTTTCCTGCTAATCAATAACTTGATGTAAATACCATTTTTCACTTTGGTTGGTACAAGGTTTAGTAATTATGAAGTTGTCTATAATGTATATTTCCATATCGATAATGGAAGGCTTGCATGACTCATCATAAAACATACCATATCAAATGAGGTAGGGTTCATCCTTTCAAAAATAACTTTACACTGTGGTGTATAAGGTGTAGTGATTTGATATAAAATCTCAAACTCCCATATAAAGTCTATAATGTCTTAATTACTATATTCACCACCTTGATTTGATTTATGTTTCTTAATCTTATTACCAAGATGATTCTCAACCTCGTTCTTGATCTCTTTGAACTTCTCAATGGATTCAGACTTGTAACTCATCATTTGTATATTACCATACCTGCTCAAGTCATTGGTAAAAGTAACAAATTTTGAGAATCCACCTCAATATTATACTTGAAATGGTCAACAGAAATCAGTTTTACCATGTCTAGAAGAACTATTACCCTTTATCATTTACCACTAAATGGTAGTTTGGAAAAAATTCCTTGTAAACAAGCATGGAATATTTCAAGTGGTGTCTCAACAGACTCTAAATAGGAATCTTGATAGAGATTTTTCAAACACATCTTGTTCTCATGACTGAGATCATGGGTTTCATATGAGTCCCTCGTATTGGTTTTGATATCAAATAGAAATATTTGGTTTTTAAATTTGATTCATATTTTCCTTTATTCAATTATTTCATAAAATAACATATATTATACTTATAAAAGTGGAAACCTTTATTTCCAAAAATCAAATCAAATCCATCGATATCAAAATAGTTAATTGATATAATGTTCTTAATAACACTGGGCACATAATAAATAAAACAACCCAAAAAATTCATGTCAGTAAAGTGAGATGGTAGCCTCAAATGGTGAGATAATCCAACCTCACTCTATTGGAAGCTCATAGATCCACCTAATCTTTGGTAATATTCTAAAATTACTTTTTTCCTATTTTTGGATATAAATGTGAGAACCACTAAAAATATCTAATTCTAAAATTTTATATATGTAATGATTACACTCAATATTGAATTAACATTATGATTCCCATTGTTTATTTGGTTGGGTGTAAATCCTCTTCATGTGGCCCTGCATTCCATATGAAAATCATAACACATATTATTCCGTTCTTTTACACTGGATCTCCTTCTCCTTGGAAGGGTAGTACATTAGAGCCTTAGACTTTGAATGATTATTTGGACTCTTTTCCTTGTTATTCGTCTTCTTATTCACTATAATGGAAGCAGTTTTGTCACACACCATGTTTTTATTTAGTTGGTGAATATGTTTATCATGTTATGATAGTGTCTTCTTGTTATTCCTAATATTGTAATTTACAATAAAACTAGAGAAGTTTTTGGTTTATGAGGATAGAATGAGATCTATACACAACTCATTAAGGATCATAAAACTCAGTATATCTAGAAATGTAATGTATCCAATCATCCCAACTACACGTTCCCCATATAGGGACAACTCTCCATGATTTCATGTTAATAGTTCATTAGAGATCTCATATCTCTATGATCTTTCCTTCTACTAATAGAGATCCTTAAGGTGATAAATGATGGTATGTGCTTCCATATACTCATATTACATTATAATATAAATATACATAGAGTATAGCATGAAACAATGGGAATTAATAGCTTCATCTACATGATTAAAATTGTCAAGTTCTTTTTCTTCATTATCCTCTTAAGAAAAAAACCTAGGAAGTGGGTCATATAGCATATATAATTTTAATTCATAGTGTAGTAAAACAAAAAAGTGCCTATACCAATGCTAGAAATTCATGTCATTGTGATGGCTACCATAATTGGTTATGGATCACAATGATATTGTTGAATTAGTTTAAATTTATATTCCTAGAAATTAAGAGTATATACTTATTACATGTTATGATCAGGAAAATAGATTAATAAATTTAATATAAATTTTATTCAACTGACAATATATTTCAATACAAATAACCCTCACCCTCAGCCTCAGAATATATTTTGGACAAGATATTATATTTTTATGGATCTATATTCCCCTATTCATATCCTATTATAAGCCTTGAAAAGATATTTGAAGGGTTTTTAGTTGGACTAACTTGAAAATTACAATAACACAAAGTTCCTTGATCCGTTTAGTGGATACCCAAATCATGACTTCCTGTTTTTAAATTTTCATCATCATATACTTTTTAGCTACATTATTTCCTATTTGGGTAGTGAATGCTTGATGTAATATATGTTAAATCAACCCAAAAAATCAAACTAAAATTTCCATGACAATTGAATTCACTCCAACTTGGGTTAGTCAAGAACATTGAACCATGAGGTTGATTCTACCTCAAGTAATGGAATGATAATATGACATTATATTTTAATTTGATATATTTTAATCCTTGTGCCTAAATCCTATTTTACCTTTTCTAATTCATTGTTAATATTAATATTATTTTACATAATTAGTTGATCATGTGTGATAAAATATTTATGCATATTCTGGTAATATTTTATTCTATCTTTCATACTTTTTTATTTATTTATTTTGTGATCACACAACATTAGAAAACATAAATGATTAAGAATGTAGCTAACATAAATAAAATATAATTCTTATGATAATGATATTTTCTAATGGTTAGTTTATCTAGTGGATGATGAACTAACCCTTGACCCTAGGGGAAAACATATTGAACTATTGTTTGATTCATGTTACAGTGTTTTACCTAAGCTCTTTTGTATCACCTCTACTGGGTTTTCCTCATCTCATTGACTTAGGCTTCATCCACTCACTTGAGAGCTCCATCCTTATATAATCATTTACTAACATGTAGGTCAGTGGATTCAATGGATTAAATAAAGAGGGCATACATAAAATTAACCATGATCACGCATGATCATACACAATAATAAGAATGGGGTGACTCACATGATATCAATTTTAAACAAAAAATAAATTAATTGGACGTTTTCACATACAAGGGATGTTCTAATCTCATTATGATCAAAAGATCATGTAATGAGAGTACATTATTAATCTAGTTATCTATTAATTCTATTATTTCGTCAATTAAGATAACATATCATTAATTAATACAATTAATTAATTTTATCTTAAATATATATAATTATCCTCAAATCTTCATTATCTCCAATTTAGAATAAAATCATTTAAAATTAATTTATTTCACATGTGTACTTGCAGGAAACCAAATGTGTTCGTTGAAAACATTTTATCACTGAAATTGTTTTAATATATAAATAGTTAATCCTAATACGTGGAATTTATTTTCTAATGAAAAATTAAATAACTCAAAATGAATATGTTTAAAAATATATTTAATTATTATTTTCATGAAAATGATAGAACATTATCAGAAGAATATTACATGATGTGTACAAATGTACATGGATTTAATTGTCTTTTTCCCATTTCCTTAGCACACACCCTGGGGCTAGGAATGTTCCCTACTATGGAAAACCAAAAGGTACATGGTGTCGAGCCTCAGAGTTTCAAAACAGAAATATCATTGAATAGTGTATCTGAAAAATAGCTCGATGGGACTCCCCATTTTTTCATCCATTAGAATGAAGGGACTACATGACATGTAGTTCAACATGTCGTGTGTCAGCCTGTCTGGCTATACACACAGATCCCCTTTTATAATAAATTAGATTTGATTAGGTTGGATATATAAAAAATTTTATGAGATCCGGTAGTGAAAAATGGTACATAGTGTGTATAAATGAAGTAAATTCCATGTACTTTGGTTTTTTCCAGGCATAAACATTGTCACTATAAGATATTTTGAATATAATGCTTATTTTTTTAATCATTATCTAATTACTAGTTACACTATCGAGAATGAGGAAACTGAAGAGACAATGACTTAAAATATTGAAATGAATCTTTTCATGTAAAATAAAACACGAACAAATGAATTCTACTTGTTAATAATAAATTAATTATTAATTAATCATGTCCTCGCTCTGATATAACCTGAAGGTTTCCAATGCAATGAAAGTATCCTTTGATGTTATAAAAAATTGATTTTTAGTCATAAATCATGTTTAATCATTTCTTCACATGATAAAAATTTCATGTATAATGTTAAAAGTTGATTACTTGATCGACTAAAACACTTGAACCAGATGCAAACGATCTTCACATGTAATTTATAATTAATTTAAATTGGATATAAAATTACCTCAGGTTGTAATTAAACTTTTTTGGTGATATAGTGGAATAGATATTGTCAAACCATCATTACTCTATAGTATCCTTCTGTAAAATCCCTATATAGTTTATCCACACATGCAACATAATCTCTAAATTTTATCATAGAATCACTTGGTGCTAACATAGCCTCTCATGATCACTTATGTTGTTCATGGTTTATCACAGCTAAAATATTATCTAGTTTGAAATAAATAATGATTATATCCTATTTTTTTAATATAGGAAGGAATGAGAGAACATAATATCTCTTGATCTCTCTATATGGATTCAAAAAAACAATCGCTATCTATTTTTCACACCAAAATGTGTTTTGGAAAGTGATATAATTGTACATTTATTATGAAATGATTAGGGTTGGAAAATTGAACACTAATCCCTCTCCATATTTATAATTCTTAATGTAACACATGTCTAATAATGATAATTATAATAATATTATTATTATTAATATTCACATGAGAAGTGAATTACTTTTATGAATATATAAAAAAAATCATTTATATTATTTTCAATTGAACCCTTAAACTCGGTCTTATTACCCTTGTCGACATTTATCAATCCTTAAATAATGACTATTTATTTAATAAATAAATATCATTGCATTATTCTTCAATAAATATAATAAATATGATATTCAACAAATATGAAAAAAATTATTAATTAACTCACTTATTCTTTCAAAAAAATTGTTCTTAAATTATGGCAATCCGCCAAACCTAAATAAATATTATTTTTTAAACAAATTTCAAATTAATTATTATAATTTTAATGAGATTGAGTATAAAATTAGTGTGTGGACCTCTAGGCCTATTTCTCGGTGGAATTATTTATAACCAACTGAAATTAAAGGTTCTCATTTAGAAACATTCCAACACATCCATAGAGAAATAATTTAACATCACAGTGATGACCAACCTCACATGATTATTTACCATGTAAAATAATAATTTTATCATAATATCTAAAATTAAGTAGGTTTTATGCTAGTAAGATTAACACATATGCTTTATGTCTCATTATTTGAATTTACTAAAATAAAATCACCCATAAAACACCATGTCCATGTATTTATTTGGGTAGTTTCATTCCCATCCTAAGGCCTGTGATATCCACTTTCGTAAAGATATAAAAGGGATAAATCATTTCTCACATTATCTATTAATGTTAATCCCTTGTGCTGCACTCAATGTATCCTCTATCACTAGAAGCATGTTCCGTCACATTTTTTCCAATATATCAAACATCGTGATTCATGATATCCAATAATGAAAATATTAATATCTAAGGATCAATATAAATGTCTATAGATAGTAACATTGAATGACACTTGGAATGGATGCTTTCCTATTAACACTAATATTTTCATTACCATATATCTTAGAGATTAACAATGGAGAACAAAATGATATTTTAGTCTCTTGTCATATGATCCTTCTACCCTTGATAGTATGTATTTCCTATGTCTATTCAGAAAATATAATTCAGTATTAAAATAAGGCTCAATAATAACAACATGGTACCTCTCGGTTCCAAAAATAATGGAGAAGATAAATAAAATTTAAATGTGACATATAGTCACAAAAAATTATTACAAAAAAAATTAATGAATATCAATAATAATAATTTGATAAAGAAACATCATTATTATTTAAATTATGTAATCGATTACTAAAATAGTTGGTTCTAGGGAACCAATACATATTGTATGGTTGGTTTCTCTAAAACGTTATTCATATATTGACCATCAAATAATTATCACAAAATAGATTAATCATATAAAAATTTTTATATATTTATATATTTTTTTATTATATTAGCACAAAATTTAAACTTTTTATTATATGTTTCCAAAATAGAATCAAAGTAAGAAAGAAGCATTTGTTTGGTCATTTTATGGTGTTAAATATACTATGACCATTAATGTTAATATCACCTATACAATTACCAGTGTTATTATTCAAAAATATTAATAATATCATAAATATATTGTTTAAAACATAAATATATTTTAAATTTAACCTTGTTTTTTTGTGATGAAAAATAAAATGTGTTGTTCACGGAGGTTGTAGTTCGCATGTACGCATGACGAAGTCTTCATTTTTTTAATTGTGTTAGAGGAAGATATAAAAGGGATTTTAAAATGGTATAATAATATTTCAGTATATTAATAATAATAATTTTGTCATTATTTCATTAAAATAAATTTTTTGAGGGGCTATAAGAAAAAAATTGTTACGAGAGCTCAGTTGAAAACAATACAACCCCTTTTGATGTTCTCCCTTGGGTATGACATAAGGTTCCTTTTAATGGTATTTTAGAATTACTAGGGATTCTAGGACATGTAGAGAGAATTGATGTTGTAAAAAGGTATATTTTTATCTATTTAAGGATTTAAAATGAGTAGATAAATATAATTGAGGTGTGAACATTTTATAGGTGAGCGAAATTACATGTTTGTAAATATAATTTCATTATATAAAAGTAGAACATGATTCATATTAAAAGTGGATCCAAAGAGAATAAAAATTTAGTGGAGATGATGTATGATCTTTAATACCTCATCTGTTCATTCTCAAACATGTTCCAAACAAGTTTTTTGGCCTTTTACTTTTTTTTTTTAATTTTATTATTTTATATTTTATCGTGGTGAAAAGTATTATCTATTGAATTTGTTTTTTGTAATAAAAAATAAAATGGACCTTATTACATAAATTGGACATAATGATTTAGAATAAGAAATACATTTTATATTATTTTATTTCTAAAAGTGATAAAATTTAATTTTAATGTAATAATTGCATATCACATTAAAACCCATTATTATAAATATTTCCTTTTAATAGTAAAATTGTGTTTAGGATAAAATTAATAATTTTGAGGATTTCCAAGACATTAATTTGTTTATTATTAGTCAAATAAAAGTTATTTGGATTTAAAAATAAATCAAAACAAAAACATACATTATGTTGAATTAATTAATAGAAAAATAAAAAAATACTTTTTATTAGAATAAAAATATTACATAATTACAAAAATTTCATGTATGTGTTTCGTAACATCAAAGTAGCATTATTTAACTCTATAAATCTATTTATCACCCAAAAAATATTTTATTGGGTTTTAAATTATACTTATATTCCGATAAATTCGTTAATACAATAATATTATCAAAAATGAGTTTTTACTATTTACTTTAAAACAAATTATTTTACAAAAGAAAACAAATTATTTAAATCTAATTTTTACATGATGAATCCAATATTGAATTCCATTTTTTAGATTTTGTTTATATAAGTGATACATAATAATTTTAAATGTATGTGTGGAAAAGACAATAAAATAATTTCTATAAAATCATTTTTAATGGATAAAGTAAATTTATTATTATTATTATACCATAAGATAGATTGATATTATAACAGTTAGGTTATTACCCCAATGATCATATTAACGTAATTTAATGCTCTGAATTAATGATAAAATGTTGTTAGTTTTTTTCAATATTACCTAATATGACATAGATATGTAGCTAGTTGAGAAATATTTATATATAATTTATTAGTAGTTACAAATTAACCTATTTAGTACAGTGATTTAAATTAGAGGAACTCTCTGTGAGCTCATGTGGCGAGTTGGTGCATGAAAATATTTAAAAAAATAGAACCTACGAATTGAAAATCATTATTCATGGATCATTATTTGGGCACATGGAAAAGAAGAAGGCAGTGGTTCAGTGATAGCTGGAGTTGGATATGGGATTATGCTCAATAGAGTAAATTAATACTCTCATTATATTATATAATTATTCTATCTATCTTAAGATGAATTATTGGAGTATTTTTGTTTTTGTTTCCAGCAAAATGTGTTGTTTTTCTAATTTTTGTGACTAGTTTTAAATGAATTACACTATCTTTCACTATTATTTTTCAAATTGTGTAGTAGTTTATTCACTTCGAAGGTTTTGTTTTATTTATTAAATTACCTTATCTACAGTAATTAATTGATAATTTAATTTAGGGATAGATGAATTTCCAATGATAAAAATAATTTCACTTTTTATTTAGATTGAAAAATATATATGGGGGTTTCACTCGGGGATCAATTGTGTGATTTTTTTCATTATGTGTTCTTATTTTATTTTCATCTATGAGTCATTTTTTCACCTCCCCATATACCAAATAGTGAATATCATTAGATTTTTAGATATTTAAAGCTTATAAAATATTCTTATATTGGAAATGGTTAAAGTTATATTTTCTTCTTGAATAATCATATATTTTGAGTTTTTTTGGAATTTACGTCCTAAGAAGAGTCAGGAGTGGAGGTTGATAGTGAATGATAGTATGGTGTTTCAAATTGAATATTTGACATATTTTTTATCACTTATTTATTTAATCCCAATGAAATTATAGAGATACATTTTTCAATTTATTTTATTATAGTTTCCACTAAGTCCATTATTATTCATCATTTCCTTCTTTTGAATCTATTTTAACATTATTTATTGGGTATTTACAAAATTTTTATATCACATTTCAATTAGAAAACATTCCATTTCTATCACATTTTTTTGTTTTATTATTTTATTTTTATTTTAAAAAACTTTTTTCCTTTGGGTTTAGCTAAAATCAATGCTATCTAGTAGTAATAAGGTTCTATAATTATTTTTATGATATTAGTCAATGAATTAAAATAATAAATTATTCCATTTTATAGGTAAGGAAATCCTACAAAATAAATAAAACAAACATTTAAAAATTATCAATTTAGTAAGAACAATGGTAAAAAAATCCCCAAAAAACTAATTATAGTTCACTCTGTGTGATTATCATGAACTATTTTACATGAAATTTCATGTACACTTTAGAATCATTCACATATTAATTTCTTTTGTTACATTTAGAAATTGAATTATATTTGAATAGACTAGCATAAAACATAAAAAATCTAATAGAGAATCTTGAAATTCAATGAGATAAGTATAAGAGTTGGTGTCCTAGAACCAACTGGTTTTACTTTGATTACATGTATATTAAATTTATTATTTCATATATTTCATTTTCTCTGTATGATTATGATGTAATAATGTCCTAGAGAATTTGTTTCATTGATAAGGTCATGGGAGTTCCCCGCTATGATGAGAACCTTGAAATGCTATAACAATATTCTTAAATGTAATTCTGTGGTTGGATGACATGCTATAATGGGACACATAGAATGAAAACCATCAGGTATGTGTACTCATAAGCAGAATATACTTTCTCTAATGAAGTTTTCACTTGGGAATCTCTAAGATATGAGATTATGATAACTGACCCGCTGGTAGGAATTCCGCATGTTTTGGTGTCATTGGATATTTCTCTCTGTGAGCATGTGTAATGATCCTTATGCATTAAGATTATAATTAATATGTGTCATGACTTACACACTTTTATTTACTGATGAAAATTTTCATGCAGATAGTTTTCGGGAAATAGGGTACATTGGGTGCGTCACAAGTGGCATGTTATTAATGGATAGGTCGAGGAAGTATTTATCCCTTCTATTTATGGAAGTGGATATCTTGGCCCTTTGATTGAATTATAACCATCATGTGAAATTCCATGGCCATGGTGTAACGATGAGTTTATTTCAGGTAGTCAATGAACAACATATAAACAATAAATGTTGATGACAGAGTCATGAAACCTTCTTGATGAGATATTGAGACAAAGGGATTATATTACACAGTGAGAATTCATATGTGGATGTCATTGTTGAGATTGTATGTTCTTTTTTTGGGTGCCTTTACCCATTTCTTGACAGTACTCTTGGACTTTAGACAATCCCACATAATTCCAACAATATAGAATCATATAGGGTCACACATTAAGAGTTTTTGGTGGTATCAGTTAAATTCTATTAGAATTTAATTAATGAAATAAGTATTATTCTCAAGACTGTGGAATAATTTTATTCAAGTTAAAATGAACGCATAAATTAAATAAAATTTATTTATTTATTTTATTAAACATTAAATAAGTATTTATTTATTAGTTTGTAAATAAAATATTTATTTAAGAGAATAAATTATTTATTTATTTATTATGGTGTTTGATAAATGGAAGTGGAGTTCGAGCGGACCAAGGTCGGTCCGGTAGTAAAATAATTATTTGCAAGATGTTAAATAATTATTTAACTTGTTGGAACAAATTAAAATAACACTGTTATTATTTTGTGATGTGGAATTTTATTTATAATTCTATTTTGCGCAAGTTGATTCACCATAAATAATGGTGCAGTATTATTATTAAATTCATGGTTTTTCTCTAATTTCATGAATGTATTTAATTGTAGATATGAAATTAAATATTGTAAATAAAATTCCATTTTTATAAATAAGAAAGTACGCCTATTGTTTTATACACCACACTACACGCTCGATGAATTGAGAATTGTTGAGCCAAACAATTTCTCTCTCGAATCCTCTTCTCTCCCCTCTCAAGAACGAGAGACGTTCTTCAAGGCCAAAAAATAGGTGATCAATAATGACCAACACAAGACACTAAATTCACCACGCTAGCACCTAGATAACGAGCTATGCTGATTGGTGGCCATTGGATCACCTATGGATCACCGTGAGAGGGGTTCTAGTTTAGATCCTTACAAACACAATGAGATAATCTGGAAGGGTCATTCTGGATGATCAACATAATCAACGAAAAAAATACCAAAGATCCAGGTATTATTTTTCTCTATGAAATTAACTAAATTAATTATAAACATTATTTGCAAGATCCTCTCTAAAAGATTTGAGCCTCTTTCTTCTTTATCTAAATCATTGATTATATTCCATGGAGACTGGAATTCATCATCATATTGATCCTAGAATAATCATTGATCGTGGTAAAAATCAAAATTGGGTGATGTCCCTACTATACATATGCTACGCCCGGAACCTTCAAGTGGTATCAAAGTGTGGTTACATCATATTTTATAATTATTTAAATATTTTGTTAATGACTTATGAATTTAATAATTTATATGTTTCAATTCATGTTAATTGTTCTAAAAATATGAATCTCGAGATCTATTCTGCCTCTTTCATTTCTCGTTCACCTTATAGAAATGATCCTTTCTTTTATTTTAAATTAAAATAAAATAGAGGATCTCATCTAGAGGGGCCATGTTTCCTGGTCGTACAACACCGAAACACACGACGTGTATTTGGAAGTACATGCTATGTATTCAAGTTTCAAAGCATCAGACCGGTCTGCGAAACCAAGTCGTGTGTTTGAGTCTTTCTAAGTCTTAAATGACTCCATGGGTTGACAGGGAATAGGTGGCATGCAGTTTCCGATAACACGCCATATGGCCCAATGGACACAGTGTTTAGTCCCTTCACGTTAGGGATTGATCATGTACCCCGTAAATGGGATGCCCAACTAGAGACCGTGTAATGAGGAACCACACGATGGTTAGCCCACTAGACATGTCATGTACTCCAAAGATTTCTAATGTATACTCACACGTCGTTTCCTCGGGCGTGTACTTCAGATACACAGTGGAAAATAGTACACATCGTGTATTTCGAACTATACATCGTGTACTCATCCGAATTATATAAATTTATTAAAATTTATTATTATATTATACAAACCCTTGAGATGTGTACCTTTGTGTGGCCATAAAGTTGAGGCACAACATGTAAGAGGTGTTTTATATATATGTGTTTAATTTAACATCTGTGTAATTTTCATTTCTACTCTTTGGGAATTTATGAATAGGAATTCACCAGGTTTCCTACAAGGTACAAGTTACATACAAAGATAATTTTAAATGAATTTATTCGTTTAAAATTATGATGAAAAACTCAAGGAAATTAAGAAAAGGTTTTAAGATAAAAGTATTGATTAATTAAAGATGATAATTATTTGATTCGAGCGTGATTTATCTTAAACAAAAATGATTAAAAAATTTACAGCTAGTTTTATTTATTCATAAGTGTTGTTTTATGTATAGATGATCATTAGCTAGACCAAGACCTTTGTATATTTATTGTTTCTTTTAATTTTTTCTTTTGAATTAAATTTGTAGGTCTTCAAGCCTTATCCTCATTAATATGTAGGGCCTACGTGCCCAAGGTTTATTTTTTGTAAACCACCCTTTTCCCCCTCACTTACTTGTGAGTTAAAAAAGGAATATGTAATGTATGGAACTCCCAAGCTAATAGAGGTGGTTCAAGCTATAGCCAAGATGAAAAAAATCCCAGGAGATACAGAGGTGGATAGGTGGAAGTTGTAAACAAGAACCCAAAAGGTTCAAGGTGTTTCTACCCTAGGTTAGGGTTATTTTATCAACCGCTAGATAAAATAACCATTAAAAATATCATGATCTTTCAAATTACATTATTTTATTTCTGTCTGTTTCATGGTTTATCATTATGGTCGTGTTGTCATGATCACATAATTAATGAATTAAACAAGCATACAAGATAGAACTAAAATAAACCAGACTTTTGCATAAATATTATCAAGACATGGTTAGTCACTTAAGTAATTTTATCATAATATTAACAAGCGTGTGATAATGATAATAAGTAATTCATGCATAAGAGATAAAAATCTCTCAAATAAAATTTTAAGTCAGAACAATCCATCTGTTACGTGATTAAGAGAAAAACTCAATAAAACCATGTGTTTGACCAACCCTTGTTGGGTCACTTAGTTTTATATAGGAATCCCTTATGAAAGGTTTTGAGTTGACATAACCATATTACATTAAAATGAGTATCCCTTGCTAGACTTGGTGTAATATTTGAGGCAAGAGTTGAGGAAATCCAAAGTCATGATTTCAAGATTGGGGAGTCCACTCAACATATCAAGGAGATACCAGCCCGTAGATGGCAAAGACCTACCTACCTAAATACCTTCTAATATCTTGACCAACCCTTGTTGGGGTTATGTGAAAGGGAATATGGATCCTTGCCACTAGAATTTCATGGAAACTGGACATTATAATTTCAATGGTGATGTCTTTTAGGACTTAATAAAATAGTGGGAGACTTAATAAAATTTATTATTTCTTATAAAATGTAATCAAGAAAGTACTAATGATCTTCTCTTTAAATTGTATAATAAAAATGAAAAACTCATCAACCACACTATCCCTATGATCAATTCTAGTTAAAGACAATATCATTAGTGGCAATGACTTCTAGGAAGGGTATAGATGCCTTCGGGTTATCCTAAGCCATGAATGGATGTCTTATTTTCTGGAGTAAGCATTACATGATCATCCTGCCAAAGAATCGAGTGATGAGGATTTCTTGGTCTTTGAGAAACATATGAATGATGCGTTCGACATTCAATGTTTGATGCTATCATCAATGTCTTGTGAGCTCATGAAGTCTCATGAAAACATGGATTCTTATAGCATGCTCGAGAACCTCTGTGGTCTTTACCTAGAGAGAGAATGACAGGAAAGGTTTGAGATCTATATGGCACTCTTTCAGAGTAAGCTTGGAGAAGGTTCCCCAGATGGGCCTCATATAGAGAAGATCATTGGATACATTGAGCGCATGGAGGTTATGGGTATAAAAGTTCGAAAGAACTGGGCACCAATCTCATTCTCTCATCACTCCCTCAGATCTTCTCTAACTTCGTTGTAAATTTCAATATTAACAATATTGAGAAGTATCTATCAGATCATCTTATCCTCATTCGCCATGTGGACAAAGATATGAAGAGCAAAAATCCATCTGTCCTAATGGTGAATAATAGGAAATTGAAGGCGGAGATATTTAAGCCCAAAACTTTCTCACAGCCCTCCAAGAAAAGGAATATCAAAGGGGAGGCAATGGAACCTCAGGCATTTTGTTTTTCATGTACTAAGAAGGGCCACTAGAAGAAGAATTGCACCCAGACTAAGAAGCAAGGGGAAGCTTCAGGTGTGTTTTTCATAAAATTAAATCTATCGGTTTCTAAAAATTTATTATTAGATATATCTTGTGGTGCTCACATATTTATCCAAATACATGAACCAAGTAGATTCAGGAAGATTGATTGAGGGTAGGTAGATCTACAAGCAACCAATGGAGCCAGACTTGCTAGTGTAGCTGTCAGAGACTACCACCTCATGTAGCCAACAGGGATGATCTAGGCGTTAAAGGGTTGTTATTATGTGCCTTCTGTTACTAAAAAATTATTTATGTATCTATATGAGATACATATGAATTTTTTCATGTTTGGAAATGAATGTTGCTTCTTTTACAATGATGGCATTTGTTATGGTAGGGAACATTTATACAATAGACTTTACTTGGTAGATTACAGAAACCAAATAATGGAAATCCATAATAATGATACTTCACATGACTCATACCACAACAATTTTTGGAATCACCGGCTAGGTCATGTAAATGAAAAATGCTTGACAAAGTTACATCAAGTTGGATATTTATATTCTTATGAACTAAAACCACTTGGCATATGTAATGCATGTTTACAATGAAAAGTAACCAAATCCCCATTTAGTGGGGATGGTGGAAGGGATAAATAACTTCTTGAATTGGATCATACTGATGTGTGTAGACTATTTCCTATTGCAACAAGGGAAGGGTACTCAAACATCATAACTTTTTCTGATGATTTTAGTAGATGTGGATATATCTACTTAATGAGTTATAAGTTGGATTGTTTTCATAAGTTCAAAGAATACAAGAATTATGTTGAGAAACATCTTGGTAAGAATATTAAGAAACTCCGCTCAGACCAAGGTGGAGGATATATTAATCAAGACTTCATTGATTACTTACGGGAGTTTGGGATTCTATCCCAAATCACCCCTCCAAACACACCTCAATAAAATGGTGTGAGAAATTGGAGGAACCGCACCATGTTGGACATGGTGAGAAAAATGAAGGGTCATGTGAATCTTCCATTACCTTTTGGGGGATATGCATTACAAATAGCGGAACACATACAAAATCAAGTATCATCTAAATTGATAAATGGTATTTCATACGAGTTTGGGAGTGGAAGAAAAGCCATGTTATCGAATTTACATGTGTGGGGGGTATCGAAGCATTTGTTAATTCCTATTTAGGTAACAAAATCGCACCCCGAGGCACAAAGTGTACCATTATGGGACACCCCAAGGAAAAAGGGGATATTACATATAAAACCACTTAGAAAAAAAGTTAATAGGGGCAAGACATTCCATATTCCTTGAGAGGGATCACATCTCCAAATGAGATAATTGGAGCGAGATAGACGTCGATGTAGTCGAGGCTCAAGGTACACAATATTTAGTACATGAATAAATTTCACAAAGCCCCATGGAAGAAGAATCTATTCAAGAGACACAATTATTGCGTAGGAGTGCAAGAGAGGTTAGAGAACTAGAATGGTATGGTTTTCTAGTTACCGAGTATGGTGACTCATTATTAGTTGACAATAATGATCCTCTAATATATAAGGAATCGGTAAGAGGCACAAGTGTTTCCATGTGGAAAGAAACCATAAATTCTGAAATGGGTTCCAGGTACCAAAACCATGTATGGATTTTTGGTAGATCTTCCAGTTGATGTAAGCACTATTGGCTGCAAATGGGTGTTCAAGAAGAAACTGGACATGGAAGGACAATTCAGTACCTATAAGTCACAATAGGTTACAAAGGGTTTTAAATAGCTTTAAGAAATTCACTATGATGAAACCTTCTCACCAGTTGCAATGCTAAAATCCATCAGAATTCTAAATTCCATTGTAGTTTACCATGACTTTGATATTTGGAAAATGGATGTTAAAACAACATTTCTTAACGGGAACCTTTAAGAAGATGTGTACATGACAGAACCTGAAGGGTTTGTGACTCCAAATGATTCTAATAAGGTATGAAAGTTGTAAAAACCCTTTTATGGATTAAAGAAAGCATCCATGTCATGGAACATTCATTTGGATGAATCCATAAAATAATTTGGTTTTATCAGGAATGAATGTGAGACTTGTGTCTACAAACAGTTTAGTGGGAGTCAAGTCATTTTCTTAATAGTATATGTTGATGACATATTAGAAATTTGAAATGAGATACCAGTCTTACATTCTGTTAAGGCATGGTTGAATCAATGCTTCTCTATGAAAGAATTGGGCAATGCGGCATATATTCTTGGGCTCAAGACAAATCGTCATAGATCCAAGAGATTGTTGGGATTAAGTAAAAGTACATACATTTATAAGATACTGAAGAGATTCAGTATGGAACAGTCCAAGAGGGGATTTTTGATAGTGTCACATGGAATTCATCATTCCATGAAAATATGTCCTCAAACACATGAGGAAATAATGATAAGGGAATGGACTCCATACACATCAGTGATTGGGTCAGTTATGTATGTCATGATATGTACTATACTAGATGTCGCCTATGCATTGAGTGTGGTAGGTAGATATCAAGATGACCCAGGTGACCGCCATTGGATGGTAGCCAAGACTATCCTAAATTATCGGAGGCATATTACGGATATGTTCTTGGTTTATGGATGAGATAAGGATCTACTCATCAAAGGATATGCATATTCTAGTTTCTAGACTGACAAAAATGACATGAAGTATCAAACGAGATACATCACCACTTTGAATGGAGGTGCAGTGAGATTGAAGAGCTCAAAGAAAAGTGTGGTCATAGATTCAATAGTTGAGTCCAAGTATATCGTAGCTTCTGATTTAGTTATAGAAGCAGTTTGGATGTGAAGATTTTGTTAGGTGATAGATGTGATTCCTAGCAGTAAATATCCCTTCACAGTGTACTATGATAATACTATAGTGGTGAATCTCACAAAAGAGACAAGGCCACATTAGTAGACGAAGCACATACTTCGAAAGTTTCATCTCTTGAGAGATTCTTCTCAAAGAGATAAAGTTGTAGTGAGAAATATTTCCACAGAAGACAATGTGGAGGACCCCTGGACTAAAGCCTTGACTTAGCAGAAACATGATCATCATGTGAAGTATAATGGACTAAAATTCATAGGCAGTTGGCTCTAGTTCATGTGAAAGTTTGTAAGAGTTGGTTTCCTAGAACCAACTAGTTTTACTTTGATTACATGTATATTTAATGTATAATTACATATTTTTCATTGTTCTGCATGATTATGATGTAATAATGTCTCAAAGTATTTTTTCATTGATAAAGTCCTGGCATTTCCCCACTATGATGACAACCATGAATTGCTATAACAATATTCTTAAATATAGTTTTTTAGTTGGATGGCATAATATGATGGGACACATATCATGCATACCATTAGGTGCGAGTACTCGTAAGTAGCTAAGACTTCCTATCATGAAGTTCACACTTGGTAATCTCTTAGATAAGAGATTATAAGAATAGACCTGCTAGTAGGAATTCCACATGTTTTGATGTCATCAGATATTCCTATCTGTGAGCATGTGTAATGATCCTTATAATTCAATATTATCATTACTACATGTCACGACTTACGCACATTGATTTTCTAACAAAAACCATCACATAGACAGTTGGCAGTAAGTAGGGTACGTTGGGTGCGTCATGAATGGCATGTTATTAATGGATAAGTCGAGGAAGAATTTGTCCCTTCCATTTATAGAAGTTGGTATATCAGACCTTTAATTGAAATAAAACCATCGTGTGAAATTCCATGGCCATGGTGTAACAATGAGTTTATTTCTGTTAGTCAAAGAATGACGTATCAAGCATAAAATTGGATGACACAGTCTTCAAACCTGCTTGATGAGATATTGAAAAACAAGGAATATATTACACAGTGAGCCTTCGTATGTGGATGTCATTGTTATGGAATTACGTTCTTTCCCTTTGGTGCCTTAACCCATTGCTAGATAGTACTCTTCGACATTAGGCAAGCCCGCCTAATGCCAATGAGAAAAAATACTAGAGGTTCACACACTAAGTGTTTTTTGTGGTCTTTGTTAAATTCTATTTGAGTTTATTTAATGAAATAAATATAGTTCTCAAGACTGTGGAATAATTTTATTCAAGTTCAAATGAACGCATAAATTAAATTAAATTTATTTATTTATTTTATTGAACATATAATAAATATTTATTTTCTAGTTTAAAAATAAAAAATTTATTTAGGAGAATATAATATTTATTTATTTATTTGGGTGTTAAATAAAAGGAAGTGGAGTTCGAGCGGATCAATGTTAGTCTGGTAGTAAATAATTATTTTCAATATGGTAAATAATTTTTTTACTAGTTGGCACAAATTAAAATAACGCTGTTATTATTTTGTGACGCGGAATTTTTTATAATTCTGTTTTGTGCAAGTTGGCACACCATACATAATGACACAGTATTATTATTAAATTAATGGGATTTATCTAATTTTATTAATTTATTTAATTGTTTCTATGCAATTAAATATTTTCACTGAAATTCTATGTATATAAAAAGTCAAGTACGCCTATTGTGCCGTACACTACACCACACGCCTGGTGAATTGAGAATTGTTAAGCCAAAAAATTTGTCTCTCGAATCCTCTTCTCTCCCCTCTCAAGAATGAGAGACGTTCATCAAGGCCAAAGAATAGGCGATCAAGAAAGACTGACACAAGACACTCGATTATCTATGCTAGCACCCAGAGAATGAGTCGTGTTGATCGAGGGCCATCATAGCATGTGTGGATCACCGCGAGAGGGATTCTAGTTTTGATCCTTACAAGCACAACAAGATAATCTGGAAGGGTCATTTTGGATGATCAACATCATCAATGAAGAAAAATACCAATGATCCAGGTATTATTTTTCTTTATGAAATTAATTAAATAAATTATAAACATGATGTGCAAGATCCTTTCTAAAGGTTTTTGGCCTCTTTCTTCTTTATCTAAATCTTTGATTATATTTTGTGGAGACTAGCATTCATCTCTGTATTGATCCTAGAATAATTATTGATGATGGTAAAAATAAAAATTGGGTGTCGTCCCAACCACACATCTGCTACGCCAGAATCCTTCAATGAGAACCCTAAAGATAATCATATTCCACCACATCATAGGAATGAGAATGCCTAAGGCCTATACATAGTGAATTTATAACTCAAATAGATTCCTCAAACTCATAAAGTATATGGTAATTTCTTAAGTCTAAATACTATGATATAAAATAATTTAACCACTTCATTATACACTATTTTAAATGACTGTGTAATGAGTATTCTTTATATTTTTTTATATTTTTTTTAGTTTACAAAAAAAATTAACCTTTCATAAGTTATTTGATATAGAGATATGGTTGAGACTATTTATATTTTCTTGAATATTAAATCTATAAGTTGGTTCCAATATATATATGAATAAATTTTTAATATATGGGACATGGTCATTAATTCATTTTTCATGAAATTTTATCCATGGAAAATAACTGCTGAAATTACTGGATTTTTCCAATATGTGGGAATTATTTTCAAAAAAAACATGGGAATGATTCAGATAACACCATTGGTAGTGTCACAACTATCATCTAGATACAAATATATTCCTTAAAACCTTTTATAATAATCACACTCTCTATCATAAAATCATTGTTGATCAATCATCTGGTGGGAATTTTCCAGATATGAAAACCAAGGAGTTGAGAGATATTTTTAATAATATTTCAAAAAAATCTCAACATAAATTATGTAGAAAATGAACAATTTAGAGTACTAAAATAAATTCTATCCTATAATCCAATCCTTAGTTTTATTAAATATTGATTGTAAATTGAAAAATAGAACAATGAAAACATTATATAATGTTCAATAATACAATGATCTCTTAACTTAATTTTGATATACCCACTAAACAAGATGAAAGTGACCAATCTGTCAAATTTAGGGGTATAAATCTTGTTAATAATGAACCATTGTTTGATTAATTTAATTTTGACTATAATAACCATACAAAAATAACTTGGATATACCATGTAGTGGTGATAAAACATTATTTCCCTATGTAGTCACTTCAAATAAGAAAATAATTTCATATAACTATTATAAATTCAAATCCTACCTATAATTTGGAGGGTTTGGTTACGAAAATAATCATTAAGGTGGATTATCAACTATCTAGATTTCATAATATACAAACAAATATAAGTAAAATAGAAATATACCAAGGGGGATGAGATATGGGTAAGCTATCAAAAAAATGTCGATTAATCCAAAAGAAAATATAATGGTATTTACTATGAGATGAGGACTGAAAACTAAAGATATATTTTTTTTAAACAATTTTAATATGAGATAGAAGATCAATGTGATGCTAAGAATAAAGCTATTGAAAATTATATATCTCTAAAACAAGATATTGTTGTTTTTATTGAGTCAAAAAATGATTCATTGCATTAAAATTAAAAGGAACAAAAGAAGATAAAATGATAATTCATTATAGAAGTGGATAATATAGCTTGGGAGTGGGTAAAATAGAAGAAACAAACTATTTTAAATACCCATTACCTGCACATTCCCTTTCCCCATGGAGAAAAAAAATATTATTTAACCTAATTACTTTAAATTGCTTAATATGTTAAAAATATTTAACTTGAACATGTAATTAACTAAATAATTATACATAATATTATCTTATGTTAAACATTTCAAAAGTTTTTATAGAACTAAATAAACATGAAATAAAATTATAGTATAAGGATAATATATGAATGTACTTATGTCTAAAAAAATAAGTATCCTATGTAATTACTAGAATCTAAATGATTTTTCATATATTTCAACAAATGATAAAGTGAAGAGTAAAATTTTTTGTATTACCTTCGATCTAGTTTACAACTTATAACATACTATTTATATATGTAATTAGGTCTATGTGAACTAAAGTATACATTAGTTTAACTATAATTTTATGATTGTTCTATTATTCAACTCACTAGAAAGTTGGATGACCTATTAGTCAATTTAAGGAATCCCACATCACCCATAAATTTTACTGTTCTTGAGATAGAGTGTGGAAAAATGTTGCAATCATCTTAAAGATATCATTCCTAGCTATATGAGGGGATTATATATTTTATTTCTATGGAAAATATTTTATTAGTATGTCTATAATCAATAATAAATCAACATATTTATATTTTTTATACTAGAGGTCATTAGTAATCTAATATTTGTGGATAATGATGTTTTTAGATATGAAACGGGGAAAGACATTTATAGAAATTTTGTGGAAATAATTCAATGTTAATTTTTTGAAAAAATTAATGCCAATTTTGTGGAATTAGATTCTAAATAATAAAAAAATTATTATTAATAATTGAGATAATACTTAGATATATTTTTTCTGTGAACTATGATGTGGATAAATCTAGAAAATTGTTTAAATTAGAACATATCACTCAATTCTTTGGAAAATATTTACAATAATATGTTGTTTATAAAAACCATTTCTTAAAACCAAATCTAGATTAAGAATACCAAATACTTCATCCAAAATTTTTTTAACATGTCTATGAGAACCTATCATCTGAAATTGAGTTTTTTAATGTCTCAAAAGCATTAAATGGTTTTGGGTCTACTCCAATTTTTCTAGAAAAGATCTGTTTGATTTAAATGTACTTGGGTACTATGATTGAAACTGGGATTAAAGATAAAAAACTGATTTTTCCATAGTTCACTTATTTTGAGTCAATTATAAACTTTTAAGTGTATATTTTTAATCATGATTTTAATTTCATTCAATTTAATCCTATTCTGATAGTTAATTCTCATAATTTTTAGGATGATTTTTTAAAAATGATAAGTAAGCTCAAATAGGTATTGTACTTATTTCTGAGAGTTTTCTACCCTCTATGTTTGGTGAATCTATGAGATTATTTTGGATCATTTATGAAAATATTACAAGGTTTTTTTCACCCCTTTAAAGACGTGATTTTTAGGTTTTAAGAAGTTAGATTCAATTAGAATGTATTATATATCAATATATTTCAAGAAATATCTTGGATATTTCTTATCCACTGAAGTTTGAGAATAATTGGGAAAACCTAATGATGTTTCCTTAGAAAAGAATAAAATTAAATTAATAATTTAATGCCTCTAGACCAATTATTTGTGTTATTTTTACAGGGAAAATCTATATGAAGACTCCAAACATTACTTTACAGGTGAAGAAACCTACAATTTTTGAAAAAAAATCTTTTTCTTTTAGTTTTTTTAAAAATTCCCCAATATCTATTTTCATCAATAATGATTCCTCATTCTTATTAACATCTTACTTTAGTAAATATTAAATCAAAATGGATCATATTTTTATTGGTTACTCTCACCATTTTATTGGTATCATATTTTTTATTATGAATGATTTTAGTCTATACTTGATTTCTTCTACTACATTAGGTACTGGAATTAGAGAATCCATGTGGTATTAGAAGTGCTTAAGTAGAGTGACTATTTGTTTTATAATTAATGAAAAAAACAAATTTTCATGGGATTAATGCTATTTATTATGTCTCTAGAATTATTTTTCTAAATATGATCATGTTTTTCTTGATAGTGGTATTAAACTAAAAATGTTGCCTAAAATAGTTCAAATTCAACTTTTCATTCGAGATTATGAGAGTTTGTATGGGGGTTGGTTTCTGATAAAACGTAATAAATATTGAATTTTTTATAATGATATTTGGTTTTTTTCAATATTTATTCTAATTTGTTGAAACGTATTTTGAAAATTCAATTGAAAACATGTTAGAACCGGAAAAATTCCATTAGACTGAAATTTTTTCGTAATGTTGTGATCATTGATAAACTTTCATTATTTTTTTAGGTGTATTAGAAATACATTTTTCTTATCTAAACATAAAATTTATGTTCATTTTATAATATATTTTGGATGTGTTGGAATTTTTAGTAAGCATGTTTTTGAGTCTTATTACACCACCAAACATTCCTCTCACTAATAGATATTCAAATCTTTTTTAACTGGATTTTTTTATAATGGGTTCTTCCACCATGATTTTCACATTATAGACAATGTGATATTTAAGTGTGGGTGAGGGGTATTTTATGTGATAAAATATATTTTATAGGGTTTACTTTATAAACACTCTCAAAATATTTTAGAATTTATGTGGTTATAAAGTTTTATTATACATATATAATTTTTTATCATTTAGTGATAAATAATAACATTTGAATAATGGATTCAAT
Organism: Viscum album; assembly: GCA_963277665.1. NCBI lineage: Eukaryota > Viridiplantae > Streptophyta > Magnoliopsida > Santalales > Viscaceae > Viscum > Viscum album. Next base: position 736,474,829 of record OY728146.1, on the reverse strand, counting down.
CAAGTAAATTATTTTATATTATATAAAAAACAATTTTGGTGAACCTTTAGGAGAATTTATATAATTTTAATTGTATTTTCATTATTTTTTTTGTATTTAAACTAATAATGTTATCACTCAAATAGGATAGAAATTCTACTTGAATCATAGATTGAGATTTCTAAATTTAATCTACAACTATTGGATGGGTTAATTATTATTATTTTATTTAAAAATCTCACTCATCCATTAAGTTTTTACTTACTATACTATGTCCTAAAATATTTTTATGTTCTCCATATAGAAAATGTGTAATTTGAATAAATAATTGAAAAAAAAATAATGATGCCTTAAATACATTATATTTTATGAAATTTTTTCTTCTTTGTAAAACTATGACATATATATTAGCCAAAAAATTATTTTATGAAGATAAATCATCCCCATTTTATTTGGGAGAGTCTATAGTTGAAAATAAATTAGAAAATAACTTGTTTTGAAAAAATATCTTTCAATTTTAATATTTTTTATTTCACTAAATTGAATGATTTATTTTTTAATGGAATTAATGAATCTAGTGTGATGGAATTTCACATGGTTTTTATTTCATACAAGTTTTACAAACCTATTTTTTGAATTTATTTAGTTGTTAATTTAAAAATATTCTTCTAATATTAAATTATTTATAATTTGTAAATTTTTATTTGAAATTAAAATTCATTGATTATTTGATTGACATGAGGTTTTATCTACAAAAATTACTACAAACAATTTATTTTAATATGTCTAAGAACTAATTTTTATATTTGAAATTAATACTTTCAAATTCCATGGATTTTATACTTGATTTTAATTGTATGAATTCATATTAATTATCACTTTATAAACTAAAATTTATTTATTATTTTTTATGTATTATTTAATTGATATTTTTTAAAATTCACCTTTTAATTATTCAATGTATCCTTGTAAAGATGATTTTCAAATTCTTATATATGGAAATTTAACTCGTAAGAATTGTCACCCAAAAGAGAATCATTTTTCATCCATCCCAGAAGGTTGATTAAACCACATGTGCATCAACTATGTTGAGGTAACATTCCATAACGATAATTTTTATTTATTGATAACTCATCACATAAGCATCAAATCAAATGAATAAAGATGATACCATCTTTGGCACGAGCATTAACCCTTCAATGTAAGCCACATTTTTTATTCCATAAGAATAATTTTTGAATTTCCATAAGGATGAAGTTCATAGTTTTTATGCATTATATACATTATAATAAGGATCCAAACTTAGTGGTATTTCAAGATCGAGTGGTATAGTGGATTTCAGTTTCCATCTGATACATTAATTTCATAATTATAAATTAATTATGTGGAAAATCATATTGGATCTCGAAACTTCTCTAAGTTAAACTCAAGGATAATCCATATAAATCTTGATATAGAAGATAGAGAGAGTGACTAAGATGGTATTAGAAAAAATATTCATCATTATTGGAATTGAATCATGACCAATGTAGGATGAGTTCATTCTATTATAATTACTAGCTATATTTACATGAGGAAGATGTTTAATAGTGATATGATGATACCTGAAGTATAAATATTTGATCAAACAAATTTTTACTTGTTCTTATGATCAGATTTACAGAATCACTATATTTAAAATAATAAAACCATTGAAATGAGCGACAACCTTCATTAAACCTTATTTAGTCACCCTATAGAGGATAATTTTTCGATATATTGGTTTACATATAACTTGACATAGATATGGGATTGTATTGAGTAGAGAATATTTCAGTTCTCTTTCACTTATGTATTTTTTGTATAAATTTTTGTATGTAATGTTTTTGAATTATTATACTGTTTCTATAAATTTTTCTAGATAAAAACATTTTGGGGGATGGATAGAGATGAATTGAAATATTTTATCTTGTTCTTGTTCATATTTGATATTGGTCTTCTGCATTTCAATGATCCTGTTCTCTGTATTCAATTATCAACATTCTAAAGAAGAACTAAAAAATTCATATAGGGATAGATTAGGTGACCCAATCATTACATAAATAGTGATGTCATAGAAAAAATATGTAAACATACTTAAAATGGAAGAAACCTCCAAAAAAAAGAGTAGGCTTTAATATTTTCTGATAAGATATTACTGGTGTTGTGGATGGTATGGAAATCAATACTTCAATTACTAGAAAAACATGAAAACTCTAAGAAAATAGTGAAGGCCTGAATTAAGGGGGATAAAATGGAAGTATAAATAAACTTAATAGAGTCGACTAATGAAATTTTATATATAATAAAATGATACAAATTCATTAATATATTCATTTAATATTATAGAAAGAATGTTTTTTATTAATAAGATTTATAGATTACATCTACAAGACAGATGTAAACTCCATCCATTAAAATAATATCACAATAGAAGTATTTAAGTTATTGAAATAAAAATAAATTTTTTTTTTGGTTTACAACAAAAAAAATTACAAGAAGGATACTCCCATGAATAAAATTCTTGATGATGTTAGGATAAGAAAAATATGGGTCAACTTTTAATGAAAACGCCACCCCAGGACCGTTGAAAACAGTATATGGTCACTCTATAAAAAATAATAAAATTATATAAATGAGACAATTCAATCTAACTGATGAATAAAGGGATTGATTTTTTGATAGGATATTTTATGAAAAAAGTTTAAGCTCAGCAGATGTTACTATGGAATCATAACTTACAAAAATTTAATAACTAGTGTAACAAGTAATAAGGTTGGACACACTCCTAAAAAATTCATGGATGCAATACCATGGAATGAGAAGATGTTAATAAAATGAAATCCTCCAAAAATACTATATTTTATCAATAAAAATATAAATATGGAATCGAGAATAATTAGAAGAATCGAGAATGTTAGATGAAAAAGATAAGAATAATTTTTTTCTATTTTAGTAGATATAAATTATAATGATACAAGGTCAAGAATAAAAGTTAACATAAGAATTTTGTACTATATATGAATATAAGTTCTTGTATTATTAAGAAAGATATCATGGTGGAATGAGAATCTAATGTGAAGGGAGTCTCGTGATTTTGAAATGCATCTTAATATTTTCACTCCAACAAAATATAAAGGGAGATCCTCCTTATTCTTCACATTTCTAAATTATTTTCATTATTAGAAGAATTAAATGTGGTTCAATTTAGGGGGAAAAATAATTGAACAATGAAATGAAATATCATCTCATTAGAAGGAGTGAAGATTTATACTGATGATTTTATATATTTAATAAGTTTAACAAAAAAGCCCAAATTTTAGATAACTAATGAATAAATAACTTAACATTCTATTTTTTTAATATGGATAAAATAGATTCTAATGTTTTGGTTGAATAAATTTCCCAAAAAAAGTAACATCATATGATGATGAAGTCCAAGATTTTAAATATAAATAATATGTTGTTGTTTTCACCTATGGGGTTTTTTCTATACCCTCACATCCCCATATTAAAAAAATATTTTCAAAAGTAGTAGGGTAAAAATATCATTTGATTCCAAAAATAATAATTTAATTTCTAATGGGTAAAAAATGAATTTTTAGGTTTCACCATTTTTTATTCTTTTGATTATATTATTGTAGCAAATGGGTTTTAAGTAAATCTATTGAGGGTTTTACAATATATGATTATTGATTTATCATCATCTAGTGGATTTTATGATATCATTAATGTATGAGTTCGTTTGTATTGTATTCTACACTAAGTATGTATCATATAGAATTAGAGTTGGTTTATTTTTTGTTTATTTGACTAAGAAAAGTGATGCAAACCTACTCTCAGGGACTCCAAAATATTACTTTTAATTGAATATATGATAAAGGTATAAAATAGAAAATATAAATATAAAATTCATAAATCTCATGAAAAAAAGAGATATAACAAACTAAGAGTTAATTTTCAATAATGGGAAGATATATCGTTGACTATAGTTCATGATGGGTATTTATAACAAATCCAATGGGGGAGATTAAATAGAATATCTAATGTTGATGTTGAAGTGTTGTATTCATTATTAATAATGAGTGTCAATGATTATCAATAATATTTAATGAGAAATTATAGATATAATTACACCTACTTATGAGATATTCAGATGTAAAATAACTAAAAATTATTTCTATTTATGGAAGAATCGTCAAATATAAAAGAATCATATATTTATATTCTTAAACTAGCAGTTGAGGATAACATACATTTTGGTAATTTGTCCATAAAATATAAGGCTCGTGTCACTGAATTTATTGAATAGAATTACTATCAATGTTTTTAAGTTTAGGAGAAATAATCACCTATATTTCCTAAATAATCATAAAAAGTGATGGTTGATTATTTTTCTCCATGTCAATGTCATTTCCTAATTATGATAGTGATGGTTATAGTATTTAATATATGTTTAATTTAAGAATAATACATCCATGGTGACCTGAATATAAAAGTTAATGTACAAGATGAATAAGTAACCTCGAGATAATGATTTGTGTTTATTAAGAAGCTCCAAATGGGTATTAAGAAAATTATTTTAATATGTATATATATTTATAAATTTATACCAGAAATGAGAAAAAAATAAAGAAAAAAGATTTATCTTATATTTTTTATAGAATTATGTGCCAACATAGACTTTATGTGTAAGAAGATCATGCAAATTAATATGATACAAGTGTTTCATTTGATAGAATGATTCTAAAATATTTACAATGTGTATGGTAACGTTCTCATATGAAATATAGATTTTGTTAAAGGGATAGTATGTAGGATAAGAAAAAAATAAGATATAGCACTTAGAATGAGAATAATTTAAGATTCAATACATAAGATATGCTATTCATAAGATAAGAACATATATTATGAAAACATAATATGATTAATATAGTCTTATTAAATCAATCTATAAAATAATAATATATAAATTCCAATCATCATAATTTAATTTTCTGGAGTTTCAAGAATTCATATATTCAAAGAAAATCATATTTAATTTAGGAAGTGTAAGGCATTGTTCTTTAATGATTTATATAAAATAATTAAATTTTAAAATTGTGATTCAAGTTAATTATTTCGAATTCTATGTCAATATATTTAATAAATAAAATTGTGTTTAATACTATGAAATATCTAAGAAAAGGGGAATATATTTTGAATACACTCAAAGTTAGAATAGTAGAAGAAGAGGATGAAATAAAGGAACCAGACTATGAGGTGGTTCCTGAGATGATAGAAGTATAAGCATTGGATGTTTGGGATGTTAATTATGGTGATGAACTAAAGTGTTGATAATATTTTGTATAAAATTGATGTATGAAAAACTAACTTATTTAGTGAATGAAAATATAAAATCCCATATTCATGAAAACAAAAATTAGTATAGTAAATCAAAAAATATGATGATTACGAGTTGAGATGATTTCAATTCAACTAGGTCAGAAGAAGAATATATAAGATGAGGTTTCAACATTTTTTTTATAATGAATTTTTATCAATGTAAGGACAAGAATCAAATCATAGTTCATTCAAAATTCCAAAATATTTAAGAATCTTGAGTGATGATGAGAAAATGGTAGAACATGAAATAGAGATAAATGATTTCCACTAAAATACAGGTAGCCAATGATGTTGAGTACATTTAGATGATTTTTATATGAAAAATAAATGATTTTAAATATTATGTTTGGGATTATTAAGAAAAATTTTAGAAGAGTAGATTTGATTTAATAATGAATTTTATGAGTGAGTTGAAAGTTGATTTGACCCTGATGTATATAGAGAATTGAAGGGTGGGTAATCTAAATATAAATGTGTAGAAGTCTTGGATTTTTATTGTCTCAAATAAAAAAATTAATCATGAAAACTTGAGTTTGTAAAATATTTCAGGCATATTCAAAATTTTCTATCATATATTAGAGAGAGCTGATGAAAATAATAGAAGAAAAGAGAGGGTGTAATCGACCTACAGTCAATGGAAGATTATTTTGTTCAATGTTTTATGAATAAGTAATATATAGTAATAAGAAATAAGAGTAAGGTTATTATATTAAGGTTACATGAAGGTGTAGTTCCATACCTTCATAAAAAATTCCACCTACAAAACTTCTAAACACTAATGATATTAATAAAGTTAGCTCTGAAATTAAGTTACTAGATGCAAGGATGGGTCAAACTATTAATTAAGTATAATAAAATATAACATGGAAGTCCATGATCTATCTATGAGGATGTTATTTAAGAATATTTGAAGTCTAGTTATTCTGGTATAAATAATTCCACCAATCTAGTTGAGTAGATGAACACTAGGGATTTGGAATGAAAATCATTTCAATTGCATTAAATATTGAATATTTGAGTTAGGATAAAAATTCTCGAGGGGTTATGTGTGATTCCTTCACCCTATATATTATGGGCAACCCTAGTATTAATATTGATTCATTCCGGAACCACTATTGTAATCTATATTGTATATTAGTGGAAAATCTATGTTATAGACTTGACAGAGACACAATAAGGAGTATTATCTCTCATTAATATCAAATATTGTAAAAAATATGCGTTTTTATCTCATTTACTTCAATATTCTCATGAAATTTGAATTTATTTTTGAATTTATTTGATTCATAAATCTTAATTGTTGTGGATGTTTAAATATAAAAAAGGGGATAAAAGTTCAAGTTGATTAATTTGTTAAAAACTTTTCAATATAGATTCACCCCTCCCTATCATTGTAACTTAATAATCCATATATCTTAATAAGTGTGGATGATTTTTATTGATGGTTGGAGATGTCTAATGATAATTAGAGAAGCTAAGATATAGAGTTGTTGACTAAAACTCACTAGAATATCATATGGGTGGATGTTCTAGGAAGCCCAAAACTTATAATCACAAGGACATAGTAAGATTGTAGTATTCAAATGAACAAATGGTGGAGTGGAAGACCTGTATTTTCATCAACCCACGGGTGTTCTGGATGCTAATGACCATGGTAATGAAATCACTAAAATTAAGTTAATAGATGTAAGAACATGTTTATATGTATGATATATATAGAAGAGTTCACCTGGAATTCAAATATATATCCATGAACATGATTATAAATAATATTTTAATATTGGATATTTCTATATAAATAATAAAACCATTCTATTTGAGAGGTTTTGGACTATGTGACACAGTACAATGAACTATTCACTTTCATTATACTGTAAAAATTTGGGTTATGCTAAAAACTACTCATGGGTCGATGGAGATTATTTCCCTCTATATATTAAAGTCAACACTAAGGTTAATAGAGATTCATTCATACACCACTTTTTTAATATGTGTTGTGTATTAGTGTAAATTTATGACATGGACTTGACCCAAAAATACAAGAAGTAATCTCTCACATTATAGTATAAATTCTGAAAAAATATATGTTCTAAAATAATTTTATTTCTATCATTCATTTAGTGTGAATATATTTATAAATTCATGAGATATATACTTAAAAATGTGTATTGGATTGGGTAAAAAATGGGGTAAAGTCCGTATTGGATTAAATTTGTAAAAACATTTCAACACTAATTCACCCCACATCCCCTCTTAGTGTAGCTTCATGATCCACTGGGCACTCAAATTGGTATTAGATCATGGTTTTCTTTGATTAGATCTAAATTCAGTCTCCTTTTTTTATTTCAATAATTTACATTATGTGAAATTTTTTAAATTTTGAAGAAAAATATTTTCCAAAACACAAGAATCTTAAGCATTCTAAAATGAAAATTTATATTATTAATTGTTGGTAAAAGTATGATAGGAAATATGAGGGCTAATTGAGTTCCTATAAAAATTTCTGTTAAAAAGTATTATTTGAAATTCCCCAAACTTAAAATTCAATTGAACAATTATCCATTAGTGAATTTAAAATAGCTTGACTATTCAATTAATTTCTCAAAAGAGTTATTATTTATCAATTATATCAATTTGATAATTAATAAAAAATTTGAAACAATCCCAATAATTCAATATTGTTATAAAAACTTATTATGACTAACTATCAGATTACAATTTAGTTTAATGAAATATGTGACAAAACAAAGTAAAACTAAAAGTAAAAACATATCATAAATAAAACAAGAGGTTCAGTCTCAAGTAGAGACCTAATTCTATTCACTAGGTGATCACCTTCCACCAAGCAGTTTAATTTAATACATAGTTAGATCTACACCCTGGATTGGGTTTCACAATAGCACACAGGCTGTCCAGGTCACATGACCTCTACCACAGTTCTTCAGGGAAACAAACTACTAGGTCACACAATGACCTCTTTCACACTTATCCTTGGGAGTAAAAGGTGTTGGAAGGTTTGATTGGAATTATATCTTGTATCCTTCGGTTTGATATAGGAGACAGTGAGTGCTTTATAGATAGATAAACACACTAATAAAAAGTATGTAAAACTGCACACAATAGAGAAAATAAATATGATAAAGGATTTATAAGGCTTTGTGTGTCTTGATTTGTATTTTTGGACTCTTTAGATGTAGCTGAGATGAGGTTTGAGCCCTATTCTAGAAGTTGACACAAAAAACAAGTGTCGTATTCTAGATTCTAGGTAAAATTATGGTTTTGCAGGTATATCCTTCTATTTCATTGATATGATGAAGTAGTCTGTCAATTTGATGTACAACTTCATTGATATTCCCCCATGTGTTATTATTTTATTCTCAAGTTCTCAGTGGGTGTGTGAGAGTCGTGGATATTCTTCTGTTTACCTTACACACAGGCATGCCACACTTCTTACTACATCCCTTTTCAAAATCATTTTTATTCTTGAAGGCCGACAAAGAGCATGATATTTTAACATGCATAGGTTCATCATACCATTTATTTTCTACTAAAATTACTACAACAGATTATAAACTATGTCATTATCATTAAATGACTCAAATATGACTATTATAAATAATTTTAATAAATGAAAATTTAAACAGTCTATCGGTGATTCCTCTGTCGGTGAGTCAGTCTATAGGGTAGTCACCCTATTAGTGAGACATCAGTTAGTGAATATTCTGTTGGTATCACTTTCTGTTGTGGACTCAACCCATCAATATTTCATTCTTTCGGTCTTCCCATACATCGGTGATTCATTACATCGGTGACTCATTTTTAATATCAGTGGGTCCTTGTGGCGGTAACACCATGCATCAGTAGATCACTTGTACTGACATTAGGTCGATTGTATCAGTAGTTTGTCTATGTCTGTCCTTCATATGCATCGATAGGTCATCTACATCGGTAAGACATATGCATAGGTAGGTCATCTGCATCGGTAAGTTACATGCATTAGAAGGATTGTATGTGTTGGTATCTCATCTCTTCTGTCAGTTTTAGTCTGTTATACTTGGAATATATTTTTGTCTGGATTGTCATACAATATAAATGTAAATATAATGTACCAAATCTTTGTGAGATCATATATATTCATAATTTCACATAGTGAAACTTAAATTATTATGATTTAAATGTTAGACAGGATTAATACGAATTTATATGATTAATATGAATTTACATTATTTTCAAATAGACATGATTTGTTATTATTAAAACTACTAATACTTGAGAGGAGAACCAACAATCTCTTATGGGCCAACAATCTCCCATTTTTTATGATCACAAATCATGGCATTATGTTCTACATAAAGGTAATGTATAGAACAGTGTTGCCAACTGGATCTCCCCCTTTAGGGATTATAAAAAAGATAACATGCAGCATAGAAAAAAAACATTATCATAAACTAATAGATAAAATAGAAATGGATGAATGTAAATAATATAAAAAATAATTTAATCAAGAAATTACAATGGATGACAAATCTCGAAAAAAAATATCAAGATGCATGCACGGATCCCCATCAGAAAGTTATGCACACTATGATTGAGGGTTAAGAGGTTCTGTTATTTTTTTAGATCGATCAAAAGAGGGTCTAAGAGGTGTTGGTTTAGAAGATGAAGGGTCTAAAGAAATTCTTAGAGGAGGTAGGATCAGCCCCTCTGGAACATTTGGTACAAGACGTTGTTGATGTTGGGACAACACAAGAGGTTGAACCGGTTCATGGATAACTAGTATAATATGAGTGAAGGAATGAGAAAATGACATTTGAGGTGTAGTCACAGATCCAGGAGGTCCAAGAGGTGCTCTAGTAGGGGATACAATTTCTTCACTTTGTGCATAGAGGTATGGATTTAATAGTTTGACAAAATCATCAATAATCTCACCACTGTACAACATTTCTCTCCCAATGTCATCCTTATTCTCCATGAATTTTTCTAATAGATGTGTGAATTCCTTCAATTTCATGACCTTTTCAGGAATGCTTTTGTAACTAGGGGTAAAGTCAAATTTTCTTCCAAATACTTAATATGACTTGTCAACTGGTTCTTGGAGTAAATCTTGTATAAATATGATTTCATACTCTTTGTAATATCTTCATGTGTATAAGATACTTTCTTGTTATATAATCTGACCATATCAAGCACAAGATCACTATTTATATCAATATCTTCTAGGATACCCATGACAGAGGTATCAAATTGATCTTTAATCTATTCTTTTACAAAATTTCTGATTTCTTCAATATCGAAAGTCTAAGAGGTGTGACCAGATGTGGATGGAATAGTAGTTAGAGTTGTGGTTGATGTAGATTTCACAATTTCTTTTACTTCCTTTCTCATTTTGGAAAAATCAATAACTTTTTTATGAGAAAAAATATCTTTAATTCCTTTCATGACACATTCCATATTGTCCTATACTCAGTATTTAAATCATTGATTCCATTGGTTAACTTCTTTATCTCCTTCCCAATATTTGTGTTATTTTCCCCAATGGTTTTGGAAGTTTTAATCAAATTTGGTAGAATTTATTTTATCACTATCTATGAGACTAAACCAACATCAGCTTGAGATGTGCTTGCAGTGGTGGGAGAAGAACTAGAAGTTCCATTTTTCCTTAAACCATCAACCATATACCAAATAACTTTAATGTTATCATTCATATCATTTTTTTCTCTCCTAGATTCATCAATCTCATATCTAATTTGAGATTGTGTAGAGTGTCTTACTGATGGACATATGCCTTCATTTAATTTCATCAAGTTTGACTTAGTGACATAGTCACTATAAAGTGTCTCATCTACTAGTTCCCTTGCAACAGGTACAAAAACTTCATCTTCTAAATATTTATAATCCAATCCCAGTGCCGCATACAAAATATTCCTCACCCATTAATCCATTACATCATCATATATAGGAGTGAGACTATCAAGCATTACTCATCCAAGTTGATTCTATTCTTTAACTTGATATTATATTTATTAAGGATCCCCCTCCATCTGAGCATTCTGTAATGGTTCTTTATCTTCATCATGAGGTCTTATTCTTTCATAAACCAAATGAGGTACAAGAATTTGTTTAGCTTCCACTTCAGTAGCATCTTCATCATTTTCTCGCACTTCAACAACAACATCAGGAGGTTCTTACAACTGAGCTTGATCCATACATTTAGTAATTTCAACATCATCACTTTTATCATTATTATGATGTTCATGATCACTTCCATTGATTTCATTATCATCATGTCAAGATACATGTTCTTCATTTGTATTTTTGTCACCATATTCTTCACCTTATTCATCTTCACTACCACTGCCACTTCCACTATCTGCAATTTATTCTTCTTATTTAGAGCCACTGGATCTACTTACATATTCTTCACTACTTGATACTTCTGTCTCTTCATCCCCATTATCTTCAAGAGTGGGCTCATTAGCAGGTAAGTTATGTGGGGGACTAGAAGGTCCAAAAGAAAAACCTTTGTGAGGTTCAGTGGTGCCAGGATCACTCCTATCATCAAAAGGTGATCCTTGATCTCTAACTAGAGTGACAGGCTCTTCATATTCTTATAATGTGTAAACTGCTTTCTCATTTGTCCCCAGACTAGGATCAGCCATGTTCTTAGTTCCAGTTGGATAATCCACTTGATTGAACTTTTCATTGATATTATCTTCATCTCCAACCCACTCTCTTTTCAATGTGTTCTCGTTTATTTCTTCCTTTTACAAATATATTTACTAATCCATATCCCCTTCACTCAGAAAAAACTTCTTCTACATTTACACATCCCTTTTCATTCATCATAGATTATATCATCCATATATAGAACATGGAATTAGTTTTTGAGGATGTTTTGATCATATCATTCATGTTCACAACAAGGTATCTACACAAATTTACCTTGATCCCTTTTATCAACAGATAATCCAAGTATAAAACTTGATATTTCATAGAGGTAAGGTCCCTTTTCTGATAAAATTTGATACTGCATAAACATAATCAAGATTCTACATTATCCTCTTAACACTATTGCAACGGTTCTTCCGTGATCATCATTATTATTTAGTTCCGTTATCGTTTTCTCAAAGAAAAACATAACACTATTATGTGGATATGTACCTTGACAATCAAAAAATAAACCTTAATGAGAAACAATATGACATTTATCCCAATTTCATTAAGAGAAAGAGATTATCTTCCCATTTACTATAGATTTTATCCAGGAAACATCACTTCCTTACAAAAAAACTCTTTATTTATGTAAAATTCATGAACTAGCTTTGGGTAAATGGGTCATTAATTATTTGAGAACCACTCAACACAACCTTGATCTTTGAGTACATGGAGTAGCATATACTTTATTTCTAATAGCCATTCCATTAGAGCTTCTTTTTTTGGAGTTACAAAACAATTTTCTAGAGCAGGATTTATGGGTGCTAAATATTTCCTCGATTCACCTTTCAGTTTCATAGAAGCATGAGATTCTCCATCATCAAAATATTTCATCACACGTGTCATTCCAATCCATTTAGTCTGAATGTCAGAAACTGAATGTTCGAGGGTAAAGATAGATAGAAATGACCAAGATAGTGTAGAGGTAAAATAGTAGAGTGGATCAATTCAAATTTTATAATTGAGGGATTTTGAAATTACTCAATCCTGAAATCATGAACTAGGATCAACAAAATTAATGAAATAATGTCGTTTGATAAAAACATAAAACATATAAAAATAACGAGTCATCAGTGTTGGTGTGATAGATTTTTCATAACACTAATGGTGTCTGCATGACAAGGCATTAGTTTCAACATGAAAACTGTGTCAGCATGACATAAAATCAGTGTCGGCATGAAAACTGTGTTAGCATGACATAACATCGGTGTTGGCATGACAATTGTATCAGCATGATATAGAATCAGTGTCAGCATGACAACTTCCCTTACAATGGTCAATGGAATAGCAACACAAGGTATTACAGATTGATTATTTCTAACTCAAGTGTGATGTAATTCATTCTTTCAGAGTTAAATGGCTTAGTTAATATGTATACAAGATGATATTTAGTGCCAATAAATTCTAAAGTGATATCACCCTTTTGATAATGATCCCTCAAAAATTGATGCCTTACATCAATAGGTTTTGTTATGGAATGAGAAAATGGATTCTTATAAAATTTAATAGCACTTGTATTATTTCAAATTATAGGTACATGTCTAAATTAGTATACATAGTCTAGTAGAGTGTGTTTCATCCACAAAATATGAGCACAAGAGCTAGAATAAGATATGTATTCAGCTTCACTAGTCAATAATGAAATAGAATTTTGATTCTTAATACACCATGAAACTAGAGAATTCCCAAAATGTGACGTGTCCCAGAGGTTCTCTTTCTATCTTACATGAATCCACCAAAATCAACATCAGAAAAACTCACTATACCAAATGATTGTCCTTTAGGGTAAAACAAACATAAATTAATAGTATGTTTGAGGTATTTGAAAAAAAAAATTGAAGGCATTTATGTGAGATTCTTTGGTATTAGCTCAAAAACGGGCACACATACACACACTAAACATTATATCTGGCCTACTAGCAGTCATGTAGAGAAACAAATCCAATCATTCCTATATAAGTGGTTTGATCAATAGATTTACCATCTTCATAAAAAGAACATGAGTTCACCCATAAAACTCATTTCAAACTCACATTGCATCATTTTATAAAAATCAATACATAAAGAATTTATTGAAGACCCAAAAATAATATCATCCACATAAATTTGAACTACTAAAACATCTTTAGAAATTTGTTTTATTAAAATAGTAGGATCATCAATTCCTTTGGTAAAACCTTTTGTAATGAGAAAAGTACTTAGTCTATCATACCAAGCACTTGAAGCTTGTTTTAAACCATATAAATCTTTTGTTAATCAGAAAACATGATTTTGAAAATTAGGGTTTTTGAAACTAGGGGGTTGTTCTACAAAAACATCATCAACTATATACCCAATTACGAATTCTCTTTTACCTTCCGTTTGATATAGTTTTAAATTAAGATGGGTAGCATAACAAATCATGATTCTGATTTCCCCAAGTCTAGAAATAGGTGAAATATTTTATTCATATTCAATGCCTTCTTCTTAAATATAACCTTATGAAACCAACCAAGATTTATTTTTATAAATATTACTAGATTCATCTACTTTGTTCCTAAACACCCACTCAGTGCCTATGTCCAAGGTATCTTTGGGACTATCGAGAATTTATCTCTTTCAAATTGATTATGTTTTTAAGGCCTTCAGGCCACCCAGGCCTTCGGGTCAGTAAGGATTTCAGGCCACCTCATCGAGTTAATGCCACCTCAAGGCCTTCAGGGGCACTTGATTTGCAGTTGCACAAACAGATTCTACAAGGAACCACTCTAGATGAGGAAAGTGGAGGGCACATCAACCAGAGTAGGGATAAATGGACATGGAAGAATCAGAGGGTATGGAATTTTCCATCTGTACCGCACCTGTGCACCTCTGCACATTGACATGCTAGTCGAACAGTCATGCAAAGGTGGAGAGCTGATCATGATGCAGATGTTAGGGAGGAGAAACTTTCAAGTATTCATAGTTTGTATGATTTCCTTAATACCTATGGTTCATGTAATGTCTCCAATACTATGGGAAATTTAATTACTAAGCCTATTTTTGTTGTAAGGGTTCCCCTTAATCTCTTGAAAGGGGGTTTATTAGAAAATCAATTAAAAAAATAAGGCCTTCATCCCAATCAGATATAATGTTTAGTGTGTTTATATGTGCCAATTTTAAAAATAATCCTAAAGAATCTCACTTAAATGTTGTTATAAGTATTTAAAATACCTGAAACATACAATTAATTTAGGTTTGTTTTACCCTAAAGGACAATCATTTGATATAGTGAGCTATTCTATTGCTAATTTTAGTGGATGAATGTTAGATAGAAAGGGAACCTCTAGGAAATGTAAATTTTTTGTGAAAGTCTTTGGTTTCATGGGGTAGTAAGAAACAAAATTATGTTGCATTATCTATTGTTGAAACTGGATACATAACTGCTGGTAGCTATTGTGCTCAAATTTTGTTGATGAAACACACTCTACTAGACTATGGATATCAATTTAAACAAGTACCTATAAATTGTGACAATACAAGTGCTATTAACATTTCTAAGAACCCATCTTCTAATTCTAGAACAAAATAAATTGATGTAAGACATCACTTTTTGAGAGATCATTATCAGAAGATTGATATCACATTAGAATTTATTGGCACAAAATATCATCTTTCTAACATATGCATTAATCCATTTAACTCTGAATTACGGAATTACATTAGACATGAGTTAGGAAATATCAATCTATAGACCTTTTGTTGCTATTATTTTAAGCTTTATAAGAAACGTTGTCATAATGACATAGTTTTCATGTTGACATTGATGATATGTCATGCAGACACCGACGCTATGTCATATCGACATAGTTGTTATGCCCACAATGACACTATGTCATGCCAACACATTTTTAATGCTGAAATTCATACCTTGTCATGCCGACCCCATTTGTGTTATGAAAACTATGTCTTTCTAACACCAATGACTCACTATTTTTATACATTTTATTTTTTATAAAAACGTCACTATTTCATAAATTTTGTTAATCCCAGTTCACAATTTCATGATTGCGTAATTTCAAAAGCCTTAAATGATATAAATTTTTATCAATCCACTCTACTTATTTACATATACACTATCTTTGCTATTAATCTATCTCTCTCTTTACCTCCGAGCTTTCACCTTCTAACCCTTAGACTGAACGGATTGGAATGGCGCATGTGAATCATGATCTTGATGATGACAGGTCTCGAGCTTCTATGAAACCAAAAGGTGAATCAAGAAAATCTTTAGCACCTATAAATCCTACTCTAGAAAATCATGTTGTAACTCTAGAAAAGGAAGTTATCATGGAATGGATGTTAAAAAGCAAGTCTCTGCTACTCAAGGTACTGTAAGAACCAGGTTGTCTTGAGTGGTTCATAAATAATGAAAGACCCTTTTACCCTAATCTAGTTATCAAATTTTACATGAATATGGAGTTTCTTTTGTAAGGAAATGATGTTTCCTAGATAAAATTCATTGTAAAAGGAATGATAATATCTTTCTCTTTAGGAAATTGTGTTGGATGTCTTAAAGTTCTTTATTAAGGAGTATTTGATGATTATCAAGGTACCTCTCGACCTGAGAGTGATATGTTTTTCTTTGAGGTAATGTTAAAGAAACTTACTAATAATGATGAGTAGAGAAGACCCATTTTATCAGTGTTAAGTGGAGAATGTAGAATATTTTTTGGTTTATCTAGCATCAAATTTGTCTTACGAAAGGGGACTTTGCTTATCTAAAATATCAAGACGTCAACATGGTTTATCTGTTTAGAAAATGTATCAAGGTAAATTTTATAGATACCTTGTTGTGAACATGAATGATATGATCAAACCTTACTGCAAATCTAATCCCATGTTCTATCCAAGGATGATCTCAGCTATTCTAAAAGATAAAGGTTTTCTAAAAGAAGAAGAAGAAGTTGTTTCTGAGTGTAGTGGGTACTACCTTAGTAAATAGATTTGTAAAAGAAAGAAAATAAACAGGAACCCATGGAACAGTGAATGGGTTGTAGATGAAGATGATATCTATGAAAAGTTAAATCCAATGGATTATCCAAGTAGACTTAAGAATATGGATTATCCTAGTCTAGGACCAAATGAAGAAGCTATTTATTTTTTATAAGAAGAAGAACAACATGTCACTCTAGTTAGAGATTAGGGATCACATATTGATGACAGGAGTGCCCCTGAGACCACTGAACCTCACAAAGGTTTTTATTTGTAACTCTTATTCCTCCACGTACCTTACCCTCTGATGATCCCACACTTGAAGATAACAGGGATGAGGAGATATAAGTCTTAGGCAGTGTGGAATATGTAAGTAGATCTAGTGACTCTAATGAAGAAGAAGAATAAGAATGTGAATATGGTGAAAGTGGGAGTGGTAGTGAAGAGGAAGAAGGTGGAGAGGATGGTTATGAAAATAAAAATAAAGGACATGTCTCTTGACATGATGATGATGAAATCAATGGAAGTGAAAGTGACCATCATAAGGATGATCATGGTGAAGAATGTTGAAATGATTGAAGCTGTGGATTAGGCTCTGTTAAAAGATCCTCTTGAAGTTGTTATTGAAGTGAGATAAAATGATGATGTTTCTACTAAAGTGGAAGATAAGGAAATTCTTATACCTCGTTTGGTTTATGAAATAAGAATCCCTTGTACTGAAGATGAGAAACCAGTAATGAAATATCAGATTGAGGGGGATCCTCTAGAAAGATAAAATCAAGATTAGGAAGAGAATCAACTTAGAAGAGTAAGGCTAGATACTCTCACTCCACTAGATAATGATGTAATGGATGAATGTGAAAGG
The DNA here is from genome assembly GCA_963277665.1 of Viscum album. Lineage (NCBI taxonomy): Eukaryota > Viridiplantae > Streptophyta > Magnoliopsida > Santalales > Viscaceae > Viscum > Viscum album. The sequence goes on along the minus strand of OY728146.1, from coordinate 736,456,915 downwards.
AAACCTAGGATTGTGGCACCGGGATTAGATTATGAAGATTATGAAGAAGATGTTTTTGTACTTGTTGTGATGGAACCAGTGCCTGTGACCCTTTCTAATGACTATGTCATTGAGGTAGACTTGGAGAAATTTGAGGAAGACATAGGTTCATCAGTAAGACAATTAGTACAATCTCATATGAGATATTATATTGACGAATATATGATAGAAAACACTGATCTGAATGATAACTTAAAAGTTATCCACTATATGGTTGACAGTGTAAGGAATACTAGAACTTCTAGTTCAACTTTTTCCTCAACAAGCGCATCTCAAACTGATGTTGGTTTAGTCTCACAGATGGTGATAAAATAAATTCATCCAAATTTAATTACAACTGCCAAAATCATTGTGGAAAATAACACCAAGCATAGGAATGAGATGGAGAATTTATCTATTAGAATAATTGCTTTAACCATGGAGTATAGGACTACAATGGAAAGTGTCGTTAAATGACTTTCAGATCTTATTTCTCATCTTAATGTTTTTTATATTTCCAAACTGAGAATGGAAGTAAAAGAAATTGTGCAATCAGCTTCAACCTCAACTCCTATTACAATTCCTTGCACATATTTTTAGTCCACTTAGACTCTTGATTTTTTGGAAATCATAACTATTATAAAAGAGGAGCTTAAATCTCTAATTGATACCTCTGGTTTGGGTAGCCTAGAAAATATTGAGAATAATAGTGATTGTGTGCATGATATGGTAAATTTATATACCAAGTAAGCATCTACCACTCAAGAAGAGCATGAAAAGACGATAAATTAAAATTTCTCCATGATTTACTCCAAGTACCAGTTCAAAAGTCATTATATGTATTTTGAAGAAAATTGGACTTTACCCCAAGTTACAAAATCATTCAAAGAACAAGTCAAGAAATTGAAGGACTACACTCCTCTGCTGGAAAAATTCATGGTTAATAAGTATGACTTTGAGAATGCAATGAACTATGGTGTTGAGATTATTGAGGATTTAATAAAACTGTTAAATCCATACCTCTATGTACGAAGTGAAGCAATTGTATTCCCTACTATTTCACCTCTTGGACTTCCTGGATCAGTGCCTATACCTTGAATGTTAGTTTCTCATGCCTTGACTTGGATTCTTCTAGTTATCCAAGAACATGTTAAACCTCCAGTTTTGTCCCAACACCAACCCAGTCTTGTACCTAATGTTCCAGAAGGGGTGATATTACCACCTCTTAGAATTTCTTTAGTCCCTCCAACATCTCAACCATAACCTCCTGGACCCTATATTGATCCTTCTATAAAATGAAAGGAAACTCTTAACCCTCAATGTTAGTGTGCATCATTCTCTAATGGGGCTGCTTTCTTACTTATTGATCTTTTTGTTTGTAGACTTTTCATCCATTGTACTTTCTTGATAAATTGAATTTTTGTGTTCATACCTTTCCTACATTTCTATTTAATTGATTACTTTATGGTACTTTTTCTTTTTGTGCTATTTTTTATCTTTTTTACAATCCCAAAAGGTGGAGAACTAGTTGGCTTTATCCTTTTATACTTTACCTATGTGTACTTCATAATTCCATGATTTGGGATCATCAAAACTACTTAAACTAGAGAGGAGGAACAATTTTCCCCTATGGAAAAACATTCATGTTTATAAAAACATGGTTTTTTTATTCGAATATTGAAAACCCATAAAATATAGAGGTTTACAAGAAATAAATGTTATCCTTTAAAAATTACTGGAAGAAGGATCTTCCTCTACATAAATTTAAACAAATGAGAAATTATATTCATAAATATGTTTGTGTAAATCCTCCAAATAATGTATGTGAATGTAGTGATGAGTACAAAACTATTTAATCCATGAAATAATTTTATTCTAAAATAAAATATTATATATAAAATAATCTTGTTGACCTTATTTTATTTATAATTGTGGTCAAAAATAGAAGAAGTGAGGATATCACATAGATTATTGTATAATATGATGAAATAAAAAAAACATTTCCTATGAAATTATATATGCATCACCCTTTCAAAAAACTCATTGAGTAAAATGAATGATCAGTTTTACTTTTTAATGAATGATTGTTTCTCAACAAAAATAGATGCAATGGATTTTTTGTTATATTAATTTTTTTACTATTTTTATATAATAGTTTTTCTAGGAATTAAAATCTATAATATCATTCAAGAACCCTAAGCTATAGTTTAAATCAAAAATAATAATAGAGCATGAAAATTTTTAACTTGAAGAATAAAAGTTACATGAATAGAATTTTTGGAATGTGAAGGATGAATAATAAGATAATGTGAAATTTATTATGATTATAAAAATATTTTATGTTTAAAGTGTCTTGATTTGGAAGTAATGTAAACACACATCAAATTTATTCATGTTGAATTTTAACTTGCTATCGAGAGAAGATCCATTCCCAGAATTTCAAAGTATATTTTTTCTTCACAAAAGACTCAATATAGCCGAAAATGAATCTTATATATTGTGTATGTAACATCTTATTATGAATAAAATAATAAGTATAATTCATTATCCAATAGATCTATATGTGGTAATTTAAATTCATTAAATATTGAATTATATAACTCAATTTACAAATAAAATTAGATGAATTGTTTTTGATAAATATACCTATTTTGTGAAGTAGAAATAAATAACAAAATAAAAGAGTTTCCCTCAACATTTTTGTAAGTAATAAGTTAATATATTAAAAAATTTAAAACCCTCTACTAGCTATAGATGCATTCAAGGATAGAATAGAAAACTTATTAGTTACTACTGGTGTTGTAGGAGGTTAGAACATATGGCCATCAATTAGTGTAATAACATGATAACTAAAAAGCAATAAGGAAATCCTACATTAAGGAGGATAAAATAATATAATAAAGAAATTTAGTAGAGTGGAAGAAAGGTTCATGTAAGAAGGATAATTTATTTACAAATAACCAAAATAAACTCCTTAATAGAATCAGTGAAAGATATAGAAGGATTGTCCTTTGTGATGAAGAATTTAGGTTAACATCTATAAGATACAAGATACTTTCATCTATAATAAGATGAAACAAAAACTGATGATGATTGAATAAAATAATAATAGGATGTCTACATCAGGGTTTACAAAAACAAAAAAAAATACCAAGGATACCCCCATGAAGAAAATCCAAAAAGATTAAATAACAAGGAAAATATTCTTATACATTAGAAGAGAATGATAACCTAAGGTTATTTGAAAACATTTTTGGATCATTATCTATAATTGATACAAACATGAGAAATAATATAATTCATTCCAACTAAAGAAGTAAGGGATTGATCATGAAAAATAAATTTCATGTGGAAAGTTCTTAGGTTTAGTTGATGTTACCACTAAAGAGTGACATACCAAAGTTTAAGAACCATTGTTGATGATCTAATATGGTCAATACAAACTCTTGAGAAATGTATGACAATAGTTACGGTGAAAGATAAGTTGGTAATAAAAATAATAGAAGTTGTAGAAGGAGAAATAGTTTTACAACACACAATAAAACATGAATATATTCCAAATGTTTTCTTGAAATATTGGATAAAATAACTATGAGAAATAAGAAAGTTTGAATAAAAGTAGACTAATAAATTTTTTCATTGCCAATATAAGTAAATGAGAAACCCAATTACAAAGTTATGAATAAAATTTAAAAGAAGAAGTATATTCTATACAAAAATTCATGTTATTGAAATAAATAGGGAATAGAGTCTTATGATTGAACAATGCATCCCAATATTTTCACTCAAACTAAATGAAAATGATGATCATACTTAATCTGCATGTTTATATGTTATTTTCATGGTAATAAGAATTAAAGGTGATCTAATTTAGTGGGATACCTGAATTAATGAAATAAGAATAAGATCATCCATTTAAAATGAATAAATATTTGTACTAGTGATTATGTAGAATTCATAAGTTAAAGGGAAAAGTGGAAATTTTCAACAAACAAAGAATAAAGAACTAGACATTTCAATTTTAGATAATGGAGAAACTAGATATTTATATTATATTATAATGACATTCTCAAAAGAAGAATCTTCAACTGAGGATGAAAATTCAAATTTTGAAAATTTAGAGGATGGGATTTCTATCATTATGTGTTATATTTTATATACCTTTACATCCTCATATAAGACATAAATTTAAATGAATAGAGAGAAAACTAATCATTATATGCCTAAGAAATAATTATGTGTCTTTGGAGTGGGGTGTGTAGTTTTTGTTTAAATTTTTTTTATTACTTTATTAATATGGATATAGTAAATGAGTTTCATGAAAATCCCCTAAGGTTCCACCCAAATAAGATTTGTGTGTTTCCTTCACTTAGTTAATTTTATGATATCTTTAGAATTTGAGTTAAGCACACTTGTTTTCTAAAATTATTTTAGATCATGTAGACATAGAGTTATAAGATTTGTGGTTTATTTGATTAATAAAAGTGATGAAACCCTTCCCCAAATGACTCTAAAGTATTACTTTTAATTTAATTAAGGAATGGGGGAGAAAAAGAGACATAATGAAGTACCCTCGATTAATGTTCTCAAAAGAATGATATTTGAGAAACTATAAATTTATATTCAATAAGGGAGATACATATCATTCAATTTAGTTGTGAATGAGTATATACAAAAAAAATAATATTAAATATCCCATATCAGGGTGATAAATAAGTATTATATTTTTTTCAATAATGAGTGTCAGAGAAAGTAAAGGATATTTAGGGAGAAAGTATAACATGGATTTAAAGTTTCATATGGGTTCACTAGAACTAATGCTATACAAAATTCATATTATAGATATTGGAATCAGTAGATGACATAGAATAATGTATGCACATTCTACTAACGGATGCTGACACTGAAGGAAGCCAATATAATATGATAGAAAAATATAAATCATGTATCACTAAAAGTATTGAAGAGATGTAGAGTCAATATTGTTATCTATAGTAGAATCACTCACTTAATTTACCTAAAGCAGCATAAGAATGTGACTATTGATGAAAATTTATTTATATTAAAGGAATGTGTTGATGATGATTGTGATGTTTACTAAATTTGATGGATATTTAAGGTATGAATATTTAATCCATTGATACCGGAATATATACACTATTTTACAAGGTGAAAGAGTAATATTTGAATAATTATTTTACTATATTGATAATTTATTGTAGGAAATTAAATCAGTTCATCTAATAATTGTTGAAATATAAAAATCTCTTCCATAAGTGAGAAAAATAAAAAATTGATTCATCTTACCACATGTGTAAGATGATTGGTCAGATCAAATATGCATTTTATGAACATCATAAAACATTATATGATACAAGTATTTTGTATGATAACATGATCTAATAATATATGTAATGTCGTATGACCATGATTTCTAAGAGAGTTTTTGGAAGATGAAATATGTTTGTGTTGATTGTTTTGTATTTTTGTTAGTAAAATAATATCCCATTACTTTTTACATTTTTGCCATTGGAGAAAAATAAAAAAAAATCGCAAAGTAGTCAAAATATTGGATTCACTCTTGATAAGATAGTTCATTAATTTTGGTTTTCTATTCAGGAAATTATTTGTGAGAGAAGCTGGTTTTTAGACTCACCATGGGTCTGGAATGAATGTAATATTTTGTATAATAAGTGTATCCGAGTCTGAATGGGTCCATATAAAATATAAATATGATTTTCTAATCTTGGATTTTTCATAAATCATATGTTTTCTAGGAAACATGTGATGAAATCCTTATGAAGTAAAAGAGGAGGAGATTCTGGTAGGATGGGAAGTCATGGAACATTACAATGTATGTCAGAAAATACATTTCTGATCCTAAAAGTCCTCAACATTGTGAAAAGTTAAGGATATAATGAGAATTCTTTTAAGGAAGAATGATTGGAGAGTTTTTAAGTTGCTGATGTCGAAGTATTTCTGAGGCACTGATCGACTGATCCATCAGATTTTTCAATCCATTAGATTATCTAATTCCATGGATGAACATGTCATAAGGATTAATTGACAGTTGAGATGTCTTGAGAAAATAATTCACTTCTGAGACCAGTCCATTGGACATGGTATTCCACCAATCAATCAGAGGTAGGAAAGATTTTGGATACTGATAATAAAGTGAATTTTGATGGGACTGATTATGTAATAAAGACAGAGATCGATTAAATAGATAAAGATCAATATAAAAGTAGACCATTTTAATAATATATGTGTTAGTTTTCTTTAATTGGGTCAAGAGGAAAAGAATTCATGACTCATTATAAAGTTGTTAAATAGAAAAATTAGAGATGTTTCTTTCTTTCCAGGTGGATTAAGATCCATTGGTAATGATGTTGAGCCAAATCATCTGACTGTAATTGAAACTGATCCATTAGATTGAGATATTTGTAGGATGACATCGATAATGTTATTAGATATTAAACTTCATTAGACCTAGTATCATCGATCTGAACAAAATATGAAGAATATATTTATTTGAAGAATTTTTTATAAGTGTTTTTAAGGGTTTGAAATTATCTTTAGAAGTCATGACATTATTTATGTAAAATTAAAAGAAACATAAGTCTAATGAAGTTGTAATAATTTTTATAGCATAAGGTTTTTAATTTTGTTAAGAGTGGTTTGTTTTCTATTGGTATAGAGAACCATACAGAGTAGGCTTCCTTTCTAATATGTTTTCATCATAATAAAGAAACATCATAATGTCCTTTGAATCAGGCTGAATAATTGTTAGAAATTGTAAATCTATATTATTGCTAATATTTTTACAATATCTAAGAATTTTAGATAAGATTAGATAAGAGTTGAATAAGTCAATGATGGAGACAAAATTAAGGGGAAATTCAAGTTTCAAAAAATTTTCTAATTGGGAAAACATTTCATATTCCCACCAAAATCACTTTTAGTGCACCTATAAATATTATAAAGTACATCACACTTTTTACTCAAATTGGAACTATTCATGTGTGAAGAAAGTGAGTGCTGAATGTTTTTAAGGAGAGAAGAAGTTTACGAACTAAGAACTCTTATGCATGTCTTCCAAATATAAGAACCCATAGAATGAATGGTCATCAGCGATAACAGATCATACTGAATCATCGGACGTAGGTTTCCAAGGAATGTTTGAAGTGGTTTTGAATTTTTTGTATGGTATTATTTTATATATATTTAATAGACTGAAGAATTTTACCGGGGGATCTTTTTGATCTATCAGACTGAGTTTTCATAACAATGTCCAGATAAGTTCTTACCTACTATAGGACAAGAAAGTAACGAATTCTTTAGATAGTTATCAAAAGTGAAACTTGATATGGTAACACAGTAACTATTTTTGAAACAAGTGGTTTCAGTTTCATTTTGGGTTACACAAACATGTAATGCATAGTTTCTTTCTAGAAGAACATAATGCACTATTTTACTGAACATATTTTTACACAACTGTAAGGGTATTTAATACTTGTTATATTCACCCAAAAAAATCTATTTGATTTTGGGGTATTATATTGTTTTAAAACTACACCAAGGACATGTCACTAATGTTGAGTAGTGAAACTTATAAATACATGTGTTTATATGGATTTGTTCTTTTTTTTATAAAAGTAAAAAATTTATTAGCAAGAGGTGAAGGATATTTCAAAAGTAAGGAACATGAAAGAAAAAGATATAACTAATTCACCATCTCCCCCTATAAGTGATACATTGATCCTGGATGGACATTCAATGTTGGTATTAGAGTGAAGGATCGCTTCATTTACCATTTTTGAATGTTTTATAAGGTAATTTTTTGTCGGAGAATCTTCATTGTGTGAATAATTATTGGATTCTGGTATTTGATGCTAAGAATTATCATATTTGGAAGGATATAATGTTATCGTATCTAATGTATCATGGTTATAATGTTCTAGAAGATTCTATAGATGTATTTACACTTATTCATGAAAAATATTCTCTCACCTTAATGGATAAGAAGAATCAAGAGAATGATGAAAGAGATAAGAATTCTATACTCTCGTCACTTAATAAAAGTGAGTTTCTAAGATTCAAGGGATTTTTTGTAGGTTATGGGCGTTGTGGAATCGTGGTTCGGCCTGCACCCAAATTTAATTTTAACCATGATAAATGATTATTCTAGGATCAATACAACGATGAATTCTAGTCTCCATGGAATAGAATCAAATATTTAGATAAAGAAGGTAGATGCCTGAATCCTTTAGAGAGAATCTTGCACATCATGGTTATAATTAATCTAAATAATTTCATAAAGAAAAAAATTACTTGGATATTCGGTATTTTCTTTTTTTATGTTCTTGATTGTCCGGAAAGACCCTTCCAGATTATCTTGTTGTTGTTGCGAGGATCCAAACAATAATTCCTCTAGTGGGGATCCAAATTTTCTCTTATGGCTACAGATCAACACCTCTTGTTCCCTAGTTTCTATCACGGCAAGAATGTGTCTTGTTTCAGTCATTCTTCATCACTTGTTCTTTAACCTTGAATAATGTCTCTCATTCTTTAGAGGCTCGAGAAGAGGATTTGAGATAGAATTTTTTTAGCTCAATAATTCTCAATTCACTGGGTGTTTGGTTCTATACATGGCACAATATACGTATGTGTCTATTTATAAACATGGGGATTTAGTTACAATATTTAATTGTGTAACTACAATTAAATACATTCATAACCTTATAGAAAATCCATGATATTAATAATAATACCACATTATTATTTACAGTGTTCTAACTTGTGAAAAATATAATTATAAATAAAATAACACGTCACAAAATAATAGAATCATTATTTTAATTCTTTCCAACTAGTTAAATAATTAGTTATCATTTTGGATATAATTATTTAACTATCAGACCAGTCGTGGTCTGCTCGAACCCCACTTCCATTTATTGAACACCCGAACAAATAAATAAATAATTTATTCACTTAAATTAATATTTTATTTAAAAACATGTAAATAAATATTTATAAATGTTCAATAAATTAAATAAATATATTTTACCCACAATTCGGTGAATAAATACTTATTTAATTTATAAAATCATTTTAACTTGAATAAAATTATTCCACTCTCTAGAGAATAATTTTTATTAATTAAATACAAATAGGATTTTATCGAGACCACCATAAACACTTAGTGTGTGACCCTCTAGGATTCATTCTCATTGACATAACGCAGGCTTTCCTAAAGTCCAAGAGTACAGTCTAGCAATGGGTCAAGGTACCCATGAGAAAGAACTTAAAGTCACAACAACAACATCCACATACGAACACTCACTGTGTAATATAATCTCTATGTCTCAATATCTCATCAATCAGGTTTCATGATAATGTCATCGACATTAGTGCTTTATATGGTGTTCTCTGACTACCTTAACTAAACTTTTTGTTACACTAGGGCCATTGAATTTTGTGTGATATTTCCTTTTAATCAAAGGGATGAGATATCAACATCTATAAATGTAAGGGAAAAATACTTCCTCGACTTATCCATTAATAACATGCCAGTCATGACGCACCCAACGTACCCTACATCCCTCCATTTGTCTATATGGCGGTTTTCATCAGAAAATAAAAGTGTGCGAGTCGTGACATATATTAATGATAATATTAAATTATAAGGATCATTACACATGCTTGAAAATATAAATAATAGTTGACACCAAAACATGTGGAATTCCTACTAGCAGGCCTATTCTCATAATATCATGTCATTGAGATTACCAAGTGCAAACTTCATGAGAGGAAGTCTCGTCTGCTTATGATTACTCACACCTGGCGGTCTTCACGCTATGTGTCCCATCATAGTATATCATCCAACCGTAGAACTATTTTTAAGAATATTTTTATAGAATTTTAAGGTTATCATTATAGAAAAGAACTTCCAAGACCTTATTAATGCACCAAATACTCAAGGAAATTATTATATCATAGTCATTCTAAACAATGAACAACATGTAATAAGATGTTTAATATTTAAATATATTAAATATCCATGTAATAAAAGTACAACCAGTTGGTTCTATGACACAAAATCTTACATTTTATACTTATAAATATTTATGGAATAAGTTGAATAACATTTATGAAGTAAATGCAAAGGAATATAAGGAAAAGATATAAATCAAGAGGCCAAAGGATTAAGATATTAAAATGGGTGGGAATGAAAATTTTGGTGACCTCTTTACAAGGGTGAATGATATTTTTAGCTCTATTAAATGTCCTGTTGAGAAGTTGCAATACCCACCCATTGTTGAAAATATATTTACAATTATTCTTGATAGGTTTGATTCCAAAATTTTATCTTTTGAAGATAAAGATTCAAAAAATCCATCTTTGGATGACCTTAATTGTACCCTCGTTACTTATGAAATGGGAAGGGAGAATTCCTTAATGAAAAACCCATAGTTGATCATGAAATTTCCTTCAGATCTACTAATAATGGAATTCCTATGAATATTTTAAAAGAAGAATAAGTTGCTAACTCGGAATCCATGAATGATGTATGTAAAAATAATGATGAATTATCATCCTTGGTTTTTAAAAAAGTGAAAAGTGGTGAAGGAATGTATAATGGGAAAACTATATTGATTTTTTTTCATGAGGAACTGTTGGACACTTTCCTATGAATTTTCCTCAAATAAATAATGAAGAAGATAGTGATGAAGTTGATAGAAGGCCAAGAATATCATGGAAGAAATAGGTTGATAAGTCAAAAACGTATTTTAAGGGGAAAGATAAGAAGTTTTCCCAATCAAAAAGGGAAATATTTTTTCATAAGATGATGAAGAGGATGATATTGAAACCATGTATGACAATTTTACTTATGTTTCTAGAGAGATTACTTACATTATAATAGTTATTCATGATGATTTTTGAAGTAGTAGTTATCAAGATGAAGATACAAAGTTATAATTTCATCTGAAGAGTGAACTAAAAGAATGTTTATGAAATATTTTTATACTTAAAAAAGAGATCAAAACATTGAAAAATTAATTTCCTACAAAAAACAATCAAGAATTTCTTCCTCAATAGAATTCGATATTTCTAGAATAGTTTGATTGTCTAAAGAAGACTATTAAGAAGGAAAAGAATCAGAATGAACATCATAAAGTACTGTTAAAGGAAAAGGAAAAGGAGTATGAACATATCCTACATAACTTTTTAAAAGCTGAGAAAGGAGTTAAAAATTTCGAGAACTTTATCCCTAATGTTGTTGAATGTTCTGGAAACAAAAAACCTAATAAGGATCAAAAGATACCTTCAATGGTTGATAATAAAGTCAAATATGTACCTAAGAAGTAGGAATCTGGGGAATCCATGTATAGTGACAAAGTCAAAAAAGTTGAATGTTAAATTTTTTTAAAAAATAATGAATCTAAAATTAATGTTCCTATTACTTATTATATCGATAAGGTTGGAATGAAATTTGAAATGAAGTAAATGATTTCAGCTGATAACAGATAGTTTGGGGGTCAATAGAGTTTTAATAAGAGGTTTTCTGAGAAACAAGTACACAGTTTTAGATAATAAGGATGTTATATAATAAATTATTCCTTTTATCATTACTAATGGGATGATGGTTTATTTTTTCATATATAAAATTTGTTTTGTTTCAGTCAGCAAAATTAAAACAACCCCACAAGTTATGTAAGGAAAATCCAAAGTGGGAGTAAATCCTCCCAATTGAAAAAACAAGATATGTTTAGTGTAAAAGTTGAGAATATCTTCTAAACATTGGAAATTATTTATAAAGGATGTGAAAAACCTATACATGTTTCAAAATTATGTATTGTTTTGTTACCGACACAACAACATGTTTATAAAAAATCATAGAAGACAGATGTGAAGAATGATAAAGGAAAGGAAAAAAAGATATTACTGTTAAAACCAATCTCAAATATTCAAAAGGAGAATGACCATTGATCACAGATAGTGGGTGTTCTTCTCATATAATTGTACATTAGAATTTTTTGAAATATATAATTGACTTCAAAGAAGGAACAATGACATTTGGTAATGATGAATCCCTCTAGATCAAAGGTGTTGCATTCACTATTACATGGGAAGAAAAGTTGAAATATAAATAACATTTTTCTCTTGATGAGTTTAAACCAAACTTTTTTAGTGTTTCCAAAAATTTTGATTAGGGTAATACAATTTCGTTCTAAGAATATGGTTTTATTGTTAAAATAGAGGATGATGTAAAAGTTGTTACAATAGGCCAGTGAACAAAAGGAAACTTCTTTCAAGTTAGTGAAGTTCAGATCCCATGTTACTTAATCAAGATTGAAGAAAATATTTTTTGGAATAAAAGGATGGGACATATGTTTCCAATAATAAAGAGAAATTTATCGAAATTATACAATGTATGTGGTATTTATGATACGTCAAGAAGAAGATATTAGTGTTGCACAATTTTTTAGAAATGAAATATTACAAACTCTCTAAGTAAAAAATTTGATATCTGTTCAAATAAAACCCTTGAACTTATCCATTATGATATATGTGTTCTAATAAATAAAAAATTATATAATGAAGTTATGTACTTTATTTCATTCATTGATGATTCTACTTGTATTACTTGTGTTATTTATTAAAATAATCTCTGAGATGTTCTTAAGATGTTTAAAAGTTTTATGAAATGTTCTGAGAAGGAATGTTGGTATTTTGTGAACAATTTTAGATCTGATAATAGTGATGAAAACAATAATTAAGAGATTAAAATTTATTTTACAAACATGTAATTAAGCATGATTTCATTACAACATACACACAACAACTAAATGGTGCTTATGTTAGGAATAATAGTTATTTGGATGAAATTGGTTTACTATGTTAATTGAACAAGGTATTTCCCATTAAATATGGATTCAAGATATGAGAACATATGTTCATATTCAAAAATGATGTTTTTATAGGACATGTTCTAATATAACTTGTTATGAAAAGTTTTCTAAAAAAAATTCAATCATGAAATACGTTAGATTTTTTGAGATTCTATGCTTCATAAAGACCAAGGGTGGAAATATTGGGAGATTTGATTAGAGAGGTAATGATGGAATCTTTCTTTCCTGTGCTCTATATGGAAGAGGAAAAATAAGTTGAAATAAAGTGAATGTAAGATTAGTTGATTCTATTGATGTCAATTTTTTTTAAATGCTGAGGAATATTTTCCACAAACACATGTAGATGAGGAAAATGAGGAGGTTGAAAGAATTTTTTTAAGAGAACAATTTTCATCTTAATTAAGAATAATAATTAAGATCATCTATTTCTAGTGATGTGGATGAATCTTTAACATCTCATATTATGATGGGGGAGAATGTGGAAGCTAAAAACATTTTTGGTTATTAACATAAAAATGTTTAAACAAGAAGAAAATCAATAAATTGTAGAGATACTTTTTGTATTCAAAAGTGGAATCAAAAGATGTTAATGATGATTATAAGCATCCAGAATATATTTAATCCATGAATTAAGAGTTATATCAAATTGAGAAGAAATATTCTTGTGAATCATACCTAAAAAATGATAAAAGTGTTATTAGAACAATGTGGGTTTTCCAGAAAAAGTTGACTGAATGCATTGAAGTGATATGAAACTAATCAAGGTTAAATTTATCGGTACCTCACAGATTAAATTCATTAACTTTTATGAGAATTTTTATCCAATGGAATGGTTTGAAATAATTAAAATCTTTCTTTATATTACTTCAAAATGAAGTTAAAAAAATTCAGATGGATGTGAAGTTAGCTTTTTTGAATGTTGTACTTGATCAAAAAATTTATATTGGAAAACCGTGTGGATTTATTTTTTGGGAGGATGAATGTTTTGTGTGTATGTTGAAGAAATAATTGTATTGGATAAATCAAGATTCAATTTCATAGTATTCCAAATTAGACACCTTCTATAGGATGTTCAACTTTGTGAAGGTAATGTTTAATAGTAATTTTTACGTCAAATAAATTCAAAAGATTTTTGTCCTTTTAATTGTTTTTAATTATGAAATTATCTTTACTGGGAATGTTGAAAGATCATTTGAAAACATTTCTGAAGAAATGGAAAAGTTTTTTGAGATGTATATTATTGGTGAAAAGAAATACTTTCTTGCTTTATAAGCCTTAGAAAATAAGAATCGGATATTTATTTCTAAAGAAAACTATGCAAAGTAACATCTAATGATGTTTGGAATGGAAAAATTAAAACTAGTTTTGACACCAATTCCAGTGGGAAAAAAGTTGAATAAATATCACTACTAGAAATTTAGGCTATTTCCATGGTTTGGAACCATGTCTATAATCCCAAAACTATGGCTATAGGTTATAGCCACAGTTCAAACCATGGATATAGGTCTTTTAGCCACAGTTCAAATTGTGGCTATAGAAAAATAGCCACAGTTTAAAACCCTATCTATAGCCCTTCCCATTTCATAAAAAAATCACCCCTCCCCCTCTACGAGAGACCCATTTCACCCCCCCCCCCCCCCTCCTGAACGGACCCCCATGCCCCTCCCCGTGCAGACCCCCTCCCCCATGCAGACCCCCCTTGTGGCCCTGGATAGACCCCGCTTGCACCCTGGACAGACCCCCCTTGGACCTGAGACAAACCCCCATACACCCCTAGACAGACCCCCTTGCACCATTGGGCAGACCCCCTTACACCCCTGTCGACCCCCCGTGCAACCCTGGATATCCCCCCCCCCTGAACACCCCTAGATAGACCCCACTGGCACCCCTGGACAGACCCCCTTTCACCTTGGATTGAACCCTAGACAAACCCCCCTTTCACCCCTAGATAGACCCCCCTTGAACCCCTGCAGACCCCCCCCCCCCCCCCTAACCTCTGTACATACCCCCTTTAATTCATGTAAACCCCCCTTTAACCCTTGGACAGACCCCCCTTGAACCCTGGAAAGACCCCCCTTTTACCCATGGACATACCCCCCTTGCATCCTGAACAGACCCCCTGCCCCTCCCCCCCCCCCACCCCCCGAACAGACCCCCTTTACAACCCCGATAGCCCCCCCCCCCCCACCTCTCCCCCGCACCTCCCCCCTGCACACCCCCTCCCCCTATAAACCCCTCATGCACCCATGGACAGACCCCCCCCCCCAAATAGTCCCCCATTCCCGCCTACAAACCCCCCTTGCACACCCCCACTACAGAACCCCTTTCACCCCCTGGACACCCCCCCCCCCCACCTCCTGTACACCCCCCCCCCCTCATGGAAACATCCAGAAAGACAACCCTATAAAATATAGGGAGACCCCTAAAATACATATTCCAATGATATAAAAAATCACTTGTCAAATTAAATACATCATCAACTGGTTATAGATAGTACATAATCAATATTTCAAAAACATGTATCCAAAGTGATATTCAGTACAAGTAGAAGAAACTAATAACCGAGATAGAATAAAATTATCGACTACTCAAAAATATTCCACATATTCTATTTTTCATGATGTTGTATTTCTCTGAAATATAGTTGTAGAAAACATAATAACCTAGTTTTCAGAATCAAAACCCTGCATTTTATCCAAGTGAAAAGAAGCTTACAAGTCATGAAATTTAATCTAGTGTTTAACAGAAATACATTAATACTCAAAATGATTTACATTCATAACATTTGTTTTAGTGTGAAAATAATGTTAGAGGATTTTTCAATGTTATTTAATTATTTGAAACATTAAATTTCAAAACAAATTAGAATATTGTGCTGAAGATACACACTGGAGGGAGACATGTCAAAAAGTTCAGTTATTGATTACCAATGCTTGAAAATCCAACCTGGTTCATACATCATTTTCATAGGTAGGACTTTCTTAAAGTTTGATCTCATTTATGTCATATGTCATAAATATTAACTTGAATGTATTTTGTTCACAAGGTTGGCATTTTTTTCATACATTGAAATTTAGTTACGGCACACCTCCTGCAGACCCCCCATGCACCCCCATGCAGACCACCTTACCCCCCTCCCTCCTGGACAGACCCCTCCCTCCCCCCACCTAGATAGACCCCCCCCCCCACCCTAGAAATACCCCCACCCCTCCCTAGACAGACACCCCCTTCCTCACCTTGTCTATACACCCCACCCCCTTCTGACCCCCTTTCCCCCCTCATAGACAGACCCCTTCCCACTTGGATAGACCCCCCCCCCTCCTGGACAGACCCCCTCCCCTCCCACATGGAAAGACCCCCTGGACAGACCCCCACACCCTCCAAGGAAACACCCCCATCCCAACCCCCTCTTCACACCTGCTCCCCCTACACACCCCATTGCACCCCTCCCCCCCACCACCTATAGACCCACCGTTCTCCCCAGGACACCCCTACCTCCTGGACACCCCATCCTCCTGGACACCCCCTTGGATATCCCCCCATTCCTAGATAGACCCCCACCCCCTCCCTAGATATACCCCCCCCCCCTTCTGGACATCCCCTTCCTCATAGATAGACCCCCTACCTTACTGTAAAAACATTGAAATCTAGTTATTCCACCCCCTAAAAACCCCCATGCACACCCCCCAGGACAAACCCCCACCCCCTCCCTTGATAGACCCCCCTGCCCCACCCCCTCTACACTCTCCCTACAGACCCCCTTGCACCCCCACCCCCTCCATGGACTGACTCCCCCTACCATACCCGCTCTCCACAAACCCCTCCCCCACCTACAGACCCACCTTTCACCCCCCCCCCCCCCCTCAGACACCCCCACCTCCTGGACATCCCCCCATCCTTGAAAGACCCACACCCCTCCCTACACCCCCCCCCCCATTTAGACCCCTGGATATCCCCCTCTTTACAAGATAGACCCCCCCCCCCCTCCCCGTCCAATAGACTCATTTTCACCCTTCCCCTCTCCCTGTAGACCCACCTTACACCTCCCCCCCAAGACCCCCCTACAGACCCCCCCCCCCCAACCCCTCCTAGACATCCCCCACCATATTGGACAAACCCCCACCTGCACCCACCCCCTCCCTCCTGGACAGACCCCCCTCCTTCTTGGACAGACCCCCACCCCCTGGAAAGACCCCCCTCCTTCCTACATAGATTGTCAATGTTAAGAGGGGGTTTTGTTTTAGGGAATGGTCTTATCAATTTTCCGTTGTATGATACTATATGTTATTACAATATTTTCAATATCAATGAGATATAATGAAAAAAAGTGGACATAAGGGACTAAATTTTTAAAAGAAAAGGTGTTAAATCCATACCAATAAAAACAAGTGGTATCATACAAAATCTAATTTGTTTTAAGTGATATCATTCTATGATTTTGTGAAATCAATATATTGTAAATAAGGAATATTTGGAGAAACCTAATCATGAAGAAATGGTGGAGTTAAAGATGGATTTAAATAGTTATTCAACCTTAATTAAGATTAAAGAAACATATAGAGATTATCTACACCCCCTACACAATTGTCCCAACACCTTGAACCCCCCTGCCCAACCCCCTCCCCCATTGCACTGCACCTCCACCCACCCCACTACCCTACATCCCCCCCTACACCCTCCCCCAACTATCCCCCTTGAACCCCATGCCCCACTGCCCCACCCCCTTACACCCCCTTCCCTACAGACTACAACCCTCTCCCCCTTACATCCCACCTGCACACCCCCCCTCCCCTACCTTGAAGACCCCCTACAGACCCCCCCCCACTACCCCCTGCCCTGCAGACCTCCCAACTACCCAATCCCCCTCTTCCCACCACCCTCACCTCCACCGCAAACCTCCCCCTTTCCCCCCTTCCCTATAGACCTCCCCCCACACTTTCCCACTACCCCCTCCACCCACCCCTCCCCCTCCCCCACCCTCTCCCCCCTTGCATCAAACCAGCACCCTACTCCTCCCCCCTTCCCTGTTGACCCCCCCTACCCCTACCGTGCATACCTCCCCACTCCCCCCTCTACCCACCCCCTCCCCCTGCCCTGTAGACCTCCCTCCACCCCCTTCCCTGGAGACCTCCCCCTGCCTCCTACCCTGTAGTCCTCCCCCCTCCCCCTCGCCCATGTCCACCCACCACATCCCCATGCCCTAAATACCTCCCCCCTCCCCCTTCCCCTACCTTAAAGACAACCACCTTACCCCCCCCCCCCTCAATACAGACCTCCACCCACCCCCTCCCCTACTCTCTTCCCTACAGACCTCCCCCTACCCTACCTACCTCCCCCTTCCCTACAGACCTCCCCTCTCCCCTACCCCCTCCACCCACCCCTCCAGCCCTACAAACCTCCCCCCTTCCCCATTCCCATTCCCCTTTCCCCCTGCACCCACCCCCTCCCCCTCCCCCTTCCCTTTCCCCCCTCTACCCTCCCCTCTACCCCCTCCCCCCTCCCCTACCCAGCAGACCACCCCCCGCTAACAAACCCCATTCAGGTTTTCCCTCCCCCTACCAGCCTCCTTCCAATAAAATATGGGATGATTTTATTTTTAAATTATTGGTTCGCAATAAAAATATATTGGTGGAAAGGATCTTGGATCAAAAATTCTCAACTCGCAAGAAATCTTGGGTAAACTAGCTTCAAAAAAGAGGCAAAAACACCACATTTTTTCATGATTTCCTCAAATATAATCGAACAATTACCACACCCAATATTCTATGTGAGTATGGTTCATTCTCTATTTATCATGAATATGTCATAAGTATAGCCGATGAGAATTTTAGTCTCTTCTTACAAGGAGAAGTCTTGTCGTCTTAGTGTCTATCTAAGTTGTTAGGAAGAGATCTTTGAGGCCTTACCCAGAGTAGTTACTATTAGTGATAATTTATTTTCGGATTTAGTTTCGGGGGAGCATGAGATACATGAGTTAGTGATTTATCATTACTAATTTATCACACCCTATCTCGAAGGTTATAATGGGTTATTCTATGTTTTCTCATGGGAACTTATTAAGAAATATCTAGTAGTAGTGGTTCATGACTTCTTCTGGGGTGGAAGCATCCTACGCATGGCCAGATCCACCTCTCAGGTTCATATCCATAAAGTTATAGATCCTTTAACTTTGATTTAATAGATACCTATCAGCCTTTGTAACTTTACTTATAAATTATTTGTTATTATGGTTAACATGCATCTATCCCAGCTTCTACCTCAATGGATTTTAGATTAACAACATGGGTTTGTGAATGGAAGGAAAATCTAGGGTGTTATTGGTTTTCACAAGAGATGATTGGTGATTTGAAATAAAGGGATACTTGATCCAATATTTCCATTATTTTGGACATATACAAAGCCAATGATCAGGTAGAATGTTCTTTAAATGTCAAGGTGTTATAATGCATGTGTTTTTCTAGTGCAATAATTGAAAATATTTTTAGGTGTTTTATTTTACCATGGATGTCCATTTATTTCATGGGGAATAACTTTAGATTATTCTAATATGTATGGGGACTTTGGCAAGGAGATACCCTATCCCTAAGATAATTTATACTATCTCAAGATAACCATCATAGAAATATTAATAAGAACATCCATTATAGAAATGTATCTTCATTTCGGTTCAAGAATCTTGTATAGGGAAAATCTCAATGGTTATTCACGGATGATACAGTCAATTTTTTTTAGTTGAAGTGAAATATTAATCCATTATAGAAATGTATCTTCATGTGTGTTTTATTTTGACTAAGACAACTTGAATATTCCTTCTTTCTACTTGCAAGCATATACAACTTCACATATATATAAGGACACCTATCACCTATGTAAAAAATTTCAAGGAAAAATATGCACAAGGGGGTCCGTAGATATATGTATATACTTGCATATACCCATTTACTCTTACACATGTAGGAATTTTCCATATCTATATATAATCACACCTAGCCCAAATATATATATTGATACTTCCATTAGTGAATATATATAAAGGGGGATCTTATATATGTATATTCTTACCTATGTATACACATGCAAGATTTTTTCAACGGTGACTCGAATCTACCTCAACGTAGTCCAAAACGCAGTACAAAAATATAAGGAACCCAAAATTCATAAAATACCTAATTAAAATTGGGACAAAGAATAAAAATGGAATAAACCATACCCAAATATGATGTTGAACTCGTTATCTTCAATGGTAGTGGATAGAACCTTCCTCACTATAAGAATCCACCTATAAGAAAATAGTTGGAAAAGAAATGAGATATTACAACTTCTTATATATATATATATGATTAGTGTGTCAAATGTACATGATAAATGATACATGAATCCATAACCAAAATTGAATAAATAGTATTCAAATTGATATGTTCATCCCAAATCTAAATAACATGATCATTAATAAATCTCTTTATTGTTCGAACATCACTCATTCTTCTCAAATCACAATGATATAAGCTATGATTAATAACCCATGCATTGAATCAACATCATCTCTATTATTATTAAAAATACATGATGTTTTTTATCGAGAAGCTCTTTCACCCCCCCCCCTGCATCCCCTGAACCAGCACCCCCTACCCCACCCCTTCTCCCATTTCACCCCCACATGTCTCTAACACACCCCCTCCCCACCTTGAACCCCTCCCCCTTCCCCATTCACCCCCACTTCCCCCCCCCCCCACTCCCCTACCCCTCCCCACTGCACACCCCTCCCCACCTTTCACCCCTCCCCATTCCCCATTCACAACCACTTCCCCCTCCCCCCATGCCCCCACTCCCCTACCCCTCCCCACTGCACAGCCCCCCTCACCCTACACACCCCCCTGCCCCAGCACCATCCCCCTTTCCCCCAGCACACACCCCTACCCCTCCCCCCAACATAACCTCACCCCCCCCCTGCACACCCCCTTGCACCCCTCCCCCTATCATTTCCCACCATTCATTTTTGGATACTCTAGAACCTATAACACACCAAAATTATTTCATAAACATGATCCAAGGCTATATAAAATTTATAAAGATTCATAACATATCATATATGTCTCACAATCCTTCCCCTCTTTTTACATATTGTCTTTGAGAACTATCCCTTTAGGCATCCTCAAAAAACATGGACCACTTCATGCACACCAATATTTAGTTAAGAAAACTCAATGAATATATAGTAATAAGGGGT
Organism: Viscum album; assembly: GCA_963277665.1. Lineage (NCBI taxonomy): Eukaryota > Viridiplantae > Streptophyta > Magnoliopsida > Santalales > Viscaceae > Viscum > Viscum album. Next base: position 736,435,756 of record OY728146.1, on the reverse strand, counting down.
CAAGTGAATTGGTAATATGATCAATTTAATAAAAAGATAAAAAATCGTGACCCTTAATTTTTAGAGAACAATATCCAAATAAGGTGGTGATATATTTAAGGTAAAGTATTTTTAAATTGGTTTTGTCTATAATACCTTGATCCCCGCCCCCTATCAGGTTATATCTAATGTTAATATTGTAATATGACCTAACATAGTTGATCACTCAAATCTTGATAACCATAAAAAGGAATGGTCTAGACAATCACTTTTCAATTTGTTCAGTCATATTCACACTACTCTTTCACCTATAGTAAACCTCAATCAATGTGAAATAGAGGACAGTGATTCAAGAAACCAAAAAATAGGGAATGGTTCAACTTTACCACTCCATTTCATGTTTTCACATAGTTTAGAACAATAATATCTACACCCAATGATGAGAAGAGTCATCCTCATGGTCATCCAAAGATACACACTCTATTCTTTCTACTAAGAACATTATTGGAGAATTAATTTAAATATCACAAGCCATGGTTACAAACCATATATGATTTATACCTCCAAAAAAACAATCTCATTAAGAAGTATTTGATTATCTAAAATTACTTAAATAAGATCAAACTGTAAAAATATATTTCTTAAAAATCCCCAAATTTTAAAAATAATAATGACAACTCATTTCAAAAATAAAATAACATTGAAAAGAATCACACTTCCTTAAAAAACCCATTTTATAGGGTAAAATTAAAACATCCCAAGTCTATAATTTTGAAAAAATATTAACACCAGATTTGATAATCATGAACTTATTTAAAATAAAATTTCACTCAAAATTCATAAAGTTATCCTCGATTTTCAAAACACATCATGAATTTCATCATAAGACCAAAAAATTTCATGAAATATCATTTTGTTTTAAATCATTTCACAAATTATAAAATGTAATAAAACAATTTGAAATCATCATTTGAATGTAAAAAAAATCATAAAAAATGTTTTTTAATCCAAAACATCCATGAGTACCATTTTCAAATTAATCACTAAAAATGGTTTAAATTAAAACACTTCAAGAATAGTATTTTCATTTTAAATCATTTCCCAATTTATTTTTAAACCTTACTACTCATGAAAACAGTATACATGATATTCAACATACTTTACCAATAAGCACCTAGAACCAGTTTTGGAATAAAATAATTTCAATAAAATTACTTTTTTACAAAACAATTGATGCACCAAACATAAGAAAACCATAGTGTGGAACAACATAAAAATGATCAATTGATCGATTGATCAATCATAAACAAAATCCTACCATGAGGTAAGACCCATGTTAACCTCTCACATATATGAGTTCCCCATTATCAATGAGAACTCAAGGGAACCAAACAAGGTCTATTAAGTAAAACATATCATTGTAAACCCCTCTTAAATTATCATTCCATAATTCCATAATGTTTTACATTATGTACATGGTTATATATGGCCATGAAGTAAAAAACATCACCCGAAGGACCTCTCACTACCCTAAAATTCTTATTTCACTCTTCAAACATGATAAAATGAAATTGGGTTTCATCTCAAGACATTTTCACATTCTTTTCAAGACTCGCACATCATAAAGCACAAACAACTCAACCTTCATTATCTCAATAATGGGAAAGGAAACCAATTATTATTCCATTTATTTTATTTATAATAACTTGAAGGGAATTGAATGAAATAATGGGGACATGAATTTTTTTGACATTGGAGAAGATTAAAAGGGTATAAATCAAAAACTAAAAAGGGGTTTATTGAAGTGACCAAATCAAAAAAAAATATTTATTTTAAATAAGGTTTTGATGAATTTTTGTTAACGTAAGATGTTTTTTAAGGATAAAAGTTGAATAACTCATGTATGAAGGTTTAATACAAGGTTATAAATGTAATTCTGAATCATCAATAAATTACAATTTTTGATGGTTGACAGAACCATGTCAACATAATTTGATAGAAAATTGAAGTCCATGGGATTGATTGAGAATTGTATGAATTAATTTTGAGTTGAAATTGATACTTATGTAAAGTTAAATCAACATTTATGTTGACTAAATAAAGGTAATAATTGAAGTTAACTACTTGTAAAAAATTATCATGAATCCTGTATAAAGGTAAGTTAGGGATTCGATAGTTGTACAAATGTAATTGAAGCACTATATGAAGGTTTCACTAATATTAGGTAGATGCATAAAGGTATTTTAAGACCTATGTTAAGGTGAACTCACGTTGTATAAAGGTCATTTAAAGATTTCAATACCTAAGTAAAGGTATTATAAGAACTATATAAAGGTCATGAAAGAATCTATGGGCTAGATAAGGTGATACTAAGCTACATGAAATACATTAATGATCTAAAAAAAGGTTAAACTAATGAAAAGAGGACTATATGAATGTAATTCATGACCTATGTAAAGGTTATCTAAGAAAGATGATTGCTATGTAAGAGTCATATATGATTTTCAGTAACTATATAAAGTTAACTTTGAGATTACACCAAATTCATCATGGTAATTGTGATCCATGGTGAAAATATGAAAACTATTTCATAGGGTGATGTGAAATGAAAATGCAGCCATGCCATAGTTAATTACTAATGGGTGTATTGGTGATTGTGGTAAGATTATAATTTTTTTATAAGAAACAATGAGTGAATTTTTTTTTAGATTCTCATTGTGACACAAATGAGAGAATAAGGTGTAAAGATTAAAATAGAAAACATCAATGCAATAATGTAAAATTGGTTATATAAGAATAACCTACCACAATGAGTTTTCGCAAACAACACACATCCTTTTGTAGAGTTTTATTACCAAACCATGACTTGTTTATCAAATGAAACAATTATCTTAACTAACACATATTCCATAATTTCAAATTAATATAAACACGAAGAATTAATAAGGCAGTTGAATGCAATTTAAAGAATTCTTGAATTAAAGAGGTTGGGAGAGGGACCCTACCTCGAAGGATCCAAGCCACACTCAGTGATTGACAATTTTATCAACAACAACTCTAAAATGTTCCATCCATCCACTAGACATATTCACCTTTTCATATACATAAAGATACCCTACCCCTTGTGTATGTGTCTGCATAGCCTTGAACACACACAAGGGGATCCTTATATATATGCTCACATGCATAAGCCTGTTATCTCCCACACACATATGCATTTTCCATATATATTCGTAAGCACACCTAGCCCCTTATATGTAATCAAACTTCCATGGGAGGACATACATATAATAGATGAACTTATTATATATATGTTTACCTACGCAAATGTATTGAGTCGCCTTTGAAAAGCTGCTCGAATTCACCTCAATAAGATCCAAAACACAAAAAAAAAATATGAAACCCAAAAATAAATAAAAAAATATAAAATTGAGTCAAAGAATAAAAATTGAAGAAATATTATCTGAATCAGATGTCGGACTCACTGCCTTTGATGGAGGTGGATAGAACCGGCCTCGCCATAAGAAACCACCTGTAAGGAAATAATGGGAAAAAAGTGATATATAAATACTTCTTAAATATATGTGATTAGTGTGTCAACTATACATGATAAATTATACATGACTATAATACCAACCTCATAGACCATTGTATGTCTAACAATTATCTCAAAATCACTAGCAATCTTTTCATAACCCCGTCTTCCGAATACACCTCAATTTGAATCTGTGAATCGTCTTTTAACAGTGTACATCCTCTCAGTGCTTCATTCTTCTAGAACAAATACCTTCAAATATTTATTCCATTTTTGAAAATTCCTATTCTATAAATATCTTTTCTAGATAAATATATAGATAAAAACATTCATATCTCAATAATGATTCTTTCATAATTGTATCTTTGAAAGTAATTTTTTATTATAAATAAACTTCTTCAGCATTATCCAAGTGTAGTTCAATTTTCCACATTAATTTTCCTACTTTATAAACCCAAGGATCGATTCACATAAATTGTAGTAAAAAAATTTAGCACACAGTGGTCACCAAAACCATACAGACTTTTCATTTATTCCTATTAATATCCATAAAAAACAACAAATATATAAGTTTATTCCACGAAAAATCGATAACAACAACATATTCAATATTTAATCAAATTCATGACATTTTTAAAAAAAATATTTTCCATTTTATATATTAACTATTTAGAATCACAATATACATGGAATTTATTAACTCAAATATATACATTCATTCATAGAACATAACGTGTCATAACATCTTGGGCTAAAAAATGCATACTTACATCACAACTCCAAAAATGAAACTGAAGGCAAAATGTAATGGGTAGTATTAGATCAGTTGATGATAATACTTTCTCATTCAATATTTTTAATCTAAAACATTTTAAGAAAAATAAAAATAGAAAATTTTTCAATCAACCAAATGCACCCAAATGCTTTATAATGTTTCTGTACCTCCTCCATTTTTTATAGATATAATTTCCAATCTGGTTCAAAAGATTAAAAACTAAACCAAAATGTCTTGACTTGCCCTTGCAGTCCTTACAGTAGGTCTGCAGCATTAGAATCTCCTTCTGAAACTTTTTTAGATCAATGTTATTCTTATTGAGGAAATCCTAGATGTTGTAGACCTCATCCTTGCAAGAAAAAGTGATCGAAGGTGCCATCTCCATCACTCGTTGTGGCCTCCCGCTATATCCCATGCCCTCCCTCTCTATTAGTCATCACAATATACTTCTTTGTTACCTTTTGAAATTAGAGTAAGACTTTCATTGTTTCAGAATGATAACTTTCAAAAGGGGGATATTGAATTAGCTCGAGTAATGTTTTTCTGAATAATTTTTTATTTTACTTATTTAATCCAATTCACATATTATGATTAATGGATATCATACACATAAACTTCACCATTCACATCATTTTCATGTCTGAATGTAATGATAGAAAATTGGATAATATTTTTAAATTATTAGACCCCAATGTAGGTGAATAAATTCTTATTATGTTCTTGTCAAGCCTGAAAAAAAAAATTATCACTTGTATAAAAAATGATTATAATAGGTGAGAATGTATCATATCTAACTCAACCCTTATACTAGGTGGGAACATATCATCCATAACTCAATACCATATCTAGATAGTTAGTTACCCCTTGATAGGTTATTTATGTCAAATCCTTCAAATTGAAAATGGTCATATAATCCTTACTAATGGAAAAGATCTTTTGTATGCATCAAGATGTCACTACATCACAAAAATAGTTCTATTTCCTCAACTGTAGCTCTAAAACACTTAGTGAATATATAACCTTAACTGAATTTACATCATCCTTGTACCCTAAATATTTAGAGTGATCAATTAAATAATAATAAATAATCTCCTAGTTGTATTATTTATCAATTATTTATTTATCTATTATATTTTAGACAAATCTCATATTATTTTGAATATTTTGAATCCCTTCATGAACTTCAATATCCGAATGATTGATTGGTTCTAATAGGATGTTGATTTCCCTCAAAAAAACATCCAAACCATCAAATATAATTTATTATTATCTGTGAACTTTTGGAACTTTTGATTCATCCCCATCACATAAATTATATATTTTCATAGATACAATACAGAATCTGTTCTTATATGACATAAAAAGATAATAAGTAAAAAAAAATATTAGCAGTGAAAATCAGAGAGGTTGACGATCTGAGATAAAAGAAACCTATGGCATAAATCGAATAGAGGTGGGGTGGCCACATCGGAGGAGAGGGATCTTGGGGAGGTTGAGTGGCCGCATATTAGGATGACTCTGGAAAGTGGTTTAGCCACGTCGGACAAGCATTGTGTGGAAGATAGCCACGGTGGAAGAGGAGTATAACGATAAGGTATGGTCATAAAAGTTGTGTAGACAGTGAGGTAGGGAGGCCATGTAGGCGAGGAGGTGGCCTCCGTGCACCAGAGCCACATCGTCGAGGATTTGGGGAGGCCGTGTCGGATGAGGGGAGAAGGGTGAGGATGCGGAGGGGGAATCGAGGTGGAGGGATCACGAGGGAGTGAAGAAATGTGACACATCACGAGGGAGGTAAGGGGTGGTGAAGAGAAAGCATGAGGGAGGGAGGGGGATGGGGTGGAGTAAGCCAAAGGGATGGGGGGTATATCCATGACCATTGTTAGGGTCGTGGATTTAGGTTAGATATAGCCACGGTTATTATAAACCATGGCTATAAATATGTGGCTATAGACCATATTTCAAGTAGTGGATGCAGAAGGTAGGGAAGATGACTCTAAAAAGAGTCAAAATATTATTAGATGTTTTTGGTATTTAATTGTCTGAAGTCTAGACATTGTTTATGTTTTTACCATAAGTGAAATATTTTAGAGTTCTCTAAAAGAATAAAATCTCTTGGCTGCAAAAAATAATTCTCATATAAATAAATGGAACAACATATTTTGTAATAAGGTATAATATCTCAGAAAATATTGACTTCTTTGGTCATACAAATGATAATTGGGAAGGAGGTATTGATGGTAGAAGATACAAATCGGGTGGAGTTTTCTTTTGGGTGTAAATTTGTGGTAGTTGGCATATTATGAAATTAAATTTAGTAACTCTTTTCCCAGATAAAGATAAGTGTGTGGCTTAAACTCAAGTTTTAACACATCTTATATGGATAAAGGCTAATTTAGAAGGATTTCATGTTGAAGTAAAGTTACCATTTCAATTGGGTTGTAATAATTAGAGTTCCATCAATATTATAAGAAACTGAGTACACTATTTTTGTTCAAATAATATTAATATTAAATAAAACATCATCAAAGATCATGTAGAGAATAAGGAATTGATGCTGGAGTATGTTCTAAAATTAGAAAAAGTTGTTGATATTTTCAAAAAACCATTACTAAAGGAATAATTTTTCAAATTGAGGTTGAACATGTGCTTAAAAACTCTTTCTCATGAAGGTTGAGGTATATATTTTTGTCCCATCTCTCATCTTCTCTTTGGAATGTTTTTTCAAGGGGATAATTTTTTCATAAATCTATCAATTGATATATCTTAAACCTCCTTTTAAGGAAGCCTGTTTATAGGGGTAGTTTTGGGTATATTGTGAACTCAAAATTTAAGTGTGTGACTATTATAATATATTGTTGATATGATTATAAGAAACTTGTTCTTACAGGAAGAAATAAATAAATAAGTGTTGTGGAATAGAGATTGAAAAGTATTGAAGTTTCTTAATTCATTATCCATGGACTGTGTGGTTTTACTATCAATAATTCTTGTTTCCTACAATTAATTTTCTCACATAGGATTAGAATGTTTGATAATTGATCCATTTCTTAAGGATTCAAATATTAGTGATTTATAAATCATGTTTGAAATCAAAATCTAGAGGGGGATATTTTTAGTTCTAAGTTGGATAAAAGTATTTTTGGAAGCTGAAAGATGTTTATGTTGATTATTTTTCCATTTATTTTCTTGAAAAAAAATCACATTAATTTTTAAGTTTTGATGATCAGGTGAAAATAATGAAAGGTTTCATAGTGTTCCAAATATCAGACAGAATATCAAAAAGATATTTCATTACTTTTGGTTTTATGTTTTAGAAATGTTTTTTTAGTGAAGTTGGTTTCTGGATTGATCGTGGGACTGGAATAAGAGTATTGATCGATATGAGAAATGTATTAGAGGATAAATGGCTCCATAAATAACCATTCGATGATTTCTTGATCTTTGAGTTCTTATAAATAATAAGTTTTCAGAGAAAATTGTGGTGTAATTATTATTAAGGAAATGGGGGTAATATTTCGGTAGGATGGGAAGTCATAGAACATTCCAATGTAAGTTAGCAGCTTATTTTTTATTCCTAAATTGCCTCAATGTCATGAAAACTTCATGACACATAATGAAATTTCTGAAGGAAGAAAGGATTGAGAGTTTCAAAGTTGTTGAAGTTGAATTTTATTTTAAATCACTAATCGACTGATCCATCGGGATTTCTGATTCATCAGACTATCCGATTCACAATATGAACAATCCATAATTATCAATCATTGATTGCGAATTCTATAATAAATAAGTAAATATGGAAACTGGTCCATAAAACATGGTATTCCATTGATCAAGCATATATAAGAATGTTTTTGGATGCTGATAATAATGTGTAATTTTTTGAGACCGATGAATGTATGAAAGTTAGAGACTAATCAAATAGATGAATATTGACAATGTAGTAAACCATTTTCATAAAACATATGTTGTTTTTCATTAATTGGGTTAAGAGGAACATATGTAATGATTATTTATCAGTGTCAATAGAGAAAGATGAGATGTTTTTTTCATGTGGGTCAAGAGTCATCGTAAAATATATGGTGCCAACTCATCGTATTGGCATTGACACTAATCCACTAGAGTTAGACAGAGACTGGTCCATTAGACACAGGTTGACACCGATAAGTCATAGGAATTTTAACTTCATCGGATGCATGATCATTTGTCTAAGGAAAAGATGAAAAGGATATTTTTTTGAAGAGTTTTGCGAAAGTGTTTATAAGGGGGTGAAAGTATCTATATAATTTTTGATGTTGTTAATAATGGTTTATTTTCTATTGGTACACAACACTATAATAATTAGTTTTTAGTTTTGATATGTATTCATCATAATGAAGAAACATTTGTAATGAGCTTGGTATCAGTCTAAATAATTATTAGAAAGTATGAATTCATCTTCTTTTTGATGTTTTGAAAATATTTGAGAAGTTTCAAGAAGAATCAATAAGATTTGAAGATGTCAAAGATGGAGCCAAAATAAAAGGGAAATTAAAGATTTGGGAGATTTTTTTAAATGGGAAAACATTTTTTATTCCCACCCAAACCACTATTGATTCACCCATAAATAGTGGAAGTACATTACACATTTTATTAACATGGGTATGTTCACATGAAAATAAAACGAGTGTTTAATGTTTCCAAGGAGAGAATAATTTTTCAAATTGAACATTCTTGAGTAAGTCTGTCGAATAGATGAAGCATAAGAAAGACTAGTGGCCAGAGTTTCCAAATCATACTAAGTCATAAAAAGTAGGTTTTTAGGGAGAATTTGAGGTATTTCAAAAAACTTTCCTGATAATTATTTCTTATCAGTTTTCTGAAGTAAACAACCAGACTATGAAATTGTAGTGATCCATCAGACTCAGTTTTTATAACAATGTAGAGATAAGTTCTTACCTACTACTATATAGTAAAGTGAATAATTGTTTTTTAATTTTTCAAAATTGAAACTTTATATTGAATTAAATTCACTTGGTTTTAAAGAACTAGTAAAAGTTTTATTACATGTTACAAAAACATTTATTACATAATTTTTGATAGAATAATCACATGCACTATTGTATTGAATATAGTGCTAAAAAAGTTTAGACATATACCCTACTTGTTATATCCACTAATAAGGATTATTTTCTTGTGAATTGTGTGGTATTATATTATTTCTAAACCACACCAAGGATGTGGATACTCTTATTTAGTATTGAACCTTGTAAATACTTATGTTCTTTTGGATGTGTGTTTCTTTTTTTCAGCAAAGTGATAAATATTTAATAGGATATGAAGGTTATTTCAAAAGAAATGAAATTAAATGGAAAAATCTATCACTGATTTACCCCCTCCCCCTCTCAGGGATACATTGATCCTGGATAGATATTCTCAAGTTACTTTAATAGTTGTATAAATATAGAAATGTATTCTAAAAGTGATAAAATTGAATAAAGGATCCATCTTAACTTTTGTGTAAGATGATTGGACATCTCAGATCTTGTACACAAGAAGATCATAAATCATTATATGATATAATTATTTTTTACGATAACATGCTCCAATAATATTTCAAGTGTGTGAGATATATTTTTCATATAATACATAGATTGTGGATGTTTTAAATTGTGTATGATGAGAGACATGTATGGTACAATATGTTTGATGAGAAACCATTAAGATACATCTTACAATGTCTTTTGTTATAATATATGATCATATCTTATTAAAACCACAATATTCAAATAGTCTTATGAAATCATGACAGAACTATATAAGAATTAAATATCAATCTTATGAATTGAAAATTATATATTTTTTAGTATTAATATATTCTGGGAAAATGATCCTTAATTTTTAGGATGATTTTTTCTTTAAGGATATATATTAGAAGTAATTTTTATTATTTTTATTCATGATGAGTTTATAAAAGACTAAGTCAATTAGAAAAATAATTTAACTAATGATGATGGTAGTAAATAAAGTTTACAAGGAGGAAGATATTTTTTTGAATACATTGGAATTAATATTAATTGAGGAAGTGGATTAATTAAAGGCATGAGAAGATAAGGTGGTCCCTTAGAAGATAGAAGTAGAAGCACAAAAAATTTGGGATATTAATCATATCTAGGAACTAAATTGATGACAACCATAAGTGTAAGTGTGATAGAAGAAAAACTAACTTATTCAGTGAATGATAATGAGGAATCCTAGATGCATGAATTCTAATCAAATCATGATGACGGGGTCTAATTCAGTAGAAAAAATGATGGCCATAAGTTGAGTTGATCGTATATTGAGTTAGTCAAACAGTGAAATAGTAAGATGATATTTGAAAATTGGTTAGTAAATTGAATGAATATCACTATAAGAATGAGAATCAAACAAGAGTTCATTCAATTCTCAAAAGGATGTATGAATATTGAGGAAATATGAAAAAAGGTAGAACAAAAAATATACCTGAATGATTTCTTCTAAAACCCATGAAACAGAAGATGTCTAGTATATGCATATGATTTTAAGCTGGTAATTCAATGATCACTAAGTATGTATTGATTATTATACCTAATAATTATTTAAGAGTTTAACTAAGCTAAATATTAGTGTTATGAGTGAAATTAAATAATATTTGACCCTTCTATATGTAGAATATTTAAGGATGGTGACTATAAATAAAAATCTACATAAACATCATAGTTTTATGATCTAAAGTCCAAAAAATATTTGGTAAAGTTTGAGTCTATAAAAGATCAAGAACACATTTATATATTTATATCAGTAATTGTATTGATATTATAAGAAGAAGATAATTTTATGTGTAAGAATTACTGACCTACGCTCACTAGAAGATCATTTGGGTCAATGTTTCAAGAAGAATAGAAATAACTGTTTCAAGGAAGATGTGAAAAGACACTAGATTAAGGTGACAAGAAGAAAGAGTCACAAAATCACGTCAACACATTTATATTGATGTTCTAAAAACTAATGATAGTGACAAAGAGAGAATAAAAACTGAGTTACTATAAGAAAGGCTAGGATGACTTGTATGGTAATTATAAAATAATTTCACCTAGGAGTGAAATATCTATCCAACATGAAGTTTTTGAGGATCATTTGAATCTTGTATATTCTGGTATAAATAATTCTACCATTCTAGTTGAGATTCTCATCACAATGAGTCTTCATATAAAGATCTATTCACATGTATGATATAGTGAAGATTCTAGATGGTCAAAAAACATCCCCAAATGTTATGGGTGATCACTTCTAATATATTGTATGGGTGTAACACCCCATTTTTTCACTTTAGGTATGCCTTGTCCTTTTTTTGGTTTCCCTTTTTGTTTGGATACATAGGGGGCCTATCATGGATAAAGAGCCTCTACTATGGAAAATGACCAAAAGTTCAATGATATATGTTTGTTTGAATTAATGTCATCCAGTTATAAATGTGTCAAGGTACATATAGGTTTCTACAAAATTTAGGAGATTACTGAATTGGTTTATTGCGATTTTCGGCAGAACTGGATTTATTTCTATCTAGATAGTGATTACACACCATGTAAAAGGATTTCATGTCATGTAATGGTTACTATAAAGATACATTTGATTTGGTTTAGGTCGTTAAGTTTACATGTATTGTATTTGGAGTTCACAATATGTAATATAAAAAAGAGGTTTTTATTAAAATGATGATGTGTTTTCAACATTTTCATCCTTCATGGAATTCATGTCATGTAATGGGATTACACAACATTTAATTCTCACAAGTTGTGGTTTGAGGTCACTGTAAGAGTGATCATAATTTCATGCAACCTCACATCCACCCTCTGGAAACCCAGAGCTCCCCCTAAGCGATTTTGTAGATCTATGTTCCTTCCAGATCACTCATTTGATGATTGGTCATTTTTGTGGTCGTGGTGCATCTCTATAGGTAAAAGTTCCCTATGCTTTTTAATTCATTTGTTTTTTTCCATTGAATTGGTTTTTTATAGTTAAAATTCATGAATATATAGTGATTTATATCTATCCTTTGTAGTTTCTTTCTACCTTGTCTTCCAATAGCTGATCTCCTTGTTTCCAAACAACAATTTCAAAGGTGGTTTGGTTTATATAATTTTGAAATAGGTATTTCTATAAAATGATTTAATTCTTTGAATTTATTTCATTATTGATAAATTTATTTGGGTTGTTCATTGAACTTGAGTGATTTATGTTTTTAAGGGATTTCATGGAAAAATAAATGATTTTAAACGGGGATTTCGTTAGTAATGAATTTTTCTAATTCATAAATGGGGTTTTAAAAACCAAAGTGGTTTTGATTGTATTTAAAAAATGTTTTATAAATGGATAGTGTGGTTTTAAAAAATATTTTTTCTCTCTTGGAACTTTAGGAACCTTGGGTTCATTGGGAAATATACATAGGAAACCTTAGTGTGTGTGGAACTATTGGTGGTTGTTTTGTTTATATCAATAGATTATGGAGGGAAATGATTTTGGTTATATCCAACACTTTTTTGAATTTCATTCTCTTCATTATTTCTAGTATTTTTTTCACCATATTATATAGCCCAAATGATAGTTTAATTTTTCATTTAACTATTTTTATCGCATTATGGTTTTTATCATGGATTATTGATCATAGGTTTTTATATGATCCTTTATCACATGGATTTACATGATAGTGTTTCATGGATATGTGTTTACATTATTACCTCTTGATGTACATATATAATTTCATGTTCTGTCTCTTCTATTTTTCACATTTTTGGTTTTGAGAATATGAATGGCTTTTATGAAAAAACAAAGATAAAATTCTTTACAAATGGGTTTGGATTTTTGTATAGACTTTGTGGTGGTATCCTATTGGTATTTTTCTCACAAACTACTTTAGCCTTTAGGTGGCTGTAGATTTTTTATTTTAGGATATGGTTAAAGGTAAGGTAATCTAGTAGCATGATGGCTTCTGTTGTTGTTGCTACCTTCAATACATGATGGTTTGGAAGTGATGGTTTGTCACATAGATAATTTTTGATCTTGTTTGATTCATAATTTTTTTGTATGGATATATTTTTATCTCCTTTTTTCATGTTTTACTCTGATTGTAAATCTTGTTCTGTTTATATTCAAGAAATTTTTTTCAATTGGATTCACCTAACCAAGTGACGGTAAGCTTAGGTGTATTGTTGTGTTGACCTGGGTTATTCTATAACAATTTGGTATCAAAAGTGATGCATAGCCTAATGTGTGTTTTTATTTCCTAACTTTGGTTCTGTGTCTTGGTTATACAAGCGATAGGACCATCAGAGTTTGGATAGTATGTGGCGGAAAGGGTCCTGGATAGCTCACAACTATGATTGAACCTGAGCAACCATGGGTGGTCAGGGACTTTTTACCAGGTTTGAGACTTGGGGTTTGAGGTCATTTGAATGAACTATATGAAAATTCTATTTAAATTGACCTATTCTTTTTAAAATAATGTACTTCAGTGGTATAATTCATAATTTCTTTAAATTCATTTTATTTCAATAATTTGTTTGAATTGTGAAATTAGTTCTAATATTTTCTAATGTGATCATGATCTAACTATATATTGTATTGTGTTTATTTAAAATGCCTCTATAAAGATATATTCAAAATATGAGAGAGGAACCTTTGGGATAGGTTTTTTCGGTGAATCCTTCAGTGGAACATTCCTTGGTTGAAGCAGTAATTTGTAATATTCAAACTCTAGGTCATGTGGGTGCTGTGAACCTAGGGTGTGTGGTGGATCATATCTCTATGTTCACATAGAAACACCCACCCATCTTCCATTGTGAAAAGTGAACATGGGAATATAAGGATTGGCTTGAGTAGATTGATAGGATCTTCAAATTCCAGAAGTCTCCGAAAGACTCTAATGTGGGATATTTCATGTACATACTCGATGGACTCTGAAATAGGTTATGGGACTGTATTGTGAAATCTAAGTTTCATTAGTATATTACCTAGTATTATTATAATAATTTAGTTAATATTGAGTGTTACCCTAATACATTACATGTGGTGAATACCTAGGAGTTTCTAACCATGGAATAAGGTGAGAGTACCATTTTGGAGTATTCTACCCATTTTTCTGAGCTAGTGCATCTGGCACCAAAGATTCTCACTAATGAGTACCTGTATTTAAGGATTGAGTTGGTATTGAAGTGATATATTCTATATATATTGATTCTCATGTTCCTTTAAACCTTTTTTAAGGGAGTCAACAATTTTTCTTTGGATGAGGCAAAATAGATAGAAATACTAGTTTTTGTGGAGCTTCGGTTGGAGAATTTGTTAGCCATGGTGTATCTTTCGGACAAAAAATGACGTGAATAGGTATCTAGTTTTATTCGGGACCAGTTTCAAGAGATTTTTCATGATAATAGTAGATTTTTTATTATCAGTGTAGATGGTGAGGTCATACCAAGCCAAATTGTGTGGAGGCTCCCAAGACCTATCATCTTTGTAAACAAACTAGCATTATGAAATGTTTTTGTGATAATATTTCTCATAGAAGAAAGGTAATATCCACTATCACAAATGATTCATAGGATTGTACCGATGCTTATAAGGGTGGTGGTTCTAATCCTCAGGACAAGGAGGATGTTCATGTGGATAATACAGATTGAATTTATGTGATAGAGTATATTACAGTGGTATCTAAAGAAAATCCAACTACAGTTAGAGGTACGGTGCTTGTTTCTTTATCTATAGGGAATGATTTATTTGATACATATGATACTCATTATTTTATATTGTCGTAGTTATGTGAAAATTTTTCCTTGTTTTGGGGGATTATTTTATTCTTGTTTTATCTTTTCAGGCCTTTGGGAAAGAATTATGAACAACGTTTCATTTTTTCCAACTGTTGAGTAACGATAGTCGGTTGAGAGGTGATATGGGACTTTCTAGTTCTCTATATTGACATCACTGAATTTATTATCACCATGTATTGGATACTCAATTTTAAGTACTAGATAGACTATTATTTTTTCTAGTTCAATTCTTATCTTCTGATGGGGTCACTGATGTATTTATGGGTGAGTGGGACTCTAGATCATAAAGGGTGGGACTTATTGTTCCTTTTTCTTGGATAATGAAGTCCTAGTTGTCAGAGATGTTTCTTAAGGTGGTTGAACTTTTTTTTGGTGGTCATCTTCCTTCAGTTGTGTGTGTGTGTGTGTGTGTGTGTGTGTGTGTGTGTGTGTGTGTGTGTGTGTGTGTGTGTGTGTGTGTGTGTGTGTGTGTGTGTGTATGGAGGTCTTTCTGAATGATTTTAATGGTTTCCCCTCATAGAGATAGGTTGAGATTACTATTCAATTACTCACTGGTATGATGCTCGTTTATATGCCATCTTATCCAATGGAACCTAATGAGTTGGTGTAACTTAATGTCTATATTGGGGACCAAAGGGATAAGGGATTTTTTCATCCTAGAAAGTCGCTATGGGATTCTCCTTTCTTATTTTCTAAGAAGGAAGACAGGATCCTCAAACATTGTATAGACTATCTAATGTTGAATCGGGTGATCATTAAGAACAAATCTCATTTTATATAGATTTATAACTTTTTTTACTTGCTTTGAGGGCGATTTTGGTTTTAAAATGCTGACATTCATTGAGGGAACCACCATTTTAGGGTCCAAGAAGATGATATACCTAAGAAAGTGTTTAGGATCCAATATGGGAATTTTGAATTACTGGTTTTTTCATTTGTTCTAACTAAATCTCATGTGGTGTTTATGGGTTAGATGAACTAAATATTTCATTGGTTCATGGATTCTTTTGATGTTGTGTTCATGGACGATATTATTGTTTAATTCAAGATATAGGAGGATCATGTAGACAATTTTGATATCATTCATTGAATAGTTAAATAATAACATTTATATGGTTAGCTTTCCAAATGTATGTTTTGGATGTAGGAAGAGAAATTTTTGGGACATGTTATATATGATAAGGGGTCTCTATAGATCCTGAAAAAGAACAGGCTATTATATCCTGGGAGAATCCCAAAAATTATTTAGAGATCTGAAGCTTATTTGTTTTAGACGGTTGTTATAGATAGTTTTCCTAGGATATCTCCAAGATCGCATCTCCAATGACTGCATTAATGCATAAGGGTATAATATTTTAATGGAATGAAAATTTTCATATATATTTCGAGAAATTGAATGTTATGTTGACATCAGAACTTGTCTTGATTCTTCTAGAACTGTGTTTGGAATATGATATTTCTACGATGCTTCTAGTATGGTCTTTGGATTTGAGATGATGTTGGGGAAACATGTATAGGCCTATAACTCTTTTCATTTACACCCTCATAAGATGAACTACCCTACCGATTATATTGAAATAGAAAAATTTATACATTCACTCAAAATATTATGACACTATCTATTTGTATATCATTTTAGTATGTATTCTGATCATAAGATGCTCAAATTTATTTTCACTCAGAGGGATCTAAACTTGAAATAGATGAATTGGGTGGAGTATATTTGGTATTTTGATTTTGATATTGTGTTCACCCATGGTAAAGGAAATTTGGTTATTAATGCATTGATCAGAAAATTACTAATATAGAGAACGATGAAATCAGTTGAAAAGTGATCTCTAATAAGTTTGTTTGATGAGATGATCTTGGTAATAATAGTGGTTAGTGAGAAGGTGTTCTTAGCTTTGAAAAAAATTGACATTTCTTTTGATTAGCGAATTCATCTTGAGTATGTAATATACACCGAGTTATAATTATTGGATAAAATACTTTATGGTGGGGAGACCTTATGGGAGTGGTCTAAGTCTCCCAGTGGAGGTTTGATCTTACATAGTAGGAATGTTATTCTATTATTCCTATGGAAGGAGTTAGTGGATGGTGGAAACTGGTCATGTTGGTATATTCAACCTAGGGAAACAAAGATGTATCATTATTTGAAATTTCAGTATTGATGAAAGGGGATGGGACTTTCAATTATTGAATTTGTATTATGGTGAATTACATGTAATAGAATTAAGGCAGATCACCAGAGACCTATTGGTTTGTTGAAACAATTAACCATTATTGTCTGAATGTGGGATGATATTTCTATGGATTTTATAATTGGTTTTCTATATACTCTTAGTGGGAAGGATATGATTTGGGTGATCATTGATCGACTAATAAAATCAGTTCATTTTTTTCATATCAAGGAATAGAAAAAGGATAAATTTCTTGGGGACTTGTATGTCTAAGTGATTTTGAGATTTCATGGGATTCTATCTAGGGTTTTATCTAACAGCGACTCGAGGTTCAAATCCATATTTTTGAAAGTTTTATAAGAGTTAATTTGTTCCTATATTTTATTGAGCACAACATGTCATATATAGAGGGTTGAAAAAAGAGAGAGGTATATCAGGTTTCTTGAAGATATTTTATAGTCTTGTGTGCTTGAGTTTGTAGTATCTTGGGTAAAACATTTTCTTATGGTTGGGTTTTCCAATAACAATAGTTATCAAGACTTGATTAAGATGGAATCCATTAAATTATTGTATGGGGGGCCATTAAAATCTACCATGTGTTGGGAAAATTTGGGAGAGAGGTCCTTGGTTGGGTTGATTCTTGTTCAGGAGATGACGAGGATAGTGCAGTTGATCTAAAATAGATTGATCATAGAACAGAGTCATTAGAAATAATATGTGCACTATCCTTGTCAGCATCTGGAGTTTGAGGTTAGTGATTGAGTTTTTCTTATAGTTTTTACTTTCTTGGGAAATCATCAATTGGGTAGATCGGGTAAGTTGGCACAAAATTTTGTGGTCTCTTTTATATCATTGGAATACTGGGAAAGGTGTCCTATTAGGTGGACATTCAATCTGGTTTTACTTCTCTCTAATTCATGTTTCCTAGCATAGGAGTTATATGCAAGATCCTTCTTATGTGATGGGATGGGAGGATGTTGATCTTGAGACCAACACCACTATGGTTGAGCATCCATTTTAGATTATGGATCACCAGGACAAGGTACTACATAGTAAAATTATTCATCCAGTCTAGGTAGTATGGAAGTACAAATGAGATAGCCATGGGTTGTGAGTGTGGGAATCATTGATGATGGAGTAATAAACTTTTATTTTTTTATATTCATGAATCTAAGGGTTTCAAGGGAAAGAAATTAGTATGGAGATTGTAACACTCCATTTTTTTCATTTAGGTATGCTTTGCATTTTTTTTGTTCTACATTTTTGTTTGTGCACATAGTGGGATTCTTGGGGATGAAGATCCTTTTCTGGGTAAACTGACCTAAATTTTTTGGATTTATTTTTGTTTGAATTAAAGGACTTCTAGTATAAATTTTTCAAGGACCTTGAAGGTTTCTCCTTGTGTTTGGATAATGTCGAAGTTGTTTTTTGATATTTTTTGCAGAATTGATATTTTTTATATCATTAAGGAGATTAAACACCAAGTAAAAGGATTTCACACCATGTAATGGTCACCGGAAAGATTGTGTGAATCTAGTTTATGGGGTGAAGTTTACATGCCATGTATTTTGAGAACACTTTTTATAATGGAAAAAATTGGTTTCTATTAATATGGTGATTCATTTGTTGGAATTTTCATCCTTCATAGAATTTACGTCATGTAATGGGATTACATGATGTGTAATTGTAATTATTTTTGGTTTCAGGGAACTATACGAGTGATTTTGATTTCATTAAACCATGTATCCTACCTCTCATAACCCAATCCTATCCTTAGAATATTTTGGATATTTTTATTCCTTCTAGATCATTCATTTGGTTATTGATCATCATTGGGGTTGTTATGCACCTCTACGGATAATATTTCATTATTTCTATTCATTCCTTTGGTCTTAGACTCTGTGTTGGATATGTTTAATGTTCATATTTCTAATAAAATATTGTTTTATATCAATTAATTACGATTTATTTTTACACCTTGTCTTTCTAAGTCTGATCTCTTGGTTTCCAATCATCGATGTTGAAGGAGGATTGGTTTATACCATTTTGAGGTATGTGTTTCCATAAAATGGATTAATTTGATGAATTTCATTCATTCTTGATAAATTTATTTGAGTTTTTTATAGAATTAAATTGATTTAGGGTTTTACAAGATTTTTTTTGGAGATATTAATGTTTGTAAAGGGGTTTTATTTAAAAATGGATTTTTTTGACTTAGAAATGGTTTTTTCAAACACCAAATCAGTTTGGAATGGCTTTGAAAAATGTTTTATAAATTGTTAGATTTTTTTTGAAATTTATTTTGATAATATTGGAACTTGGGGAACCTTGGTTGAATCATGAAATAGACATATACATCATTAGTGACTTAGAACAACTAGTGGTTGTTTTTTATATTTTGACAGACTATAGCAGGAGTTGATATCGGTCAAATCCAATGTTTGTACTGCTTTAGGTATCTTTTTTATGTCTAGTATGTATTGTTCCATAAGATAGAACCAAATTTATTGTGTTAATTTTCATTTATTTATTTTTATTGTCTAATAGTTTTTATCATGGATTGTCACTCATAGATTTTTATATGAGGTTGTATCACATGGCTTCACAAATGGTATTTCATGGATATGTGTTTACTTACATACGTCTTAATGTATGAATGTGACTGTAGTTTTTGTCAATTATACTTATCATATTTATAGATTTGATAATATGAAATGATTTTATGAAAAACCAAAAGGATATTGATTAAAAAATGGGCTGTATTTATGAAAATTACTTATAAAATTGATTTTTTTAAAATCTAGAATTATTGAATTCCTAATATTAGACTATATATAGACTCAGTGGTGGTATACTATTTTTATTTTTTCTCACACTCGAAATTGGTTTCTTTTCGGTGGTTTTAGATGTTGTATTGAAATATACAAGTAAAGGGGAGGGAATCTTAGAGCACATCAAATTCTATTATTGTTGTTGTCTACGTTACGAGATGTTTTGGAGGTAACAGTTGGTCACATGGAGACTTTTAATTCATGATTTATTCATACATTAATTTTGGTTTATATAGATCTTTTATTACTAATTTATTTCATGTTTTTCTATGGTGGTATGTCTTGTTTTGGTTATATTCAAGAATCGTTTCCATTCTCTTTGTTTCACCTCACCATGTGACTGCTGACTTTGGTGTATGGATAGGTTGACCCTAGTTGGTATGTTACTATGGTTAACACTAGGGTTAAGGTATATTCTTTCTTACACAACTTTTTAAATCTATGATGGATTTTAGTGGAAAATCCTTATCATTGGATCTCTATAAACACGACAATGAGTTTTTTTCTCAAATTAATGTCAATCCTTGTAAAACATTTATGTATTAAAGTCATTTTATTCTAGTTTCTCATAAAATTTGAATGTATTTATGAATATATGATATTTATATATACTATAATGTGTGTTGGTTTGAATAAAAAGAAGGGGATAAAAGTTTATGTTGTATTAATTCAATAAATACTTTTCTACTTGGATTCACCCCCACCCCCTCGGTGTAACTTCATGATCCACAAGGCATTATAACATATAAGTGATTTACTATTTCAATCAAATACATCACCATGTATTAATTTTAACAAAATTAAATTTTCTTTCTATAGTTACAAATTGCTTCTTAATTATTGCAGTTTCCTTGAATATCACACATTTATGATCTTTTTTCATGAAAGGTAATAATTCAATTTCTGTCATGCAATGAATTTTCTTAATATTTATGTGACCTAAATGATTATGCTACCAATAAAATGGATCTAGTAATTTTTCCTGAATAAATTTTGTATTTAATTATAATAATCCAATTTTCAGGATACCCTTTTCAACAAATATCCCAACCGTTTATAAAACAAATTAATCAACCTAAAATACATGATTAAACCCATGTTTGTTTATCCATATGCCAAAGAAATGTTCTTATGAACTTCAAGCACAAATAAGACATCATTTAAAGTGAGGTTATTTCCTGAGGTAAACTCATTATCAACCATTACAACTAATTATACATTTCTTCTTACAGAGTTACCCATGCAATGTGATGTCCAATCATTGATTTATTTCACCCAATTGAAGGGAGATTCATTTTATTACTTGTTTTATTTAGAGTCATAATCGATATAATAATAAGATTTATCCTCAATTAATTTTCCTCAAAATCATGGGTAAAAATTTACTCATTGGAGTGTTGTTTCTATATTTCATTGGATAGAGATAAAACCCTATTTGATGTGTCCCAATATGTTATAGATGTAGCAAGAACATTGATTCTTCTTGAAATTATCTTTTCATTTTGATGTATGGTTTAGATTTTTATTCCCCTTTGAGGACACAAATATTCCCACTCACTCCGCCTCAATGACTTTATATTTGTCATCATTTTGTTCTTTTTCCTCATCATTTTTTTATATTCATTATCAATTTGTAGGTTGTTGAGAAACTCTCTGAGAGAAATAACTTTCTTCAATTTTTTTTGATAATGCTTAATATTCTTCCAAGAAGGTGGAGTTTATCAATGAAATATGTGATAAGGATGGAATCATTCCAATTCAAATTTTTTTACTATATATTGAACAATATTTTTTTTATTGCATCAATCTAGTCTAGGATATTTCTATTACTTACTATTATTTATCAAATCAACTGATATTCATAGAGTATGATCCCCACTTAATCCTTAATGATGCAATTTTTTTCAAAGTATCACATATCTCATTTATCATTGATATTTATTTGAATATGTTGATGTGATTATTTACTACGGTGATAGGTATGTGTCCTTGGCACATAAGATCATCATTCTTCCATTTTTTCGTATGCCGGAAATTTAGAGTATCTCATATTTGTATGTGGAGGGTTTAGAGGTGAGAGCACATACACCACTTTGAGAGTCACAAGTGGTAAGTGAATCCTCTTTTTATACCTCTTTAAATTATTTACATCAAATTTCTCCACCTTCATCATGTTGTTGATCATTTCCATATCTATATTGTTGGAATATACTCCTGTGATTTTTGGGTATATTGGGGGATAATGATATGAATTTTTTTAAAATAGAAGTAAATTAATCCAACTGAGACACATTATGATATGTTTATTCTTAATATTAGATTCCCTCTACTAAATTTATTGTATAATGGGTTGAATGTGAATCCTTTTTGTGATACAGTAGTTACTAATTACCATATAGTTTTACATAGTGGAGAGTAACCCTAGAATAATTTTTGGAATCAATATAGTATTGAAAAGGAAATTTTTATCATTCAATAACAAAGATTCGTTGATGTTTGTTGAATACATAAGATAAATCTTAATCATTAAGTCGGATTTTAACATAAATGAATTGATTAAATTGGATTGAATTATCATTCCATCTAATATAGACTCCATTTTATAGAAATTGGAGTACCCCTTTGGATGGGGAATCATAATAATTTTAATTGGATAAACACATTATAAAGATCTGATCTTGTCTTACATGGATATTAAATCCTTTTTGTGCAATAAAAAATACATTAACTAAACATATGGCCAAAGATCATATTAGTTTAGTGCATTTGGAAACTTGAAACACAAACTTATATTATAAAGAATGGTCTTAAATTTCTCCCAAAAATGTATTCTAATTTAATACCCCTACCTAAAACCTTTATTTGTCACCTAGGGAAGAGAAAACATATGAAAAGGGTGAGCTCAGTTTCTTAATAAAGGTAATCAAGGAGAATATCCAGAAAACCATGAGCATTAGAATTTAAAAACATGACCCTAACATTGAAAATAATACCATTTAAAACATTTATCAAAATAATGATTCATGGAATAAATCATGGTAGTTCATAAGGAATAAATCATAAAGGAGCATGATCAATGAGAAAATAGTGATGGCGTAGAATATGGAATTTTGGAAAATACATAACCATATAAAATAATTTTCATATTAGTAGAGGCTCATTTTAAAGACCATCATAGTGGAAAAATTCTTTTACTGAACTGAGTTCACTCCTCAATCCAACCCTATTTTACTAAAATGGTCTTACTTCCCATTCCATCCCTTAATTACTGAACTGGGGCCATTTTTAATTCTAGTCTAGTCTATATCATAAGATATAAAATATTACTCAGTTAATTAGAGGGGGATATAGGACCCACCCATCACAAAATAAAAAACATACATATGTGTTCCATAATAATATAAATCATTCATCATACTATAACCCATAAAAATAAATTTGTTTCTAAAACATAATTACATCATTACATAACACAAAGAATATAAATAGGTTTCATAAATACCACCATAAACATAATCCAACTATAATAAAAATTGAGATATTACCTTTGAAAAATGTATCCTTTCAAACATAAATAACATCAACGAATGTTATCAACGATGGAAAATAATTTTAAGAGACCACTTAGTAATAATTCTTCTGGAAAATATCTTTTCTATTTTGAAAACAATTTCATTTTTTAAAATGAAGTGTAATTTTAAAAGAAAAAATTTTCTTTGAAAATAATTTTTTAATATTATAAGAGTTCCTTTAAGAAAATAAGGAATAGTAAATGAGGAAAAATCCATTCTTGTCGTATGAGTAAAAAAGAAAAGATTCTTCTCATACGTTTTCTAGAAAAGTCACAAAGTACCTCATTTTGAAAAAGAAAAAATATTCCTTTCAAACCATTTAGTAAAATGTCAAAATGGGTAAAAATGTAATTAAAAACAAATATGAAAATAATAAATCATTTTTTTTAAACAATTTTAGAATACATGTACAAGGAAGATAAATATTCATCAATGTATACTTAAAATGAAACAATCCTTAATATTAAAGAGATTGTGAAATAAATGCTCATCACATTATAATTTTTTGAATTGTATGATGCATGAATGAAATACAATTATAATGATATGAAAATTTCATAATATTCTATATAAGACTCATAAAAAATCATGGTTATTATATACACCACATAGATGAAATGAGAGACAAATATGTCATATGTTGCGTAAAAATAAAAGTTATACTAAAAAACCCATTATCATAGGTTGGATTTCCTTCATACATATCTTAAAATCATGTATAATGGTTTATATAATTTTATTAAATTATTTCAGAACCATATTTATATTTATGATATCATATATGATCATCATATCACCTTTTTGGTAATAACATTTCATTATTACTCTTCTTTCAGATTTTATTTACTTCATTTTCCTATGCATGTTTTGTCATATAATTTTCAGTTCAGGAAAATAGGATATTGTTTTAAAATTTATATAATTATATTGAGGTATTAGATTAAAATATTTAGGCATTATATACATTTATATAATAATTCATTAATGGTGATCATGTAAAATGAACCACATCGTGCTGTGGAGATGGTAGGCCATACGTACGCTTGAGCGATGTAATCATTCCATTAATTATGAAAAATTAAGTAATAGGATGGTATATGTTTTTTTAAATCAATATCATGTTAAAATAATAATATATAATTATTATTTCCATTATTAGACCCATCCATGTAATGTAGTGATGAAACACATATTACACAACAGTGTGGAGAGGGTAGACTGTAGATACGCAAGTGTACTGATTTTGTTTTTCATTGGATGGATAAAAGGTGTAATATTGTTGTTCCATAATCATAATAACATATAATAATATAGTATATATTGAACTTATCACTTTACAATGGAATTAACACATGAATAGGAAGTTGAAGAAGAAATAATCTTGAAAGAGTCAGTGAAATAGATTACCTCTTCTTCGATGAACTCGCTCTAGATCTCCTCTTAGAGACACTAGAGTGGGTCTTTTTAGAATAGCATCACCTTTAGAATGTGACTAGGAAAATTTATAAAGGAACTTTTCTGGTTCTTGTTGATCTTGAAGGCTCAAAGTGATATGGATAAGTGAGTGTGGTGGTTCTCTTTTATAATTGAGGTAAGGGGTACATTTATAATTTTAAAAAATATTAATTTATAATAAATTTAATATCAATAAAAACACCACCAAAAGTCCATGGATTCAAATATAATATGATATAATATCATAATCTCATCAACCAATATATTTTTGACTTGTTTTGGTAGTTTTTAAACCTTATCATTTTGATTAACACTTAGTTAATCAATTTTAATTTTATCTAAGGTAACAAATTATTCAATATTAAATGGTTGTAATTTTTACTTATGTGATTTCAATTAGACAATAAATGAACAATTTATAAAAATTAAAAACATATTATAATTATTTGTATTTTTAAATACATTTTATGATTTTTAAATAATTTAATAAAACGTTATTTTGATAAAATATCAATTGTGTCAATTTTGGAACTATTTATTTCTTGGATTTTTAAAAATACCAAGATAACAAGTTAACTTTGAAAAAAATATTTTATTATATCCTTAATAAGTCAAGTTAATAAATAAATTTTTTGATCACATTAATTATTTAAATTTAATTTTTTTTTAATTTTTTATTAATATTTCATTAATATTTTCATTAAAAATTTAATTATAATATCAATATTGTGTAATTATTTAATATACTTACTTTTTCACCAAAAAATAAAAATAAAAAATGATGACGATGATAAATATACTATATTTCATAAAAAAATTATATTCTACTTTATGTTCTGTATAACCCTATATGAAAAATGTTGTATTATTTAAAACACGAATGTGACATATTTAAATTTTTTATTAAATAAAATATTGTAAATATCATAACTTCATCCAAGTGGCTTAAAATATCAATAATAAATTTATAACATGAAAATATATTTATTAATTTAAAAATTAACATTAACATTTGTTCATAAAATTCATTTTTCCCATGTGGACACATAATAGATATTAAAGAAAAAGAAAATGACATTTTGTGAATTTATTTGATTTAAATACTATATAAGTCATTTTCATGGACAAGTGTCCATTAAATTACTTAATTTCGATCCTAAGTGTTAATAGTATAATTTCATTCATTCAATATAATTTTGACAATTGTTAAGGTCGTTTTATAGTTTTATAATTTTATTTTTAACATAAACTACTAAATTACCCTTAACTTGGTAACAAAATATACCATGGTTACTTTTTATATTGGCCAAAAAAGGGCCAAATTACTAAATTTGTAACTTTTGAATCCAAATTTGAAATCCATTTTTCTAAATTCAAAACATAGATGTCTGAGTAATTAATATAAAATTAATCTCACTGACAAAACGAGTAAACAACTTTTAAAAGCGAAAACGTTTAGAAGATTGAAATTAAATTCAAATTTTGACATTAATTACCATTACAAACATTGGATTAAATGATAAAGATTTGATCTAATTATATTTTAAAATTAATTAAAAGTATATTTTAACACTATAAATTATTTCAAAAAAAATCAATTAAAATTCAGTATTTTTTTACTATTCATGAAAAAATGAAACATATCAAAAAAATATAAACAATTCAACCAAATTGAAATTTTATATTCCTCTTCAAAATAAGAAGTTTATTTTTTAAAATATAATATATAAATGTGTCAAAATTGGATTTTAAATTAGTTCTCTATGAAATGGAGTTAAAATTACCCTTTTGAAAAATATAGGTTTTTATGCAAAAAATTGTGTTTGTTCTAATCTTATGGCTATAGAATATATTGGATTAATATAAAAAAATTGATCAAATATATAACATAAATATTTCATTAAAATAATTCACTAATTTTAATTTACATAATTAATTTAAACAAATTGACTTTGGGATAATAATATTTCTTTCATTATAATCCATTGGTATATATTTTCATTCTTAATTAATAGGTAGCCAATGAATTCATTTAATATTTCTGTAAACCATATGTTTTTATAATTTAGTTAATAATATTCATAATCTCTAGTGTAACAACTAAGTTATAATGGTAATTTTTTTCTAATAGCATCTCGCGGTTTTGTTTAAACTCATTATTTCATGAAATGCAAGCTAATATGGTGTTGCGTGTAATGAAATATACTAAAAAAATAAGATTGAAAAATAAATATTTCATAAAAATATCATGGTGTTAAACTCTATCCCCCTTAAAATTCATTTCTCCCTTAAAATTAATTTCTCCCTCAAAATTCATTTGGGTCATTAAATGTTTAATACTTGAAAGTTTCATTCATAGAAACCCACATTGTAAAAATGAATACTAAAACTTCATTTAACAAGGGAATGTTAGAAACATAACGGTTACCCAAAGTAACTCATACTTGGGTTTCTATATAGGAGAACATAGGTTGAAAGAGAAAATGAGGACATGGAATAGAAATATAACTACCATGTTCTGATGGAGAGTGATAGCGAACATAATTAAGAGAAAGTTAACAATCACAATACCCTAAATCTGGGTTGATCTAAGGGTCCATTCGATTCATCATTAAAGATGTTACTAGAATAAAAAAAATTTATCATATCATTTCTCTAGAGTTGAAAAAAAATAATAACATGATTTACATACTTAATTTCATGACAATGCCATCCTTCCTTGTGCCTTAATCAATTTCCACATCATCTCTTATTCCAAGAAATGAATTAGAATTATTCATTCCTAAAGAATTATAAGATCATGAGATCCATAAAATGATTGGTTTTTTCATCTGTCTTAACATCAAAGGTTACCCAATATGCATAAATCCTTTTATGTAGGGATGATACTTTAATCTCTAAAACCTCATCCACATAAAATATTTCATAAATTGTAACTTTTATGATCCCTCCAAAAGATTAAAATCTAAATCTTTTGAAAGAAGGTTACTAAGTTTAAAAAATATAATTATCATTAATCCCCCAAATAGATTGATGTATCTTATAATTATCACACACAAAATATTTGAAAACGTTTATCATGTATTTTCTTAAAACATGGTAATGACCTAAATTACCATAAAACTTTAGTGAAAACATACATGTTTTCAAAAATTAACTCTTTACATATACCATAAATTCAAAAACAAATTGTCAACTCAATCCATGTTATCAAAAACCTATTTTTCATTATATTAATCAAATGTTCATTAATACTATGAAGCATCTCTTTATTTCATTATCCTGACAGTATGCATATATTAAGGGTTATCCTTCCCATAATCATGGGTTTTCCAATAATATCACCTTAGTACCATTCAACATATACTCTGAAATCCTTATGGAAAACCTATAGTGGACCAATACATAGATTTTTCATTATTCCATAATATCATAAAAGTGATTCTACAACATTATTTGGGATTACAATTACATAAATACTCAATCATTCTATAACTTCATTATCAT
Organism: Viscum album; assembly: GCA_963277665.1. Lineage (NCBI taxonomy): Eukaryota > Viridiplantae > Streptophyta > Magnoliopsida > Santalales > Viscaceae > Viscum > Viscum album. The sequence continues at coordinate 736,407,102 of OY728146.1, read as the reverse complement.
ACTCTACATCTCCAATAGTGATCACATGCAATTTGACTTCATCTTTGAACATAAGAGGTTGTCGACATCAATCATCATCAAGAACTCTTAGTTTAGGTCATTGGTTAGCATAATTCCCATTTTCCACGAATATTAAACATTTGTGTGTGGGAGGTCTATTTTGTGTAGCCTTTTATCTATTCACATAATTAGCTATTATTTTGTCATCACATCGGAAGTCAATTGCCCAATGACCTTCTTTCCCACACTTGAAACATTTACTTTTCCCGTTAATATAGTCTCTATCATTCATATTTCTACACTTTGAGCATAAATAAAGGTTCATATTCTTTTCACCGTGGTTTTTATATATTTTTTCTAAACTACATCTTCTGTTTCTTATCAAACCCATGAGATTTATATGTAACCCCAACTTCTATTTGCACCTTGATAGCACAATACACAATCTCTTCATAGTTACTGAATTATCTTATGGATAATTCTATTATATGACTTGATTTTAATCCACTAAATAATCAGTAAACCTTAATTTTTTGTCGGATGATAATTCTAGAAGTGTACCTTGCACGTCTGGGAAAGTTTTACTCATAAGTACTAACAGATTCATCATCCTTTTATATAAGCTCAGGTAACTCCTTTTCCATCTGTGTACGAAGAATATGAGTAAATTAAATATTGAAAAATAAGTTCTTAAACTCATCCCATTTCATAGATTCAATTTCATCATGTTGACTTATATACTTGATTAGATTCAACCACTAGTCTGCTTTTCCTTCTAAATGACAAATAGAAAAAATGAATTTTTCTTGTTCCAAATAGTAATAGAAGGAAAATATATTTGTAGTGGTACCAATCCATTTTTTTAAAAAAGTGGATCTAAATACCCAATGAAGTAGGTTGGGTGTTATCTCATGATGGTCTCAATAGAAAGTTGTTCCCTTCTCTACTCATTTGGTTGTCTGGAGTGATTTAATGCTTGTGTAAGTATCGTGATAAGTTTTTTCATTCGAGATCCCATAAAATTAGGTTGTTCAAGAGGAAATTCATTTCAATTACCATTACATTGATCATTAACACAGTTTATTAGGATTCCATCTATTTAATAAAACCAAAATTATAGTGTGAGTAACACTAATCATAGTCGGAAAACCACATAATCAAGGGAAAGTACTTCATTATCTAACATCATAGTTTTAATCCTAGATTATCTATGATCATTACCAAAATTCAAGGATTGTAACCTATACATAGACATATCCATTTGTATATTACAATGTTTTTCTTGTCCTCGATTCAAAAGTTTGGCTAAACCTTTGAATTGATACCAACTATAATGACCCATGCTTGACACACATCAATATTGCTTCATTTTTGCCGAACACAAAATATATTACACAAACAGATGCCCAAAGAACATATTAGTTTTCTACCTTTGGATACTTAGAACACAAACTTATATCATTTATAAATATCTTCAACCTTTTCCACAAACATATTCCCCTTTAGTACCAAAACCAAAAACCATTCTTTGTAACCTAGGGAAGAACAAACATAAGAAAAGGGTGAGGTCAGATACACATAAAGACAAAGAAAAGAGAATATCAAGAAAAACACGATCATAATAATGTAAAAACATTAAAATAAATTTTAAAATAATATCATGTATAAAATATATGAAAATATTGATTCATGGAATAAATATTGACAGTTCATTAGAAAAAAACCATAAAGAAGCATGAGCCATGAGAAAATAGTGTTGGCATAAAACATGGAATTATGGAAAACACATAAGAATATAAAATAATTTTCATAATACTAAAGCCCCATTTCCATGACAATAATTGTGGAAAAATTCATTTACTAAACCTTGTTCACTCCTTGTTCAGGCTCTGTATTATTGAACCTTGTTTATTTCTAGTTCCAGCCCTATATTACAGAACTGAGATCATTTCCCATTCCAATCCAGTCGATCTCATGACATATAAATCATTACCAAATGAATTTTAGGGAGATATAGGTACCAAACTTCACCTAATGAAAAACATACCTATGTGTTCCATAAGAACATAAATCATTCTTCATATCATAACCCACGAAAATAAATGGGTTGTTTAAACATCATTCAATCATAACATTACCCATGGAAAAGAAATGGGTTTCATAAATATAATCATAAACATAAAACAACAATCGGAATAATAGGTATAGTATAATTGAAAAATATCCCTATTAAAACATAAGTAACATCAACGAATGTTATCATAGATGGAAAATAATTTTAAGATACCACTGGAAAATAATTCTTGAGAAAAATATCCATTCGGTTTTGAAAACATTTTCTTTTCCTAAAATGATGTGTAATTTTAAAATAAATAAATTTCTTTGAAAATAAGCTTATAATATTTTAAGGGATTATTAAAGTAAATAAGGCATCAGGGAAGTAGAAAAATCCATTCATACTGTATAAGTTAAAAGAAAACATTATTCTCATACTTTTTTCAAAAAATTCACAAAGTACCTCGTTTGGAAAATGAAAAATATTCCTTTGAAATAGTGTATTAAATATTTAGAAAAGGCTAAAAATGAATTTAAAAATCCATAAGAGAATAGTAAAACATTTTTTAAAAAACATCTTAAAAAACATGGACATTAGTGATAAATATTACTCAATGGAGACTTAAAATGAAACAATCCCAACTATTGAAGATATTAAAAAATAAATACTCATCACTTTATAATTAGTAGAATCATATGCCTCATGAAAGAAATAAAATTATAAGTATTTGAAAATATCATAATATAATAGATATTACTCATAAAATATATTCGTGGGTATTATATACACCACGTAGAATAAATGTGTGGCGAATATAGCAAGAGTCTCACTGAAATAAAAGTGACGTTAAAAGCTCCTTACCTTCAGTTGGATTTCATTTATACGTATCTGAACCTCTTATAAATTGGTCTAAATAATGTTATTAACTTATTAAAAAACGATATTTATATTTATGACATCATATATTATCATCTTATCACCCATTTGGTAATAACATTTCATTATTAATCTTCTTTCAGGAGTTAATTGATTTATGTTCCTATGCATGTTTTGTCATATAAGTCTTGGTTCATGTGTATAAGATATAGTTATTTCATTTTTATAATGACATTAAGGTATTAGATAAAATATTTAATCATTATATACATTTATATAATCATTATTTGATGTTGATAATGGAAAATGAATTGCTTCCCGTCGTGGTGATGGTAGGTTGTACATATGCACGAGCGATGATATCATTCCATTAATTGTGAAAATGTAAGAAAATGGATGGTATAAATTTTTTCCAGAATACATTTTGTGTTATAATCATCATATATAATTATTATATCCATTATTATAACCATTCGTGTAAATTGGTGATGAAAAAAATATTACACCATGGTATAGAGACAGTAGCTCGTAGGTACGCATGCTTGGGGATTTCATTTTTCGTAGGATGGATAAAAGATGAAATATGGTTGTTCCATAGTCATAATAGAATATATTTATATAGGTGATACTAGAGATATTACGTTAGACTGGAAACAACACGTGAAGAAGAAGTACAATAAGAAGTAATCTTGAAGGAGACGATGAAGGGGATTTCTTCTTCTTCGGGGTTCTCCTTCTAGATCTCCTCTTAGCGACACTAGAGTTGGTATTTTGAGACGAAAAACACCTCTAGAATGTGAATATAGATGAAGAGAAGGAAATTGGTAGGGGACGGGAAATCTTGAATGCTCAATGTGATGTGTATAAGTCAGTGAGGACGTGCCCTTTTATAATTGAGGCGAGGGGCACTTTTTGGAATATTAAAAAATATTAATTTATAATAAATTCAATATTAATCCAAATACCTCCAAAAGACCATGTATTCGAAGATAAGATGAGATAATACTGTAATCTCATCATCCAATAGTTTTTTGACATGTTTTGGTGTTGTTTTAAACCATATCATTTGGATTAACCCTTAGTTAATCAATTTTAATTTTAACAAATGTAACAAATTTATCAATATTAAAAGGTTGTAATTTTTACTTATGTGATGTAAATCATACTATAAATGAACAATTTATAAAATTTTAGACCATATTAAAATTATTAGGTATTTTAAAATATTTTTTATGATTTTTAAATTTTTTAATAAAACATTATTTTGATAAAATGTCCATTGTGCCTATTTTGAAAATATTTATTTCTTGGATTTTTAAAAATATCAAGATAACTAGTTAAATTAGAAAAAAAAATTATTATATATGTAAGAGGTCAGATTCACCTAGAAAATTCGTTAATCACATTAATTATCTCAAATTAATATTATTTTAATATTTTTAATAATATTTATTTGATATTTCCATTAATTAAATAATTACTACATCAGTATTGTGTAATTATTTTATATACTTATTTTTAACTAAAAATTAAAATTAAAATAACAACACAAAGATAAATATTTTAGATTTCAAAAATATATATATGGTCTAATTTATCTGATGTATAACCCTATACGAAAAATGTTATATTATTTAAAATATGAATGTGGGATCTTTAATGTTTTATTAAATAAAATATTATACATATCATAAATTCATCAAAGTGGCTCAAAACGTCAAAAACAAATTTATATCATGAAAATATATTTATTAAGTTGAAAATTTACATTGATATTTATTCATAACATTCATTTATCCGCATGTGGATACATAAGAGATATTAAAGTCAAAGAAAATGACATTTTGTGTTTTTCATTGATTTAAATATTATATAAGTCATTTTCATGGACATGTGTCCATTAAATAACTTAATTTTGTTCGTTAAGTGTAGAGGGCCAAATTTCATTCATCCAATAAAATTTTGACATTTGTTAGGGTCATTTTATAGTCTTTATAATTTTATTTTTAACATAAATTATCTAATTTACTAGTTACTATGGTAACAAAATTTACCATGGTTATTATTCATATTTTCCAAAAAATAAATATAATTACTAAATTTGGACCTTTTCAATCCAAATTTGTCATCTATTTTTCAAAATTTAAAACACAGATGTTGCATTAATTAATAAAAAATTAATCTTGTTGACAAAACGAGAAAACGAGTTTTAAAAGTTAAAACGTTCAAAAGATTGAAATAAAACTTCAATGTGAAATTAATTCTAATGAACAACACTGGATTAACTGATAAAAAATTGATATAATTATACTTTAACACCGATTAAAAATACAATTTAACACTAAATTATTTCGGTGAAAAAAGTTGTTTTCAATTAAAATTTAATAATTTTTACTATTAATCAAAACATGAAACTTATCAGAAAAATACAAAAAATTCAACCAAAGTAATTTTTTCTCTTCCGCTTTAAAAAAAAGACCTTTATTTTTTTCAAATAAAATATATAAAACTGTCAAAATGGGATTTAAAATGTGTTAACCATTAGAAGGCGGTGAAATTACCCTTTTGAAAAATTTAGATTTTTATGCATAAAATTAGAGTTGTTTTAATCTTATGCCAATAAAATCTATGGGATGAATATAAAGAATATTTAATCGAATATATGACATATATATTTCATTAATATTATTCAATAATTTTAATTTATTTAATTTAATAAGACAAAACGACTTTGGGATAATAATATTTTATTCATTATATTCAATTGGTATATATTTTCATTTATAATTAATTGGTAACCAATGAATTAAAATAATATCTGTGTACATCATATATTTTCATAAGTTAGATAATACTATTTATAATCTATAATTTAACGACTAAATTATAATGATCATTTTAATCTAATAGTGTTTCGCGGTTTTGCTTAAACTCACAGTTACATGCAACACAGGAAAAACCGGTGTTGCATATAATGCAATACGTTAAAGAAATAAGATTAAAAAATTATATTTCACAAAAATCTCAAGGTGTTGCACACATATTTTGAATGGGTATAACATATTGGATTTAATCATGCGCATCGAATCACACCTGATTGAATAAGTGGTCCATATTACACCCACTAACAAACAGATGTGGGGGTTACATTATGTCACCTCTAATCAACAATCCCAGCCATACCCGTTTGGATAACTGGGTTGACCTGTTGAATGTATGTGTCCTGGCCAACACCGGTACCAGCGTGAAGTGCAATGTGTGTCATGAAAGCATCACATTGCATGATGGTGTGCATGGACGGTTGATCATTGAAATATAGCTATTTTGATAGGATAAACACAAAGTAATTTGAATTGAAAGACAAACTAGGATTTGTTGCCTTTTCGCTTTAACATGTTGACTCATAGAAAGAATGAAGCGATTATGTCATGCAGGTAACGTGTATGTGGTGTTTACACGTATATGTGAAATAACGCCGCACTTTCCAAGCACGTCTGATTACATGCCCGTATGATGTACGCATCTCCTGCAAATGAGACGCGTGGGGGAGGGTCGACTGTGATAATGGAAGACAGCCCGACAGTCGGGTCCAACACTGTCATCTCCTCTTCTGCTACGAAGCCGCCCTTAGGCGAATATCAAGAACCAAAATAATAATGTGTTGAGCAGAAGATAGACGGGAGTTGACTCAGTCCGAAGATGAATAGTCTCATCACGTTTTTTTACAGCACAAGTCAATCCCACCGTCTTGCATGTGCATGGAAATATTCAAAAACCCTTACACTCTTTCACATTTGAAAATAACATTGTGTCTGTGTGATTGTACTCCCGTAGGGTTTTTTAATTTTCGTTATGCTATATATATATATATATAGATAAACTACTGTTATATTAGATATTATTTATTATGATATTTTGAAAATATTACATGAACCCAATATTATAGGCTCCCTTTTATAAGAGAGGGTGCCCTCAAAATTCTTTTAGACTTTTAATTTGAATTTCAGCTCCCCCATTTCTAGTGCTACAATAATAATATACTATTAATAATTACACGTTATTAATATTACAAGATTAATAGTAATACATTACCAATAATTAATGATTGTAACAAAATAATTAATATTACTTAATAATAATGACTGAATTTATATTAATGAATAATAACTTAATTAAAACCAATTACTAATGCAACTCTTAACTTTTAAATTGGTAATAAACATATATAACTAATAATGAAATTAATAATAATTAATTAGTAATATGTATCTAATTTACTATATTTAACAAAATCAGCCATATTTATTTTTTAATAATAACATTTCATGATATTTAACAACATTGTTAGTAATAATTAATTATATTCAGTACTTTATAAAATAATGTATATTAAATTATAATATAATATATAACCTTTAATATATAATGAATGATCATTCCTTATAATTAGTAATTATTTTTTATTACTTTTGGTCTGATTTATATGGAAAATTTGTGGGGGTTTTATGTTCTAGAATATAATAAACTATAAGTTGTCTTTTTTTCAAATTTAACATTAAACTATTTCCCAATTAACTCATTGTTAATACAATTTTTACTTATTATCAATTTACCTTTTTCATTCACTTCAAACAAGTGACAATGAATAGTTTATGAAGACTGTGCTTTCAATATTATATTATAATATTGTATAATTATTCGCATTGCTTTCAAATATGTTGATTATTAAAAAAATAAAATAAATGATAAATGTTATGAAATATTTATTTATATGTGGATGTCATCAATAAAACAATAAAATGTATACTCATTTCCCAACAGATCTCTTCATATGGCTAACCATTCAATTTCTCTAACTATTGATATTGCTACCATTGGATTTGACATTGGCGATAGGAATTGATCATAGCCATTGATTACATCTTTCTTATACCCTAAATATATATGTCCCCATGTCAATGGAAACTAAAACTTTTTCTTCAATATTTTTTTGTCCAACTCTTGTCTACCTTATTTTACATTACTGCATTTTGTATGTTGTCGTCATTACACTGATTCGACTCAATGCTTCGCCAAGGTTTAGCTTCTCATATGATTAATCACACATATTAAATTTCAATATTCCTCACATTTTCAATCAGAATTTAGTTTCACTACATGTTATCATGATTAGCTTTATTTGATTCTAAGAGGTTAATAAAAACTGGCATGTTATATTTTCTAGGACAAATAAGAAAAAGCATGGGTTTCTACCCCATAACATGTGACATCCTAGACCTAGATGCCTCTTAACGGGTGCCCCGAGCCCGGTGGGCCACATGGCCTCAAGCACATCTCCCCAAACGCCAGAGGCTACTGACCCGCATGAGGGCCTAGGGTGTGTCTATAGAAAGAATATGCCCTCATTAGTAGAGTGTAGCACAATGGATGGAATATAAATAAACATTAAACTGCAGAAGAAATATAAATAAATAAATAGACTGTGGAAGCAAATTGATGCAATAGATAAACAAGAATAACAATAAAGGTATGAACTAGAATAATAATGATGTAATGTCATATTACTAGAAAACTGGAAAAACATGGATACAAGACAATAAGCATAACACGTTCCACAAAGGGAAAGAAAACAAAAACTACTCCAAGCATCCCAAGATCCAACTCGGTCATCTGCTATCAAGCTCTATCCTATCGGTAAACAATCAAGTGTTCGAAGCTGTATGCTTCCATTTGTCAACAACTACATTCATGTAATCTACTCTGGGTACCAAATGATGCCTGAAGAGGGTGTGAGATAAATCTCAATGGGCCGCCACCAATGGAGTCTATAACATCCAACATGTGTAAGGGAATATAGTAGTGTGCAGAAATGCATATATAAAGTAATGAAAACAGTACAATATAACTAAATACCCAAGTACCTGCTTTATCCCTCGGCTGGTGTCTGAACATGTAACCAGTTCATTAATTAAGTAATTACTATATACTGTTAATAGGTCACATGAGGAATAGCCATCACTAATATCACCTCATTATAGTATTAGTAGTGAAGGTCCCAAGACATAACAAGGCAACCTGAAAACGATATCCAGTGAGGGTGTTCCAAGGTAACAACCAAGGTGATGTAGAGCTCGGGAAATGCTAACTCAATAATATATGAGTCTAGATAAAGGGTAAGAGTGTAATCCAAGGATCGTAATCCAAGGAATTCTGCAATAAGGTGTCTACCGAGTCCAAGGTGATCGACCAAGGTAAAACATGGCTAAGCAAGGACAGGGCCATATGAGATTTCACCATGACACCTACATGTCAATGCTGGATCCAAAGAGTGTATTAGAGGTATCTTGTAATAATGTAAAGGACCATACAGTTGTATACCAGGGATCTGAGGAATAAACCAGAACCAGAGTCTTGATGGGTGTCAACATAAGCATAATGTATCCTTGAATCAGAATGGGGTTCCCAAGACCCAAAGTACTATCCTCTCTAAATCCAAGGTGAGCTCGAGTTAGTCTATTCCTATTTGATATTGTGATCATATAATCATTCATTAGATTGAAGCCTTGTCTTCCATTAGTGTGGATAGTCCAAGTAGCATTGCAACCATATAATCAAGTCATAATTAATCATTAAGGAAAATTCAATTATAGAGGTTCACTCCACTACCATTTATCAATATGGAAAGGGGTGCTACGAACATGTAACCTTTATTCAGTCTCATTTAATAAGTCCATGTTATATACTTGGTATATTTTCCATTTCACATTTCACATTTAATAATCAATTTTTGGCACTTACCTTAGGCGAGTTGGGTGGTGAACATACATTGTTCATGGAATCATGAAAATTTCTTTTATAACAAGCCATTTATTATAGAAAGGCTCACCTTTATGTAGGTAACCCAAAGTCACAACTGAACAGTGGCTCAAACGTTCCAAAACACTAAAACCCAAATATGGAATAACCTTCGACATTGGGCGTATTGAGTTGTGGGTGTAACTGCTAACAACTAATCACATATTTGGAAGGAGCACAACCATATGATTCTAAAAATTATATAAATAGAATTAAAAATATATGAAACAGATTTGGATGAAATTGGTGGGCCCACATGAATATTCTAAAATCAACGATCTTTAAGGATGAGGTGTAGGCCGCTGACCTTAGGGTTGTACAATCCTCCTCCTCCGGTATCAGCCTTTGATTTGACTTGGATTAGCGTAGTTCTAAGAAAAGGTGAAAATGTTCACATGATGATATCTATATTTATCTCAAAAGATAATAAGTATAGATAAAGGGGAATCGAGTACTTACTACTGTGCATCTAATGTGACAAACGGGAGCTCGATCAGATGTCGAATGAAGGAGATCTCTTTATCTCAATCTTTGGCTTTCCAAAAGATCTGAATGGGCAGGAAAAGGGATTAATTCCACTGGTTCTTAGATTAAAAATGAAAAGGGGAGTAACTAGATCAATAAGTGAATTTTGGACATTTTAACTAGAATTTTAACCTACACACGGTTTGTCAAACCGTGCGCAAGCCATGCAAGAGTACCTTTGAAAAGGGTCGTGGACATAGTTAGGCCACATAGTCATGTGACAACTGTGTGAGGAGTCTCTATTAAGAAAGAAACTCTGCACGGTTAAACCAACTGTGTTCTAACTGTGCGCAAACCGTGTGATTGGCCTGTTTTCCCAAAAAAGAGGTGTTCTGAGCTCCAATCAAGCCACATACACCATATGAACCTTTTCCGACCCCTTAGGCATCCATATTAGTTCCAAAGTAAAGATTTAGACTGAAAATTAAAGGATTCATACCAGAGTGAAAAGTTGGGATCTCACAGTATTCTCCCCTTGAAAGAACTTCTCCCCAGAGTTATCCTTCCAAGGGTAAGGAAACACTGTCTGAGAAAATTATAGAAACTGAGAATGTACATTTGCTTCTCACTCCCATGACTCATCATGTACCCCTTCATGCTACCATAACACCCATACCAGAGGGAGAGACCAGCCTCAGAGACCCTTTATTCCACGGTCAATGATATACACTGGATACTCCTCAACGGTACCATCGACATCTAACTCAACTTCCTCGGGATCAAAGGTATGAGACAGGTCAAGATGATATTGGTGAAGATATGATACATGAAAGACGTCGTTCATGGCATCGTAACTCTGAGGTAGTAACAATAGAAAGGAAAATGAACTGAATCTCTCTGTAATTTCAAACGGCCTGATGTAATAAGGTGACAACATTCCATGTTTCTGTAACTGTCTATTCCCAAACCTGGGTGACACCAAAAGTAAAACATGATCCCCAACCTCGATCTCCATAAGTCTTAAACGGTGATTGACATAAGATTTCTATCTAGATTGAGCATTATTCATACACTTCCTAATCATCTAAACCTATTTTTAATTCTCTTAAATGATAGGAGGACCTAGTAAGGCTTCCACACATGACTTTAACCAGTACTAGGGTGAACGACATGGACTACTGTATAAGGCCTCAAAATTAGCCATCTGAATCGTCACCAACAAACTATTATTATAGGTGAACTAGAAAAGATGGATATGCTTTTCCTAAGAACCTCTAAAATCAGGGACACATGCTCAGAGAATATCCTCTAGAACCTATATCATATGTTCCAATTTTCCATTGGTCTGAGGGTGAAAATCTTCACATAGAAGCACCTAAGTTCTCATAGCTTTCTGCAAACCTTTCTAGAACAGTGTTGTGAAAGGAGCATCCCTATCTGAAATGATACTATTTGGAACCCCCTGTAGTCGGATGATCTCACAAACATATAGTCTTCCCAGCTCGTCAACTGAGAATGTCACTTGAATATGAATGAAGTAGGATGATTTCATTAGTCGGTCAATGGCTACTGAGATAGCATCACTACCCCTCAGTGACCTAGGTAAGCTAATTAAGGAATACATAGCAACATATTTACATTTCCATTCTGAGACTGGAAGTGACTGTAACAAGCCTGTAGGTCTCTGGTGCTCCGCCTTCACATGCTGACAGGTGGAACACCTAGTGATGAAGCCTGCAATCTGATGTTTTATTCCAGGATACCAATACTGGCGTCGCATATCTCAATACATATTTGAGATTCCTGGATGAACTACCCAAAGAGAATCATGGGAATCCTTCATCAACTCTTCTATCACATCTTTAAGAACCTAGATACGTCCATGTAGACGCATGGCGTCGTCTGTGTCCACAAAACAATCCAAAGGTGGGCTATATCATGATATACTCTCACAAAGAACCCAACCTTCAGGATTTGAAAACTACCTACTCTTCACCTTCTCAAGGAGGGAATAGGTAACTATTAAGGCTGAGAGGTAATAATGCTTGTGAATGTCATGAAACTATAGATAATGTTATGAAAAGAGGGCTATTAACTTCAATTCATCACAGGCTTCCTGTACGGCTTTTGTTTTTTGAGTTTTCTGACTCAGTGCATCAATGACCACATCTCCCTTTCCATGTGTATATGCATGCTCAAAATCAATGGATTGTAGATATCATACCCCTATATACTATATGAGGATCATGTCATTCCTCGAAAAGATATATTTTAGGCTCTTGTGATCGGTGTACACCACAATGTGCTCACCCAACAGATAATGTCTCCAGCAACGTAAGGTGTGGACAATAGCTGCTAGTTCCAGGTCGTGCGTTGGGTAATTTTTCTCGTGAGGCCTCAAATGCCGATATCTGTAAGAAATTAATTTGTCTTCCTACATCAAAATTGCTCTTAGGACAATGTATGGTGCGTCATGGAAAACTTTATAACATTTTACAGGTTCTAGAAGAATCAAAATCGGTGCTAAGACAAGCCTCCCTTTAAGCTCCTGAAAGGATTTCTCACATGATTCTGACCACATGAACCTAACACCCATATTTCTAAGTCTAGTAATAGGTGAAGAAATATGTGAGAAGCCTTTTTTGAAATTCCTGTAATATCTATCCATCCCCAATAAACTTTATATATCAAACATGTTCTTGGGATCCTCTAAAGAAACTACAACACAAACCTTTGCAGGGTCAACATATACACCTAATTTAGAAATAAAATGACCCAAGAAGTGAAACTTTTTGATCAAGAAGTGGTACATAACAAGCATAGAATGAAACTGATGTTCTCTCAGTGTACTCAAATCGATCTCAAGATGTTTGGCATGGTCACTACTAGTGCAAGAATACACCAATATTTATTCCATAAAGACCATGAAAAAAGAGTCCAAAGAGGGGTGGAAAACCCTATTCATCAAATCCATGAAAATGGAAGGTGCATTCGTACGAACGAACAACATAACAAGATAATCATATAGACCATACCTGCTACAGAAATATGTTCGAGGTATGTCTGATGGTCTACCTCGCACTTGATGATAACCCAATCTTAGGTGGATTTTAGAGATAACCTTTGATCCTCAGATCTGGTCAAAGAGATCATCTATTCGAGGAAGTGGATACCGATTCTTGACCATGAGTTTGTTCAAACTTCTTTAATCCATGCATAAATGTTAGTTTCCTTCTTAATTCTTAGAGAAAAGCACAAGCGAACCCCAAGGGGATGTAGTAGGCTGTATAAATCCTTTGTCCCTTAGGTCCTCTATCTACCACTTGAGATCCTAAAGCTTAGTATGTTCCATCCTGTAGGAAGGAATAAACACTGATACTTCTCCTATAACAATCTCAATTATAAACTCTACCTATCTCTTAAGTGGTAATCCAAAAAATCCATCAGGAAAGACATACCTTAAAGTTTATACTACTAGAGGGAAATCAGTTTGAAGAAAACCATGATCCTCCATGAAATGATTTTCAATCTATGTGGTCACTCCACCTAGCCCATGATGCTTTGGTCCAAATATCCCAGCTTGGACATCCTACTCACCTTTGAAAATTTAACTGCTACCTTCTAGTGATATAAAAGAGACACTGAAGTGATATCAGTATACAAAGGTGGGATAGTGGACTAACTAGTCCATCCCAAGAATGAAATCGAAGCCCATCATCTCAAGAATAAATAGATTCCACAGGAAAGGGTAACTACCTACCTCAAGGGGACAGTCCCTGTACTGTCGTATTCCCTCTATCCATATTCTCAATGATGTACCGAGGGTTATTAAACAATAGTGATACTGTATCCATAGTTCAAGAATTTACATGATAGATATAGAAATTAAAGAGTTTGAATCACCAGTATCAGAAAAAGCAGAGATAATAGTAGATGATACTAGAATAGTACATCCTACTATAGATGGTCCCGCAACCTGATCTTCAGGTGACGACTTTAAATCTTGCAACGGATCTGATCTACGACCATGTGAAACAGAAGAACTACCACGATTACGATTGATCTATTGGCGCTACTGGTGATCAGGGGTTGGACTACCATGGACATGACCTCCTCCTCGGCAAGACCTACCAGTGCTATTCCAACTCCCTGAATGACTTGGAGAAAAATAACTAGATCCTGAAAGTGGAGTTGATGTTTTCAATTTTCCACTTGATGTTGGTGGAATGGTCCTGCAGGAATTATGAAGATGACCTAGACATCCGCAAGCCTGACACTCCATAGGGTCTCTTTCACATTATGGATTTATATTCCCCAATCTTCCACACTAATGACATACAACATATCAATCAAAGTGGATACTCTAGATACCACTACCTTGAAGAGAAACTTCAAGGGAATGTTTCCTGCCACTAGAAAAACTAATGGCCGGACACATCACTAATCCATTAAACCCATTACTCTAACCATCTCTTGGGTTACACGTAGTGATAAGGGATTGATCAAATATTTCATAAAACGTAGGCAGGAAAAAGACATTCCCCTGAGTTCAGATGGCATACTAGAGACCATCCTCAAAATTTAATTCATGTGAAAGATCATCACTGGATAGAAGTGGTGAAAACTTGTGTAAATCATTGAATAATGTTAAATATTCAATAACTGACATAGAACCCTTTTTGAGATGAATGAAATCTCTATCTTTGTCCGCTCCCTAGGCCTGAGGAAAGAACTGATCAGAAACGGAATTATGGAAATCAACACATAACATTCCCTGATGATGACTAGCCAGGGTAACCACATCCCACAAAAACATGTACAAATCCCTAATCATGAATGCAGTAATCTTGACTCTCCACTCTTGAGGCATTTCTAGATGCTCAAATATGGATAACATGGCCTCTAACCAAGACCCATAATCCTGAGAACCACCATACCTTGAAAAATTAAGAGGATGCTGCTACAAGAACTTGCGGGTCAAATCATCCATCATAGGTGAAACCTATGGATTACCAAGCAGAGACTTCATCAGACATAGGAAAATTTCACAAATGTGAGCTGTAGTGCACATATCAGGTACAACAGGTATTTCCACAATTGGATCTCTTGGAGGTCATACTAGAGGATTAGGTCCCACCATGTCTGGATCATGATCGCCATCACCTTCTTGGAAAATGACATGAGGACGTCATGGCAGCATTGGTCTACAATTTCCAAGAACATGCTGCAAAATAATATTTGAAGTAGAAAGATAACATCACTAGTGGAAGCTAAACATAGGGAAAATCAATAACAAATGAATACTACCCCAAACTACCTGCTTAGATAGCTAAGAATCGGTATGTGCTCAAGTATAAGTTTCGTGTCATTTTTCAGTTAACTTCCCATGTTCAATCCTTTACCTTTTATAAACATGATAAGGCGAGATAAGGACGTGCAACCAATTTATTTTAGAGTTCAGGATTCACTTTATAATGGATATCCATTTTTGATGAATTAGTTCCCATACACCTATCACCTGAAATGACACCAATTTACTTATAGAATAATGGCTCAACTTGGTTAATTACTCATCCCAAACCATGAGGGCTCATACACCTCATGAATTGAGATAGACAATCACTCAATAGTAGCCCATGTAACACAATACAATCAAACTATCAAAACATCACTCAACAATCACAGGCATATCTTGAAATAGAAAGTAGTGAAATTCACCAATATGGCATGGAAATATGCATGACATGTGAATTCTAGGTGCCTATAATGATGCATATAAAAATTATCGTTACCCTCATTTCATAGGGCCTAGGAAGAAAGAAAATCCTCAAATATAGTAATAATATAGAACACCACAAATCACGTGCATCACCCAATAGTGAAATAATATCAATTATAATAGGAAAAAGAAGAATAACAATTATAATTTAGAAAACTTGGTTTTTACCTCGATCTTGGGTTCATGATGCCCAAGCATGTCTTATGACCACGTACCAAGTGTTCTTATTCTCTAATCTATTATCTCCAAATAGTAAGGCAAAAAAAGAAACTACCTATGATACCACATTGGGTCGTCCCAGACCGGGATTCCACTAAATGGGTCCCCTGAGCCCGATGGGCCACATGGCCTCAATCGCATCTCCCAGAACACTAGAGGATGCCGGCCAACATCAAGGGCCTAAGGTGTGTCCATGGAGAGATTATTCACTCATTATAAGAGTGTAGAAAAGTGGAAGGAATATAAATTAATAGTAAACAGTAGAAGCAATATAAATAAATAAATAAACAGTGGAAGAAAACTGATGCAACCGATAAATAAGAATAACAATAAAGGTATCATCTAGAATAATAATGATTTAATGTCATGTTACTAGAATACAATAAAACATGGATACAATACAATAGGCTTAAAATTTTCCAAAAAAGTGAAAGAAAACAAAGACTACTCCAAGAATCGTGATATCTAACTCGGTCATAAGTTATCAAGCTCCATCCTATCAGAAAACAATTAAGTGTTTGAAACTATATGCTTCCCATTATCAACACCTGTAGTCATGTAATCTACTTTGGGTACTAAATGGTAGCTGAAGAGGGCTTGAGATAAATCTCAGTGGGACACTACCAGTAGTGTCTATTACATCTGACCTGTGTAATGGAATATAGCAGTGTGCCTGTATTCATATATAATGTAAAAAAATAATATAATATAACTAAATAACCAAGCACCTGATTTAACCCTCAGTTGGTGTCTGAACATGTAACCAGTTCATTAATGATGTAATTACCATTTAATGATAATAGGCGAGAGGAGGCATAACCATCACTAACATCACCTCGTGATAGTATATGTAGTGAAGGTCCTAAGACAAAACACGGAAACCTAAAAATGATATCTAGTGATGGAGTTCTATGGTAACAACCAAGGTAATGTCCAACTCACAAAACACTGACTTAGTTGAATCTGAATCTATGAAATGGGAAAGAGTGTAATCCAAGGAGTGTAATCCAAGGAATTCCATAAGAAGGCGCCTACCGAGTCCAAGTTGATCGACCAAGGTAAAATGGGGATAAGAAAGGACATAGACCTATATGGTTTCACCATGGAACCTACTAGTCAATGTTGGATCCAAGGAGTGTATCAAAGGTATCATGTAATAATGTAAAGGACCCTATGATTGTATACCAGGCATTCAAGGAATAGAAAAGTAAAAGAGTCTAGGTGGGTGTGAACCTAAGAAAAGTGAATCCTTGAATCAGAATGGGGTTCCCGAGACCCATGGTACTCTCCTCTTAGAATCCATGGTGAGCTCGATTATGTCTATTCCTATTTGATATTGTAATCATGTAATCATTCATTTGGTTCAAGTATTTTCTTCCATTAGTATGGATAGGCCAAGTAGCCTTGCAACCACATAATCAAGTATTAATTAACCATTAAGTCATATTCAATTATAGAGGTTTACTCCAATACCTTCCATCAATATAGAAAGGGGTGCTACATACATGTATTCTTTATTCAATCTCATTTAATAAGGCCATGTTATATACTTGGTATATTTTCCATTTCACATTTAACATTTATAAATCAATTTGAAGCACTTACCTTAGGCGGGTTGAGTGGTGAGTATACATGGTACATGCCATTATGAAATTCTCATTAATAACAATCAATTTATTATAGAAAGGATTGACTTTAGGAATTTAATGTGAAGACACACCCGAATGGTGGATCAAATATGCCAAAACACTAAAACCTAAATATATCATAACCTTCGACATGGGACATATTGAGTTGTGGTTGTAACTGATAATTACTAATCACATATTTGGAAAGAGAAAAAAAATATGATTCTAAAAAGTTTATTCATGGAATGTAAAATTTAATAAATGAATTCTGATGATATCAGTGGGCCCACACAAATATTCCAAAATCAACAAACTTTTGGGATGAGGTATAGGCAACCCACCTTAGGGTTGTATGATCCTCCTTCTCCAGTATCATCCATTGATTTTCCTCAGATCCGAGTAGATATAAGAAAATTTAAAAACTTATCACATGAAGATATCTAGGTCAAGAGAAAGAGAGAAGATGAATAGCTAAGGAGGGCTAGAGTACTTACTGTTGTGCACCAATGTGACAAACATGAGCTCGATCGAATTTCAGACAGGGTAGATCTCTTGATCCCTATATTTGGCCTTCAAAAAGATCCAATTTGAGAGGAAAAGATATTAATCCTGTTCATTCTCAGAATAGGTAAGAATAGGGGAGTAAAAAGACCATTAAGGAAATTTGGGACATTTTACCCCAAATTTTAACCTACACACAGTTTGTCTACATGGTTTGTAAAACAGTGTTCGATGGATCTGCACAAAATAACATCCTCTACATGGTTTGATCAAACCATGCACATGCCATGCATGGTTACCTATGAAAAGGGACATTTACAGAGTTAGGATACCCGACTGTGTGCCAACTATGCAAGGTGGCTCTATAAAAAAACACAATCTGCACGGTTAGACAAATCATGTGCTAACGGTTCACAAACCATGCGACTTGGAATGTTTTCCAAAAAAGACGTGTTTTGAGATCCAATAAAGCCCAAAAAAACCCAAAAACCTTTTATATCCTCTCAAGTATCCATTTTAGGTCCAAATTAATGATTTAGACTAAAAATTAAAGGATCTGTACCTGAGGTAAAGACAAGGTTATTACATAACATTTATGAAAAGAACTACATGTGTTTTTCTTTGGATATCTAGAGGCATCTTGTAATGTCCCACCACCTTGGACCACTAACTAGTTCCCATATTGATGGTCGCCACTAAATCTCAGGCACGAATCCCGTACACTAGAGGATTCCAATTAGCATCAAGGGTCTAAGGAGGTACTCTGGGGAGTCTATTCCCCCTATATTAGAGTGTGCTAAAAATAAATAAATATCAAAACATCATCCTTCACATAATAACAGAAAAGAGGTAGTAGATATTATAATAAGACTAAATAAATAAATGAAATGCCATAAATTCATGAACATTCATACCATACAATCAATTGACTGCATACTAGGTTGGTCGAAATATACATACCAGTAAAATTGGAAAATAAAATAAAAGATGTTGGCACCATAAAATCATGATAAAAAAACTCATCTCATGCTCCTTGTACACATATGAGCCATCCCTCTCAATATAATCCTAGCCTTAAGACAAACATGTTCCTGCAACCATGTGAGCATCTACCCGAGTACCCAAGTGTAGTGGCAACCCGATCTGGGTGTGAGAACAAAACTTAGTCGGGGAACCACCAATGTTTTCCCGTACTATATCAACATTGCCATGATATGTGCATCTAACATGATCAGTAGAAAACATAAAATACAATAAAACTCCATTGATCCTTGGGTATGTGACCTTGATTGACCGTACTTTCTTTGGCATAATGCCGAAGTGTCACTGAGTAAATTACTATATCAATCCATCAAAAAATAACCCCAGGCTCAATTTCATAGCATCCCCAACAATAGTATCACAGAACTCCTTCCATGGTGGATTCTTCCTTAGTCCTGACAAACCAAACTCAATGGGAGTATAGAATAGTGATCGAAGACCGTCTCTAAAGGAGTATGAAATTTTCATCAAATACCTACCATGTAAGAGTATACATTAGTCATCATGGACCTCCCCAATGGGTATATACAATAGTAATCACAAACCCATATCTAGGGTCTCCCTAATATACCAAACTAGACACACATCAGATAGAACTTGATGGCCCACCTAATCATTTTGATCCATATCCATCTAACTCCAACCATATATAACTTATATCTATATGGAATGTCCATATCATATCACATTACTCCCATATGATTGTTTTCTCAACTGAGGAATAATTATAATAGGCATGTCATCCAACCTACCTTATGGGTGCTTCCATAATCTAGGCATACTTCCTATATGCATTATAGCTAACCTCCCCAATGGGTGTTACCATCCCAACATCATGAATCCTTAAGTCATATAATGCATAAAGAATCAATATAAAACTGTAAGAAAGGGTGGACATATGCTCAAACCTATCAAGTAAAAAAACACAGGGATAACCACATGACCATTCCCTTGTTTACCATCAATATCCCCTCGGGCTCACTACTCTAGTATGGGTTCTATGGAAACTGTTTCTACCATCCCATAAAAACCCACTCAGGTTCCATCATTCAATGAGAACCCATCAGTGTCCCTCTGGTCAAACCAAATAGAGACACTCAATTTAGAGTCCTCAGCGTTAGCTCAATCTTTTGGGTCAATACGTGACTCCCATAGAACGTTACTCCATACAAAATT
This sequence comes from Viscum album, assembly GCA_963277665.1. Lineage (NCBI taxonomy): Eukaryota > Viridiplantae > Streptophyta > Magnoliopsida > Santalales > Viscaceae > Viscum > Viscum album. The sequence continues at coordinate 736,386,506 of OY728146.1, read as the reverse complement.
ATCAACTAGGTATCAGGACGTCATGGTCTAAATGGGGTTTCAACATAATGTAGGAGTGAATAGATAGCCCACAACCTATCTCAGACCTCTGGGATACACTAGGTTGGTCCGATCACCCAACTCAATCCAAGTCATCTTAAATTCTATCCACATAGTCATGTTCATCTGCTAACAAGCCACACTCGGTCTTCCCTCACCTCTCAAGAGTTATGGATGTCTCCTGTTATCTCAATGGTCCCACCAGACCCTCAGAGTTTGGTTATATCAAGTCACAACACCCCTTCCTTAAGGGTTGATCAGTTATCTTACACTAAGGCCACTAAGTCTTGGTTGGTTGAACCTAACCTCCTAAGATCATGAAGGTCACTCAATATCTCAAATGTACTTACCCTTCCCATCACCGACCGAGGTTACCATCTAACACAGAAGAGTTATTAATAACCCTCGGTTTTCTTCTATTTCGATTATCTATATTAGATTAATTAAAAACGCTCCATTGTTATTAAACTAATCAGGGGTGACACCCTTAGTGAAATTATTGAGTATTCACATACACATAATCAATACATAAATTTCATAGGGCTAGTATGCAAAACCCCCCACCATTATTCGATACTTTCTAAACATTTCTAAGGACTGAAAACAATTTCAACGACCTGTCCTAGACTGAACGACCTCATCCATGATCAAATGAGTTCATTGCCCAGAACAAAGCTCATAAATATATCCTAACGTCACAAATTAATTAATCATCTCATTTATAATTAATTAATTAATACAATGTAAACATTGCATTAATCTAGATAACTCACAGTGTCATCAAGCCATACCAGAACAAACATCAAATGACATATCGATCATCCATCTATCATCTATGTATGTATATCGGGAAAAATCCCAATAATATACTTCCTATTCAAAAGGAATATCTTTTTAAATTCAACCAAAAACCTAAGAAAAATTAATGGTGCAATGAACCTCCATAAAAATGATGAAACACCGCATGCAGTCAACCTCCCAAGTCACCCTCTTCCTATGTATAATGAAATTACCATAATGATTGTCTAATTACATCATGTCACTACCATATATCATGCTATATATAATTAGATTAAAATCCTTTAATAGTTTAAAAAAGATATATTTTCTAAAGCATCTTTAAAAGGTGGCCCCTTTATCAGCTATAAAAAAGGTGATGATAAAGGGGACCCTTAATCAGTGCAATTTATAGTGTATATAAAGGAAAACATTATCAATGATTGAAATATAAATGAAAATGGATATACTATTACAGTGTGCTATTTATATTACAACACACTCTGACAACAAATACATGCCACAAATACTGCAGTAGCAGGAAATACAAGATATAGAAAATTAATAATTTAATTAAAATAAATATTACATCACAAATATAAGAAAACCACTATATTATAGAAATTTTAAACACTTTTTTGTACAATTAAATTTCCAATAACAATTTATCATAAAAATTAAAAAACAAAAATGGTTTAATTTTCTTTAGCCACTAACGCACTCTAAAAAAGCTCGATCAAGGTATCATTTTTCAAATAAACACCCCAACTAGAGAAAAATAATTAACATGTATAAGAAAATAATTATTATGTTAGTAATATAATAAAGAAATAAATTAAACATAAATATGATAAAATACATTAATAAAATATCAACTTTAAATCAATAACTGACACATTGTGTCATACCTGGAACACTATGTATCTGATCGAGGTGTGACTGAATCCTACACATCACAAATGACTTAAGGATCATTTTCCAAAAGTATCTCATTAAGGTGAGAATTATTCCTACACAACTCAAATAACATACAGATAATTTACTAATGTATCAAAATAAACTGAATATGTTTTCTCAATTTTTAGTATGTCACTTTTCTTTTTTACAAAAATAAAAATTTAAAATAAAAAACACACTTGGAGTCATATGAGTCACACCGTACATCATATTGTGGTGAGGCTTATTCCCACATGTCACAAAAGACATATACACTATTTTCATAAAGTATCAAAAAATCCTAATTCATTTGCTCAGTTTTGAGTATGTCACTTTTATTTTTTAGTAAAATATAATTTTAAACTGAAAATACACACTTTGAGTCATACTATTTACACCATGTGTTAGTTTGAGGAGAGGAAAATTTATACACATCATAAATGACTTATGAAAAGTTATAATAAATTATCAAGAAAATCTGAGTGTGTTTTCTCAATATTTAGTTAGTTACACACATGTTGGTCTAAAAAGTAATTTTTAGACTGATAACAGTCACTTTGATTCATATTGGTAACATCATGCCTCATATTGCAATCCGATTGATTTCTACTTGTCACAAATGACCGAAAAATCACTGTACTAATGTATCAAAACAATCCAATTTTTTTTCCTTATTTTGAGTATGCCACTTTTCTTTTTTACTAAAATGTGAATCTTAAATAAAAAGACACTATTTGAGAATACTGGTCACACCATGCGTTAGATTGAGAAGAGGATGAGGAATACACGTCACAAATGACTTATGGATCATTTTCCTAACGTATCAAAACAATATGAATGTGTTTTATCAGTTTTGATTATGTGATGTTTTTTTGATCTAAAATGTAAATTATAAACTAAAAACATACACTTTGATTCATATTTAGAACATAGTGTATTATATTGAGGTGAAGATGATTTGGATGTTGCTGAATCCTACACCATTTAAGACAATGTTCATGATTTTTTTTAAAAAAGTCATACATTGTATTTATCTATTAAAAAATCCTTGGTAGATGCATCCTTATGATTCATTTCATGTTTCAGTCATCATGGGGGTTCCATTTCTATCTAAAAGGAACATGTTTTCTCTTTTCTAGATTTTTGTAGATGGTTAAATGAAAAATATGACTTCCCAAAAGATCTATGAAAAAAATAATTAATTGTTAGATAATAATGATAAGGAAATTAACTTAAAAATAACAGATAAAATGATGAAAAAAATTAATTATCTATATATAATAAATTTACCTTTTCATTATTTTTACAAATATTCAAGACCCATTTTCATATTTCCATTATCGTAGTTACAGTCTTGAAGTGAAATCTATCATGAGAAAGGGATGCTTCAAGAAAACAAACCCAAATAAAGAAAAAAAATATACTTGTATAAGAAATAAATTCTTATGTTATTAATAATATTAAAAAAAAATTAAACTTAAATATGAAATAATACATTATCAAAATGTCAATTTCAAACTGATAAAGGACACTCTATGTCATACTAGGAAAACCATGTATCAGACTAAGGTGTAGATAATTCATAAACATCATAAATGAATTATGGTTTTGTATCCGAATGTATTAAAACAATTTGAATACATTTTATCAATTTTGAGTATGTCAATATTCATTGTTACTAAAATGTCAATTTTAAATAAAAAGAAACACATTAGGTCATACTGGAAACACCGTGAATTAGATTGAGGTGTGGCTAATTTCCACACATCATAGAATTATGGATCACTTCCTAATCTATCAAAATAATCCAAATGTGTTTACTCGGTTTTTAGTCTGTCACTTATTTTTTTACTAAAATGAAATATTAAACTAAAAAAATACAATATGAGTGATACTAGTCACATAATGTGTTAGTTTGACATGATACTAATTCCTATATTTTAATAATGAATTAAGAATAATTCTCCTAAATTATCAAGATAATACAAGTGTGTTTTCTTATTTTTCAGTGAGTGACACACGTTTTGAACTAAAATGTCAATTTTTAACTGATAACAGACACTTTGATTCATATAGGGGAAAATGTGTATCAGATTGAGGTGTGGATGATTCAAAGACATCACAAATGGCTTATGGATCAATGTTCTGAAGTATCAAATTAATATTAATGCATTTTATTTGTTTTGAGTATGTTAATTTTCTTTTTTACTAAAATGACAATTTTAAATAAAAACACACACTTGGAGTCATACCAGTCACACCATATATCATATTGAGATGAAAATAGTAATGAAACATTAAAAATTACCTATTAATCATTTTACTAAATTATAAAAATAATCTGAATGTGTTTTCTTAGTTTTTAGTCTGTCATGTTTCATTTTTAGTAACACGTCATTTTAAACTAAAAACACCTAGATTGAGTCATACTGGTGACATCAAGTGCTGGTTTGATGTGCAAATAATTCCAATTTTTCAAAAATGAGTTACGAATCATTTTAAAAAAATTTAAATACTATCTAAGTATGTTTTCTATATTTTTCATGAGTGTTACATGTTTTGAACTAAAATGTAAATTTTAATCTAATAATGGACACTTTGAGTCATACCAGGAAAACCATGTATCTAATTGAGGTGCGACTAATTACTACTCATGAAAAATGACTTATGCATAATTTTAATAATGTTCTGAAATAATCCAAATGTGTATTCTAGGTATTGATTATATGATGTGTGATTTGAACTATAATGTAATTTTAAACAAAAAAACACAAACATTGAGTCATACCAGTCACACCGTGTGTCAGATTTAGGTGAGGTAGATTCATAAATGTCAAAAATAACTTCTGTATTGTTTTTATAAAGTATCAGAAAAATTTGAAAGTGGTTTCTTGGTTTTTCGTAAGTCACTAGTGGTTTTTACTAAAATTTCATTTTAATCTTAAAACACGTACTTGGAGTCATACCGGTCAAACGGTAATTCAGATTGGTTTGAGGTTTATTAATACACATATAAAATGATATATAGATCCTATAGCAAAAGTATCAACACAATAATAATGTGTTTGCTCAGTTTTGACTATTTCATGTGTCTTTTTTACTAAAATGTCAATTTAAACTGAAAATATACACTTTGAGTCATACCGGTCACATCATATGTTAGTTTTATTTGATACCAATTACTACACATCAAAAATTAATTATGAATCATTTTTTAATGTATCAATATAATCCAAGCACATTTTCTTTATTTTTTTTAGTGCGTGATTTTCAAATTTAAATAGACAACGAATACTTACAGTCATACTAGGCACACAATGTATTGGATTGATGTGTGGATGATTCCTACCAGTCACAAATTAATCATGGGGTTTTTTCATAAGTAATAATACAATCAAAATTCGTTTTATCCATTTTTATTTTGTGATGTATGTTTGATATAAAATATCTTTTTAAACAAAAAACATAAAATTTGAGTCATACTGGTCACACTGTGTGTCAGATTTATATCCACCTGATTCATACACATCATAAATTAATTATGGATAATTTTTATGAAGTATTAAAACAATATGAATAAACATTATTTGTTTGGAGTATGTGATGTGTGTTTTCAACTAAAATATCAACAATAAACTAAAAAACACCTTGAGTCATATTGGACACACCATGAATTTGATTGAGGTGTGGTTTATTCCTACGTGTCACAAATGAATTATGAAATACTTTCTAAAAGTATAAGATAAAAATGATGATGAAATTGACAAAAAAATTAGATTAAATGATGTTAAAATAAACTAAATAATTAGTAGGAATTCATGTTTTTATGATATCTATATATTAACACACTTGGAATATTGCCCATTTGATTATGTTGAAATTCCATTTTGTCACATAATAATGAAGAGTTTCAAAAGTAAATACCTCAAAAAAGGAGAAATGAAGGATAACAAATATCACACATGATCACCAAGGTCCTGATGCAAAATTCCAAAATCAGTGTCACCACACAGGTCTATGTTTCATACCAACGACACCACACTGGTCCACCCTATACATCATTACCACCACGTAGGCCCTAGATAAGAAAACCTAGTAGAAGTTCTAAGGTTACACCTATGTGATGAACAACATGAAACACCTTTTTAATCCTCCTCCTTCACCAAGGGTCATATGTTTTCTGATAAATAGGACCCTCAGGATCCTCATTTCAAATGAATGGAATATCATAAGAATCCTTAAATCTCTACATGCCCAATTAATTTTCCCAGTTCCAAAAAACCATCTAGGTATCTCTCTAAAACCCAAGAGAAGAGGAAATTAATAGGAATTGGGTGGTTAATTCTCCACCCATGTGTGAAACATAAGAAATCTACACGAGGATCCATTTCCCCTAGTGGAAAAGTATTAATGTGGTGGTCTCTTACCAAACTGAGGGCATGTATGAGAACCTTCGAGAGACACATGATGAAAGCCTTGGATCATAGATCAAGGGAACTCCCAGCGGTTTTTCCCACGCTATCCATCATTCATAATTCACCTCTAGCTTGCACACATCCACCCAAAACAAAGAACTTATAATCTACCCATGTCTTCCCTACACAATACTTATTCAACTCACCCATCCCTCACCTATGTGAAACTACTAAAACTAAACCTAGTATTACCCTTCCCGAGACTCCATTTATCCATCCTTTATAAAATGCATGGCAGGGAATCTCTTCCTTTGGATCCCTCATCTGCAAGGGACCAATTCAAGAAATCTCCCAAAGCCTTAAGATATACCTAACCAGAGCATAGGGAATACCATTGGTTTCTTTCAATTATACATTCACAGAGTAATATAGGCCATAATTTAATCCTCAATAGTAGATGGGATCCTCAGAGTATTGTTAATTGTACATTCCCATGGTATTGAGGATCCAAAACTTGGTGGAAATACTAGGGACCTCCCCATTTCATAGAGTGATGTAAATCACATGCCTTTTCCTTTGATGAGGTTAGTGAATTGTACTTATGTAATCATCTGTAGAATTGGGAAAAGGTCACCCCGCTTGGTTTAAGCCCCTAGTATTTTTTTTAGACCACATCCACATGGGGTGATAATTTCTATCCTTGGTTACAAAAATAAGAGAGGTGATGTTCACCTCAAGGCCATTTCTCTCTCCCGTAGCCCCAACCTTTTCCACAAATGCATGAAAGAGATTCTGGTTAATTATATCTTCTGATTCATCTTGTTTCTCATAATTATAAGTACTCACATGGTCTTAGAGGTTAGTGACAATAATGAAACCCACACGATCAAATACATGTCTTAGTAGAGAATCGCTTTCTAGTTCTTCCTCTCACCTTCTTTCATAGGGAATCGATAGGAATGAGTCCTTAAAGACATGTTTCCATCTTAAAGGTCCATATCCCCTATGATACAAATTTTATATGTTCCCCCTATGTGTAAGCTCCAACACTATGAACAAAAAGGTATTTTATTCATATCCAAAGGGGATATAGAGGAAGAATCCCTAAGGTTCAAAAAAAATACCCAAAACTAACACTAATATTATTTGGGACACTCTTAGTAGGGTCATGTCTACCTTGTAATGTCCACATACCTTCCAGGACCCATTGAACACTTCAATGTATGTCCAACACTATCTCTATACTAGGAACCTTATGCCTAGGTGTCCTTGCCGCTTAACCTTAAACTACATATTTTGATCTTCATCACATGACTATAAAAGGTATAATGTTTTACATTATGTGGAACTGAACTATATGGGTTTTGATTCCTTTCACAAGGATACATAGTAATCCCATATCATGGGTCTGATCTAAATATTAAAACAACTCCTGTCTACCTGGATGACAATAAATCATAGAGTTCCCCAATGGGTGGCTTAAAACTAGTGTCATGATAATAAATGATACAAGAATATATAATATATACAAATAAGGCTACCGGCAATGGAGAACCTCAGAAACTTATATATTCCTCTATTGATTAAGAACCTTGTATAAATATAGGTAATTATAAAAAAATAAATGCTAATATTTGATTTTTAACTAAAGAGTGACTTATGTTATATTTTTGATTTAATGAAGGATTCATGAATATGACATATATCTATAATAGATTATCATAGTAGGAAATAATTGGCTTAAAATTGGTATGATGTTCATGAAATATCATTCTCTCAACCAATTTGAGTCTCTAAGCATTGTTGGATCATTTCCCAATAACTGATTGCCTTTGGAAAGAAGGTTCAGGAAACATCTCGAATAAGGGAACTATTGGGGGGGTTTTGTCTCCACAAAAAATACTCGTTGGAACTCACATGGAAATGGATAACCTAATGTGAATGATTGTGAAACTGTCTAAACCCCACAATAAATCATCAGGAATCACATGGTATTTTTCATCAAAAATAAAAACAGTGAAACTAATTTGAATCCTTTACCATGATGACAGTGTCGCCCACATGTTAATACCATTTCATGTAAAAACTGTAACAGGGCCAAACATGGATCTAAAAAAACTGATTATACATGTTTTTGAATATTAAGATGTTACTTTTATGGGTTTTTATTATTTTTGATTGTCATGCCTAATCCATGATCTTTTGAAAAGAACTCCCATCAATCTAATGGAGTCCTTCTAGCTATCAAAAGGATATGAGTTGGCCACTATACAAGTTAGTTCATCATCTAACCATAAGAAACCATCACCAATCCAGAATCTCCAAAAATAGGTTTCAAATGCAATGGTTTAGGAGTACCACTTAAATTGTACTCTCTAAACCCTGGAGGATGCTCGACAAGCTCTATAGCTCATAAAGCCCCACTAACCATCCAATCAATGATGTATGGTGGTATATATGAAAACAATACTAGTATCCATTAAAAATAATTTTGGAAAGCTCTCCTTAGAATGAAACAACAAGATCATCCTTTATCATAGAAAGGAGGATCAATATGCCACCGATGGAATAATTTAGATTAAATAGGTGTCCCTATAAAGGGATCCTTCCATCCACCATAACTACCAATGTAATACGAAAAAAAACCCTTAGCATGATTAGGTTGTTTCCCTTAAGATTCCATCCCGGTTCACCTAGACCTGAGCATTCTGGATATCTAATCGAGGGAAGAGACCAGGCATCATGGAACAGGATCCTACGCATTTTCCTCCCAAGAATCTCACCAACCAAATATGGTGGGAAACAATGAGGAGGAATAAAATCCTACCTTCACCTACAATGTAACACCCAAAGGTTTTACAAATAAATTTAATATGGAATGTAATGCATGCAATACTGAGTCTCTATAAAATAACACTTTTTTTATTACAACCATTCCATTCAAAATATTTTTTCTCCTCTGTGATTGGAATTTCAAAAATTGGACATATATGATTGCAATCAGTAAGATATTTAGAGTCTGATAGAATCAACTCACAGTTTTAGTGAATAGTAACTTGACACTTTGGAATAGTAATGTACCCTTATGAATAGTAATATGACCCTTATGAATAGTAAATTGTACAAATGAATAGAAACGTCATTCATGAATGTATAAATTAAATTTATTCACCTTATAAATAAAATCATATCATAGTTCAAGTAAGTGAATATTTTAAAAATTAATAACTAAGTGTTAGTATTTTTGCGTTTAATAAATATATATTAACAATTTTTAATTAATAATATCATTTAAAAGAAAATTAATTTTCATAAAATGGACACATAAATAAATATTTTATTGTCTTATGATTTTAGGATAATTTTATGAAACCATAGTTAAGTTTTGAAAGTGTTATAACATGAGTTTTAAAATTTAAATATGTATTTTTCAAGTAAATAGTAATTTTTTTAAAAAATTAAAATTCATATATTTATATAATTATGTTCATAAAATTTAGTTCATTTATTTATTATACATATTGAAAAATGGTTAGGGTGATTTTTTGATTTTTTTCTGAAATAATTGAATTTTTGGGGAATAGTAAAATACATTAATTTATTGTATAAATACATTAAAAGAAAAATAAACTATTCCTCGATTAATAGATGATGCAAGCACACTTGGTTAGAATTAAAATTCACTTATTAATATTTTTGGTCAAAATAATAAACACGGTTTCTTGTCTTGAGAAAAATAATAAAATAATGAATAAGATATTTAGAAATCAGCACTCTCTTCCACTATAAAACCCACCCCTTGCTCCCTATTCTACTCACAACATCCAAGATTTGATACTTGTAAAATTTCTAACCAATAATTTTACCAAGATCCTCCCCCACGTCAAAAATATCCTGGTCTCATCAAAATACCAAAATCAATCCCTTTATGGAGATTCTCAAGGAGGAGTATTCAAGAGGTAAAATCCTCTTCCTTTTCCTTCGGTTTTTTCTTTTCAAGATCCTTATTTTTTTATTCAATCGTAATATTCTCTATCAAAATGATCATTATAAATCTATTATCATTTATATACCTTAATTATAATAGTAAAAGGTAAGAACCATCACCAATCTTCTTACCCTCTCTCTTTTATTTTAAAAATGAAGTTATCGTCCCGGAGGTAGCAATTTACAACCTTCATGGATGACAAATTTTCATTCTTTAATTTCTACATTAAGTATTGTCATGAAACCATTTTTATAATTGAAAAAAATTATAAAATATTGATTATGTCTTATTTAATGTTCTATAACTAGTATATATACATAATACTAATTTATACGACAAAACTAGTTCATGGCGATCGAAATACCATCGTAATAATCTAAACGAGTATCACTAAATGTATTATCTAATGATTCATAATAATACCATATAAAAATATGATATATATATAACCATTTATAGTTATATATTCTCATTAAAAACATGTAATTCAAAAATTTTATAATTATACCAATTTACACGAACATCATTACTTATAAACTAGTGAACTGAACATGAAAACCAAGAAAACGAAAGCTCACGAACAATGAAATTGAACTCTATAACTAATCAATAAGGCCAAAAATGAACATAATAAAACTATAATAAATATTATAAATATATATTAGGTTATTAATTAATTAATTAATGTATTTAATTTGTTTATCTAGGATGTTAATGTCAAGTGCAGAACACCTTCAGACATAAGGAAGGAAGTTTCTACCAGAACCTCCATTTTCTTTTAGGATACTCTTTTTATCTCTTTAAACAAATTAATTTTTTTATTATTCCTATGTAATCATCATAAATTCTATGTGAATTTTATATAAATGCGTACCAATCAAAATCATTCTTTATTTTATGGGGAGTTACATGTTTTAAAAGAATCGTTCTTAAATTATTCCTGTTAAGCCAACCAGATTCAAGGGAACTTCTCGAATTCTTTACTATTTTCAAGTTCAATCTATAAGATGTTTTAAGACACTATAATTTTTCGAAAATAAATCATTTTATTATGAAAAAAATAATCCTGTTTCACTTTTAGTATAATTCAAATATTTTTCTAAAAGAACTCTTCTTTGTAAAGAAAAAGAGTATTTCCCTCAAAATTACTCAATGATTTTATAAGAGAATTTTCATATATTTCAACAAACTTATTAATTATTATGTTTAATTAAGAATAATATTTTATGATATCATATACAATGTTTTATTAACTATTTATGATCAGTTTTACTTAGGATGCTCTATCTTGATTCCATTCAGCATACTACTTAGAATTGTTAATAATTATGCTTACAGGTTGGGCAATGTAATTTACATTGCATATGTATATGATGTTTATTTCTAACCCCATTAATAAGATTAATTAATTGGAATTAGAAAGTTTGTGGGTCCAGATATATCCCCTCAATGCATTGGTAGGTACTATGAGACAAAATAGAATTGAATTTTGGATATGGCATAACCCTTGTATTTTTAGACGTCTTGGTCCGGACTTGACAATATGTTTCCGATGTCAGAAATTATTCATTCCCTCATTATGATATTAGAAATTGATAAACCATGTGATTATTTGACTAGTATAATATTAATGGTTATGTTTCATTCTCTTATGATCCTTTATATGGCCTTATTTATTCACTTTTCATTACATCCATATTATGTTCAAGTATATTTGTGAAGACATGTGTTTTTAGTTGTTCACCATGCATAGTTGTCATTTTTATGATATCTTTCAATTTATTACTTACCCTTACTGAGCATATAATATCACCCCTTTCTTATGTTTAATTTTTCCCCGGCCATGAAGATGATTATTATTAATGAATCACATGAATAATCTAGGAGTCATAGTTATTTCCAATTGAATTTATATTATGTATCTTGTTTAATGTTCTAATGTTGAAATTATTTTTGTATATTGTTTTCCAAAACTACAAAACTATTCATTCCTTTGGGAAAAACTTTTCTTGTAATCATTCCAATGTAATTAAATAATGTACTGGGTCTAGGAAACTATGGTCAGGGAATTACATACCAAGCATGCCAACATTGTTTGAGATCATCCAGAGAAGCCTGCCAATAAAATATGGCAAAAAACCTCAAGTTGGAACACAAAACATATCGTATCAATTAAATATGCTATTGTAGTTTGGTAGTATTTGAAAAAACCATCCTGACAATCCTAGAAATATTTTGGGGGAAGACCCATATCTCTTCCCCCACACCTTAAAACCATCGATATATAATTATAGGAAATAAAGGACAAGAGTAAACACACACCCTTGATCCAACCATAAAATGGGAATATATCCCCATTATGACCATTGAAGTCACCCAACATATCCTAAAAATAGTGAAAGGTACAAACAATTCCAACCCTCATCCTGTAAACATTCCAAGATATAATAATGGTAGAAGAAGTGGTAGAGGAGAAAGCACCCAAATCCATCACTGTAATTGTGGTGACTCATCAACACAAAATGAGGGTCAATCTAGAGTAAGAACTCATATATTCTGCCATTAAGTAGGGTATGGGAAAGATCCCACAATATATGGACAAATAGATCGGGTTCATACCCCCCTTCCAAATGCAGGTCATCAGTCTACCACAATGGAAACTCCCAGGTAAGCACATTTCCCTACCAAAATTGTAGAAACCTGTTGGAAAATTTTGATGGCAATACGATAGCTCATAAATGGAGATTCCTTATATGAAAGTCACAACCAACAATAAGTGTCCTATGTCACCCAAATGAGAGCATCCCAAAATAAGACAAACCAAGGGTGACTAGAAAATTAATATTGGATCTACGATCCTACTTTAAAAAGTAATGGATTTTCCAAATCCCTTAGATGTTTATCTATGGATGCTCAGGATCTTACTCCTCCATCACTAAATTATGGAAATAGTTGTTTTATTTGTGATTGTGCTCCCTACATCTTTTATTCCATTAGATTTGGAGGTCCCATGCTTATCTTACCATGAAAAATTACATCACGACTAGAATATGATTGATCCTGATATCTTATATCACGATGAGCTCTATGAAAACCCTAGAGATGGAAGAATGATCATATAGTTAGGATTTACTCCCATTTATACCATACTAATTAATGGTCCTACCTAGGGTATGCACTGAAAGAATTTAAATAATAGTTATATTTCAAGATTTTATGGTATCCCCCCCCATGATGGAATTTACTATGATGGCCATCCCTATAATGAAACTTCATTTCATCATAAAGGTTTTCCCCTTTCCAAATAAATTATGAAAAGACCTCCTATAGCGAGGAAATTGAGAAAATGAGGCCACTAATTCATGAAGTATCTTCACTAATAAGTGAAATAATTTAAAAATTAGAAATAGACCATGGAAACAGTCATTCTATGAACCACCCTTTGACAGTTTTCCTTCTAACATGATATGAGAAATACAATTTTATCATAGTATTTAAAATAAAGCCTCAGGGAAATGACCTCATTGGTTAGAACAATTTTAGGAGCCTACTAAGAAAGACGATGAATAAGTTATTCTCATGAGGTTAAATTTGGGTAATGATAGTATAATAGTCAAATTATAGCCTTTGAATACTCACCAATAAATCATTGTAGAGGTGTTTTCGAAATGCTAAGTTCACAACATCCACCTAAATACATAGATCATTATTTTCCACTTAAAAGAAAAATTATTACCTTATGTTGAACATTTTATCCATTTGAAGGAAATAGAATAGATTTAATTTTAAATTGAAGTGGATGTCCTCATAGCTACACGATACCCAAAATTAGAAAAAAAATGAAAAGATCCCTTCAATGTTTATGTTTGGATGCATTATAAGAGTTTCATCAGTTGATCACTTTTTCCCAATCTAGTGTTCATATCAGAGGATAGGTAAATAATGGAACATTGAATTTAACCTCACAACCTAATACTAAAAGTCTTCTAAATGTGACATCATGAAATATCATAATCTTAGGATGGATTAAAAAATTGGGCTCTTTTCACAATAAATGTAATGCTCAGAAAAATATATCCTTGAATGACTCTCAGAGATATAGGTATAGAAGAGAGAAATTCATCAAAATACTCCTTCATCAATTATCTATAAATAATTAAAAATCATACCTCTTAAGGTAAGATAATAATCAAGCATCATAGATATATTTGGAAGCAGGTGGATTGGGTATAAATCTAAAATACAACCATCCAATGTTTGAACATTTCTCTATAAAATCAAGATTTTTTTTATAGAAGTAGAAGCCACGCAAATCCAAGAGAAACCCTAGCCCATAGTGACTGGGGATTTTTTTTAACACAACCTTCAATGGTAAAAAAACAAGAATACAAGGTCATGAAAATGGAAAAGGAGAAGCTCTATACCATAGGCTGGGGGAATTTTTTACCTCAGTCTACACCTTAACAGAGGGAATTTTCTTCCTATTTTGAAGGAGCATTGTAGAATGAATCCTCCTATTTCATCCTTACCCCTAACCCAATTTCCTCATTGGGAACATGCACAATACAACTATCTATTAATTCACTTAAGATAATTGTTCATATAATAATTCCTAGGTGACCAATGAAGGAAAGGATGAGGCCTCATAATGAAAAAAAGAAATCTTCCAAAGCGACTAAATAATTTATTTCTATATGTTACATATCATTAAAATCTCTAAATACTACCCCTACAAACACTAACTAATATTAGGATAATATTGAAGAACATGATGATGGAGTTTTTATTCATAATATGGTCCATGATAAAATGCTTAATGAATTTGTACGTACTAGAAAAAGAGGCTTTCTATGAATTTGGGGATTTTGTCGACTACTCCACTATTACCTCTTCGATGAGAATCCACCAAATAAAAGGGTAATAGTAAGTCTGTGAACCACCCACCTACCAAAGAGGATAAAGAGATGAAGGAGTTTATAAAACTCAATGCAGAACTACTCTAAGGAAATATCACTTCCAGATATGTTCTATAAGCGAATGATCGATGAGTGATCCCATATGATTCCCATCAGTAAAGAGGGTTCATCCCAGAAGATAAAATGAAACCAAAACATTTTCTCAATCTATGGTATGGAATAACAATATACGTGGACTGCATGATAGAAAGATATCAGGATTTCCCTCCATTGGTTACACAACTAGGGATGGATCGTGTACATCATCACGTACCATCCCATACAGGCTACCCAATAGATTTACAAACAATACCACTAGAGATATACCAACCTATTTCTATACCTGCTCAGGATCTCGTTCAACCAAATATCCCTCAAGTTTTTATCAATACCATCGAGTCATTGAAAAATTTATTAGAAGATACAAAACAATTGAGTGCACTGGTGCAACCTAAAAGGGAGCCTTACCTTGATTGGGTTGATCTGACCCATCCCCTGATTTTTTGGTACCCTAAATTTTAAATTTTTAATGGCTTAGGGGACCAAAAGAAAATTTTGAAACATTTCTCATCCTGCTGTGATCCCATGATAGGGACCCTTTCCCCACAATAAACAATGAAACATAGGTTATCTCTGGAAACAATAAAAATTCTATCCTATTGGTTTCGGGGGTATCATAAGCTTTGGATAGGTCATGCTCAACTTTTCTTTTTTATCATGATCAATGATTAAAATGATATTTAAATGATGGTAAATTACATGATCAATGGTATTGAATTAACAAATATAGACAATGGATAAATGAAAATACCAAAGTATATGATCATTACATATTATTTATAATTAATTTAACCACTTATAGAATTACCTATTGAGAAATACCTTTTTCATTTATGTATTAGAAAATGAATCTACATCATACTGTCATTGTTTTTTAATAGTTAATAATAAATCCCCTCTAGTGGTGATCCATACATGTTCCACGAATCTTCTAATGTCACTATAGGAATCTCTGGGTACTAGCATGGTAGATATAATCACATGTGTAATTCTTCATCAATCACCCTATGAATCAGTTCTAAAGGATTATCCTTGATCTCCCTAGACATGAGAGTGGAAGGTGGAGGAAGATCACTCTATATTGTTGAAATTTTTCTATGAGAGGGATCTCTCTAGGTCATGATAGTATTATCTCTAGATATCATTGTGCACAACTCAAAATGAACTGTATCTCTTAATAAAATAATATAATTGTTTTTATATATGTCCAGGTTTAGAGAATAATAATTTTACATGATCCCTT
This sequence comes from Viscum album, assembly GCA_963277665.1. Lineage (NCBI taxonomy): Eukaryota > Viridiplantae > Streptophyta > Magnoliopsida > Santalales > Viscaceae > Viscum > Viscum album. The sequence continues at coordinate 736,370,093 of OY728146.1, read as the reverse complement.
TATTATTTTTCTAATCATTATAGAATCCCATTTCTGTGATAATAATGATATTATTATTATAATTTTTTGACATGCACTAAACTCACAAATTAAATTAAAAATTATTTATTTGAATAATATTTAATATATATTATTTCAGACCAGTCCATTAAACATGATCCACCATTCTTCCATAAAATTTATTGGGCCTTGAATAATGACTATTTAATTAATAGACAAATAAAATTTCATTATTTTTGAAAGAATAATATAAATATTATATTCACTAAATAAAAAATAAATATTTATTAAATATTCTGCTAACATAATATTCTCTCAAATAACTGGTGAGAAAATATATATGATCAAGAAAAAATGAATAATTATAAAACAACATGTGTTACTAATATTTATTCAACATGTTTTATAATAAATAATAACATATTATTTAACTATGATTCTGGATACTCTTAGTGTGTGACCCTCTAGTCTTGTTTCTCAGTGGCATTAGGCAGGTAGCCTAAATTCCTAGGTTAGTGTCTAGAAACACGGGAATGAACCCATAGAGAAAAAATTTAATTCCAGGACAACATAATACATCATATGGATACAAAATGTGTAATATAATCCATTTATCACAATATCTCTAATCAAGCATGATTCATGCTGGTACCATCATCATATGTGTGTTATATCACATTTATTGAATTTCTTTAAAGAAAACTCACCTATAGAATACTTTGGAAATGGATATATTTTCACTATATCATTTCCATAAAAGGGATTGAGAGAAAAAATTTTTTATGAAACATATAAGAAATATCCTTTATCACATTATTAATTAATGAAATATTACTAGTGACACCCAACATATCCTACCTCTTCGGAAACATATATCATCATTGTTTTCATCAACACATCAATGTACATAACTAATAACAGTCATTAGTAATAATATTAAAGTATAAGGATAAATACACATGTCTACAGTTACGAAAATCGAATGACATGTAAAAATGTGTATTTTCTATGGGTGGGTATCATTATCGTAACATACTACTCTAGATATTACCAAGGTATTACACCATGAGAAGGTGACTCAATATCCTATGAGTTTCCAACCCTGATAGATTGTATCATTTCTATCCGTGAAAATATTTCATCTAGCTATATAAAATATATTTAAGAATAATATCAGGGAACTTTTGGGTTCTCATCATAGCAGGGAACTTCTATGACATTTCAGTGTGACCTCTACTCTTAGAACATTATCACATACTATGTTACATATAAGAACAATCATATTGTGATTAGGATTTTATTATTATTCAAAAATTGAATACAAGTTATCATAATGCTCATAGAAATTAGTTCTAGGGAACCAATATCAATAGAATCTCACTTTCACTAGAGATGGATTCTAACAAACTTTAGTTTACAAGATCTCACAAGATACTCTTTCTTATATAAAGATAATCCTTATTTTAAGTGGTCCTCAATGTTATCTATTTTAGGAACTCTTCTTACTAAAAATTTTCCCCTATAAGAAAAATATCTTAAGAGGTGATAATTGTAAAGTTTGTTCTTTATCCGTTGGTGTGACCATAGATATTTTATAGGAGTCACCTCTATAGTATTATCATAATAAAATGTGATAGGGTCATTAATTTTATGTACCACATCAAGCCCATGGAAAAAGTTTCATATCCAAACAGCTTACTTGGTTGCATTATAAGACACTATATACTCAGACTCCACTATAAAATTATTGAAAACTGGTTTCTTTACACTGCTACATCTAACAAATCCTCTATTGATATTGAACACATATTCTAGATGCGAATTTATATGATTATGATCTTTTTTAAAACTATCATTAATATAACCCTTGATGACCAGCTCCACATATCCTCCAACACTATGAAAATATCCTTGGTTCTTCTAAAATATTTAGGAAAAACCATAATAAAAAAACAATTATGTTCTCTTGGATTAGCCTGATATCTTCCTACCATGCTTAATGCATATGCAACATCATGTCATGTACATAACCTGAAACACATGATTTATCATATATCTAAAGAAAATGAGATCTTACACATTCTATCTTTCTATAGTTGTGTCTGAGGAACCTTTTTATTATAATGATGTGTACCATGTGACAATGAAATCAATACCGTTAGTATATGGTCAGTGTATATAATTTGACATAGTCCAAGAATCCTCTTGGATCTATCATAAATGATATTGATCCTTAGAATATAAGCTCTTTCACCTAGGTCCTTAATAGAGAATCACTTGTTTTACTAGTCTATAATAGGCTGTAATACTGGTATGTAGTTTCCAATAAGTAAAATTTCATCATTATATACTACTATTATAATGAGCACATTCTCTTTAAACTAGTAGTAAAAACATGGATCCCATTCATTATGAATGAAACCAAATTATTTTATAGCTTCATCAAATTGAATGTTCATAGAACTAGATGTTTTTTTAAATATATAATTATATATCTACAAATTGAAAATACCATTGGAATCACCAAGAGTACTAAACACTTCTCGTTTTTTATATAGACATCTTCGTGAAGGTTCCCATTAAGTAAATCAATTTTGAAATCCATCGGAAAAATATCATATTCATGGTAAGTTTATATCGTATGTAGAATTCTAATGGTTTTAAATTGGGAAACTGGGGGAATGGTTTCATCATAGTCAATTCCATGATGTTGTTTAAACCCTTTAGCCACTAGTCTTGCATTATAGTTATTTAATTTACCTCCCATTTCTAGGTTTCTCTTGGATACCCATTTTAACAGGACAAGATTTAAATCAATTGAAACATTGATGAGAACCCAAACATGGTTTTGATACATTGAATCCATTTTCAAATTCATGGATTATTTATATCTTGTATCTTATGATATCTCTAGTACTTATTTATAGGAGAGAGGTTCATCATTGTCAACTAATAATGATTCTCAGTATTCAGTGACTAGAAAACCATATCTCCCTAGTTCTCTTACCTATCTAGTTCTCCTAAACAGTACTTGTCTTTTAGGAACTACATCTTCCATGGGGACCTATAGAATCTATTCCTGTACCAACTCTTGTGCATATTGAGAATCAACTTCATTGGAGTAAATATTTCTCCCACTATCTTTTTTGAGGATTTTCTCTTCTCAATAAAGTGGGGTTTCCAGGTGAAAGTCACTTTCTTATCTAAGGGGATATATATGTAGTATCCCTTTGTTTTCATAGGATACCCTATAAATATACAATTTGTTTCCCAAGGTTATAGTTTTTTTCTTAATAAGGCCTTAAGAAATTCCTCACAACCCCATACACATGTATATGAAAAAATTAGTTTCCTTCCACTCCATAACTAGAATGGAATTTCATTTTCAACTTTTTTTATTACTTAGATTAATGTATATTCCACAGTTTGTAATGCATATCCCCAAAAGGTTAATGAAATATTTTCATGAATCATCATCAACCTTAACATGTCTAACAAGGTATGGTTTTTAATTTCACTAAAATAATTCCACTATGGTGTGTAATGTGGAGTGAGTTGAGATAGAATCAAAATTCCTAAAGAAATTTATTAAACTTTTTGTTAGGATATTAATGTCCTAGATCTAATTTAACATTATTTATCTTATTTCCATGTTGATTCGCTAATTCATTCTCAAATTAAATGAATTTCTCAAATGAATCATACTTATATCTCATTAAGTTGACATATCCATATATAATAATGTCATCTGTAAAAGTTTTGAAGTGAGAATACCATCCTCTAGATTCTACTAGAAATGGTCCTCACTCATAAGTGTGTACCAATCTTAGAAGAAATGTAGCCCCTTTACCCTATCCACCTTATGGTGGTTTTGTAATTTTTACTTATAAACAAGCATAAAATATTTCATATGGTTTTTTCTTATAATAGTCGATATAAAAATATTGAAAGAGCTTAGTTACACGCATATTGTTTACAAAAACAAGGTGGTGATTCTATAACTTGGTGTTACATGAGTCATGTGAACATGATTTGTTATCTATTTAAAATATTTGGTTCTCATAATTTAATACATAAAGACTATTATTTCAATTATCTATACCACAACATATGTTTTCTTTATAAAACAAACAACTTTTATTCCCATACATTGAATTAAAACTATCCACATCTTGTAATGATACATAAATTATGTTCTTGGTAATATTTGGTACATAAAAAAATCTATAAAAACAAATATCATACCAATTGTAAATTAAAGGTGGAATTCTATAATTTGTAGAGGATCTAACCACACAAAACTTGAAGCTCAAAAAACCACATCTCCTCTAGAAACATTTCATAATCTACATGGTTTTGTATTTTTATACTATTGTGAGTACGACAAGCTGTATCTAAAATCCAATGTGTACATATTAAAATATTAAACTCAATAATGAATATACCTTTTGCTTCCTCTTCCTTATAGGAATAGTAATTATTCAATTGGAAGTGTTTTCCACATGAACTACATACTTCCTCTCTTTCCATTCCTAGCCTCTAGATCTTCCTCTTCTTGGAAGGACAGTTCATAAGAGTTTTAGACTGATTGTAAGTCATTAGCTCTTTCACCTTGTTATTACTTTTTTATTCACCATAAGGACCATGGGTTTGTCTTTCCCTATGTACTAGTCCTCTTTTTTAATCATATTATGATTTTTTGAAAGTCTATTCTCATTATTACTCATGTTATAAATAATAATAAAATTGGAGAAGAAATTTGATAGTGAGGAATGTATGAGATCTATGCGCAACTCATCGTGGAATTTAATCCCTAAGATGTCTAATAATTCAATGTATCCAACAAGTGTGACTACATGAGGCCCATATGGAATTGAAACTCCAAGATTCATTGTAAATAGAGCCTTAAATATCTTTGATATCTCTTATATCACCTTCTCTTGATAGGGATCCTGAAGGTGTTACATCATGCTCTAAGAATCCATGTACTCATGTTTCTTAATATTCTCATTGGCCATGGATGATAGAATGAAACACTAAAAATATTTTTAGTAATTAAAAATATTCTCCTAGAGAGATAAATCTTCCTCACTACCATCATTATAGGCTCATCAAGAATATGTTCTTCAAACACATACAATTTCCTTTCATGGTGTAGGATAACGTGTAAGTGAAATTATAACTCCTGGAAATTAGTGACAGTGAGAAGTTTATCCATATAAAATTTGGATCACGGTGATATATTTTAATTTATTTTATTAATTTTTATAAAAATGAGACGATAAGAGTTTTAGTACTTTATCTGATAAAATTAGGCAAATAAATAAATATTATATTTATTAATCTCTCACTATTTTATTTAAATATAATGTCCCTCACAGTTGGCTTAAAAATATCATATTTCTTGTAAATTATAGTGTAAAGGGTCCATAATCCCCTTCTCATCACTCCGACATTGGTTGGTCATGCAATTTTAAGGGTTTTAGGTAGGAATTATAAATTCCAAACAACATTTACACAAAGTTACATGATCTGTTGAGTGGACCCCCTAATCATGAAATCCTTAAAATAGATTTCCTAAACCTTTTCCTCTTGGTTACACTAATTCTTTCTTTTGTAGTAAACCCATGATGTGAACTAAGTCATTTCAACCCAGAAATCTACTTTGAATTCCCCAATAATTGAAAGCACCCAAACTTTTTCTGGTCAAGCACTTAAAACTGTTGTTTGATTTTAAGTAGTGTAATGGAAGGATATACCAATTAAATATATATAAAATTAGTTGTTTTGTCTTTTATGAATAAATTTACATTTATTATATTTATTAATTTTTGTCAATATTATGTATATTTATATAAGTGATTGACCATGTCTTAGATAATATTTACGTACAAGTCAATTAAGATTAGTTTTATCTTATGAGCTTGTTAATTCATTAAATCACAAGATCATAAAACCATTAATAATTAAATTACCATGAAACTTTATAGAAACAAAATAATAAAGTGGTATGATCATGATACATTTCTAATGGTTATTTTATCTAACAGATGATAAACTGATCATCGACCTTGTGAAAAAATACCATTAATCATGTATGGTTCATGTTGTAGATTTCCACCTATCCATATATATATATATATATATATATATATATATATTAGATTGGTTTCTCTTAAACTCCAAACTAGATCCACCTCCAATATCTTGGGAGATCAATCCATTACATATGATTTTACTCACAGCTAGGTGAGGGGATCCATAGCATTTGTTAAGGGGTTAACATAAAAGAAACTATGGGCACAGAAGACCTTATATAATGAGAGGAGAGATGACACACATTATAAAAATTTAATTTAATAATAATTTAAATGAGTTGAATAAAATGGAAATGTTTGGTCTAGGATGATGTTCATCCATATGCAAGCAATAAATTAAGATTGTAATAAAATTAACATTCAATTCTAATCGTTCATATCTATGATAAATTACTCCCGAATCAATTAATTATATTCTATAAATAATAATATCTTTTATTTTAATTATAATATTAATTTTATTGAGATTCTAATCCATCATAATTTTACACAAATTAAATAAATTTATTTAATATTAACTATGTACAAAAATCTACCTTGGAGGCAACCCGACGAGTACCCGCCCGAACTACCAATTGGGTATTATACTCGAATAATATTTTGTCTTATGATGTGTGGCATATATGACTTAACACATTATTTCATAGTGTATAATATGAACTTAATAACTGCTTGGAACACATGGAATTTATGTATCATGTTATGCTTTAATGCAAGTAGTGTAATAATTGTAGTACGACCTATAAATGATATATAGACCTAAACATTTTATATAAATTAATTAGACATTTATATATATAAAACCCATCACAAAGAATCTATTATAAACTAATTGAACACATGGAACACATGCTGATATGTTTCGAATAGTGTATTATATTAATTATAAATTCAGTATAATTTGTTTAAAGTACATGGCATGTACATTAGAGTTACACAATGTGTATTTATCTAATAGTATATCATTGAAACATGCCTAGAAACTATGTGTGTAATCATTTAAAAGAACATTTTGGTGTATACATAATGCACATGAGCTATATTACATGTGGTCTCTAAATTACACGATCACAGGTCATGTAGGTTAGGTGAGAGAATACATGGGTCGTCTGTGACTAAGGGACTACAAGTCATGTACTAATGTTAAATGATGTGAACTCCGAATGACCATGAGCCATGATGACACGACCAACATGCAGTGTATAATTAGATTCACCATGTGTAATAAATTCACACAGTTTGAATTAGTTCCAAATTAATTCATAGTGTATTAAACACTAATATGCAACATGTACCTATGGGTTATAGGGTGTGTACTCTTTTGTTATCTAGAAAAACATCACAACACCTCTGAATGAGATCATCGAATTTATTTCATTCATAAAATTAATTGATTTGATTATATTTTCAAGAAAATATGTGTATGAAACCACATATTTCAATTAGTATTAAAGAATGATATAACAAGAAGTGAAAACTAATGAAAAATTCACAAATAGATTAACGACATTTAAATAATTAGAAATAATTATTCAACCACTTGGATAACACTTATATGATTTGGGTGCAGTAGAAGCGTCAGATAGGCTATGCCCAAATTTTATTTTTATCATGATCAATCATTAATCAAATATTTACATGATGATAAACACCATTATCAACTATTATGAATCAAATAATATATTCAATGGATAAATTATGGAATAAAAGCATAGGATTATAATATATTATTTGTAATTAATTTAACTAATTAAAGAATTACCTTGTGAAATTTTATTTATTCCATGATGGATCTGAAAATAGATCTATGTTGCATTGTTGTTGTGTGGTAGGAACCAATAATAGATTATGTATAGTGGTGAACCACACAGGTTCCATGACTCTCTGAATGCCTCCATAAGAAAATATGGGTTATAGAGAGGAAGATCCTATTTCTTCTGTAGTTTTCCTTTGATCACCCTGTGAATATCTTGCATAGGATTATACATGATCTCTCTACATTCAACAGTGGAAGGGTATAAAAGATCAATCTCTTTTATTGGGATCATTCTTGGAGAGGGATCTCTCTAGGGATTGATAGGATTATCTCTATATCTCATTTTTCACATTGAAAAATGAATTGGATCTCTTAGAAAATAGTATAATTGAGTTTCTATACCCCTAGGGTTTGAAAAAAATAATTGAAAATGCACCCTTTATTATTTCCATTATCCATACAGAACACCATGTTTGTAATAATAGTAGTATCATTATTATTTATTGATATCCACTAGACTCATGAATTAAATTAAATATTATTTATTCAAATAAGATTAAATATACATTTCTTCTCACTGGACCATTAAACTCCGTCCTCCATTCCTCAATGACATCTATAAGGCCATGAATAATGACTATTTATTAAATTAATAAATACCATTGCATAATTTTACTATAAATAAATAAATATTATAATCACTAAACAAAAAATAAATATTTATTAAATATTATTCTCACATAATATTTTATAGAATAACATGTTATGGAATTATTATGATCAATAAAAATGAATAATTATTAAATCAAGTGTGGGAATAATATTTTTATAACTTTTTATATAATAAATAAAATTATATTTTTTAACTAAGCTTCTATATACACTTAGTGTGTGACCCTCTAGGCCTCTTTCTTTGTGGCATTAGGCAAATTAGCCTAAATTCCATGTTTCGCATCTAGAACCATGCCAGGGAACCCATAAAAAATAAGTTAATGTAGTAATGACATAATACCTTATACATATTCTTACCATGTAATATAATCCCATTATCAGTACATCTCCCACCAAGCAGGTTTTCTGCTGATGCGAACAATATATGTGTTAGAGGTCTCTTTCATTGACAATCCTTAAATTGAATTTCCATATAGAAGACTAAAAATATGGATTTAATTAGGCTGTATTATTTATATCAAAGGTCCTGATATATCAACATTCAGTAAAGAATAGCTAAGACAAGTCCTTTTTATCATTATTCATTAATGAAATATTAATAGTGATGCGCCCAATGTATCCTACCTCTTAGGGAACATATGTCACCATCTTTTTGATCAATACATCGAAGTAAGAGATTTATAAAACTTATTATTAATAAAATTAACGTCTAAGGATCAATTCACACATCCAAAGGTAAGGACATCCAATGACATATATAAATATGGATTAACAATTGGCAGATCTCATTATCATAATATTCTACAGTGGATATTTCCATGGGAGTACACCATGAAAAGGTGCCTAAAAGTCCAATGAGTATCCACGTAGGACAATATGTATCATTTTCTCCCTAAAATTATTTCAACTAGATATAGAAAAAATATTCCCTAATATTTTCATGGAAATTATGGGTTCTCATTATAGTATAGTACTGCTATCATTCAGTATGACATCTACACTTAGAACATCATTACATACTATGATAAAAAGATGAATAAGAATGATGTGATTGAGTGTTTACTAATATTGAAAACTTTGAATTAATGTAATCATAAAGTTCATAGAGGTTGGTTATAATGAACCAACTCTAGAACAGACTTTGTATGGTATTCCAGTTTGCTGGATTGGTTAATCATGGGATGAGAAGATCTCAATAGACTATTTCACTTTCAATTTAGATCACATTATAGAATATGATAGTACTTGACAAATAAAACTAAAAACATATTGAGAATGTGGTCTCAGATTTATTTTCTCTCTGGAAGGTATCAAACTACTCCCTAAACCAATACCCTTCCCAATATGATTTTCTGTCTATCATTATATATAATTTTCTCAATGAGTTATGGACACTGATCATTCTTGTTAAATTAGAGGCATCTGATGTCATGCTTAATCCAACCCCTGCACCAGATCGAGCTCCAAATACCATTCCATATTGTGTGGACCCCCCTCATGAGCATCAATAATAGTGACTACCTTTTCAGGAAAAGCGAAGGGAGTAGAAGAAAAAGAAGATTGAGGAACATAAAAAATAAATTTTATTCATTTTGAGATGATAAAGTCCCTAGCTAATTCATCAAGGAATTAAAGAACAACATTCTCAAGTTTCCAAAGCCCAAGAGGCCCAATATGGCTAGTCTTTATGGTATCCAAAATTATTAACCCTATCCAAAGACAATGGGGAGAACCATTTAAGAATTCATCATTTTAGAATACATCCTTAAAACAATGGTGGGATCTAGGATAGTGACGTTGGGAAGGACAATTGTGTAGGCAGTATATGCATCAAATTCCAATATAATGAAAGAGGGTGAGTAGAAAGAAGTTGTCGGAAAAAATAAAAAATCGTTCAGTGATTTGATAACAGAAAAAATTGAATCAAAATCATTATATCCTTTGAGAATAGGTAAAACAACCAAATATGCCCAAGATAGTTCTGATATGGCACAACCGACTCTGTCAACACCTTAGTCCTCTAAGGTCGAGTATTCTAAAAACAACATGCATTGAAGTATGGGAAAAACATAGGAAGACGAACTTGTACCAATTCCAAATTTAGTTTCGACTCTCTCAAAATTAATGACTTCAGTCCTAACAGCATGGGTGCCATTCCACCAAACAGTACCAAAAGAGTTCGCCCAGTAGTCGACGTCCTCATTTGAAAGGGAATTAATATTTTGTTCCATTAATTTCATTCAATTAATGGATACCTTATCTAATGATTAATAAATCCTTGAATCCAAGATCCCTGTATATGGTTTGAGGATTAGGGGAAGAGGCTAGAGTGGTGTAAGTTCCCATTTAGGATGATTATATCACTTAGAGGGGAAGCGGTGAATCAGTGATAAATTTTTGTTTATGTTTCTTTTAAATTGAAACAACCTTTTCCTCCTGTTAGAAATTTTATTCCATGATGAAAATAATTCAAACACACACATATAGAAACATAGGTATTTACAAGGTTCACTATTTAGTAAGAATATCAATGTCATTTGTATGGTATGAAAATGACCCAATAGCACACAATCCACTAGAAAAATATCCATAGATTACAACCAGTACGATATACCCTTTCACTCATGTAGAAATTTGTAAATAATCCAATAGTCCATGTACACATTCATAACATAAATAGGGTAATAAAAAGTTTATTCAAAAACTCATGTTACATGTGATTCATTTAATGTTCACAAATGTATTCAATTGAAAACACTTCTTCAATATCTTATCCAGAAGAATGTAAGAACCTCCTAGACTTTATTAATGAAAAACCATGTCTGATTTTTTCAGTTCGACTCCTTCGAGTATGATTCTCCATGATAAGATTCTTGTTGGTATGATTCTTCCTCATTCCAAAAATATGAATACAAAAATCCTTAATCCAATTATCCAGCCTTATGTGATGATCATTATAATACAATTGACAAGTCAAATATGATAATTAGTTGAGTACGATAATCTCTAAGTACGATGGTTAGATGAATGAAACATTGTGATCTTGTCTCTTCTCTTTCATTTCAATCCATCAAACATTTTTCAACAAAAGTGAATACATAAAAAAATTTCTCTCTAAAACTCATATATTATCTTCCATCAACAGTACATTAGTCATCAGAAAAGTACAATGTTCTATTTCTTATTTTATAGGAGACCCTCGACTGGCTTTGGCAGGAATCCACAAAAATTTCCTACTTAATCAAGTTCACCCTAATATCAATTTCTCCTAAGATATCAGTTGTATTTTGACTTCATAAACTCTTCTCAAATATTCTAGAATCTTCTACAATATTCACTTGTTATTCATACTTTCATATCAATTCTCAGTTTGACTTCAATGCATGATTTTGATTTTTTGAATCTAATTCTTTCAATATAATTCCTTGTATCAATTGAATATAAATGGAGAAATAGATACCACTTTTAATGCTGAATAAAATCATTTCTTTTAATGTTGAGCTCCCCATTATCAACACATCCATCAAAATCCACTTTCAAACCACTTTTACTTATTCACTTATTATATCATCCCAATTGGAAATATAAAGCAATTTAATTATTATACAAAGGCTCTTAACCCAAACGAAATACACATCATCTCATTTATTTCATAAATTTTTCTCTTGACCTAGTTGAGGTACAAAAAATCTTATTCTCCTCTTCACTTGACCCAGGTGAAACCTACAAAGTAATTAAAACAAACTTTTTGAATGGTTGACTACAATATTGATCAATTTTTTCCATAACAGTTTTCATCAACCTCATCTCATCTTCAGCAACATCCTTCATTCACAAACACGCGAATGTTTCATGAATTTCTTCATGACTTTAAATTCATTTGTGACCATATTTAGTATCATAATATATGAAATGTAAAGTATCATAACATTCCATTCATTCCATATTCTGTCATTCCTTCACAGCCTAAGTATGATTTTTGGATACGATCATTCAGGGTATGATCATTCTGGGTACAATCAGGCTGAGTACAATTTTTATGGGTACGATCATCAGCTCCCTTTATTTATCTCTTAAAACTAGATACAATAAATCTGGGTACAAATTTTTCTTCAATATGAAATATCTCTTTCTTATCTTTCACCCCAATATGATAAATATAGGTATGATTTGGAATACCTATTATCCCATTTATGAAATCATGCTTGCATTATTATTTCTACAATAAACATATAAATTATGTGAAAGTACAATCAGCATAGAAATCCCACATTTAATTTTATTATAGTCTGTAGACATTGATACTTCATCAAAACAATCTATTCTTGTATACTAAATCGAGAGTGAATCGAATAACCATTTACATATAGAAATATGCATTCCCTATGAGATTGATTCTCTCTTCCTAAATAATGATCAATTCATTATAAAAAACATCTACCATTACAATCTTTATAAAAGTATGATTTGTTTTAAAACAACCATCAAAATTATTTTCACCAAATAAAAAGTGAGGTGATTTCCCTTTCATATTAAAAAACATTCCTTGACAACAAATGAAAACACATGAAAACAAACACCTTCCTCATTTTCTTGGTCCTAATAATCTCCCCTTTTGTATTTTGTTGTCAAACAAGTTTCATAAATCACTAAAATTTTCTACCCTAAAGAAATGGATTACTTATAAAAAATTCTAAGCCTACAAGAGCTAACTCATTTTAGTAAATAATAATCATTGAAAACAAAACCCTGCTATCAAAATGTAGTGATTATGACAACTATTTTATCTTCTCCTTACTCAAATCTTCTTCAACCTCATATTTTCTTCATTCTCCTAAGAATAAAAAACAATTTATTTTCCAACAACCACTCAAAAAATAGTTATAATAGTTCAAACAAAAAATAATTATGAATTCATATCTTATACACAACTATATCATTTAAAATGAAATATATTTATTTATGAACCAATTTTACCCCATGAAAATATAATCCATGGTAATATGAGGGAGGGGATAGAAACACATACATAAAACATGAATATAAAGAGGTTTTACACCCATGTTCAACCACAATTAAGAAAATGATTCCCTTAGTAATGGTTTTTTGAATATGTGAGACACTTTTTACAATGATAGAACATACACCAACATTAATTCATTCTTCTCTACATGATATTTGATGAAATTATAGTTGATATAAATATGTTTTTAATGAGAATGTGGAACAAGATTCTTGGTGAGATTGGTTGTGATCTTATTTTTCCAACCCAAGAGAATAGGTAACTTTACATAGACAAGTAAATCATATAATTGATTTTTCATCCACATTAGTTGAGTAGTGGATTGGGTGGAGGTAACATACTCAGCTTCATCTATACTAAGAGCTACTGAATTATGTTTTTTTGAATGTAAAATAACACAATTATTTCCTAGAAAAAAAATACTCCACCACATATGGATCTTCTATCATAAAATTTTCCTACCCAATATGCATCTAAATATCCAAAAAACATCAATAATATCTGATCTAATATACCTGATCCCAGATTATATTGTTCCTTTGATTTATCTAATAATTCTTTTTCTAACAAGTAAATGGGATTCATTTGGATCATTCTGAAATATTTAACATGAGGTAACAACAAAATCAACGTCAGGCCTTCAGGTAGTCTAATACGATAAGCATATAATCAAATTTTGAAATTATTTTTGATTAACTTCATTTTCTTCTCTATCTTTAGATAACATTGTTCTCACTGATATTTGTGTGGAAATAGATCTGGTGTTCTCCATACCAAACCTATTAATAATTTATTTAGAATAATTTTATTCAGATAGAAAAATGTATTTCTTCTTTTGATGTATTTTTTACCCAAGAAAATATTTCATTTCCCCTAGTATGGAAATTTAAAAACCTTTTTTTATTACTTCATCAAACCTTTCACAACTTCTTTTATAATTCCCAACAGAGATAATATCATAAAAAAAATCACAATGAGGGAATACTCTTGACTTTCTCTAATGTAGATATTTCTATCCATTATTTCTTTCTTGAAATTCAACTTCCTTTAGCATGTACCAAATTTGGAACACCGTTCCCTCAGAACTTCTTTTAATCCATAAAATTCCTTTCTCGATTTTCACACATAAATTTAATATTTCTCAATAACAAAGCCAAAAGGTTGTTCAATATAAACTTCCTCTTCAAGATCAACATTCAGGTATACAGATTTATCATCCATTTTAAAGATCATGTAGCCTCATTGTGAAACAATAGTAAGAAAGTTTATATTTATTTAAAGTCTTGAAACTAGAGAAAATGTTTCATCAATATAAATACTATCAATTAGTGAATACCCTTTACACACCAATCATAATTTGTTTCTTATCCCTTCACCTTCTTCATTCTTCTTATTCCAATTTTTTTTTCTAATAATGTTTTTTTTTTCTAGCATGATAATGAGTTCCCATGAATCATTATTTTCAATTTTATCCAACTCTTCATTCATGCCTTGAACCCATTCCAGAATCTCAAAATTTTCTCTCACATTATTTGGATATAATTTCGAATATAAAGAAGTATATGTAATAAAATTTTCAATTATTTTTGTTTGAACCTTCTGATGTTGATCACCAATTATATTACTAGCTTATACTTTCTTCCTCTACCTGAGATGATATTTTCAAGTTTCATCCTCATAATTGAATTGGCTGAGTCAGATTCTTCTTCTTGATTAGGAATACAGTGGTCTATATCCTTATCAGAATTTTTTTCTTTAACATTCAAAAATTAATTTTCTCTCAGAATATGGATTTCTCTATAACCTATTTCTATTATTTTTACATCAATAGAATCAATTTTTTGTCTATATGTTGAAGTATCTATATCATATTACTTCTAGATCATATCCAAGAAAGATTCCATATTCACCTTTCTGCTCAAACTTTGCATAGTTTCCACCATTCTTCTTTATAACACATGGACTTTGGAAAACATTGAAGTGTTTTGAACATGGAGTTTTTCCATAAAACAATTCATATGGAGTTGTATCTGAATGTGGCCTATTAACACATTGGTTTTGAATATAAATAGTAGTACTCATGGATTGCCTCCAAAAGTAATGAGAGAGCCCATGTTCAAGTAACATGGTTCTTACCAATTCCACCAAACTCATATTCTTTCATTTAGCAACCACATTTTGTCGAGGAGTGTTTGGGGAAAAATATTCATTCAGAATTACATGATTCTTCAGATAAATTTTGAATTATTCAATTATGTATTTCCCACCATTTTCCTATTCTCAATTACTTCAATGAATACTCACATTCTTTCTCATCCTTTCTTTAGAACTTTTTAAACATTTTCAAAGCATCTGATTTAGGTTTTATATACATAACACATGTAATTAAAGTAAATTCATCAATGAAAGTGATGAAATACTTATATCAATTTTTTGGACTGTTTTCTCATTGGAATATAGATATCAGAGTGGATCATCTCCAAGGGTTGTTTTGAACAAATCTCAAGTTTCTTATAGACAACATTTGTCATATTTATTTTATGAAAAACCGTGAAACACTAATCTATTATTCTTCAAAAATTAGTAATCTCTTGAACACTATAACTTTTTTATAACATGGTCTTGTTCCTTGACATATGTGTCCTAGTCCATAATGACATAGTTGATTCTCTTACACCATACTCATATAACAAGAGTTGTACATTTCACCAATCCGAAACAAATTTCACTTTGTTCATTGGACTCTTGTAACAATTTTTCCATCTCCATTTTTCACAAAAAGCCCGTCTTTTCTGAAAATAAATTTGTTACCCTCATCACACGATTACGAAACAATTAATATATTTTGTATCATGCCATCAACATATAAAGATTTCTTGGATTTCATCTTTTCTTTCCTAATTATGGATGATCTAACAATTTTTATTTTCGAGGAATCATCATTTCCAAATGTCACTATTCCATCATTGAAGTCTTTCACATTATTCAACAATTTTAAATCTTCTGTCATATGAGAATAACACCCACTATCTTGAATTAAAGGACATTCTTCTTTTGTAGCTTTCAATGTGGTTCAACAATAAGGGCTTTTAATTATTCCCTTTCATTCTTCACCTTAAGATTTTGAGACTTGTTAAGAAGCTCTTTTTTCAGAATCAAAATAAGGAATCCTTTTGCAAAGATTCTAGGTTGTTCACATCTTTCATAAATAGTTTCCAAAGGTCAGATTCTATTTTTATTTTTACTCCACCTTTATCAAACATCTCAGACTTATTATTTTGAAGGAATTGACTCCCTATCAACCTATACCTTTCATAACCTATGCAATAATAGTAATGTTGTTGATTGAACAAACCCAAATTTTCTATTTTTCTGATTCCACCACAATACAAGCAATATCTATAGAAGGATTATTTTCCTTTGAAACATCCATATTGATTATAAGTATGAATTCATTTCTTATCCACTTTATTATATTTATTTTATGAGCCACAAACCTTTATATTATCAATTGGATCCTTCCTTTACTATTCTGATTTATCGTAACTAGAAGTGTTTGACACATTTTTGGACACATATTGTTTCAAAAAAAATTCACACTAAAGGTTCGTTGAAACTTCTGATTTCTCAACTTTTTTGGTCTTGGACACATACATAACTTTCAAAAAACTTTTCAATTCAGAAACAATTACATAATTCTTCTTAACCTTTAAAGGTAACTTTTTGTTGAACCTTATATATAGTTTTTCATTTTGAGAACATTCACCAAATTTAATAATAGTGTTTTGAAAAACAGTATTTCTCAATTCATCTTTTGAGAGTTTTGGTTGGACCAGTTCCAACTATTCTTCTTTTGATTTCAACTTCACTTCCATATGATCATTACGATTATTTTCTTATTCAAGATATTTATTCACAAATCAATCTCTTTTATTAGCTTCACTTTCTCTACAGCAAAACATTCTTCATTTTATGTTAATTAACATCCATCTTCCATTTTTTTTGTTTTCAAGAATTTTAATCTTTCTCGAACATTCTTTCAAATCATCTTTCAAATGAAGTTCAGGTTGATTTGCTTCTTATTCTTTAGAATTACTGCTTCTGAATTATACATCATTTGAAATTGGAATGAATGTATTTTCAATACCATACTCAACTGATTTTTCAGATGCAACATCAATTAATTATTCTTATCCATCTTTATATTAGAAGATTCTTCTTTTGGAATGGAAGAATTTACTATCTTTCCCTATGGAATACAATTTTTCTTTGTCACTGTGTTTCTATTACAATCTTCTTGGATTTATTTCTTCATTATCACTATCCTCTTATTTCTTTCTTCAAGGGAAATTGGAAGCAATGTTCCCAATGGATTCACATTCAAAAAATTTGAAAGGGTGTTTCCTTTGTACTCACCTATACATATTTTCCCATTTTTTGAAAACAATGATAAAATATTATCAATATTTTTACATACCTAAACTTTAGAATCAAATTCACCAGATTCATTTTTAATAATAATCTTCATTTATTTTTATTTCTTTGAAACTGTGAATGAAATTTCTTTATGAAACATTGTTTTCAATTTTATAGATTTCAACTTTATAATTTATTAAGTAATGATAGTTCTATGAAAATCATTAAGAGATAATGTTTCGGGATCATCTTCTTCTAATAATGAAACTATTCCATCAAACATGTCTAGAAAGAATCTAAAAATCTTTTCATCAACTATATAATCTTCCAAATTTTCACCAAGACATCTCATAGTACTCAAAATTTCATTTACCATGGTAAAGAGGTCCCCAAAATATTCATTATCACCCATATTAAAATATTCATATTTCAATATCCATATTTTTAACTCTGATTTCTTTACTTTTTTATTTTTTTCATATATGTTTTTCAATTTATCCCATATAACTTTGGCTATAAAAACACCTTTCAATATTAATAATTCATATTCATAAAGTGATGATAATATAGAATTCATGGTCCTTCCATCATTCTATATATTCTTCTTATCAGCAAATGTTTGGGAAGTTTTATAATCAACAAGAGTAAATCCATCTATTATAGCTTCAAGAACATCAGGTCCAATAGATAAAACATAATGAATCATTATAACTTTCTAGATATGATAATTCTTTCCATCGAAAACCAGAATACATTTATTGTTCAAATAATTCAAATTCTCTATCAGTATAGCGTAAGATAAGAGAACCTTCCCTATGATACTAGTTTTAAGTTCCCAGTCTGGATGTATGTATCCCTGAGAGAGGAAGGGGGTAAATCAATGATAATTTTTCATTTAGGTTTATTTTGAATTGAAAAAAAATTTGTCTCCTATTAATGAATCTATTCCGTACTTTAAAAAAAATTCTAACACACATGCATAGAAACAAAAGTATTTATAAGGGTCACTATTCTGTAATAATAGCTATTTACTTTGTCTGGTATGGAAAAGATCCAATACAACACAATCTATTAGAAAACAATCCTTGGTTTATAATGAGTAAGATATTCCCTTTCACTCATGTAGCACTATGTAAAATTTCTAATAGTGCATGTGTACCCTCTTAGCACAAACAGGGTAATACATAGTTTATGAAACATCTCATGTTACTTTTGATTATTTTCAATTTCAACAATATATTCAATTGAAAAAACTTATTCAATTTCTTAATAATAAGAAGTTAAGAACCTCCTGGACTTTGTTAACGAAAAACCAAGCCTGATTTTCTGAGTCCGATTCCTCATAGTACAATTATCTCCGATATAATTCTTCCTAGTATGATTCTCCCTCGATCTGAAAATCTCAGAATGAAAATATCAAATATGAATATCTAGCATGATATGATGATCATACGAATATGATTGATAAGCCGAATCTGGTAATCAACTGAGTACGATAATTTATCAGTACAATGACCAGCTGAAAGCAACGTTGTGATCTTGTCTCTTAGCATTCACTTCAATATGTCAAAACTTTTTCAAAAAAAGTTAATATGAAAAATTAATCTTTCCTTTAAAAATAAGATATTTTCTATCATGAATAGTAAATCATTCATTTGAAATGTACAATGTACTTTTCATATTTTATAGGAGACCCTCGATTGGCTTATGTAGGAATCCCAAAAAAAATTCTGCTTAATCAAATTCACAATAATATAAATTTTCCTTAAAATATCGGGTGTATTTTGACATAATTAACTCTTATAAAATCATCAAAAATATCAAATTATTCTTCTTCGAACTTTCATATCAATTTACAATCTTATTTCAATACATTAGTTTAATTTTATGTATATGATTTCTTCAATAAAATTCCATGTATCTATTGAATATAAATGATGAAATGGATACCACTCTGAATGATGAATACAATCATTCATTAAAATTTCAAGCCCCCCTTAATAGCACACCCAACAGTATATTCTTTCAAAACACTTTAGCTTGTTTTCTTCTTATATTTTCCTAGATTGATATACAAAACAATTTAATTCAAATATAAAGAGTCTTGACCCAAAAAATATCTGTCAACTCCTTCATTTATTCACTTCCTTTATTGACCGAGTTGAGGTACAAAACTTCTTATTTTCCTCTTCTCTTTACCCAGTTAAAGGCTACAAAGTAATTTAACCCCATTTATTTGAATGGTTGACTACATTGTGGATTAGTTTTTCCCATAACCGAAGTGCCCAGATCAGTGTGAATCACTTAGAGGGGGAGGGGGTGAATAAATGATCCTTTAAAACTTTTTACTAATTGATTCTTAATCAATTAAACCTCTATGGCTGGTTAAAGCCTCGATCCACTCTTCATGTATCTCTCACCTTTCCACGAATGATGCAGTAAATGTAAAGGCACTGAACACAAGGATTTACAAGGTTCGGAACCAAAGGCCTACGTCCTTGCCATGTTGGTTATACACCCCGACATGGTTTCTCCATTATAATCGGTTAGTATTACAATGGTCAATACAGAGTCCCACTGTATCTCTCCTGAGTCCCACAGGAGGGTCTTTATACTGCGTCCCACAGTGTTACCAGAGTCCCACTGGCCTGCTCCAGAATCCCACTGAAGACTTCTTCCACCCTAAGTCTCACAGGGGGCTTCTCCTGGCTCCTCGAGTCACACGAGTAGCTCTTCTTCACTTTAAGTTCTTCAAGTATCCTCAGCAGCCTGGGATAAAGACTGATGGCCTTTCTCTATACCTCTTCTCACTTGTGATGAACAGGTCTTCTCGTCTTGCTCAGGCTTTATCACCTTCTTCTAAGGATGACATGGCTTCTCTCCAATTACTGAATACTCAGACAACTGATATCTTTAACTTCAGTCTGGTCCAGTCTCATTTCAGCTCGACTTCATGCACTGAGTGCATGGAATCTCTGGATCCTCATGCACTGACAGCATGGCTTCTCAATATTCTTCAAGATCTTCTGGTCTTGGACAACTCAGATGCACACCACTGATTTAAGCTTTATTCACGTGTGCACGTGCATGCATGCAAGAATGCACTTCCCTTCTTCTCTTCTTGGTGCAATAAACCCACAAATGGTGTAATCCTTTTTAGCACACACCTCCTCAGTACCTTCACACACTTTGTTCTTTTTGTTTACACACACTAAATGTGTGTTATACTTTAGTGTGAGTATCCTTCTTTTCTTCTAATTGTGTTCACTCCACTTAGTGCACACACTAGGTTCGGCCAACTTGTCTTGCAAGCACTTAACCCGTAGGGTATAGTGGCATTCCTCCTCTCCTTGCACACACACGGCCAAGTGTGCTCTTCCTCTTCACTTAGCACACACAAATACCCACGACCTTTTCCTCCTTTTGGCACACACACACAAATGAGATGTGGTATTCACATGGTGCATGCACAAAGCATTAAGCCTCAGCCTTCCTCCTTGCCAAGCACCCACAACCCGTAGGGTGTGGTATTCTCAACACGAGCCCCTGCCTTAGTGAAGGCGCGCAAGGGGTGCAGCCACACTTGTCTTCAAATTCCGCGCAAGGTCACAAGGGTGAAAGGGCGCGCAAGGCTCTTGGGTGGCTTCTACCGTGCAGGGTTCAAAGACCACAAGCGCACAGGGTGCAACACCACTGTGGGCGCACAAGTGCAAGGGCACAAGCGGCCATGCAAACACCTCCTGCCGCGCAAGTTCGCTGGCAGTGAGGGCTCTTCCTGTCGCGCAAGGGAGGCGCGCAGGGAACACCTTCAAAGCCTCGGGTGGCTCCGGAACAAACTGCCGCGCAAGTGGGATGCGTGGGGCTCAAAGCTTCGTAAAGCACAGGGTGCTCGCGGGACACTCTTCAAATATTCAGTAAACTCAATGAGAGCCTCGAGCTCTCCTTATATAGGCAGAGGGATGCCTCTGTCCATTCGCGTGATAAATCTCAAATCACCGAAGATTTCGGATCTTCACGATTTTCTCCAAATCTTGTTTTCCTTCGCTGTTTCATGCGGCTTTATCTTCCTCTTGCTTTCCTCCTCATGCATGCGACTTAGAACGCATGCACGGCCTCTGTTTTGGCCATCCCATGCAAAACACGAACACCCCGAGGCCTCAGCACTTCGTTTTCCTTCGGCCTTCATCGAATTTTCACATTTGTTGCATGCAAGTATATTTTTATGCATGGATGGGTTTGGTTTGGCCAGACGAGCACGAGGGAGCCTTCAGTTTTGAGAGATACAACCGGGAGCTCAAAATCGGTGCTCGGGTTGCTCCTGGTTCGACAGAGGCACGCGAGTGGCCTTCGGCTGAGCTCGAGGAAGGAGACTCCTCGGAGCCGTCGGATCAGCTCTTTGGACGGCTGCGATCAGAATGGGCCGCGACGGATTAGATGTGCGGTCGAGATCTGGCGCGCGATCAATCGAGCGGCCAGGATGCGCTCCCGGTGAATTTTCCGCGTCCCACATCGAAACGGAGGCCGGTTTTTCCGCGGTTTATCACCCAAGCGCTCTCCGCTACTCCCCAGTTGAACTTCTCCCCTCACGGTGCCGCCCCGCACCGTGTTATCTCTGCGGGCACGCTCTTGCGCCCACCCCTGCCACTCGGGCGCGCCACTGGCGCCCACTATGCACCTTCGGGGCGCGCTCTGGCACCCATGCTTCGCAGGACCTGATCCCCTGCGTGGCCCCGGCTTACACACGGCCGCGACCTCTCGGGCTGGCCCCATGGGATCCCCCTTGGGCGTGGCGACCTCGAGTCCCACATGTGCCTTGGGGTTGAACCCTTAAGGCTGGCCCTTGGTGGCTAATTTTTTGCTTAAGTAGAGACTTAGGGACTTTGTATAAAAACAAAGTAACCCAAGTTCAAATGCCAAATGCCACTTCTTCCAAGCCATTCTTTCTCTTCATTTCTTCTCATCTTCTTCTTCATTTGAATTCCTCAATGATTCTTCTTCATTAGAATTCCTCCAATTCTCTTCAGCATTTATTCATTACTTAGGAATGGAATTCTCGAAGGTTCTTCATCAACCGAGCTCCTGAATCACATAGATCTTCAATGTGCTTCATTAATCTAATCAGAGATCAAGTTGGATCTTCTTCATATTCACATGCACTAAGTGATAGTGCATGGACTTCTTTATCTCACTTCATCCACATAGAATATGTGGATGGATCATCTTCAACTCCTCATGCATTGTGAAGACAATACATGGTCTTCTAAGGATGTTGTGACATTGTATCCAGTTGATACAAGTTCTTTGAACTTAAAGATCAGCTCAACAATCATCAGATATTATGATGCTCCATCATCATCAATTCTTCAAGTGGTGTAACTTAGTATCATCTTGATACAAGTATTGAAACATTAAGATCAGTTCTACAATCGTCCGATATTCATAGAGAATGTGTCAACCACAACATCCTATGTCACTTAGTGAATCTCCTAAGCGACATGCCTCTAAGTACCATGGCCATTCTCCTTCATCACCATCACCATCACATCCTTTGTCATTCACATCTTGACATTACTTGACATCCATTCATTCCATGAAAACATCATGCCTCATTGAAAACAAATGCAACACAGTGCATTTCAATCTCCCCCTTTGTATTTTTTGTCAATACACTTCTTCAGCACATATGAATGGGTCAATATGTGTGCCAATATTTTCTCCCCCTTATTAGCAATCAAATGCAAAGGTGTGGTGTGGTTCTCTTCAAAAATATCTCTTCCTCCCTTCGAATAGCATCTTATTGAAAAGCACTAAGAGAGGGATGATGTCACATGTTCTCTTTAGCAAACAACCTTTAGTAAATCAACTCTAAGTCTACGTGGGCTAACCCGGTGTAGAAAACAAGAGTGATGTAACCAAGAAACTCAATGCTGTCCAAAATTCACTGTACATGTGAAATCATTCTTCAGGGGTTTGAAATTTTTCAGATATAACAATAATTTTCTAGATCCTGCACATACTCCACAAAACTCATTAGAAAGTTCAGGTGCAAAGATAAAGCTCCCCCTTTCAACCATTTGCCTTCAATCTATACTCCCCCTTAATTGTCATGATGAAACAGTTAAGAAACAAGGGATGAAAGTATGATTGGAATACCTTCAGCTTTTCTCAAGATGGTATTAAATCTTAGAATACCATCTTCTCCAGATTGGCTCCCCCTCAAGGGGTGCACTCCATTCTGTCCAGACCATCCTCCAGTTGAGAATGATCATCATCTTCAATTCCCTGCAGTGTTAGCACATGAAAATAGAAGTGATTAGGGAATAATATGGAACCTCCTTGGATCATCAATGTGAACAACAAGTTTGAGAAGATTCTCTCAACCGAGATGTCCCATTTTCACCATTCTTCACACTTTCACATTTGATCTTCAATGATGTTTGTGCTGGTGTGGATCTCAATACATCTTCATGTGAAATCTTTTTCTTCCCTTTTGCATTAGCAATTTCCAGAACTTCATCTTCCGCTCTCTGCAGATCTTTGGCAAGTTGCAACTGATTTGGCCATATGACAAGTAAGTCACTTGGAAGTGTGGCCTCAGTTCTGGAAGTTCCACATGGTTCTTTAGATGCTGTTAAGCTACCTTTCTTAGGCAACTTATTTTCAATCAATCCCTTCTGCTTCATCTGGATTGATTGTCTGTTTGAGTCCAGTCTGCCTCTATTGAATTTCATGGCTTGTTTACAACGATCCATGATGTGTCCTTTCTTTCCACAGTAGAAGCATGTTTTCTTGGTGGTCCTTCTGGATGCATCACCCTTCTTGGATTTATACTCCAAGGACTTCTTTTCCTTTTTCAAAACCTTCTTGGGAGCATCTTCAACTTTCTTCTTGCTTCCCAAGGATTCCATTTTAGCCAGGTTTAGTGATCTTCTCTTCTTTTTAGCTCTGGATACAGTTGGAGATTGACATGTATCTTTTTGACCACTTTTGCAATCATCCCAGATGTTGTCAAGTAATCCAAATCTATTTGCAGTAAACAGATGTCTCTGGACCTATGGATGCTGCTTCTTTTCCTCTGGATTTCTCCCCCTTGGAATGGACTTCCTTTGTTCTTTGACATTGAGTGGATTGTACCAACAATCCTTTGCACAATGCCCATAATTATTACAACACCAACACTGACACACAAATCTTGACCTCTTCAGTCCTTCTGATTGTAGGGTACTTTTCTTGACTTGTTGTGCTGTTTCAGGAGAGCTTTCTTTTGTCATTGACTTCATCCATACTTGTTCAGAGTTATTCTTCCATCCTGCACTTTTTGTGGAAACACATTTAGAAGCATGAGTACAAGATGGGATGGATGGTACCTTCTTTTTAGAAGATGGTGCCCTTTTATTAGAGGATGTCTTTCTTTTAGAATCATCCTTCTCAAAGCTCACTTGAGTGGCAACATTTCTTCTTTTAGCTGACTGGGAGGATTCAGCTTTGGGTGATTGCAGATTTTTCAATATCACATCCAGTTCTAAGCATTTCATATTGAGGGAGTTCTTCTCATCCTCAATAGTTCTTAGCCTTCCTTCCCATTCCTCTTCCAGCTGTTCTAACTAGTCTTCATGCACCTTCTTCAATTATAGCAATGAATTGTCAAGCTCCTTCACCATTTTGACTTTGTCTTCGAGTTGAGCATCTCTGACATTCATTGAAACTTTGTGAAACTTCTCCAGTGCATGGAAAACTTCTTTGATCATTATCATAAATATTTCTTTCTCAGAAGAGCTTATTTGCAATTCTTCATCAGTGTCTTCAAATCTTTCATTGCAAAGGGAAATAGTTTCATCTTTAGCCTTCACCAGCTTTCTGAGAGTGTTGGTTATTCCAACCCTTTTAGCCAATTGGAATTCCAGAGAATTGGCTTCATCTTCTAGCTGTAATTTTTCTTCTTGAAGATCACGGATGCCTATAGCTATACACATTGTCACTTCCTTGGGGAATGTCTTCTAAAGATATTTGATTGCATTTAGAAGATCATTGTTCCTTCCATCTTCATCACAGCTAGAGCAGGCTTCATCAGAAGAATGATAAAAGGAATTGTCATCTGATGTGACTTTCACATTTCTTTCCATAGAAGGAGTTTCTCTGATTGCAACAACCTTCTTCTTCATCTTCTTTGCCTGTTTCTTCATTCTGTTTTTCAGAGTCTTGGCAGATATCTCCATTTGAGGCTGTTCTTTCATTCCCTCAAATCTGCACTCCATCTAGACTCTCTTGGATCTTTTAGAGGAAACCTTTGCTCTGATACCAATTGAAGTGCCCAGATCAGTGTCAATCACTGAGAGGGGGAGGCGGTGAATCAGTGATCCTTTAAAACTTTTTACTAATTGATTCTTAATCAATTAAACCTCTATGGATGGTTAAAGCCTCGATCCACTCTTCTTGTACTTCTCACCTTTCCACGAATGATGCAGTAAATGTAAAGGCACTGGACACAAGGATTTACAAGGTTCGGCACCAAAGGCCTACGTCCTTGCCATGTTGGTTATACACCCCAACATTGTTTCTCCATTATAATCAGTTAGTATTACAATGTTCGATACAGACTCCCACTGTATCTCTCATGAGTCCCACAGGAGGGTCTTTATACTGCGTCCCACAGTGTTACCAGAGTCCCACTGGCCTGCTCTAGAATCCCACTGAAGACTTATTCCACCCTGAGTCTCACAGGGGGCTTCTCCTGGCTCCTCGAGTCACACGAGTAGCTCTTCTTCACTTTAAGTTCTTCAAGTATCCTCATCAGCCTAGGATAAAGACTGTTGGCCTTGCTCTGTACCTCTGCTCACTTGTGATGAACATGTATTCTCTTCTTGCTCAGGGTTTATCACCTTCTTCTAAGGATGACCTGGCTTCTCTCCAATTACTGAATACTCAGACAACTGATATCTTTAACTTCAGTCTGGTCCAGTCTCAGTTCAGCTCGACTTCATGCACTGAGTGCATGGAATCTCTGGATCCTCATGCACTGACAACATGGCTTCTAAATATTCTTCAAGATCATCTGGTCTTGGAAAACTCAGATGCACACCACTGATTTAAGCTTTATTCATGTGTGCATGTGCATGCATGCAATCATGCACTTCCCTTCTTCTCCTCTTGGTGCAATAAACCCACAAAGGGTGTAATACTTTTTAGCACACACCTCCTCAGTACCTTCACACACTTTGTTCTTTTTGTTTACACACACTTAATGTGTGTTATACTTTAGTGTGAGTATCCTTCATTTCTTCTAAGTGTGTTCACTCCACTTAGTGAACACACTAGGTTCGGCCAACTTGTCTTGCAAGTACTTAACCCGTAGGGTATAGTGGCCTTCCTCCTCTCCTTTCACACACACGGCCAAGTGTGCTCTTCCTCTTCACTTATCACACACAAATACCCACGGCCTTTTCCTCCTTTTGGCACACACACACAAATGTGGTGTGGTATTAACATGGTGCATGCACAAGGCATTAAGCCTCAGCCTTCCTCTTTGCTACGCACCCACAACCCGTAGGGTGTGGTCTTCTCAACACGATCCCCTGCCTTAGTGAAGGCGTGCAAGGGGTGCAACCACTCTTGTCTTCAAATGCCGCGCAAGGTCACAAGGGTGCAAGGGCGGGCAAGGATATTGGGTGGCTTCTGCCGCGCAGGGTTCAAAGACCACAAGTGCACAGGGTGCAACACCACTGTGGGCGCACAAGTGCAAGGGCAAAAGTGGCCATGCAAACACCTCCTGCCGCGCAAGTTCGCTGGCAGTGAGGGCTCTTCCTGTCGCGCAAGGGAGGCGCACAGGGAACAACTTTGAATCCTCCGGTGGCTCCGGAACAAACTGCCGCGCAAGTGGGATGCGCGGGGCTCAAAGCTTCGCAAAGCACAGGGTGCTCGCGGGACACTCTTAAAATATTCAGAAAACTCAATGATAGCCTCGAGCTCTCCTTATATAGGAAGAGGGATGCCTCTGTCCATTCGCGTGATAAATCTCAAATCACCGAAGATTTCGGATCTTCACGATTTTCTCAAAATCTTGTTTTCCTTCGCTGTTTCATGCGGATTTATCTTCCTCTTGCTTTCCTCCTCGTGCATGCGACTTAGAACGCATGCACGGCCTCTGTTTTGGCCATCCCATGCAAAACACGAACATCCCGAGGCCTCGGCACTTCGTTTTCCTTCGGCCTTCATCGAATTTTCACATTTGTTTCATGAAAGTATATTTTTATGCATGGATGGGTTCAGTTTGGCCAGACGAGCATGAGGGAGCCTTCAGTTTCGAGAGATACAGCCGGGAGCTCAAAATCGGTGCTCGGGTTGTTCCTGGTTCGACGGAGGCACGCGAGTGGCCTTCGGCTGAGCTCGAGGAAGGAGACTCCTCGGAGCCGTCGGATCAGCTCTTTGGACGGCTGCGATCAGAAGGGCCGCGGCGGATTAGATGTGCGTCCGAGATCTGGCGTGCGATCAATCGAGCGGCCAGGATGCGCTCCTGTTGAATTTTCCGCGTCCCACATCGAAACGGAGGCCGGTTTTTCCGCGGTTTATCACCCAAGCGCTCTCCGCTACTCCCCAGTTGAACATCTCCCCTCGCGGTGCCACCCCGCACCGTGTTCTCTCTACGGGCGCGCTCTTGCGCTCACCCCTGCCACTCGGGCGTGCCACTGGCGCCCACTATGCACCTTCGAGGCGCGCTCTGGCGCCCATGCTGCGCAGGAACTGATCACCTGTGTGGCCCCGACTTACACACGGCCGCGGCCTCTCGGGCTGGCCCCATGGGATCCCCCTTGGGCGTGGAGACCTCGAGTCCCACATGCGCCTTGGGGTTGAACCCTTAAGGCTGGCCCTTGGTGGCTAATTTTTTGCTTAAGTAGAGACTTAGGGACTTTGTATAAAAACAAAGTAACCCAAGTTCAAATGCCAAATGCCACTTCTTCCAAGCCATTCTTCCTCTTCATTTCTTCTCATCTTCTTCTTCATTTGAATTCCTCAATGCTTCTTCTTCATTAGAATTCCTCCAATTCTCTTCAACATTTATTCATTACTTAGGAATGGAATTCCCTAAGGTTCTTCATCAACCGAGCTCTTGAATCACATAGATCTTCAATGTGCTTCATTGATCTAATCATAGATCAAGTTGGATCTTCATCATATTCACATGCACTAAGTGATAGTTCATGGACTTCTTTAGCTCACTTCATCCACTTAGAATATGTGGATGGATCATCTTCAACTCCTCATGCATTGTGAAGACAATATATGGTCTTCTAAGGATGTTGTGACATTGTATCCAGTTGATACAAGTTCTTTGAACTTAAAGATCAGCTCAACAATCATCAGATATTATGATGCTCCATCATCATCAATTCTTCAAGTGGTGTAACTTAGTATCATCTTGATACAAGTATTGAAACATTAAGATCAGTTCTACAATCGTCAGATATTCATAGAGAATCTGTCAACCACAACATCCTATGTCACTTAGTGAATCTCCTAAGTGACATGCCTCTAAGTACCATGTCCATTCTCCTTCATCACCATCACCATCACATCCTTTGTCATTCACATCTTGACATTCCTTGACATCCAATCATTCCATGACAACATCATGCCTCATTGACAACAAATGCAACACAGTGCATTTCAATAACAATTATCGTCAACCTCATATCATTTTCAATAACTTCCTTCACTCAAAAATTTGGGAATTTATAATGGAATTATTCATGAGTTTAAATTAATTTCATAACATCTTCAGCATCATGAGACTTCAATTGAAAAGTATCACAACTTTCCATTCATTCCATATTCTTTCTTTCCTTCACATCCAGAGTATAATTTTTTGGATATGATCATTCTGAGTATAGTAATTATGGTTACAATAATTTTGGGTATGATTAGGATGAGTACAATTTTTCTAGGTATGATATTTAGATCCCTTTTTTATTTTATTCATAAAGAATATGATAAATCTAGGTATGATTCTTTCTTTTATCAAGAGTGTATATTTATTCCCTTTCATAAAGATAAGATAAATCTATGTACGAATTGAAATACCTGTTGTCCCTTTTCTTCCATAAATCTTTCATCATATGGTCTCCAATAAACTTATAACTTATGTGAAATATAAATCATCAAAGAATCCTCACATTTAATTTGATCAGAGTAAGCAGACTCTGATACTTCATCAAAATAATTACTTCTTTCATACCATATCAAGATTGAATCTGATGAACATTTAATCCTAAAAAGATTCATTATCCATGCAACCGATTCTATCTTTACACATAATTATAAATTACTCACAACGATCTTCTCCTATTCCAGATCCAAGACAAGTTTGGTTGTTTGGAAAAAAACCATCAATATGATTTTAACTAAATAAAATGTGAAGTGAATTACCTTTCATCACTAAAATAATTCTTTGACAAAAAATACAACACATGAAAACAAAAACATTTTTCACTAGCTTGGTCCTAACAAGAGGGTGTAGATACATGGGAGGATGTAGTCATAGAATAAATCAATACACTAGACACATCCCTAAACAGACTATATATATTTCCAAAACTTATGGGAGAGCCCTACCATAAGACCAAAAAGAGAAGGAACATTCCCCCACATATTCTAGGGGTTTTATTGGACCAATAACCCTATAATATGTGTTAAATGGGTTCAATTTTCAAATAAAAATTGACACATAGGTAGACCTAGCCGACCTAACCCTCCAAGGATAAGATTCCCTTGAATCCCTATTTCAAGGTCTGGCCTTCCAACATCAAGTACTTTAGTTTCAAAATCACCCATGATATAGAAGCATCATGATAATATTATCATAACATTAGCTAAGAAGTATAACATTGTAAATTAATTGGCCTTGGTGCTGCCTTTGTTTTTTATCCTAAATGATCTATGTATATCAAAATACCTCCAGGAAGTTCTCATAGAATCATTGTTGAGACCTAAAGAGTTTAAAGTTTATGTTTCCACAACAGAAATATATCATGAAGATATTTATCACGTATAATTCTATAAGACTCTATATTTCTGGGAGTAGGAAAAATATATTGTTATACAAGGACATACTAGTCTAAAAACATCATTGTCTAGATTAAAATGAGGCCCAAATTCTCCATACTCTCTAATTCTATAAGGGTATGTCCAAATCGAGATAATAACCTTATAAGAATAAAGATCAAGGCTCAATTGGAGGACCATGTATCCAAATCAGAATTTTTGGGTCATTGGATAGATATAGCTTTCAATGTTCTTCTAGGAATGACTAAGTTACAACAACTTATGATAGTCCCCGTATCATACCACCAATTTCTCTAATATTACATTAATGGTAAAATTTGGATTTTACATGGTGATAAGCCCCATTTCAATCATTTTAATCACAATACATTGATGTGGGATTATACCAAGGTGAAGGTAAACAACCCATGAAAAAGAGTGTATCTTGGGTCATAATTTTGAAGGATCTAGAAGTTACCCAAGCCTGTTACTTTAAATAGCTCGGTGAATAATATTAATTTTCCACCAATTATATCAAAGGAATAGGCCTGAAGGTTTTTAGCATATTTTAAAATATTCATGAGATTAATCATAACTACTGATCCCAACAGTAGTGAAGAGGTCATTTACTCTCGAAAGTGGTAAAATATTGGGTGAAAATTCATTCATTCAATCCATTGAGCTTCAAAAGACTCATGCATCATCATCTGATTCAGAAAATATTGTCATGTTACCAAGATTGGGTGAATATACTTCTCCACTATCCTTAACTCTATCCCCTCTATTCAATTAAATAAACCAACATTGTCAGTTAGGATAGAGAAACCTACTTCACCCTTCAAATTAAAAAATGATGAATCGCATCCAAAATCTATGAAACTACCTTCATTACATACATTCACTAAGATTATGGTATATGTGGAAGAGGAATAAGAAGAAGAAGAGGAAGAGTAAGTGGAATATGAAGTAGAAGAGGTAGATGAAGAGGAAGAGGAAGAGGAAGAAGAAGAGAAAGAGGAAGAGGAATTGGAAGAAAAATAGGAACAAGAGGGGGACGCTAGATATGACCCACCAACATTTGAGGAAGGTGTATCTACCACCATTGATGTACTTAGAAAAATAAATCATGATACAAAGTAAGACTCACGTCCCACCTTGATTAGTGTGATAATGTTATCTAATGAAAAATTGGTATATAACTCATTTATAAAGCAACATTGTGATATGTTTTCCTAGAATTACAATGAAATAAAAGACCTCTATCTGAAGGTGGCCACTCACCACCATGTCATTACAAAAAACCACTGAGGTGACAAATAGACTTTCAGAAGGACACTTCTGAATCACACCATCAACACTGAGAATGAATTTGACAAGATTATCACATATAATTTAATTAGGGATGTCCAGTATCCAAAAATTGAAAGCCAAAATTGTATTTTTGTAGAAGAATAATGGGAATATCATGGTCTATATCAACTTCAAAGATCTCAACGGTAACTATCCGAAAGAGGATTTCTAGGATCCCATTTCAAAACTTATGACCGATGCAATGGATATATATCAACACCTATTTTTTATGGATGTTTATTCAGGGTATATTCAAATTCAAGTAGCCCCATAAGATGAAAAATCCACCACCTTCAATCTCCCAGGGAGAATATTGCTATTGGGTAATTCCATTTGTCTTGAAGAGTGTCGGGACTACATATCGATGTGCCAGGCATCCCATATTCAAACCCATTTTAGAAAGGTTTGTTGAATACTACATCAATGAACTAGTGGTTCAATATCAATAATGTTTTTACCACATATCTGATCTTGAGACTATCTTCAACAAACCATGACATCATAGTCTGAAGTTGAACCCTGTGAAGTGTGCCTTAAGAGTTACCTTAGTAAAGTTTATCATCCTCTTTATACGTAATCTTGGAATCAAATTCAATCATATTAAGATAAATTATATCATTAATATGTAACATACTATAAGCCTGAAATATTTTATAGAAATATAGGGACACATTTCCTATATTCATTTCTTTATAGATAACTTCACCGGAAAGTGTTTACCCTTTATTAAGTTGATGAAAAAAGGTGTCACATATCTGTGGACTAATGATTTTTAAGAATCATTTGATAGTGTCAAGAAATATCTATTGAGTACACCAGTGTAAATGCCACCAATTGAGGTAAAACAAATCATTTTGAATTTGATATCCTTGAAATCATCACTGGGTTCTTTCCTCACACAAAATAATGACATAAGGAATTAAACAACGATTATTATCTGATTCTAACCATGATCGATATTGAGACTCATTATTCAGATTGAGAAAAGACCTATATAGCATTAATATTTGTGTTTTAGAAGATGAGGAACTACCTATTTCACCACAAGTTCCATTTGGTCTCTCTAAATAACCCACTAAAATATATACTAAATTATGCTATATTGAATAGATGTTTGGAATAATGGGCGATGATCTTGTAGAAGTTTGAAATCCAGTTCAAGTCTTAGAAGGATGTCAAAGGGATTTCATTGGAAGACATCCTGTAAAAAACCCATCTTCAAATGTAATTCCATTGAATATTAAATTTTATGATGAATATGTCTTCTTCATTAAATATGGAACCCAGACATGGGAAATTTATTTTTATGGGGAACTAGAATACCAACAGAAAGGAGAATGGAAGACTACTTGCTAAACAAAGTTAGGATGCAAGTTATGATCATCTCTCTAGTAAAGGAAGTCTTAACATATTTATTCTTGTTGATAGAAGATTTCAAAAACAATGAGGTACAATTTCAGGCCCTTATTGTGGTGTTAGAACTAGAACATCATATTCTAGTGGACCACATGACTGTAATAGGTTATTTGAAGTTGGTAATTAAGAAGATAAATGATGATTATTCCATCCGAAAATATTATCTAATCACCCTTATTGACTATGTAAGAGGAGTAATGGAAGAGTTCCCCTCAAATATGACATTGAATCATGTACCATGATTATATAATGACTACGAATATGTATTTTTGAATATATCCATGGATTTGGAAGATCTATATAAGGATGAAATAGTTATTAGAATTGATCATGACTGAATGGTCTTTCATTTGGTTCATATTAACATAGAACAAATCAAAGGGGTTAATTCCATCCCTGATACAGAATGTTCTACAACTAGTTGTATGATACCCATTTGGGATACCTTCAAAATGGAGTAGTCTTTGTAGATAAATCAAAAAATGAGAAAACACAATGATGATCAACTGACTTCACCCTTTATGATGACCAAAATCACCAAACATTCCTCTATAAATGAGGAATTAATAGAGTTTTTATTAGGTGAATTGTTAGATAAATTATCACTAATGTCATGAAGAAATACATATGGGTTCCTGTGGTGCCCACAAATCAAAGTTCAGAATTTCCATTTAGATGAGAAGAATTAGATACTTCTGTCCATTAATGATGCATGATTTCCAAAAATTCACCAAGTAGTTTCATTCCATCCAAGTGCATTCCAACTTCATCCATCAACCCCCAGAGTTTATACACTTATATAAATACTCTTGGACATTTTATTTATTTGGAATGGATGTTGTAGGACCGTATACTCTAGATACAAACAAGAGATTCAAATACATCATCAATGCTACCAACTTCTTCTCCAAATGGGATGAAGTAATACCCACCAAAGAATTCAGGAACAAAATAAATTTTAGCTTCATGAAAAATGACATTATCTCCAGATTTACCGCCCCTCATACAATTCCAATGGACAATGACATAAATATTTATTCCATTCATTAAGATAATATTTATCATGAATATAATATCAAATCAAACCATTAATCCTACTGTTATGTAGTGAATAATGGAAATATAGAGGCATTCAAAAAGACCATATAAAATATATTACAAAAGATGGTGGATGAAGATAAAATTTCTTGGACTGATAATCTCTTTACTTACTTGTGGGCCTACCAGACTAAAAACCACACATCCTCATGAGAAAACCTATATTCACTGGTATATGGAGTAGAATTAGTCTTTCCCATTGAGGTCCAATTACTGTCACTCCATTATGGAATATGAAATCAATTTTCTACTAATGGTCAATCCTAAAAATAGTAGGATGAGTTAGAGAGACTCAATGTGAAATAACTACATACATTGCATCACTTAGAGATCAATTAAAATTTGATAGCATGGGTTTTAACAAGAATGTAAATCTTTAATAAATTCTCCAAGGAGAGATGGTACAAGTTCCAATGACTCCAATGACACCAGAGAAGAAACCTCTAATGATCGAGAAAAAGTGGGAGGGACTATTTTCTATACACATGGTCCACTCCATCAGAGCATATTCCGTAATTTCGATGTTTGTGGAGAGTTTTACATCCCCTACCAAATATTTCTCAAGAAATACTTTGTGTAATAAAACCATATTTTTCACATCATTGATGAATGCCTTTAAATTTCAGGGAATCACGGTTCTATATGAATGAACCTAAAAAAACATATCATACGAGTCACATGATGATAAAATAAAAAAACATTTGGTTCTAGATGCAAGGACTTAAAAGGAACAACATAGGGTCCTAGTCATATGCCCTAAAACAATAAGTCATGATAGTCTATATTGTAAGTCTCTATACTATATAGAATAATGTCCTAGTCAGAATATGTTAAAGTGTATTTCAATTTCCCTACCACATAAAATGAAAATACAAGGTTCATATCCTTGTTTCATGATGTAAAACTATATAACATTTTGCTCCATGCTTTAGAATATCACAACCCTTGGTGATGGTCTCTGACTACACATCTGTTCTAGAAGTATATATGGATTTATTGACATCTAAAGTAGATATGTAGTGATTACTTGACATTATTTTATAATACTAGACATGAAATAAATAAAACTCACCCTCATATATGAAAACAAAGATATATGAAGGGGACTCTACACATCACAACCAATGCCAGTATAAATGTTTCTTTTGTGCTCATACAAATTCCATCCAAACAAAATAATCCTTATCCTGGGTAATTTCGGGTCTATATAAGCTTTCCTTGTCCATAGGTGATATAATTTCCAATAATAGAAGATATTTTTGTTTAATTACACATTGATAAGCACTTATTTTGATTTTAATATTTCATCCACCAAAAGGGACTATCAACCAGAGGCACATTCATCCTCCAAAGAAACCACTTATTTCTCAGTAAGACCCAAAAATATTTCAATGGAACCTACTTTTAGAACATGGTCCAAATTCGTCCTTTATGTTCTTGTCCCATGCCACTTCTCTTAATCTAGGAACCCTGAAGTTCATGGTTTACAAGTTCATTCTTCATGCTTGAATTATGGCAGAACATCTTTGGCTAGATAGGCCTTATATCACTCATTATTTCCATAATGCATGGTCCTAAACAAATGACTAAAAATCACAAGACTCCTCCATCATTGTTGTATGATGTTAAGAAACATGATTTCCTTGAACTACCTATGACTTTATTTTTGATCCCATGAGATATTTCATGACACTTTGATCGTGCATCCTGATCCAATCAACATAAGAGAAAAATACCAATATCCTTCCTTATAATTTTCATTGTGTGAAGAAATAGACCTTTTAAACTCCTTGTTCTTCAAACCGATCATAAAAAATGTGGGTTTAAGAGTCTTGGTAAGTATTCCTCACTTCAACAAGGAATATCGGTTCATGTTAGGGTTAACGTGGTTCTAGATGAAAGACCTTAAAAGGGATACCAAACACCCTTATCATATGATGTTAAATAGCTTGGTTAATGTTTCATGAATGGCATAAATCCAAGAACTACATGTGGTTTCATTCTCACTTTGATGAGATATATAGTGATTCCTAGATACTACATACTGGACCAAAAAAAATATATAAAGACCCCCACAACCCAATGTACGATACAAATCTTCCTAAGAGGGTTATGTATCAATTCTCACCCCATTCGTGGGATTGTATAAAAAATTATTCCTCACCATATAAAAATTTGATCAGTGTGGGGAAACATTCCGAGAACAAATTTTGGATTAATTATATCTTTTATGAGATACATAGTAATTCCCGAATTCTATGTTTTGGGACCGTCCATAGTAAACCCCCTCGCATATGGGTCAGACCCACATAGGATAATATTCCCCCATTCTTGGGTGATTTTGAAAAAAAATGATCCTTCCATATTCAAACATACTGGATGTTATTAATATTTTTATAACTTCTTATATACTCCTATTACTAATTTAATATGAAATGTTCATAATTTGTGTGAAATATTAATGTTTTAATACTAAATATAATTTTTGATCATTTTTAGAAGTAGTACAATTGATTTTGTTTACTATTTTATTTATATTTATCACACTAAATATCCAAATTGAATGTTTCATGTTATTTATGATTCCTATTTCAATATAAAATATTTCATTAGAAGTAAGCATGTTCCAATTCTTCCATTTTAAGGGCCATATGGTCCACACAAGAAGACCCAAAGAAACTGTGATGAAACCGGACGAGCTATAAAGATTGAATTACTGGGGAAAGTCTAGATTTCCAAATTCTTTTATTATTTTATAATGTTTGGGGGACAATGTAGGATGTCTTGGATAAAATTTTCGAGGCCCACATCCAAAAGAAAGGGGCCCAAATTATTCATTTAAACACAGCCCACCATTCAGGACGGGAATTAAAATCAGTACAGTATTCACTACATGTATCCTGATATATTCATCAAATCCAGTTGAGATTTTTCCGTTCGGAAGAGGAGATATAGGTGACCGACTTTGTTGAAGAAATCATTCAGATTTAAAGGAATATTTCTATTGATAAACCCATTCAAATTTTGGTCTTCTAAAAATTATGGATTGAAATGGACAGATTAACATTGTTTAATCAAACGACCATAACATTGGATCCATAAGTCCAAATTCCTCCAAATGTTGAGAGTAGTCAGAAAACATTATTATATACATCGTTAAAGAATGAGATATCTTAATATTCGGCTTTCTGAATTATCAAAATGGCGATGCAAGTGGGGGGACATATTGTGAATGACAACAATCCACTTACATGGGCTATAAATACATCCCCCTCCTATCCTTAAAAAGATATGGCATTTCAGAAGATAGAATAAAATATATTCATGAAAAAAGGCTTTCCGTGGTCTTGGGAGGACCTTCCATACTCTAGTTTTCACTTGAGATACCCTTCCTCCTCTCTTTGATTCCTTTTACTTTTTTATGTTCTTCATTATTGTATTCTTGTAAGTCTTTTCTTTATAATTCTGTTTTAATGAAAGTTTATTCTTAAGTGTCTCTTATTATGATCCACCTTCTATAGTTTAATATCAATGTTATTAAAATAGTTTAAATACAGTTGAATCCCCTTCACTTCTTTTTCATTCTCATTTAATCTAAAGTTAGTTTTTAATTATTATCATCATTTGTGTGTGTATTCGTTGCACCAATATTTTCTTATCCCTTTATTTTTCTTATCTTATTAATTTATCATAAGAATAATTATTAACAGATTACTTATAATTTAAATTGATGAGTAAATATCTCATTGGGGAATGTTATAATTTAGGTATGTTAAGCAATTGAGATCTTTTTCTCGATGGATTTTCTTTAAATTAACATTTTGTATGTTGGACAAAACATATCATGGATTGATGACTTGTTTTCTTAATGTATGGATTCCATTGATTATTGGAACCATAAATACACTACCAAAATCAAGTACTGATTTAGATTAGAATCCTAGTTATGTTAATTCCTGGATTAAAGCCTTAACACTTAGGAGTTCCACTCAACGTCAACTTGTGACATGGGTGTTAATTTAATGCAATATAAAGCACGGCTCAAGGATATCACAAGCTTAACTAAATAATGATGAACTCACCCCAATATTTATAAATTTATTAAATCAATCTTAATCAATAAATAATTCCATAATCTCTACAAACAAACCCCCCAAATCAGAATACAATCAACTAAAAACAATAGACTATTAAAAAGTATCATCACCGAGGATTTGACTTGAGTGATTCTATACACATTAGCAGAGCACCAGAACTTTGAATGATCGATAGGAGACAATCAGACGTCCTTTAAAATGGATCCA
Source organism: Viscum album (assembly GCA_963277665.1). Lineage (NCBI taxonomy): Eukaryota > Viridiplantae > Streptophyta > Magnoliopsida > Santalales > Viscaceae > Viscum > Viscum album. The sequence continues at coordinate 736,330,925 of OY728146.1, read as the reverse complement.
TTTTTAGGGATGGTGCTTTATGTCGTCATTAGTTTCTAGTTATTTTAAAAAAAAACCAAAAAAAACAAAATTTTAAAAAAATTGAAAAAAACACAAAGAAAATCCCGCATTCTCATAAAAATAAAAAACTTAAAAAACACAAAGAAAAACACATATTCCTATTTATTTTAACACCTATCTGAATGCCCATTACCCTCCCAAAAAATACCCCTTATTTTTTTTACCTTGAAATTGAGTGAACATTAGGCCAACTTAGGAGGAACATTATGGATAATCAAATAATTCAAGAACTAGTCCTTGTCTAACCAGTTGAATTGGAAATGGACAATCCTAGGGAACAAACACTAAAAATACTCACTTCCCCAAATATGAATTACCAACTTCTTGGTATTCAATATCCAATCTTAGAATCTGACATCAAACTCAAATCAGGGTTGATTCATCTTCTCCCTCATTTTCATAGGCTAGCCAGTGAGGATCCACATATCCACCTTAAAGAGTTCCAAGTGATGTGCTCTACCATGAAGCCTCAAGGGGTTTTTGAGGAACAAATCTATCTACAAGCATTCCATTTTTTCCATTACTGACATTTCTAAGTCATGGATTTACTACCTTCATCCTAGTTCCATAACCACATGGAATGACATGAAGTGACTCTTTATTTCTTTCCTGCTTCCCGTACTACTTCTATCCGAAAGGAAATAAGTGGTATCCATTAGTTCCCAAGTGAATCAGACCATTAATATTAGGAGAGGATCAAAAATCTTGTTGCAACCTTCCCACACTACAAAATCCCTGACCAACTCTTGATCCAATACTTCTATGAGGGGTTATTGGATACGGAGTGAACTCTCATTGATGCCGCAAATGGTGGTGCTCTAGTTGATAAAACTCTTGCGGCTGCAAGAGATATAATAAGAAACATGGATGAAATCACAAAACAATTCCATACTCGATCACATGCTCAAGTAAAACAAGCCCAAGATAATCAATCAATATAGACGAACAAGATTACCGAGTGGATGAGTGAACTTACAGGTCTTCTGTGACAACTAGTTGTTGTATCCAAATCCCCAACCTCATCTTCTCAACAATCTCTATTCTCTGGACCTAATAAGAAATATAGAATCTGTAGCTCCCCATATCATCCATCTGACACATGTACAAAACTTTAAGAGGACCAATCTTATTCATTCGGACCAATGGAGCTCAATGCGACATATGCTCAATGAAACTTTGACCCTCAACAATCTGGACAGTTTGTTATAAACATAAACCAACCCCATTATAAGCCCTTATCTTCTACATATAACCATATCTTTAGAGATGGGAATCCCATTTCTTTTCTACCTTAATACCCTCATCAAAACCCAAACCAGTTCCAATATTATCAAGGTGTTGGTAACTTCCAAAAACCTTACCATTTTGTTCCTCAACCTCAAAGTTTCAATTCTCCTATTCCTTATCCAGGATTCCACTATCTTAGTGAGCCTTCGAAATTCCCAAACCAATACAATCGCTTTCCCAAGAACCAAAATCAAGGAAATCCCAATCTGAGAAAATCCCCTTTTTCCATGTAACCATGGGAAAGTGTAGTTGAAGATATTGCCTCTTTCACACGTTCTAGCCTTAAAAACATTGAATCCCAAATTGGTCAACGTGCATACCACCTAATCCAACAATAATAATAAAATTATCTCCAAATTCCAAATCAACTATTACCCAACCCAAAGGGTTATGTAAGTGCAATTTCACTTAGATCAGCAAAGAAAATTGCAATGCATCAAGATAAGTCCTCTAAACCACCTTTGAATGTTGACCTAGAAAATGAAAAGAAAATGAAATATGAAAAGGAACCTGAAACCATTTCCTCACCTCTTTCCATTCCACTTAGGAACCCAATTCCTTTTCCTCAAGACATTTCTATGCCAAAGAAATCCTTTGATCCCAATCCTGAAATTCTCGACATGTTTAGACATGTTTAAGTGATCATTCCCCTCTTATATGCCATCAATCAAATTTCTAATTATGATAAGTTTTATAAAAATTTGTGTAACCATAAAAGGCACTTTAGAACCTTTGAAAATATTTCCACCCAGCAGTTTATTCCCATAAAGTGAAAAGATCCAGTGACCTTTACAGTTCCATGCCAAATAAGAAGTTCCAACTTTGATGATGCACTCATAGACCTAGGAGCCTCGATAAATGTAATGCCCAAATCCATATTCTAAAAACATTGTCTAGGTCCTTTAAAGCCAATAGGTTTTTTCGTCTATTTATCCAATCGAAGCCCAACCGGTCTTGAGGGAATAATTGAGGATGTCATTGTCCGAGTCAATTATCTTATCTTCCCAAATGACTTCTATGTCCTTAACATGGATGGTGAGACAACTTGTTTCTAATCTCCTCTGATTTTAGGAATTCCTTTCATTATGATATCTTAAACCAAAATTGATGTCCATGCTGGCATCTTATCCACAGAATTTGGTGACAAAATGGTCAAGTTCATTATTTTTAAATCCCTATGATACCAAATAGAGAATCAATCTGTATTCTCTATCCATGCTTCCAAAAGTATCTCTGAGAGTGTGTTGAATCCCAATCCTTCATGTTCTTCCTGTTATACTGATAAATGTTCTTGTGAAATCTTCACCATGATTAATGAAGTCATAAATGGAAAAGTTGATGTTGAAATTACAAATAAAAACTCCATTGATCTAAAGGATCTGGAAAACTCTTTAGAATCTAATCTCTCCTCAGGCCTCCAATGCTCCAATATGGACTGTAATGGGGAAAACAAAAAAGCATGTTCATTTTTTATTCAAATCATATTATCCAACATATATTATTTTCTATCCATGATTCTGAAAATTCTGTTATATGTGAGGTGAACCCCAAACCAATTTGTTTACATTGTCTGGATGGTAGTAATTTTTGTGGTATTTTTTCTCTAATTAATAATATGATCACTAGTGATATTTAAATTGACCATTATTAGGCAAAAAAAACTGTTATAAAGGATATTGAAAAATTTATTCCGTCTTATGACTCCACTGATCCTCATTACTCTACATTGGTAATTGATGAAATAAATGAGTCAAAAAAATGGATCTCATATTCTGGTTTCGTGTTATCTAAACTTTACATAAATGAACCATCAGAATTAAGACACTTTCCGGAATTTCCAAGCATTAAAAACTAGCTCATTGTGGATAACATCATTTCTCAAGTTTAAGACCAAAGATAGGATATAAATATTCTCTTTCCACCACCATTGAATTGAAAACCCATCAACAAGGATGGTAAAGAATTATCCAATGAACAATCAGCCATCCCAAATGAGAAGTTTTTCTGGAATCACACTGGAGTTGAGAAAATACGGTGGCCACCATCGGACTATGGGTAGTCTAAAGAAACATTCCAGCTATAGAAAAAATAAATGTAGTACTTCTTGGGAGGAAACCCATTTTTACTTTTTTACTTTTATGAAATTTTAATTTCCTTTTCAATTTTCATTTAATGAACAATGATTTTGGATTTTGATTCAATTTTAGGTCATGGGAAGTTTCTAAAAGAATCACCATGAGAGGACGCACAATCCTGGAACCACATCAAATTCCATTAGATCCCCATCTTATGTAGTTGACCCACCACTGGATGGAGATGGAAACCCACCAAATCCAAACCGGGGGGCACCTATTTCCCTTTAAATCCACTTTTCCCTCTCTCCCTCTTTATTATTCTTCCCCCCTCATTCCCATTTTGTTTTTTTACCAATTTGCACATCACACTTTTTTATTTACTATTTCTATTTTGTGTAGGTGTCTTTATAAAAAAACTAGAAAAAACCTAAAAAAACTAATTAAATTACAATTTAACAAAAATATGAAAATAAAAATCATGATTAGTCACCTTAAATTTTTTAAAATTTGTCTAACCATTTTGGCTTGTCAAAAAGACATATTTTCATCTAATATTTTTATTTTCATAATGTCATTGGATAATGAATTTTTTTGTAAGAATAACAAATTTTTAATGCTTAGTTATTGATTTGAAAAATTATTTTCCACACCTGTGAGGAACAACATTTGCTTTTAGACCAAGGCTACATATGGACATCTTTTCAAAATGTGTGTTTTAACCCCCATTTGTGAGTGTTGAGTTTATTAACCATTGAGCTTTATTTCCAACTTTGGTGTGCATTAATATGATATAGGAATTACTGAACCCTATGAGAATTAAAATATCTAAATAGACTTCCATTAACCATAACTTGATCTTCCTTTTAAAATCCCCTTCGAGCTTATGGAATACTTTTCTTTGATAGCCAAATTACAATCCCAATACCTTATCCCATCCAATATCAACATGGATTTTCATTGCATAATTATTTTTTAAATTCAAGTTTCGGAGGAATGAATTTCATTTTTTGGGTGCCCTATTATTGATTTTCAAAGAGTTACCATATTCATGAGGGAAAGCATCCATTTTAGTGCGGGGGAGAGGTTTTCAATATTTTTTTCTTGGGGAATGTGATGCACTTTCATTTATGTAATTTTGTAAATGTTATTGATAATTTTTCACGAAAATCAAAAAAAATCAAAGAAAAAGGAACAGAAAAAATGAGTTGTGTCTTGGGCAGGTCAAAAATCACTCTTCCTCAACCTTGGATATTATTATAACTATAAAAATTAGTGTCATTAGGAGATCAATTATGGGTTGGGATATTAGTGTGAGATTATTTTCAATTCAACATTGAAAAAATGAAAAAAAAAGAAAAGAAAATAAAAAGAAAAAATAACACTTATGTCATTGGGAGAAATTTTGTGTTTTGTAAATATTTCATCTTCTCATCCACTTAAAATTTTCTTACTCTCTTGTTTCTTTATTCACACAATAATTCCCTTGTGAATCTATTTATCTATTTCCTTTCATGTCTTATTCAAAATAATGTACATATCTTTTTCCGTGTTGGTATTTTACCCCCTTTTTCTTATCTTTTGGATATCAACTTCCTACCATACTATAGCCATAGAAAAACCCCTAAAAAGACCTCTTGATTTTTGAGAACTTTAGGATAGAGAGAGGAAGCTGAGAGCTCTTTAAAGCTCTAATATTTTCACTTTTTGTTGGTGAATGAGTGAAGCACCATAAATTAATTTTATAATATTGAGAGGATTATGTTTTGTGTGCCACCATTTTCCATTTCTATATTTGCGCATGAAAAAATGATTTTTTTGGAACATTGTTTCTATAACAACTTGTGGTGGAATTCAATACAGATTAGTGAAATTTTCTAAACCTCCCCTGATTGGGGAAAATAAAATTTTAGTATTTTTTGGTGAGTGAAAATGATTTTTCATGTTTTAATATTTGTTGCACATGAGGACATGTACAAGAGTATGTGTGGGGGATTTGATATTATTAATTTTTTTATAAGTTTTTATATACCCCCTTTACTGATTTTATATAAAATGTTCATAATTTGTGTGAAATATTAATGGTTTAATACTAAATATAATATTTAAGAATTTTTAGAAGTAGTCCAATTGAGCCAGTTTACTATTTTATTTATAATAATCTCCCTACTGATCCAAATTGAATGGTTATTGTTTTTAAGGATTCATATTTCAAATAAAATATTTCATTAGAAGAAATCATGGGATAATTCTTCTATTTTAAGGTCTATATGGTCCACACAAGAAGACCCAAAGAAACTGTGATGAAACTCGACCAGCTATGAAGATTTAATTACTGGGCTCAATCCAGATTTGCAAATTCAATTATTTTTCTATAATGTTTTGGGGACAATGTAGGAAGTCTTGGATTAAAATTTAATGTCCCAAATCCGAAGACAAGGGTCCCAACATATTCATTTAAACTCAGCCCACCATTCTGGATGGGAATTAAAATTAGTATAATATTCATGACAGGTATCCTGATCTATTTATTAAATCAAGTTGATATTTTTCATTTTGAAATTGGAGATATATGCGATCGACTTTTTTGAAGAAAGTATTCATATTTGAAGGCATATTTATATTGATAATCCCATTCTCATTTTGGCATTCTAAAAAGTCTATATTGAAATGGACAGATTAACCTTGTTTAATCGAACTGCCATAATTTTTGCTCCATAAGTCCAAATTCCCCTAATTTTTGAGAGTAGTAGGACAATATTATTATCTACAACTTTGAAGAAAGAGATATCTTGATATTCGGCTGTCTGAATTATCGAAATGGCGATGCAAGTGGAGGGACATATTTGGAATGCTAACAATCTACTTCCTTGGGCTATAAATACATCCCCCCTTATCTCCTTCAAAAGAGATGGCATTTAAGAAGAGGGGAGCACATATTTTCATGACCAAAGCCTTTAAAATGACTCTGGAGGACCTTATATACTCATGTTTTCACTTGAGATACCCTTCCTCCTTTCATTGTTTCCTTTTACTTTTGTGTTCTTCATTATTGTAATCTTGTAAGTATTTTCTTTGTAATTATGTTTTAATTCAAGTTTCTTCTTAAGTTTCTTTTATTATCATCCACATTATGTAGTTTAATATTAATTTTATTAAAATAGTTTAGTTACAATTGAATCCCCTTCACTTCTTTTTCATTCTCACTCAATCTAAAGTTAGTTTTTAATTATCATCATCAGTTGTGTGTGTGTTTGTCGCACCAATATTTTCTTATCCCTTTATTTTTATTATCTTCTTAATTTATCTTTATAATAATTATAACCAGATTACTAATCATTTTAATGGATGAGTAAATATCTCATTGTGGGGAGTTATAATATAGATATGTTAAGCGATAGAGATATTTTTCTCAATGAATATTAATTAAATTAACATTGTATATGTTGGAATTAACATGTCATGGATTAATGACTTGTTTTGTTTAACGTATGGATTCCATTGATTATTATAACCACAATACACTACCAAAATAAAGTACTGATTGAGATTATAATCTTAGTTATGTTAATGCTTGTATTAAATCCGTACCACTTAGGAATTCTAATCAACGTTATCTTGTGACATGGGTGTTAATTTAATGCAATATAAAGTAAGGATCAAGGATATCACAAGCTTAACTTCCTAATGATGAACATACCCCAATCTATATAAATTTGTTAAATCAATCTTAATCAATAATTCATTTTATAAGATCTATAAACAAATCCCCCAATCAGAATACAATCAACTAAAAACAATAGACTATTAAAAAGTATCATCACTGAGGATTCGACCTGAGTGCTTCTATAAACATTAGCAGAGCACTGAAACATTGAATGGTCGATAGGAAATAATCAGCTAGGAATTCAATTCTCATTACAAAAATCTAACTCTCTATCTAGGTAAATCTGACGTTTCATATTCTTTTATTGTCCATTTGTGATATAATTTACAATACCGAAGGAATATATTATTTTGAATATGCATTATTATGTCTCAATATGTATTTTCATAAGTCTCCCACCAAAGGGTGTGTCAACCAAAGAACACATTTGATTGAAAATGCATTATTATTCCCCAATTTGAATTTTCATAAGTCTCCCACCAGAAGGACCAATCATCTTGAGTCATATTCATCCTTAAAAGATACATCTTACACCTCCATAATCCCAAATATCATTATTTTGTAAACCACTTTTTGAACATGACCCATTTTAATTCCAAGCATACTTTTCCTGTATCATTTATTGGAAATGAAAGACCCCATATTCGATTTTACAACCTCCCCACTTCACACCTAAAAAGGATTGAAAATTATTTGATATGTCCCCATGAAAGGGAAAATCACTATTCTTTTAGTCAAATCTAAACGAGCTTAAATTTTGTAAATCAATATCTTTGTTATAAGATGTTAATTTGCATTGTACATGTCCTAGTTGCATGAAATTAAATTTCTGAATGCTTTAACCCTCATTAGGGAAGATCCTTTTCTCTTTATTTTGTCTATCCACCACATCGCCTCAAATATCAACATATTACTTGATGCTCATTCCATAGAGACACATAGTATTTCCAAGAACCCCATTTATAGGCCCAAACTCTATAGAATTCAAAACATTTGAGATCCCCCATTCATGGACACAACCCTATTTTACACACTGGGAGGGGGGATTTAGAATTTCTCAGAGGACTCCTCCTCATATATCTTTTGGTTAAAATAGAATTCCTCTTCCATTATATAATAACAAAATTTAAGTAGGAGTTGTTAATCATCAATGGAAAATGCCAACCTAGATTCTCCCATAATAATTAGACACATTCCCTTCAAAAACCACCCTCCATAATCTTGAGAAATATGAATCATCATATACTCCATGATCATCAGTAATTTAATGTACAATACCCAGGGAGACCTTTTTTTTACTATGTATTGAAACACCCCAGTTTGGATGTGCATAATTCATCCACCAAAGGGCCTTCAACTAAAGGGTGTTTTTGTTTGAATATGAATTGATATTCCCCAATTTGGATTAGAATATGTCTCCCACAAAAATACCCTATCAAATAGAGGCACATTAATCTTGAAGAGAAATATCTTATATCTCCATAATCCCCAACAACATTATATTGGAAACCACTTTTTAAGCATGGTCCATTGTCATTCCTTACATACATGTATCATATCATATTTTAGAATTGGATATCCCAAAATCATGGCTTAAATTCCCATTTTTATGTATCTAAATGATGTTATAACAATATAGTCTAGAAATACATACTTTAGTAATCACCCCATAACTCATGGTCAAATATATTTGAACTGAAGCAACAGTTCTGTTTGAACATATTGAGTGAATTTAAAATTCCCACAAAAAGAGACTTTTTACTCCCCATGATGGATACCCACAAAGGGAACCCCAGATAAAATCCAATACTCAACTCACTAGATGTACACTATTAATGGTTATGAAAAAAAAGAGAAATGAAAATAAAAATTCATAAAACTTTTAAAAGGGAGTCCTAAAGAAAATTGAAGTCTCTATATCTAAGTATTCTTCATATCCGATTCATATGAAATTAGGGAATTAATTGAAAGACATGATGTTTTTAGGGTCTATCATTTGACTCCATAAAAAGTTCAAATTTTCTCTCTAGGTCTAAAGACCTAGGCAAAAACTAGAGCACTCTTTCATTACCATAATTGTTAATAAAACACTTATATCTGGGAAAGTTTGTTTTAAAAACCCATCATTAGTGTTATGTCGTAATTATAGGGTAAAACTAAGATAAATAAATATATTATTAGAAATTAAATTCTTTTCATTTTTTTAGAAAAAATAGTGGACCGTCCACAATTAGAATATCTCTAAAATATTCTACAAATTACCATAAACAAACCTCTTTCGTAGTTAGAGTGTATCCCTAGCTCTACTAATGGATATTTGAGGACCGGCTAGCTGAATAGCATTAAAATCCTCATCCAGATAGAGTTCCTCCAATTCAGTTGTAATGGAATCATCCCCTTATCTTGATACCCTTTTAGTAAATGATGAAGTTGTTTGAGCTCCCCTTTGGTGGTATCCATTTACTATTATACGTCCGATATCTGGGTAGATTTTTATCAACCTATTAATATCAGTCCAACAACTTTTTGGAATGGTTGAGCTTCAGCATGGATAATGTATCATGGAGATCATCAGTGTTTATTAGAATTATTTCATTGATAAGGTGTTGTTGAAACTCGTTCACTTGATCCTATTTGTGAACGATCTCTTTCATAGTAATATGGACCATTTGATAGTAAAAATCACCATAACCAATATCCCATACATGATCTAGAGTTGGTAAAAATTATAGGTAGATCTTCCATGGGAATATTGAAGAATGTATCCGAGATATCTTTCCATATATACTGATGTAATTCCTAGAATTCATCCAAGGATTCATGGATTTACATTTTTCTAGTATTAAGATGAGAGGTTTAATATATATTTAGTTCTATAATGGAAGAGGCTTTCATTGTCCTTCCAATAGAAATTTCTACCTCTTCTCATACAACCAGTTGATATGAGGTAGAGACCTCTCCTACTGCTTTGGCCATTGTGACCGATGACAGTAAAGGTAAAATAAAATTAGTCATATACATTATAAGATATAAAGGGGAAAAAATAGAATGAAATAAATTTATAGAACTAACCCATTGATGGATCATTTTATTGGTTTAATTCCTCCCTATAATCCTTATTATGAGAAATTTGAACAACGATTTCATACTAAGGAACATTCCCTTGAGTTTTCTCAAGTCCCCAGATGGAAGACTCTTGAGAATCTCTCACTCCGAATCCCTAAAATGTTGCACTCCCCATAGCAGATGTAGGATGGATCTCAATTCCCTGGTATGAGATTTCCATTATGATATTTTTTATATACATTGCTGCACTAATAAGGATTAGTGATTTAATTCTTTAGTAGTAAGAAGTTTAGAAGTGGGAGATAATTTTAAAAATAGAAAATCAAGCCCATACAAATTCTTCATAAAGTCCAAAACTTTTATAAGGAGACTAAAATTTCAATACCTGATTTAAGTGCATCCATAATTACAATATATATTGAGTCAAATATTACAGAATCCTCACAAGTAAAGGTTTCCAAGATAATATGTTCAAGACTAAAATTGGATCTACCATCTCCAGCATCCACATTCCTTTAAGTAGGAACAAACCTTTCAATCATTTCCAAATTAATATCATTACTATAACCTTTATAAGAGAGTACGAGGTCCAATACATCCACATATAGAGTGGTGAAAGGACTAAAAATGGAGGTAATATGGTCTTCTAATTTATGATATAGACCTGAGTATCATAAGGAAGTGATGTTAGTGATTGTTACATGAAATTGTATGGTGTGTATTTGAAAATACCATGATTTTTATCCCTATCTACAATGACATTAAATTTTTTTTTCTAATCCCTTGATGCCCCACTATCTAATTTATGGACTCATCAGTGGGAATCTGCATCTCATCTAGAACAACCTCCTCAGTTTTCAATGGTTCATCTCTAATCGCCTTGAGAGAGGAGAGTTCAGTGGATCCTGTAACCCATTAGCATAATAAAAATTTTATTATATACAAATCATGAATAAATGGTGTTGTGAAAACATACCATGTCTGATAATGAAGGTGGATAGGTACTTTATTCTCCATTATCCCTGCATTCTTTATGGATGAAGGATAGCACTTGACTCCTCAAATATAGGTAGTATAGGTGATGTTGTAGGATCCTAGACATCTTGGTGGTAAATTCATGTTTGAATTTTATTTTTAATACCATATAATTGAATAATTAAATGTTAAACAGGTGTATGAGGTGGATCGAGAGTGTTCTATAGATTTGGGACATGAAATAAGGGAAAAAATGGCCATCTAGTGTATGCTGCATGGTTGGTGCATGATTAGGTGTAACTGTGTGCCCAACCCATGATAACCAAGAGGATGGGTGAATGGTTAAGTAAACCATAGATCAGGGAAGGATAAACCATGCATTTTGAGATAGAGGAATTCGGCATGGATTGTACCTATGTTCTCAAAGCATGCGGGATCCCCAGGTAACCGTGTGACTTAGACCCCTCTTAGAAAAAGGTATATGAATAGTTGGTCCATGTTTTGAAATTTTTTGCATCCAAACCATATACCCCCTTAAAACATGGTTTTACTATTTCACCCTCAGTATTTTAAGTGCTTCACCCTATTTTCTTCCCCATTTCTTCTCTAAAAATCCTAGTGATGAACCAAGGTGACCAAATCTTCCCAAAAATCAATATCTTTCATTTCTAATCCATTTGTAGGGTCGTTGTGAGTGGATCTAATCTCCTAGTTAGTCCAAGGATTCTATTGGACACCTTTTCTATATTATGTAATGTGGTTTTGTTCTAATCCTTCCAAATCCCTAAAAACATCTTTTTTTCTAATGTATCCTTGGTTTTTTCTTCAAAGGGAGGTTGAATTAGAGTCAGGCATGGATATTAAGTGTGTGATATATTTGAAATTGAGGTAGGTGGTCTACAAGTTATATCGCATAGTCTTGCTATTTATTTATGAATGTGTGGTTGAGTTATTTGTTATCCCTTATAGTGTGTTTGATACCAGTAGTGTGTTTGGTAAAATGATGGGATAATTGATGAGAATAACCCCTTTTATTCCCAATGGGATACATTGAATTTGATTATACTAATTTAGGTCCAACCATGGGGCATGACAACATTCGCAAACATAGAAAGATTATAATTATAATCATTGAGTTGAATTGTGATAATGTATAGACAATGATGAACTTGTTGATATGGTATCTTGTGTTGAAAGGAACTATTGATAGTTGTGTATAGATCATGATAATGGCATGAGGTATTGTTTGGAATTATGTGGAAAGCTAAGTAAATGGATTAATGTGAAAATATAAAATGGATTATGAATTTGCAATTTAAATGCATAAATTGAATAAGGCATTTGAATTAATAAATGTGTCAAATGGGTTCATGCTTGATAATTGTTGAATATTTAAATTGGATAATGCATGATAATTATTAGGCATGCTAAATGGGATAAATCATAAAAATGGAAATGGTTTAAATGGGAAATGATATGTAAATAGTAAATGTGATAGTTGGTTACGGAATTATGATATGTTGTATGAAATGTGAGTTGAGAATTGTAATGTGTATTCATTGTGAATGGTTTATGATATGGTGTATGTGGTAAATGGATAAATAAGAATGTAAACATGGATGAGTAGTTCTGGGTATTGGACTTGAGGATTTATTCCCGTGGGTCATGTTAGAGTGAGGATCTAAACCCCATCTCTATAATGCACGAGTCAGGGAAGGGGACCAAGGATCTATACCCCTAATAGTAGAATTTGATGATACTACATGGAATGAGGCTCCAAGCTATGTGTGATGTATTTATTTAGGAAATTTTTATTCCTATTTTGACATGGAACTTGACTTATTAATTTATTCATGGTAATTAACTGGCTTAGGCCATAGTGTAAATGATGTAAATACCTAACCCATGGAAAAGTGAGAAATAATTGTATGAATGATAACAATGGTTAAAGTGAATATTGTTAACTAATTTCATCTGAGTTATATATTTTTTATCTATTAATTTATTTTTCACTCGCATGAAATAACAATATAGACTAGATATTTTGTAGACACTGTTGGTGGTGGCCTACTGAGTTGTACTCACACCCTAATCAGGTGTGCATTGGGTACTCGAGAAGATTTTCGTGGTTTGTATTTAGGAAAAGGTTAAATGCCCTATGATAAGAAGTTGAGTTAGGATTGGGATGTTCATGGTTAACGATATGAACATGGATTCATGACCTATATTGGGGATTCAATTGTATTTATTTATTTTGTGGATTCCATTAAAATTGACACTATTATCCATACAAGGCCTGATTATTGTTTAGTTATGGTTGTACCCTATTTTGGAATTGGTTAGCAATGTTTGTTCTAGGTTTATTGCTTGTTGTTCCTTTATTTAATAGGTTATTTATTGTGCATTACTCTAGTAAAGAGGGTATAGTATCCCCATGTGATCTATTGGACCCTTGGATCTAGTTGAAAACCTCTGGTATACAGGGAGGCATTCTTGAGGTCATATGGTGACCTGACTGAGGTCACCGATTTAGTGGATTCCTATAACGAACCAGTTCTGGGTGCCACCCGGAGGTGCCCTAAACCCCGTTAGTAACATAACCTCAAGTGAATTTCCCCAAAATCTAGAGGTCGCGGACTATAAGAGAGGTCCAAGGTCTAATAGTGAGGAAACTATTCCATCATTGGTAGAGTATACACATCATAATTAACAATAGTAATCTATAGTACAAGTAGTAAGTCCATATAAAAAAATTAAATAGGAGAAGACTGATAGTAAGTTAGAAACTAGAGTATTTATAATAATTCATGTCACCTGTGTCTAGGAAAGTATCCAAACAAGTAACAAATCATGAAATACAATACTAAACCAATGTATATAAAAGTAGTAAAATCAAACATCATCACCACCCTTATATTGGTCTCATACTCTCCTACTCTAACAGCAATCATGTACATGATGAAAATTGGAACTTCCCCTTATCTATACCTACAGCTATATAATATATTTGGGTCAAAAAGCATTACCCAAATAGGTTGTGAGATTAATCCTAGTAGGAAACCACCTAAAGATATATGCCTAACTTTCATTAAATATATATAGCAGTTAATATTCATAAATGATGAAATAAACTAAGAATTACTCAAAAGTGAACAATCCTATAGTTTTCAGTTACATTCATTTACGTTCATTAATTATTCAATCCATGGAATAAATCAATATCAAGATCTATCCAATGATCATTATCCCCTATGTAATTGAAAAACAGATGTCTCAAAAGACCATCTAACAAACTAGTAAGACTGAGTCAATGCTTATGATTTGTCTTGGAAGGATCATCAAATTCATAAAATTATTCATAATAAACCCTCTGAGAATGTTCTCACAGTGTAATCCATATTGTTTAACATATCATCAATTCAATAAATAATGAACCTCTAAGGAATCTCACAGAGTCTAACCCCTTTGGTCCAACATGACACTAATCATTTACAAAATACCACTTAGGTAGATCTCACGGCCAATACCCCATTGGTATTCATAGAAACAATATAAAATAATGACACATGATATACCTCACAGTAAATTCCCTATGGTCCAAAATTTATTTAATAACGACCCTCTGGGTTGTTCTCTCAGTTTAACCCCTCTTGTCTATGACCACTGGGAAACTCTCATAGTCAATACCTCTGGTCAACCATAACAAAAATTCATAATTAAATGACCCTACCTATGGAAGCTCTTGGAGTCAAATTCCCCTTGGTCATACTTTATCAATGCGAAACATATGCATCTCAATTAAAGAATTACTCTATCCTAACATCATTGGGAATTGAAAATAAAAAATCCTAACATGCAGTCTATTCAAAAGGTTCATAATAAATCAAACATGGGAAACATAGCCTTAATCAAGTAAATAATCCTTTACATAATAAATAACCCCTTTCTCAATCAAACACACCATATTAGGTCCTAAACAGGGATAATTTCAATAAAACACATAACCCTAAACATAGGTATTTGGCCCTTTTAGCATATATAATCCAATGAAAACCAAAGAAAGCCACAAACCACCTACCTTGATGTTGTACTATGAACACTCTTGAGAATTGGCTATTGAATCGGCCTAGAACTATTTAGATCTACAAAAAGGTTAAAATCATTCAACCATGGATAACTCAAGAGAGATGAGAAATTAGGAATAGAGGCTCTAGGGGAATGGAGGAATCACTGCTTGGAATCCAACTCACCTGACGATGTCTCAATCGGTGCTCAGACAGAGGAAAAGGAGGAGCTCGACGATCTTCGACCATAAATCACTCTCTTGTATGAAATATGGGGAGAAAAAAGTATTTATGGACGTGAGACATGATCCCGCACTGATATAAAAAATAAAAACAATGTACACTGAGTGTTCAATTAATGTACATGCCATGTACTAGCCACAATCGGACCCCACATTAGGCGGTCTTCCAGGTCACCCACATGGTCATGTACTCAGCTGTTACAGGGTGAGTACATGGATACATGCAGAAATTTGGTATAGGATGTGTACTCCAAAGTAGACAACGCTTAATTAGAAAATTTCCGATTTCATCCTTTATCCTAAAAAAACTCAAAATAAATATCCATACATTAAAATGGAGATCTTGGTTCATACAAACATCTCCCTCAAAGCAATTTGTCCCTGAATTTCCTTTGCCATGGTGGAGAAGAAGAAAATTCAAACATCTCTAGCCACTATTATTGTATGGCGACCTCCCTTTCCCAAGTATCATCATGTACTCGTCTGTACTTCAATAGAACCGGTACAAGAGGAACATACCAGCCATGGTGAACCTTCATGATATGATCAAAAATCTTAATAGGGTGTTCCTCAAAGGATGCATCAACCTCCAATTCAATGTCCTTAGGTTGAAAAACATGAGATGAGTCTGAAAAGTAACATTGTAGTTGGGAAATAGGAAAGTCATCGTGCATATACTATAACCTATGAGGTAACTACAACCGATATGAAATTGGATCGACTCTCTCCGAAACCTCAAATTTCCCGACATATCTTGGTGAAAGCACCCCTATCTCTTAATCCACATGTGTCCTAACCTAGATTTGACACAGAAGAAAACCTGATCTTTGAACTCAAAATCTAGAGGTCCTCTCCGTTGATCAATATAAGATTTCTTCCCAGACTATGTAGCATCCATCCTCTTCTGAATCAACTCCTCCTGCTCAGTGGTCACCTAAACAAGACAAGTTCCCATAATTGTTGCCTCTCCTACCTCCAACCAACATAGTGGTGATTGACATGGCCTACCATTAAAATCATCATAAGGTTCCATATGAATTGTTTCCTGAAGACTGTTAATATAGAAAAACTCCACTAGGAGTATGTGTCTTTTTCAAGACCCCCTAAAATACAATATTCATGCTCGAAGAATGTCCTCCAAAACCAGAATCGTGTGCATGAAATATCAATTTTTCTGGGGATGGTAGGCTATACTATGAAGTAACTATGTACACAAAGCCCTCTGTAGTCCCTTCAAGACATGAGAAGTAAAACGGGCGTCCCTTTCTGAAATTAAATAGAGTGGAACCCCATGCCAACATACAATATCTTGGATGTACAACCATCCATGCTCATCACACACTGAAGGATTCCTTGGACATAATGAAATATGTAACCTTCGTGAGTCTTTGAACAATAACAAAAAATGCATCATTCCATCATGGATATATTAGTAAACCCATCACAAAATCTATCACAACATCATTCCACTTCCAATCAAGAATGGTTAACTATTGAAAAAACCATTCTGTTCGCTGATTCTCATCCTTCTCCTGCTAACAAGTAGAACAACTCATAACAAAACTAGAAAAATCCCTCTTCATACCTGACCACCAATACAGAAGGTGTAGATCTTGATACATCTTGGTGAAACTAGGATTAACTGCACAAATTGAGGAATGAAAGTCTCGCATCAACTCCTCACGTATGACTACTAACACCCATACACATCCATGAAAACACAAGACCTTATCATCGCATACGGTCCACACAAGAGTAGGGTCCTCTCCTAACACACTCTACCATAGAACTAGGCCTTCGGAATCTGATAATTTTCTCATTGTCACTCAGTCCAGTAGAGTAGATGTAACATATATAGAAGAAAGAAATTTCATCCCATATCTTTCTTGCACATCCAAATGCATCTCAGAGAATAGAGCCATAAGATACCACTCACTGTTGGCCTCATGAAATTCTTGTATCTAAGCCCTTCTACTCAGCGCATCAGCCGCTGCGTTGCCTTTCCCAGGCATGTAAGTAAGTTCAAATTCCAATGACTGAGGTACTCAAACTGTAGAGACCCCAAACCTGACATACATGGAAATTACATTACTTTATTGAAATACATAATAAATACCAAAACCCAACACTCAAGGATCGTAATAGTTTAGTGTCTTTGGAAACTCGGAACATAATCTTATAATCACGGTGAAAGATCTTCAACATCTCCCATAAATATCTTACCCCTTTTTTTCTTACCTAAAACCTTTCTTTATATACTGGGTAAAAGAAAACATATAAAGGGTGAGCTCAAATGCTCAGTAAGGGTAAGCATGGAGAAAATAAAACAAACTATATAAATTTGAACTTAAAACCATGAACATAATGTTTAAACATCAAAATCGTGAACAATGACATAAAACAAGGAAGTACGTAAGGCATAGACCATAATGGAACATCAATAATCATAAAATAGCATGGGAATAAATCATCTATTTGTGGAAAACCATTAAGCACATGATATTATTTTCATATTATCCAAGTCATTTCTACCAAGACCATCTTAGTGGACAAAGTCCCTTTCTGAATCGAGTTCACTCCTCGTCCCAGTCCTGTAACACTAAACCAAATTAACCTACCTTTCTAGCCATGTATATATCCTGAGATATAAATCTTTACCCAATGCATTGAAGGGTGATATAGGTCCCACTCATATCACAATGAAATCAACTTACTTGTGCCACAACATAAACATAAATAATTCATCATAACCCAATGAATAAAAATGGGTTTCATAAACATCATCCCATCATAACATAACACATATAAAACAAATGGATATCATTTCATCATAAGAGAAGTGAAACCATGTAAATAATAGAGATATTATACTTGAAACATACACGTATGAAATAATATAATCTTAGATGGAAAATAGTTTTGATAAAACACTTGAAATGATTTTTGAGGAAAATATCCTTTCTTCTTCAAAATCATTTTCTTTTCACAAAATTCCATGCAATTTTAAAAGAAAAAGATTATGTTGAAAATAATTATGAAATCTTGTAGAGTAAGATTCATAAAAATAAGTCATTACGAAACCATAAAAATCCGTTGATACTGTATAAGTTAATAAAAACATTCTTCTTGTACTTTTGCCAGAAAAGTCAAAAAACTACCTCGTAACGTAAACAAAAGAAAGATTCCTTACATACCATATAGTAAAAGTCAAAAATGGGTAACAATTACTTTAAACATACATGAAACAATTTTTAGAAAATAGGGACATGGGTTGTTAATATAACCCCAGTAAATACTTATGATTAAACAATCTCGGATAGGAATGATATTGGAATAATTATCCCTTACCTTAGGTCCGATTTGCTTCGTACGTATCCAAACATCCTCTTCTTTGATGCTCCTCTTCTTAACCTCCTCTTAAAGAATTAGAGTTGATCTTTTGAGGAGACCAGAACCACTATAACTTTTCTAGGCAAGTTGAGAAGGGAAATGGGCAGGGGTTGGCCGAGCTTGAAGGCTCAAAGTCGTGTAAAGAGGAGAGGGAGGAGGTTCCCTTTTATAAGGGAGGAGAGGGGCACCTTTGGAATGTGTGAAAATATTATTTTATTATAAACTCATCTTTGGTTTCAAAAGGTCCAAAAATTATTAAAGATGAAGATAAGATGACTCATCGTCGAAATAAAATCATCCAATCAGAATTGGACATGTTTTGGATAATATTTTAATCATTATAATCATATTTATTTAAATCATTTATTAATGAGGTAAATACTGAATCATTATTGTGTCATAAATAATTTAATTTATTTGATGTCTAAAAACTATATAAAAAAACCACCATGTAGGAAATATTTTTTTCTTTCCAATCAATATTTATAGTCTAAAATTTAATTTATATAACTCCTTATAAAAGTTAATTACTAAAATATTTTTTGTTAATGTCAATTAAATTAATTAATCCAAATTGTCATTATTACTACCAAGTGGCTCAACGGGGTCCCAAAATCGACCCAAGGATACCCATGGTCGGCCACTACTCATACAATAAGGTTAGGACAAGTGTTTAGGTAATTTTGAATTATTATAATATTCTTTTAACCATGAATTACCCTATTTACCTTTAACCACAATAAATAAATGTCAAAAGTTACTATTCACCAAAATTTATTTTCACATTATTGAACCATATTTTACTTCTTGATGACAACCTTGTATGTCAGATTTTTGAAATTCAATTCACAGAAGTGGTAAAATTTCATTTAATTGAAAGAGTCAGTTTTTTTAACTACCACTAAGTGGTTTCACTATTCATCAAAAATTGATGTTTTTCAGAAAAATACCAAAAATTCAGCCTAAGATATATTTGATATTACGAATTTAAAAACGATGTCTATTTTTCCAAATTCAAAACATAGAAGTGACATTAATTAATTTTAAAAGAAATTCCCATTATCAAAACAAATAGCATGTTTTTAAGAAACAATAACTATCAAAAGACCGACACTTGTTTATGTCCAACATCAAAGTAAAATTAATTCCAATGACCAACATTGGATCAAATGGTAAAAATATATTCTAATTACACTTTAAAAAAAATTAAAAAGCTAATCTAACCATATAAATTATTGCGATGAAAAAAGATGTTTTTAATTAAAATATATCGTGTTTTTACTATTCATTAAAATATGAAAGTTATCAGAATAATATGAAAACTTTAACCAAATTAATTTTTTAAATCCTGATTATAAGGAAGAATTTTATTTTGTCAAATTTAACCTATAAACATGTCAAAAAATTGATTTAAAATGGGTGCGCCATCAAAAGGAGGCAAAACTGCATTTTTTGAAAAATACTTATTCTACCAGAAAAATTTATTTTGTTCTCATACCATGTTCTAGAAAATATGTAAGATGAATAATAATGTTATATAATTCAAAATTTAGTTAATAGTATTCATAATGTCTAGTTCATAATAATATTATAAAAATATATCATTGTTTAGTGAAACCCGATATTGTGTACTACACACGCTATCAAGGAAGGTCGTGATTGCGTGTAATGAAAGCCAATTTAAGGATGCGTGTAGTGAAAGCTCCATTTGTTTCTGCGTATAACATAATCAAAACTTATTTCATTTATACATTAAACATACTATATATTTAATGTTTCGTAGAATAATTTCTATAAAACGAACTTGAAATTGTGTGTAACACGGGCCAAGAATAGTGTTGTGTGTACTGCAAGCTAATACAGTGTTGCATATAACACATGATAAATTTGGTGTAGCATACAAGACAAGACATCAATGAAATTAAAAAGAATAATTCTCATAAAATCTTGGGTTGTTACATTCTACCCCCCTTAAAATGAATTTCTCCCTTGAAATTCGTCGTGTTTGTAAATGGTTTACTACTTGAAAGTTTCTTTCATGGAAACCAACATCGTAAAAAGGAATACAAAAACTTGACTTTAAAAAATAAATTATGAAACGTAACAGTTACCCAAATTAACAAATCACTGGGTTTCCACATAGAAGAACATAGGTGAAAATATGGATATGGAAGAAAAATCTAACCATCATGTTCTGATGAATAGTGGTAGAGGACATGGCTATGAAAAATCCCACAATCAAAAAGCCATAAATTTGTGATGATCTAAGGTACCATCTGATTCTTCAGATATGAAGACACTAGGAAAAAATTTTTGGTTTTCAAGATCATTTCCCTAAAGTTGAAAATTTGAAATTAGAAGAAATACTTACTTTATTTCGGTACAATCTCACCATTGTTCATGCCTTGAAAAATTTCCACTACATCTCATAAAGAAATGAAGTTGGATTTGTCATTCATGAAGTGTTAGCAGATCATGTGATAGAATGATGGGTCATTCCATCTGTCTCAAACAAAAGGGTAGAAAAAGTTATCAAATATACATAAGTTCATCTATGGTGAGGTTAATCATATATGATTCCAAAAATGGATTTATACTTTATCTATCATACTGATTAATAAAATAAAACTAGTTTCTACAAACTAAGGACTTCCTGTAGGCCAGTGGTAGGTGATAAAGGCCTATGGCACTTCGGTTGTTGGTTTGATTCCTGCAGCCTTGTCCAATGCGACGAGTTGTCTCCCGTCCTGCAGGTTTTCCTTTTTTCTAAAACTGTATTATTATAACATCCTATCAATAATATCAAAAAAAGTACTATCCTTAGACGATACTAACATATGTTTA
The DNA here is from genome assembly GCA_963277665.1 of Viscum album. Taxonomy (NCBI): domain Eukaryota; kingdom Viridiplantae; phylum Streptophyta; class Magnoliopsida; order Santalales; family Viscaceae; genus Viscum; species Viscum album. The sequence goes on along the minus strand of OY728146.1, from coordinate 736,309,258 downwards.
ACATAATCCATTCCAATCTTTAGGCTTATTTAAAATACTTCTTTCCAAACTCATACTATAAAGAGAACGATAACTAAAAAGGTCATATAACAAGCACGTGAATAGAATAATGTATCCCTTATATATCCCAAGATATATCTTTTTGATCGCATTCCAAACATGTGAATACCTTAATCTTGTATTCTCTTGAAAAATGAATACCCATTGAACCTTATTGAAAACATTAATGATGTCAAAAGTTAACTCTTTGCACATACCAAAATTAAAAAATTCTATATACTCAAACCATGATATAACTTTGCCCTTATATCAGTAATGAGGTCATTAATACTATCAAACTTCTCATTATCTTTTTATCCTTTCATTATGCACATATCACCTACCTTTTAAAAATATTTGAATAACCTTTCATGGTTACCGGTGTCATTCAACATATACTTTCAAATACTTTAAGAAAAACAATAGTGTAACAATCCTTAGATGTCTCTTTATTCCATTGTACCATTAAATTACCCATATAAGATAACTCTTGATAAACATAAAATCATTACACTACCTTCTTAAACCATTGACCGAGCTTCCTCATTTTATTCCTCAACACTTCTTTCATCACATATATCATTTGTTGTCTCTTAATCATCATCAACATAAAGACTACCCATACGACCATGCTGATTCTCTTCATGAGACTTTCCCTTAGGGAATTGGTTTTCATAATGCTCGTATATTCCACAATTAAAACATTTAACCATTGTTTATGTCTTAGAAATACCATTATCCTTGTCCATGGTGTTAACTAAACCATTTCCTTGGAAATTAATGGCTTTGTGTCCTTCTTTTCCACACCCAAATAATCTTCCAGTTTCTTTGAAACATTCTCCATGATGCCTCTTCCCACATGATTTACATGAGGGAAATTGAACTTTCTTTCCTCTATGATCATTATGAAACTCCATCATTCTCTTATTAGCTGATTCAGGAAACATACCAAAGTTGAGATTATTGATAATATTATGAGATTGTTGATTAGGCATAATAACGATATGTGGACTTCCAGATCCAATTTCATTTGGTTTCTCATGAAGAATATAAGTCCAATTTCCATCATATCCTCCATTATCGTGAATCTTCCGGTTTACAACCATTTTCTAAAACCCAAAAAAAATATTGTGAGTGGAAAAAATCATTATCAAGGGGGTGTACCTTCAATATCTAACATCTTTGGTTAAATTCTAAGACCGTTACCATAATTCTAGGACTATAACCTATACAGATATGTAACCTTAGGGACATCCCTAGACATACCTTAGAAATATCTCTAGGGATATCACTAAAGATTTCGCATCTTAGTTTCCAAAGGTTGACTAAACCATTCCTCTGATACCAACTGTAGAGACCCCAAACATGACGTACATGGAAATTACATTAATTTTGATGAATACATAATAAATAAAAAAACCAACACTCAAGGATCGTAATAGTTTAGAGTCTTTGGAAACTCGGAACATAATCTTCTAATCATGGTGAAAGATCTTCAACGTCTCCCATAAATATCTTCCCCCCTTTTTTTCTTACATAAAACCTTTCTTTACATCCTGGGGAAAAGAAAAAATATAAAGGGTGAGCTTAAATGCTCAGTAAGGGTAATCATGGAGAAAATAAAACAAACCAAATACATTTGAACTTAAAAACATGAACATAATGTTGAAACATCAAAATCTTGAGCAATGACATAAAACATGGAAGTATGTGAGGCATAGATCACAATGGAACATAAATCATCATAAAATAGCATGGGAATAAATCATATAATTGTGGAAAACCATTAAGCACATGATATTATTTCCATAGTAGCCAAGGAATTGCTGCTAAGACCATCTTAGTGGACAAAGTCCCTTTCTGAATTGAGCTCACTCCTCGTTCCTATCCTGTACCACTAAACCGGATTAACTTACCGTTCCAGCCATGTCTATCTAATGGGATATAAATCTTTACCCAATGCATTGGAGGGAGAAATAGGTCCCACCCATCTCATAATGAAATCATTTTACTTGTGGAAAAACATTAACATAAATCATTCATCATAACCCAAAGAATAAAAATGAGTTTCATAAACATCATCCCATCATAACATAATCCATATAAAACAAATGGATATCTTTTCATCATAAGAAAAGTGAAACCATTTAAATCATAGAGATATTATACTTGAAACATACACATATGAAATAATATCATCTTAGATGGAAATTGGTTTTGATAAAACACTTGAAATGAATTCTTGACGAAAATATCCTTTCTTCTTCAAAATCATTTTCCTTTCAAAAAATTCTATGAAATTTTAAAAGAATAGGATTTTGTTGAAAATAATTATGAAATCTTGTAGAGTAAGCTTCATGGAAATAAGGCATTATGAAATAGTAAAAATCTGTTCATGCTGTATAAATTAAAAAAAATATTATTCTCATACTTTTGCTAGAAAAGTCAAAAAAGTACCTCATAACATAAACAAAAGAAAGATTCCTTACATACCATGTAGAAAAAGTCAAAAATGGGTAAAAAGGACTTTAAACATACATGAAACCATTTTTATAAAAAAGGGACATGGATGATAAATATAACCTCGGTAAATACTTACGAATAAACAATCTCGGATAAGAATGATATTGTAATAATTATCCCTTACCTTAGGTCCGATTTGCTTTGTACGTATCTGAACCTCCTCTTCTTTGGCGCGCCTCTTCTTAACCTCCTCTTAAGGCACTAGAGTTGATCTTTTGAGGAGACTATAACCTCTATAATGTTTCTAGGGAAGTTGAGTAGGGAAATGGGTAGGGGTTGGCTGAGTTTTAAGGCTCAAAGTTGTGTAAAGAGGAGAGGGAGGAGGTTCCCTTTTATAAGGGAGGAGAGGGGCACCTTTGGAAAGTGTGAAAAAATTATTTTATTATAAACTTATCTTCAGTTGAAAAAGGTCAACAAATCATTAACGATGAAGATAAGATGACTCATGGTCGAAACAAAATCATTTAATCAGAATTTGACATGTTTTGGATAATATTTTAATCATTATAATCTTATTTATTAAAATCATTTATTAATGAGGTAAATACTGTATCATTATTGTGTCATAAATAATCTAATATTTTTGATGTCTAAAAATTATAAAAAAATACCACCATGTATGAAATTTGTTTTTCTATCCAATTAATATTTGTAGTCGAAAAGATAATTTATATAAGTCCTTATAAATATTAATTACTAAAATGTTTTTTTTTAATTTCAATTAAATTAATTAATCCAAATTGTCATTATCACTACCAAGTGGCTCAATGGGGTCCCAAAATCGACCCAACGATGACCATGGTCATCCAATACTTATACAATAAGGTTAGGACAAGTGTTAAGGTAATTTTGAATTATTATAATAATCTTTTAACCTTGAATTACCCTATTTACCTTTAACTATAGTAAATAATAGTCAAAAGTTACTATTCACCAAAAATTATTTTCATCTTATTGAACCAAATTATATTTCTTAATAATAACCATGTATGTAGGATTTTTGAAATTAAATTCACAGAAGTTGTAAAATTTCATTTAAATGAAAGAGTCTGTTTTTTTAACTACCACTAAGTGGTTTCACTATTCATCAAAAAATTGATGTTTTTAGAAAAATACCAAAAATTCAGACTAAGCTATATTTGATATTCGGAATTCAAAAATGATGTCTATTTTTTCCAATTCAAAACATATAAGTTGTATTAATTAATTTTAAAATTAATTCCCGTTATCAAAACAAATAGCGTGTTTTTAAGAAACAATAACTATCAAAAGATCGACACTTGTTTATGTCCAATTTCAAAGTGAAATTAATTCCAATGACCAACATAGGATTAATTGGTAAAAAAATATTCTAATTAATCTTTAAAACCAATTAAAAAGATAATATAACCATATAAATTATTGCAATGAACAAAGTTGTTTTTAATTAAAATATAGCGTGTTTTTACTATTCATTAAAATATGAAAGGTGTCAGAATAATATGAAAAATTGATCGAAATTAAATTTTTATATACTGAATGGAATAATTTTATTTTGTCAAATTAAACTTATAAACGTTTCAAAAAGTAGATTTAAAATGGGTGTTCCATCAAAAGGCGGCAAAACTGCATTTTTTGAAAAATGCTTATTTTACCCGAAACATTTATTTTGTTCTCATACGATGTTATAAAAAATATGTAAGATGAATAATAATGTTATAAAATTCATAATTTAGTTAATACTATTCATAACAACTAGTTCATAATAATATTATAACAATATATTGTTGTTTAGTGAAACCCGGTATTGCGTACTACACACGCTTTCGAGGAAGGTCGCGATTGCGTGTAATGCATGCCAAGTCAAGGATGCATGTAGTGAAATCTCCCTTTGTTTGTGCGTATAACATAATCGAAACTTATTTAATATATACATTAAACATAATCTATACTTAATGTTGTGTATAATAATTTCTATAAAACGAACTTGAAATTTTGTGTAACACGAGCCAAGAATAGTGTTGCGTATACTGCAAGATAACACAGTGTTATAAATTTGGTGAAGCGTACAACACAAGACATCAATGAAATTAAAAAGAATTATTCTCATAAAATCTTGGGTTGTTACACAAACTACCTTCACATTCTAAAATTATGATCATTCTTAGTATAGATATACATGAGACTTTTTTTGTCAATGAATACCCCAAAATTATCTCAAAAAATATAATGTTTCAAACAACATAAAGCATGAAAAACTATAGCGAACATGATATTGTGTGTTGGTTAATTCATCAAATGTGGCCTCAACTACTGAGACCCGTACTCAATGACTCCTTCCCCCTGCATAAGCATAACTCCTAGCCCAAAACTTGTTGAATCACATTAAACAATATAACACTTTCCTATCTCTTGAAAGACCGATATTAGTGATGAAGTCAATCACCATTTCATATCCTAAAGGACTAAATCATAGAAATCTATCCACAATTACTTTTCACATTTCATAGTCAGACCCATCAATAGAACTACTAAACGTGAAAATTCTTGGATAAAGAATCTGTAGTAACCATGAAATCCCAGAAAACTTAGTACTCAAAGTCTTTCTTTAACTACTCCCATGAAACTAATAATCCCACTTTATCTAAATCTATAGATAATCCTGTCTCTGAGATGATATGACCTAATAAGTGAATTCGGTACATCCCAAAGTTTCATTTTGAGATCTTATCATATAACTGATGCACTCTAAGTTTACATAATACGATCTCAAGATGGATGGCATGGTCAATTCAAGTGTTTGAGTACTCCAGGATATCATTCAAAAAGAATACCACAATGGAATCCAAAAAAGGATGGAACACTCGGTTCATTAGTGCTATGAAAACTGTCGGTGCGTTCGAAAATCTGAACGGCATAACCAAATACTTGTATAGACCATACCTACTCGAAAATGATATAAGAGGTATATATGATGTTATAATGAAAAATTTATTATAATAGGATCTCAATTAAATCTTTGAGAACACCCAAGATCCTCATATCTGATCGAAGAGATCATAAATCATTGGAAAGGGATATCTATTTTTGACCATCAACTGATTCAGCCTCCAATAATCCACACAATGTCTGAGGGCACCGTCCAACTTCTTCGCTAAAAGGACCTGATAACCCCAAGGAGAAGTAGTGGGTCAGATTAATCCCTTTTCCCACAACTCCTCTAATTAATTCATGAGATCATGTAGCTTAGGTGTAGCCATCCTATAAGGAGAAATGGACACCAGTGCCGCTCCAGGAACAAGCTCAATAGATTAATCTACCACTCGCACTAGAGGTAAACCAGAAAATTCATCTGGAAGAACATTTCTGAAATGATGCAACACTAGAGGAATGTTCAAATATGAAGTACCCTAGCCATCCAGATATAAACTAGAAACATGGGATATAATTCCTCTCAACCCATGATGCTCAGGTCCTACTCTACTTGCATGGACATCCCATCCACCCTTGTGTAGAGAAGACCCTCCCTCTGGTGATGTGAAACTGACCCTGCAGTGATAGTATTCAACAAAGGCCTAGAAAGTGAATAAGTAGTCCATTCCGAGAATTACATTGGAGGCTATCATCTCTAAGACATAAAGGTCCCATAAGAAGTGACACCCACAAACCTCAACAGGGCACTCCTTGAACTGATGTAAACTAGCCGTCCTAATCCCCAATGGAGTGTCTAGCAACAAAAAATCCTCAGAAGTAAACATATAGAGCCAAAGGATCTCCACAATAACAATAGATATGAAACTATGGGAAGCCCCAGTATCAAAAATAATAAAATCTAAAACTGAGGCCACTAAAATTATACCTCTAACTGTAGAGGGTTTCTGATCCTACTCCTATAGGGTCTACTCCACAGAAAATTTCTGACCTATACCATGGACCTATGACCCTACCTAAATTTCTAGGGCCGACCTACCATGATATCACTAAAACCCTATAGCATAACTACTATGACCACAACCACCTCTGTGTCCTGAACATCATGACAAAGTCCAGTTCCCTAACTGATGAGAAACTGGTGGTCCTGCTCCAGAATGTCGAGTCATAGAAAAACCCCTATCGCTAGCTGATGGTGAAAAAAACTGAAAAAACAATGAAGATAGCCCATCTCTCTGCAATCACAACACTCAACTGGGCACATCATGAAATGTGGTCTCGTATTCCCACTCTTCCCGCACTAGTATCAAACCAGCTGGCTTCTTGAAGAAACATAACATGAAAGCTCCATGCGCCACTTCCTACTATCTGTAGAATGAGTACCATCCCTATATACCGAACATCCCGAACATGTCGCTCCCAAATCCCTCATATTTCACTCAATAATTATCTCCTGGTTCTCTATAGCAGTCACCAAAGTTAGCCGGAATATATTCACTTGTGATCGAATGTCATACCTGAGACCATATTAATAATTCCTAGGCAAAGTTAACTTGTCACCTCCCAAAACAGGTGTGAAGTGCTAATGATCTATAAAATGTGAGGAGTAATCCCTCACTAAAAGAGAGACCTTCTCCAAATGCATGAAATCTCAGGCTCGACCAGACCTCAACATCTCGGGATAAAAGTAATCATTGAAGGTCCTACGAATCTCTTCTTAAGTCATATCCTAATGAAATACCACCGATGACCTAACATCCCTCCATATCATGGAAGAATCTTGAAATATAAACATCGCGAGCTTCACCCTCCTCTCCAGAGGCATATCTAGATTCTCAAAGATAGCTAGCATGGCCTCTAACGATTACTCTATTGCTTGTGGTCCTCCATCCCCTGATAAAGTGAGAGGATGATGCTATTGGAACACCCGGGTCAACTCTACCATAGACAGGGCAAGATGTGGTGCTCCCTAAAAAGTCGTCATCATCCTTATAAAGACTTCATGGATCTGTGTATCAGCACCTGCGTCCGGAATAATAGCTAGTGAAAAGACATGCACGATGGTAGGATCTACTTGTAGTCCCTGATTTACCACATCCAGTGTATGATCATTGCCTTTTATTTTGTGTAAAACCAGAGGAAATCTTGGCGGAATGACTCTGTATGGTCAAGTGAACACCTCAGTTTAAAATTATTAAGGACAACTACATAGAATTTCAATAAAGGAATAGGAGAATAAAATATTCATGTTTTACAAAACAGGGTTACATGACATGTATAACTACTACACGGCAAGTTTCCTTAAGCTTTAAAAATGGCGCGTACCTCTTCCAATCCTGGTTGTGTAATGCCTATAAACATGTCATGTTCTTATTGAGACACGACATGTACTTGAATCGTCCCTTCTACCCAAGTAATTATAGATGAATAGAACTATATGGTTCTCTCCTGGGTAACACTACACAGCGTGTTCACCCTAGAAACAACGTGTACTAGTTATGTTCTAACCGCCCATTTCATTAGTCAAACGGTAAAATAGATGTTCTACCCTGAAAAATATGCATACAAAAGACACAAAATGTACACCCTTAGTTTTACCCACCTGTTTCATTGGTCACACGGCCGGAAACATGGTTCCGTATAAAAAGAGTGTAAAATCTTGGCACAACATGTTCTACAAGAAGTATTTGAACCCCGTGTCTTTACTCACATAGTTAGTCACCTTGTTAAAGACTATATGGCGTGTACATATGGTACATGGATTGTATTTAAGAAAAATTGTTTCTTACAGAATAGACGAACAAATTGCGTGTGTTCATAACATCAAACACCACGTTTTTATGGTTTTTAAATAGTATGCCTCTAAAACATATCTGGAACCCTTAAAAACATAAAATTTTGTCCAAGGAAAGAAAAATTCAGATTTTTGAGTGCCCATAATCCCACAAATAAAGTTTGGAATCCTTAATCAAATCATAACTTGACAAAATTCAATTAAAGTTCTAATATAATCACCCAAATTTCTATCTAAGGGGGCCCATAAAACCTCAAAAACCAAAGTATGGAATCAATACAAATAAAACATTACAATTTCCAATAACCTATCAAAATAACATTTATTCAATCACTGCATATATAAAAAACAAGCATATCTTGCACACCATCTATCACAACAACATGAAATCAGTAATAAACCCTAAATGGCATGACAAGAATGCATGGAATGTGATCTATAACAAATGACTATATGATACTTGAGATGGAATAACCTCATCTCATCTGGTTGAAATAGAAATAGAACCAAAACACTATCAATGATAACATCCCAAAACAAGTGAATCAACCAACCTTGTAATCAAATCAATTGCAACAATTGAAAAACTAGGGAAATTGGAAAATTAGAGGTAAATTGGATTTTCTTGTACACAGGTAAACTACTCACGGGAAAAACTTATTACCAACTACCCATTCCTTCCTATCACTATTTATAGGCTCCAAACAGTAAGAAAAAGAAGAAATTAACTTCTTGGATACCACTTTGTAACGACCCAGTTCCGGGTGCCGCCCAGAGTTACCCCAACCCAGTTAGTCACAAAACCTCAAGTGATTTTCCTTAAATTCCAGAAGCTACCGACTAGCAGTGAGGGAAAAGGACTGATAGTGAGGATACCATTCCCCCATTGGTAGAGTATACATATTATAATTAACAATAATAGTCAACAGTAGAAGCAGTAATACCATACAACAAAAGTAAACAATGGAAAACTGATATTAAGATAACAACTGGAGCATATATAATGATGCATGCCACATGTGATAAAAAAACAACCAGACAAGTCACAATTCTAGAAATACAATAATAAACCAATGTATAGAAATGCAGTAAAATACAATAGCATCGCAATCCTTATCTTGGTCCCATGCTCTCCTGCTCCAATAGCAACCAAGTGCCTGATGAAGAAGGGCTCTTTCCCTTATCTATACCTATGACCATATAATCTGTTTGGGTCCAAAATCATGACCCAAATAGGGTGTGATATGAATCCAAGTAGGAACCCACCAAAATACATATTCCTAATTATCAGTGAATTTATATAGGTGGTAATATGCAGAAGTGAAGCAATAAACTAGGAAGTACTCTAAAGCGAACAATACTACAATTTTCAATTACATTCATTTACATTATTTAATTATCCAATCTATTTAATAATGAAATCTTAGTATCTCCCCTAAGATCTATATCCAATTTGTAAAAGAAAAAAAAGACGTCTCAAAAGACCATCTAACAATAATGTATGACCGAGTCCATGATTGTTCTTTGTCTTGGAAGTATTGTCACATTCTTACAATTATTCATAAGAAACCCTCTGCGATAGTTCTCACAGTCTAACCCCTCTGGTTTAACATATCAACAATTCTATAAAAAATGGACCTCTGGGGAAGATCACACAGTCAAACTGCTTTGGTCCTACATGGTACTAATCATGTATAAATGACCACCTATGTAGAACTCACCGTCAATACCTAATTGTTCTGCTTAGTGACAATATAATATAATGATCCCTGGAAGCTCTCACAGTCAATTCCATATGGTCCAAAATTCATTTAATAATGACCTTCTAGGTAGATCTCATGGTCTAACCCCTCTTCTCTATGACCACTAGGCAACATCTCAATCGGAGATCTGGATGGAGGTAGAGGAGGAGATCAAAAATCTTCCATCACACATTACTCTCCTATAAGAAACACAGGGAGAAGAAAGTGTTTTGGGATGTGATATGTGATCCCACAATAATATGAAAAATAAAAATAAAAGTACATAGTATGTTCATTTAATGTACACGCCTTATACTAGCCTCAACTGTCTCCCACATTTGGTGGTCTTCCAGGTCACCCACATGGCCATGTAATTGGCCATTACATGGCTAGTACACAGCTACATGTGTAAACCGTTTAGAATACATATACACCAAAGTAGATTGTGTGTACTTAGAAAATTTCCCCGTTTCCTCTTTTCCTAAAAAACTACTCGAAAAAAAATTCATACCTTAAAATGGAGATCTGGGTTATTACACTTCTTGGTCAAGGATGTTAACAAGTGGTATTAGATAGTTATTTTCAATTCCTTATTATTTGGGAATGGAAGATATTAGATTATGAAGTGTCAAAACACGGAACTGATCTCATTCTTGGGAGTAACAACCCTTTGTACGAGGGAAAAACCAAGTACCCAGGGTGCGAATTATTTTTTATGCATGTTGTTAAAGTTTAATTATATTTCACTATTATGAGATGCACTAATTTTGTGTTGTGACTATTTTTTGATATTTTTCTCTTGGACACAGTGGTATGAGGTTGTAAATTCAAGCATCATTATAGGATCTTGGGGATATGGGTGGAATGAATCATGGTAGGCACACAAGAGAAGGGTGTGTGGGTCATGAATGGTAGAATTCATTTCATATTCCTTTAAAATATATAGACAGTAATATATAATAGATTTTATGAACATTGGTAAATGGAATTAATGTTAAAGAATGATTAATGAAGTTAGTAAATACAAAGTTAACAATGTGTTAAAATGTTCGTTGTAACAAGTTTTGAAATGAGAAATGTTCTTAAAAGAGGAATTCTTTTAATGAGAATATGGAAATTGATTAAAAAGGAGTATAATGAAGACACTTGACTAAGCGCGACATTATAAATTTGGATAGTGTATGCGAAATGGGTTGTTTATGGATAGTGGAGAGACTTATTTTATGTATACATTGGATGCTTTATGTTATGTGTTCTAAGACTCATGTTTAGAATTATAGATGAATTCAAACATGACAACATGTTATGTTTGGTTGGTAAGAGGATATTGATGAGAACAATCCACAAATAGAAGATAATGAAAATCTATTGGAACATGATAATAAAAGAGAGGAAGAGTTATGTGATAAATTTTCATGTTTTTTCTAGATGATGGAAAGGGACCCTGAGAGGGTCATGCCGAGTATGTTTGATCTATCCACAGAGTTTAAGTTGTAGAACCCTATACTATTTTCTATGGAAGGTGGAATAGAGACTACATAGTTATGGATAATGTCCATCCAGATGATTTTAGATCACTTGGATACTCCTATAGTGAAGATGGTCTAGTTGGATGCATATATGTTATGAGGACTGGAAAAGCACTGGTGGGCTATTTTTTTCATACTCAGTAGAAAGATGATATGTAATGGAAAAAATTATAGGAAATATTTTTTGGATAAATTCAATATAGAGAAATTGAGATAGGGGTGATTTGAAAAGATTTTGAGTGTAACCTATGTGACCATGACAATAACGATTTATGTGGGCCATTTCACAGACATGCAATAGTTTGTTCTAGCATTAGAATGGGATGAGACCACCACTACAAGAGGCATCCAAGATGGACTTAGACATGAAATTAATTCCCATTTAACCATCTTATATTTAAATATGTTTTTAAAAGTGGGGTATCAGGGCCTTATTTTAAAATAAAACTTATTGGAGATTTTAGGTGGTGGGTTTTTGGAACTAGTTAGATGGAAAAGTGGTGTGACTTTGGAGTGTAAAAATATTAATTTTGGTAATATCTACCAGAGTGGTATTGTAAATAGTAGTAAGAAGAGGGGATCATCCTCTCATGTTCAGGAATAAGTGTTTTTGTATGTGTGTGGTAGGATGAGGCACATCCGCGGTCAGTTCCCCTGACATACAATTGAGTGTTGAGCATGCTGAATAATGGGTCATGTTCAGAGGTTTTTTTGGAACCATTGATAGCTAAGAATGAACGGAGGATCTAAGATGTTGCTGAGTGTTGGTATAGGTCAGTTAAAATATATCAAGAAGGTAGTCGGAGCACTACTGGTCATATCGGCAGAGGATAAATCATGGTACTCTGAGTTGAGAGCTTCCATATCAGTAGGGAACTGCATAACCAATAACTTAGACTGATACCCATAGTAGAGGGGCATGTAAGTATCATATATTTCATTCAACACCTATAGTTGGGGAGGATATACTATCAAATTCTTGAGGTATGATCCTTGTAGATTCCATGCTTTCTAGTGCTTTATTTGACATAGGTGCCCCACATTTTTTTTTGTGTGTGATCATTTTGTGGTTGTGTTGTGTCTATAAGTATAACATTTGTCTGGGATATTTTCAATTGACACACAATTAGGGATGTGAGAAAAAAATATCTGGTAATGTAAGGGGTGTGCTCTTGGGGTTGGTGTGTTCCATTTCATATGATATTTTTTTGTGTTTTAGATGTTGGGTTTTGACCTAATTTTGGGTATGGGCTAGTTAGTGTTATACCAAGACCATATTTACTGTTACCATTGTAGGGTGATTCTCACTTCTATTGAGGGAGACACATATGTCCATCATGGTGAATTGGATGTTTGAACAGGCCATGCAAGGATAATTTTTCTGCTATTGGGTGAAATCACAACCCATGTGGCTTGCCTCATGATTGATTACGAAGGGCTAGAGTAACTTTTCTTTCCTCATATGGTGGATTAGTTTCAGGATTTGTTTACTAAGGACTTCATGGGGATACCACCAAAGAGCGATGTTGAGTTCATGATAGTGTTGCTTTTAGGCGAAGAACCAATTTTTATTCCACCATATAGAATGTTGGTCTCGTCCAAATTTACCCAAGATTTTAGGTTTAAGCGGTCGCTTGTAGTTTAGCGTGGGGTGTAGAATCCTCAGAGTACTAAGAAGTAACCTAGAGACACGTATATCCTTTGGATTGATTTTGGATATATAGTGGCAAAATTGGTTTTATATTAGATGGTTTTAAATTAATTCTAATAGACTTAGGTGAAATCAAATTAAAATAATGAATTGATCCCAGGTTATCACTTGGGAGTGGATTGGATGAAATTATTTTTTTAACGGTTTGAACTTCATATATTCGAGATAGGTTTATTCAAGAAGATCAAAAAACTTCATCACTTACTAGTGTTATACCAAATAACCATAATACTAATCACATATAAACTTGGAGGATCAAATTTAGGATCACTCCAAGGTAATGTTTCATATTAGCACTAGAAGTATGTGGCCTTAAAATTCAACAAGGACGAAGAAGTTTCAAAATCATCGAATAAAAATATCAATTAAAAGAGGTGATTAGAAATTAATGGCGTGATAAATAACATCCAATGAAGACCCTTGATACTCCCTTGGATCAAACCATAAGTGGTTTATCCCTCCAATGATTCTATAGTTTGAATGGAAGATGAAAGTATTCTCATGATGGAGGAAATGGAGAAGTAAAAAAAATGAAATAATGATCACTCCATCATTGTGTGATAATTTCACAAGGTTTGGTGTGAATAAATTCAGACCATTAACAAAAGGTATCAATGCACTATTAGGAAAAATAGAATAATAGGATAATAATATTTTTTATAAAGAAACTAAATTGAATTGAACAACTTATATGCGAAAGAAAAACCTGAGACAACAAAATCACAACATAACATTACAATGAAATAAAGCTCAAAATATGATTAAATAATCCTAAAAAACTTCCTTAAATAGATATTTTAAGAGCCTTGGGTCGAGAATCCAATAGTAAAAATCATCACATTTGAGTATGGTAGGCCTAGGGTGGTGGAAAGAATGTGGAACTTAGACTTTTCCACCCTTGACCCGAAGTGGAAGACAACTTCCATCCACCGAACAGAAATGTCAAAATTACCTTCTACATTGCCTAATTACAGTGGGACATAGAAGATGAAAATGGATATCCAGATGTTTCCTAGCCTACTCTAAAACTTCAGCCCAAATAGATTTTTTTTGCGATATATTATTGAAATGGTAGGGATTTTTCTACACTGCAGAATCTGGCCTAGAATTGTATCTCCAAATTGGGCTGCCACGAAATCCATTCAAACATCATAATTAGCTTTGGACACTGTTGAATGAAATGTTCCCCATGATGTCTTCTATTATTAGATAAATTTTCAGAATTATGGGTCTTGGATATCTACAGTAGTTTTATTGGGCTGCTATCTAGTTCACTTCACCCAAAATGTTGTTTGTTAAAGACCAACTTTGGTGGTGTTCCAATATGAATCTTAAAGTACTAAAAAAGTATGAATTATTACATATTTAATGGGAAACCTGAAAATTAAATATGAAAATAAAATCAATATCATTGGGTAATTTAAATGATGTTAAAAAATGTACCATGTAATATTGCATTTTAAGAAGGAATTCCAACTATAATATGAAATAATGTTCAAAGTGTTAAATGAACTAAAATGGTGTTTATATATAATATAGAAAATGAATATTATATATATATATATATTTAATATTATCCTCATTCAGTGGCTAATAACACCCCCATCTTTAGTTTTTCTAGTCCAGAGAAAAATATATCTAAAAAAATGTGAATTTCGAATTCCCTTTTCCAAATAACATTTTAATAGAAAATGATCCCCAAAAAACCTTATATAAAACTACTGTTGAACCCTTAAAAATATTTTAATACAAGATTGTTTCATAAGAATATCCCAATATCAATCCCATTCCTTTATTCAAATTCATTTCCATATTTCATCCAATATCAATTAAGTATGAGGATGCATTGTGTGTCACAATAGACATGGGGGTTCATCTTTATTCCAGGGGGAAATGAAAGAAGTGCTAGGTGGAATCACATTTCAATAATAAGATGATTATAAATTTTTTTTTTCAATATTTCCATGGTAATTAAAATTTCTCTCAAAATATTCAACCCATGTAGTGAGAATTTGCCGATGACTCCCAGGCTCAAAGACCTTAGGGAAACAAGTGAAGCCAACATACTTGGGCATCATCTCGAGTTAACTTAGTCAAAATCAATGTCAAATTACCACAAATAAAGATAAAATTATTAAGTTTGGGCCATTAAACTATGGATTCATGATCCCCATGTGCCGAAAGCCAATAATTAAGTCATTTCATTAATCAACGTGCAAATTTATTGTTTTTTTGATTTATTATTATTGAATACTTATATTAAAACTAAAATGATCACTAAACCTATACTATTTTTTTAGGGACCCCATGAAATTAAACAAATAACCCACTATCCAAATTATGGGCATTATGATCTACTTTTTTTCTATTAGGATGAAAATATAAATGATGAAATTTTAAATTAGAATGATACGCTTTCCAAAATCTATGCTAATGAAATTATAAATGGATTACAATTAGAATCAGGGAAAGCTAAATTTTTTGATATTCTGTTTCAAAGTGTGCAATGTGTATTATCATTTTCAAGGTTAAGGAAATTTTTCCTTCCACACATTTTTTTATGCACAAAAAATTAATTATTATTATTTTCATTCTTTTCACTCTCTAACATAGAATAACATTGTACATAGTGTTTAATGAAAATCAAATTGAGAAGGGGGTAGAGGTAGATAATAGGAGTTCTAAAAGGAATTATCAATATGAGGATCATGGAATGAAGTCACCTGGTGCTTGAAGTAGATGTTCTTACTGTTCCAATGTAGTCCTTTGATATCCATGTCACTTGCAGAGTTCCCCTATGGAAAATGGAAAAAAACAAAGAAACAAACAATACAATATATATATATATATATATATATATTTATTCATATAATAAAAAAGTAAAATATAAGTATATATATAAAAATTATAGAATAAGAAAGCACTATAACTGTAAGTCAGTGGTAAGCCCGCACCCATGTCTCCTTCATTACCAGGTTCGAGTCCTCACAGCTTCGCTGGTTGTGATGGGGTTTGTCCCATGAGATATGATGTGTCCTTTTATTTTTTTAATTATTTTTTTGTATTTTTATTTTAACCTACAGAAACCTAAAAATAAAATGAATTGATGATACATTGTATTCTTTTTAAAATTCGGGGTACGGTGTTACTCAAGGATCACACCACGTGACACAGATGAAAATGGAACTCCCCTTTAAAACCCATCCATAATAATAATATAAGACCACATTAATAGTCTATTTTATTTATTTTTTAAAAAAATCAAAAGTACTCATTAATCCTATTTGAGAAATAAAGATGATTCAAAAAGATTGGAAATATGAAAACCATGGGTTGCCTCATGTGAAACACTTTTGTTTAACATTGTTACCCTGACATAGACCATAATTCTATCAAATTTTCCATGGTTCATAGGTTGGATCAGTGAAATCAACCTCTATCTCCTGATTATTTAATGATTCAATTAATGGTTTAAAGGTATAACCATTAACCATGAAAATGTGACCACATGTGGGATCTTGAATCTATACTGCCCCATGGTGGTACACATGATGAACTATGAAATGACTTGAGCATCTAAACCAAAACATACCCGGGTGTAAATGATGTTTTGAACTATACATGAGCATGAATTTTCCCAGTTCAAAATGTTTGAATTTGATATTCTAGGATTTGTAGTCTTGAATGCTATATTTATTTATCCTTGAATTGTTATAAGCCTCCATCCTATGTTCCTCAAGTTCATCAAGATCTAATTTCCTCTTTTCTTCGGCCAATGAAATGTCAAAATTCATTTTTTTATTATCCAAAATGCCTTATTCTCAATTTCAACAGGTAAATGGATTGATTTTCCATAAAACAACCTATATGGTGACATTCCTAGGATGGTTTTTAATGCTGTTATATATGCCCAAATAAAATCCATGAGTTTATCAGACCAATATTTCCTAGAGGGATTGAAGGTTTTTTGAAGAATTATCTTAATCTCTCTATTCAATAACTCATCAAGACCACTGGTTTGAGGATGGTATGCAATTGATACTTTATAAGAAATCCCATACATAAACATGAGTGAAGGGAATGGGAGGTTTTAGAAAAGGTTTCCTTGATCATTGATTATAGCCCTAGGAATTCTAAATGGGGAAAATTTGTGCTCTTTTAGAAATCAGATCACAACATGATGGTCATTCGACTTGATGGGAATCTCATCAACCCATTTCGAGAGATAATTAACAAATAAGAGGATTTAGAGGTACCCCCTTGAGTTTGGGAAGGGTCCCATGAAATAAAATCCCCAATAATAAAATATTTCAACGATAGGAATGGGAGTGAGGGACATTTGATTTATTTTGGTAAGGTATCCCAATTGTTGACATTGAGGACAACATTGGATGAATTTTTAGGAATCCTTAGTGAGGTTAGGCCATTAGAAACCACTTTTGAGTACATTTACAGTGGTTTTCTTTGTGGAAAAGTGGCCCCCACATGCCTCTACATGACAGAATCCTAGAATGGACACTTGTTCGGACTCAAGAATACATTTCCTAATGATTTGATCAGGACATAACTTGAAGAGTTAAGGATCAACAAAAAAATAGTGTTTGGAATTAGAATGAAATTTCCTCTTAGCTTGGGTCTTGAGAAATTTTGGAATGTCACTCGTAACCAAGTGGTTTGCTATGTAAGAATACAATGGGAATTCACTCACTGAATAAAGGTTCTCATCAGGAAATGAATAAGACACAGAATGCTGATGTGGGTTGTCTTTGAATTCTATCCTTGAGAGGTGATCATCAACAAAATTTTTAACACCCTTTTTATCCTTAATGGATAAACCGAACACTTGAAGAAGAAGGACCCACCTAATCAATTTATCCTTTTCATATTGTTTTTGGAAAATGTATTTTAGGGATGAATGGTCGGTGAAGACAATGATGGGTGATCCTAAGAGATAAAACCTGAATTTTTCTATGGAAAAGACAAAAAAAATAAACTCTTTATCAGGGGTGGTGTAGTTGATTTATGCCTCATTTAAATATTTTCTTTAATAAGAAATGACAGACGAAGTTTTCTTATATGTTGACCTAATACTGCTCAAACAACGAAGTCACTCACATCACACATGATTTCAAATCTATGTTTACAATTTGGAACTCTTATGATAGGTGGAGAGATATGAGCTAACTTGAGTGTAGATAATGATTCCTCACATCATTTTGTCCATAAAAATTGAGAATCTTTCACTAATAGAGCACTAAGTGGTCGAGAAATAGAGCCGACATTCCTAATGAACCTTCAATAGAAACTAGCATGTCCTAAGAAGGATGTCACTTCCTTAAATGTTCTAGGAGAGGGAAGGCGACTAATGATGTCGAACTTAGATATATCGACTTCAATCCCTCTACCAGATACCATATGTCCTAGAACAAGTCCTTCCTTTACAATGAAATGGAATTTTTCCCAATTTAGGATAAGATTCTTATCCTCACTTCTTGACAAAACCCTTTCAAAATTTAGATGGCATCCCTCTAAAGAATCTCTAATGATGGAGAAGTCATCAATGAAGACCTCTAGAAAATCCCATACCACATCCCAGAAGATTCCCATTATACACCAATAGAAGGTACCAGGAGCATTACATAACCCAAAGGGCATGAAATTGAAGGAAAAAGTGCCAAATGGACATGTGAAGGTTGTTTTTCCTTGATCCTCTAAGGATAACTCGATTTTATTATACCATGGGAATCCATCTAGGAAGCTATAGAATTAATGACCTGCCACTCGCCCGAGGGCTTGTTTAATAAAGGTTAATGGGAAATGGCCTTTCTTGGTACAAGGGGTGAGATTACTATAGTCAATATAGAATCTCCATCCACTACTGACCCTTGTAAAAAGAATGTCACCATCCTCATTGGTGATCAATGTGATTCCATATTTCATTGGGACAACATGAATTGGGATAACCCACTCTCTCTCAGCTATGGGGTAGATGATACCCGCTTTTAATAACATATAAAGTTATTTCTGTGCCACATCCTTAAAATTTTGATTGAGTCTCCATTAAGGTTGCCGAAATGGTTTGGATTTAGATTCAAGAACAATACTATGATTTAAAAATGAGTGCGCCAATCCTAGTAATATAAGAAAGGGTGTAATGACCCGCTAATTATCATTGGCTTGAGAGCTCACCGAGTCATTACTGGGCCTTAAGAGACATCCCCAAGGTGCCAAAGGCTGGAAATAATTACCAAAGGGTTTTAAAATACATGGGGGATGACTTACCCTTTAACTGAAAACAACCAACAAATAGAGAAAACTAGATAAACATCTCCAAGGAACCACTATATGATGCATGATTTGAAACCAAAACAACTCAACCATTATTTTCATAAAAACCCATCTAAGTAAAACAATAGAGTACAAAACCAAATCAGAGTAAACATCAGAAAGACAACTACAAGACTTCAATATGACAACCCAAATCCATGCTCCACAATCTCCAAGCTCCAAAATCACGAACCAGCCCCAAGACTCACAAAGTGGTTCTATAAACATGTGACACTTTACCCTTTCCAACATCCCGGTATATGACATCTGCAAAAGAACCAACGTGCCAAAGCAAGGGGTGAGTAATGAAACTCAGTAGGTTTTCCCCGATGACTTCCCAACCCATGCCTCTAGGATAAAACATGATAGAACATTTATATAAAACAATTTATATAAAACAATTCCAAAACAATTCACAGTATCACAAGTTCTATGTTAAAACCATTTTCCAACAAAACCATCTTTCTCAAAAAGTAGAAACCAATCAAGGTTTACAATCAAATTCACATTTTCCATTTTGGAACATTCATTCCATTTCACAAATCCACACAACTACCATGCATGAAACCTGAACCGCCCTATACTCGCGAGTGGTGATTTATATTTCTACAAAACCATCACTTAGTGGACTACCTTAATGGGGGTACATCATGTCCTTATCCGTCCCTTTTGATGGGGGTACTTCTCTCCCTTATCCATCCCA
This sequence comes from Viscum album, assembly GCA_963277665.1. NCBI lineage: Eukaryota > Viridiplantae > Streptophyta > Magnoliopsida > Santalales > Viscaceae > Viscum > Viscum album. The sequence goes on along the minus strand of OY728146.1, from coordinate 736,288,980 downwards.
ATTCATATGAACACACACCACAACCCATGCAAAAAACATTTCAATAAAACACTCTTTTATTGAATTTTTTTTCCCAGAAACTATTTTCCAAATCCCGCAAATCCATATTTTAAAATCACTATTTTAAAATCAATAAACCAAAACACTTTTCACAAACCATTCTTTAAATTTCTACAATTTCATCAAAACCCATAAATCATCACTAAAAAAGATTTATAACATTCTTGGAACCACAATTTCACAATCAAAACCAAGAGATGAAATCAATTTCAACTAAGCCTTAAAGTTCTAAGAAAGAGGAGTCAAGAGTGAAGCCGACTACCTTACAAATTGGGAGAAACCAACCAACAGACAAAGAACGCCAAGAACACCTGGTCAAAACTCCAAAAAATCTCCTTAGATCTCTTCTCCTAACACAACCAAGACCAGCTCTTTTCATATTTGGAATCAATACCCATAGATCTACCCATAACGGGCATAGATCTAAGAAAATGAGAGAAGAGGATAAGTATATCTAAGTAGATAAACCGATCAAGAATGATCACATACCTTAAGAATCCATCTTTGATTCACCAAGAGAAGCCTTCAGATCGCCTCTGGAACGCTTGGGAAAAGTATTCCAAACTTCAAGGGAGACTAATCCTGAGTTAGGGCCTCTTATGAGGTTTAAACAAGGAAATTAAAGTCAAAATGAGTTAGATCCACAATTTTAGGATCTTACTTCAAGTGACCGCATGGTTAGTCCGCACGGTTTGAAAAACCGTGCACTAACCATGTGTTAGCTTCTACCCCATCCATCCTTCATGCATGATCTCATCGCATGGTTTCTCTTAACCATGCACCGAAAGTGCGGATGCAACTGCCTCCTCAGTCAGACATGCATGGTTTCTCTGCATGGTTTGACAAACCGTGCGCCACCTGTGCGTCCTCCCCTTTGCTTCAAACTTCACTCCAGGATCTCCTGATTCTCCCATACATCACCCAAAAACTTTTAAAACCTAGAAAAGTATCAAGTAAGGGTTACATACCAGAAATAGGGGTACTACATTGTCCCCACCATTGGCCTTTTAGTCCTGAGAAAGTAGAAAACCAACACTTGCCTAAAAGAGTTCTGGACACTGCTCTTTCATTTCATTCTTGCATTCCCACGTTTCTTTATGAATCTGACCATGCTGCCATAAAACCCGCACTAGGCTGATGATTTTTCCGCACAAGACTTTATCCTTCATATCCACAATCCGCACCGGGATATTTACCAACAAAGAATCCGACTCTAGGTCAATGTGATCTCATATGATCACATGTCAGGATTGGGTTGATACTTCTTCAACAGAGATACATGGAACACATTATACACTGCACTGAACTGTGGTGGTAATGCCAACCGATACTCCACCTCTCCAAACCGTTCTAGTATCTCAAAAGGGCCTATATATCGAGGAGATAATTTTCCCTTCTTTCCAAAAAGATGATGTGCATGCCTCGAAGATATTCTCAAAAAGACATGATGACTCACTGAAAACTACAACGGTCTTAGGCGATGATCCGCATAAGATTTTTGATGACTCTGAGCCTTCTCCATCCTCTTTCTAATAAACTGGATCTTCTCCATTTTTTCTTGGTCAAAGCTCGGCCCAACTAGTGAAGTCTCACCTGTTTCCACCCCATAAAGTGGAGAACGACAAGGAAACCCATACAATGCTTCAAACTGAGCCCTTCATATCGAGGCTTGATAGATATTATTGAATGAGAACTTCAATAAGGGTATATGCTCCTCCCATGAGCCCCCAAAATCCATTACACAAGCCCACAACCTGTCTTCAAATGTCTGTATCGTCCTTTTGGATTGTCCATCAGTCTGAGGATGATACGCCATACTCATATTCAACTGAGTTCCTAGGGATTTTTGTAAAGATATCCATAAACAATATGTGAACCTCAGATCTCTGTCTGACACGATTGAAACTCGTATGCCATGTCTCTTTACCACTTCTTGGATATATATTTTTGAAAGATCTTCCACCGTATGAGTTTCATGAATAAGGATGAAATGGGCCGACTTTGTCAGATGAGCCATCTGATCCCATTTCCACACTGGAATTGGTAGAGATTGCAACATACCCACTGGTCTCTGATGCTCTACTTTAACTTGATGACAAGTTAAACACCTTGAAACAAATTCAGTGACCTTTCGTTTCATGACACTCCACCAAAATTGCGCCTTCAACGCCTTATACATCTTCTGTGTACCCAGATGTACAACCCATCTTGAATGGTGGTAAGCATGAGCGAGTTGTTCCTAAAAATATAAAGGTACAACCATCCGATCTCAAAACCGAAAAACTGAATTCCCATCTAGCTTCCATCCCTCAATGGTCTCCCCACCATTGAGTTTTGAACTCATCTCTACACATTCCACATCAGATGTTTGTGCCTCGTTTACCATATTCACCAAATCAGGAACAAGTGTAGCTGAAATGAAAAAAGCAACATCACCTCGGTCATCACATTACACATGCATGTCGGCTAAGACCGATATCAACTCCCATTCGTCTGAAGCTTCTTTTTCCAACTGAGCATACGACTTCCTACTTAATGCATCAGCCACCGAATTGCCCTTACCCAATGTATAAATTAAGTCAAAATCGAACATTTTAAGACACTCCATCCATCTCCTTTGCCTCAAATTGAAATATCGTTGTAAGGAAACGTGTTTCAGGCTTTTGGGAAATGTAAACACAGTAAATTTCACACCAAAGAGATAATGTCTCCATGTTTTCAAAGCATGGACGACTACAGCCAATTCCAAGTCATCTGTTGGGTAATTAATCCCATGCACCCTCAACTTCCTTGAACCATAAGCAAAAACATGGTCTCCTTGCATGAGAACGCATCCCAAACCAGTTCCTGAAGCATCACAATACACCACATACCCGTGTCCTGATTTAGGAAAGATCAAGATGTGAGCTGATATATGGCGAAGATTCAACTCTTGATAAGATTTATCACATTCCTCAGTCCCTTGAAATGCACTATTTTCTTTATCAAAGCTGTCATCGTTGATGATAGTCGTCAGAAGTCACACACAAATGGTTGGTAATAACCAGATAGACCAAGAAAACATCATATTTCAAATACATTCTTCGGCAGTTGCGAAGAAAGAACAACTTATATCTTTTCTGGATCCACTGAAACACCTTTCTCAGAAACAACATGGCCCAGAAAGTGTACCTCTTGTATCCAAAAATCAAACTTTGATAATTTTTCATATAACTGATGGTCTCTCATGTTTTCCAACACTATCTCCAAGTGTTGCTCATGATAAACCCTTGTTCTTGAATAGACCAATATGCCATCCACAGACACCACAAAAAAAGAATCCAGATATTGCTGAAATATACGATTCATCAAAGCCATGAAGACCGCTGGTGCATTCATAAGACCAAAAGGAATGACTACATATTCGTAGTGGCCATATCTGCTTTTGAAGGCTGTCTTCGGAATATCCTCCTTCTGAACTCGCAACTGGTGATATCCTGACCGTAAGTCAATTTTGGAGAACCACTGAGCTCCCCTGAATTGATCAAACAAGTCATCAATGTGTGGAAGTGGATATATATTCTTTATCATAACTTGGTTAAGTTTACGATAATCCACACATAGCCTCAAAGTTCCATCTACTTTCTTTACAACCAAAACTAGTGCTGCCCATGGAGACACGCTTGGCCGAATAAAGCCTTTTCTTTATAGCTCCTCTAACTACACTTTCAATTCCTTTATCTCCATTGGTTCCATCCCATAAGATGGAAGTGATATCGGACTGGTTTCCAGAATGAGATCAATCGTAAACTCCACTTCTCTTACAGGTGGTAACCCCCGAAAGTTCTCAGGAAAAAAATCAAGAAATTGATCCACGACTACTGGAAAACTATTATTCGCGATCTCATCCATTGATTCCATGTTTAACGTAGCCAGATGGTAAGAGGTTGTTGCCACTACTAGTGCCTACAATCCTATTGCACCTGCCTTCACCACTCTTTCTTCTCTAAAGAGATGCTCGATGCTATCCTTAGTCGTGAAATTGACTGTTTTTCTGTAATAATCGATGTGAGCCCTGAACTTTGTCAACCAATCCATACCCAGAATTATATCATAGACATCCATATCCAGCACAGAGAAATCCCATTTCAGCTCAGCTCCATCAACAGTTATTTAACATGCTCTACACACGAAGGCTCTATATTCTCTTTCACCGAGAGGTGTTTAGCGTTTTATCACAGAAGTAATCATTTCAACTTTTAGGTTTAGTAAATTAGAAATACGAGAATCAAGAAAAGAATGCGAGGCACCAGTATCGAACATCACTTTCATGAGGGTTGAATTCAAAATAATCCTACCTATCACCGTAGGTGGTCCAGACTGGTCATGCACAATCACCTGTTCCACTCCATACAATTGCTTTGTTGCCTCACTTTTCTCCTTATTACCTTGTCGAGATTGCCCTTCCTGAGGTGTCATGGAATTCATGGAATCACCATAACTAGATCTGTTCTACTGGCGAGTATGATTTTGCTATCCCTACCCTATCGAAGCATAAGATGCCTGCGACACCTGGGAAGTGTCACGCGCACCCGACCTCGGAGCACTGCGACAATCTCGCTGAAGGTTCCCCACCATGTTGCAACTGTGACATGATTTTGGCGGTGTTGTACATTCATGTTTCATGTGATCAACCAAGCCACATTGAAAGCACCCAGCCTTCATCATGGGTCATGGAGGAAGATTCACCGATCCAACCGTCTGATTCAGATTTGCACTCCCGCCTTGGAAGTAGGTGTCCCTCTTCCTCTTGTTCCCGGTATTAGAGTTCCCACCCATTCCCATGGGTATCATCATGCTTCCTCCTCCCATAACTCCTAAGATGTCTCTTTCTTCTACTATTGCTCTGTTTACCATTTCCATATAATCCGTAATACAGAGCACCACTATCTTTGAGAGAATCTCCTGTCGCATCCCTGATTCAAAAATGCGTTCCTTCAGCGAAGAACATGCAGCAACTTCTGGTACAAAGCACACTAAATTCATGAATTTAGCTACATACTCTATGATAAAGATATTTTCCTGCTTCAGGCTGAAAAATTCAGTTGTCCTCTGGATCTTGAACGTGTGAGGATAGAATTGTTTATTAAACAATTCCTCAAATTACTCCCAGCAGAGGCCTTGATCCACCTTAGCCTGCACCACTAGCTCCCACCATTTTCATGCATGATCCTCCAACATATACGTCTCCAACTTTACATTCAACTATACTAGTGTGTCAATGAAATCGAATATACAATTCATCTTGCTTAGCCACACCTCCGCCTTTTCTAGTTCAGAATCACCCCGAAAGATGGGTGGATTCTGCTTCTGAAACTGGACGGAAAGGTCTACATGCCTTGACTCATCCCTCCGATTCCCCATGTCTACAGATTGAAATGCTTGAACTATACTCTGAACTAGCTCTTGATTCACACGTGGTTCAGGTGCAACCACATTCTCCGAAGCTTCTTCCGTTTGGTTTCTACGACGTCTAACATGTGGCATATTCTATATAAACAACACACGCCGTTAGTCTCACTTCCTAGCAATTGAAGGATTAGCATTTAAATCTCTATTACACCACTATCACAACATCGATTTCCAACCATTTATAAAATAGTTATTTTCTTTATTTTGAAAATAAATCTCTTTTCAAAATACATCAACCATTATCTTTTCAAATTCATTCATTTGAAAATGTGATTAAAATTTACAGAAATCACGCTTTTGCATAAAACCATAATCTATTTCTCAAAATGATTTAAGCAATCCTAGTGTGATGTAATTCCTATATAATTCATGTCATGCTAATCTCATTGGATAAACACATGACAATGAGATTTCCGAAATTATAGAAGTGTATCCAAAACACTTATGTACCCAACACCCTAGAAACTTGAAGTTCAGCACAAGTGGGTTAACTACGTCCATTTATGCTATACATTTCATGTTTCGGCAATCCTACTCCTATATAAAATTACCACCCAAGGAATAGACAAGAATGAATTTTAACTCCAAGACCAGGAAAATCGTTTACTACTTGTTAGGCAAGGACTGAAAAAGCTGTTAACATTTTGCAATGACCCGCCAATTCTCATTGGCTTGAGATCTCAACGAGTCATTACTAGGCCTTAAGTGACATCCCCAAGGTGCCAAAGGCTGGAAATAAATGCCAAAGGGTTTCAAAATACATGGGGGACGATTTACCCTTTAACTGAAAGCAACCAACAAACAGAGAAAACTAGATAAAAATCTCTAATAAACCACTCTATGATGCATGATTTAAAACCAAAACAACTCAACAATCATTTTCATAAAAACCCAACCAAGTGAAACAATAGAGTACAAAACCAAATCAGAGTAAATAGAAGAAATACAACTACAAGACTTCAAGATGACAACCCAACTCCATGCTCCACAATATCCAAGCTCCAACATCACGACCCAGCCCCAAGAGTCACGAAGTGGTGCTATAAACGTGTGACACTTTACCTTTTCCAACATCCTGGTATATGACAACTACAAAAGCACCAACGTGCCAAAGCAGGGGGTGAGTAATGAAACTTAGTAGGTTTTCCTAGATGACTTCCCATCCCATGCCTCTAGGATAAAACATGTTATCACATTAATATAAAACAATTTATATAAAAATATTCCAAAAAAATTCACAATATCACGAGTTCCATGTCAAAACCATTTTCCAACAAAACCATCTTTCTAAAAAAGAAACAAACAATCAAGGTTTACAATCAAATTCACATTTTCCATTTTGGCACATTCATTCCATTTCACAAATCCACACAACTACCATTCATGCAACCTGGACCTCCCTATACTCGCGAGTGGTCAGTTATCCTTCCACTAAGACGTCACTTAGTGGACTTACTTGACGGGGGTACATCAGGTCCTTATCCGCCCCTTTTGATATGGGTACTTCTCGCCCTTATTCATCCAACCTTTTGATGGGGATACTTCTCGCCCTTATCCATCCCAATGCATATGAACACACACCACAACCCATTCCAAAAACATTTCAATGAAACACCATTTTATTGAAAACATTTTTCCCACAGACCAATTTCCAAATCCCGCAAATCCATATTTTAAAATCACTATTTTAAAATCAAAAAACCAATACACTTTTCACAAACCATTATTTCAATTTCCCCAATTTCATCAAAACCCATAAATTACCAGTAAAGAAGATTTATAACATGCTTTGTATCACAATTTAACAATCAAAACCAAGAGATTAAATCAATTTGAACTAAGCCTTAAAGTTCTAATAAAGAGGAATCGAGAGTGAATCCACCTACCTCACAAATTGGGCGAAACCAACCAACGGATGAAGAACGCCAAGAACACCAGGTCAAAACTCCAAAAACCCTCCTTAGATCTCTTCTCCTAACACAACCAAGACCAAATATTATCATATTTGGAATCCAAAACCATAGATCTACCCATAACAGGTGTAGATCTAAGAAAACAAGAGAAGATGAGAAGTTGTTCTAAGTAGATCTAAAAAACTGATCATGAACGATCACATACCTTAATAATCTGGCTTCGATTCACCAAGAGAAGACTTCGAATCACATCTGGAATGCTTGGGAGAAGTCTTCCAACCTTCAAGGTAGAGTAATCCTGAGTTAGGGCCTCTTAGGAGGTTTAAACAAGGAAATTAAAGGAAAAACGAGTTAGATCCACAATTTTAGGATCTAACTTTAAGTGATCGCACAGTTAGTCCACACGGTTTGGAAAACCATGCGCTAACCATGAGTTAGATTCTGCCTCGGCCATCCTTCACGCACGGCCTAATCTCAAGGTTTCTCTTAACCGTGTGCCGACTGTGCGGAAGCCACTGCCTACTCAGTCAGACATGCACAATTTGGCCGCACAGTTTGACAAACCATGAGCCACTAGTGCGCCATCCCCTTTGCTTTAAACATCACTCCAGGATCTCCAAATTATCCAATACATCACCCACAAATTTTAAAAATATGAAAAGTATCAAGTAAAGGTTACATACCAGAAATCAGGGGTACTACAAAGGGTCCATCCAATTACTTTCATATGCTTTCTTAGGACTTCCCGAAGCATCATCTCTTGATTGGATTCAAGAGAGGAAGAAATGAAAAAAATGAAATGATCAGTTTTATTATAAAAACACATACTTGATTGATGAAGGTAGGACCTTAAATTCTAGATATTTTTGGTTATCAAATTCCAAGGAAGGATGGGACTTTGTATTGAACTCAGTTTCTTTGTACATATTTCCAGACAGAATTGGTTCTTTGTGAACATAATTTTCATCCACGAAATTATCCAGATTAGTGTCATGAATGTGTATGGACTCAATGTTATTGATTTCACCAATGGTATCATTGATTGGTGATTCGAGAAAACCATTAATAGATCTATCTGAAAGAGATTCAATCCATGGAGACAAATTTATTTCATGTGAACAAAGAAAATCAATCTCTTCTTGATTTAAACATCCTTCAGTAATTCCTTGATGATCCTAAAATTCACTATCAATAATACCAATCCAATTAACCCCATTGATTTCTTAATCATCCCCAATTTGAGAGTTTTCATTGTAGATGTTCATGTCTAAACTCATGTTTCAATTGGTGATGGTCATGATCCCATTTTAGGCTAGGATAATATAGTTGATTTTTGCAAGGTTGGGATGAGCTAGGATGATTGTGGTTGGATCCCTAGGACATAAGATTGGGTGATTGTCAAGGAGAATGAAGTCAACTGGGTAAATGAAATTTTCAACATTCACCAAAACATCCTTTAAGATCCCCTTTGGATCTCAAAAACTATGATCAGCAAGTTGAAGAGTGACAGATGTGGGATGGAGTTCTTCGAGACATATTTGACAATACATGGAATAAGGAATGATATTCACACTAGATCAAAGATCACAAAGATCTTAGACAACATTTCTCTCTCCTAACTCAACATTGATGTATGGACATCCAAGATCTTTCAACTTTGGAGGAATGGTCCCATGAATGGTGGTACCCCCATTAGCAGCCAAAAGGACTTGGTTTTTATGTGAAATTTTATTTTTAAAAGCGCACAAGTCTTTAAGGTACTTTGAATAGGTAATAATAGTTTGGATTTCATCAAGAAGTGGAATGTTCACTTTAAACTATGATAATATTTACCTTAAAGATTCATTTAGTTATGGTTTATATTTTCTTCTCATGCTTTGAGGGAAGGGAGTGGGTTGTTTGATTATTTAGTGTGGTGTAGTTCGTTCACATTCTCATTGGATTTTTCAGAATCTATGGGTGGTTCTTCATCATTTTCAGGCATTTTTGAAGATTTTAATGGTACTATAATGGTCTTTTCTACTTTCTAAATGGATTTCCCACTTCTAAAAATAATTACTGCTTTGATTTGTTTATGAGGGGTTTGTGTGTAGCTGGATTCTCCCCTTAAAGTTGAGGATGGTACCGCCTGAGTAGGAATAGGTGCCTTCCCAGTTTTAATGGTTTTTAGTTCATGTTTAAGGGATGAAACTTCTAAGTTCATTTTCTCCATTTTATTACACAACTTATATAGGATTGGAAGAGGGACAGATTGAGTAGGGGCTTGGGCTGGTTGGTTTATCCCTGGAGGATACTTTGATTGATGGATTGGTTGTTGTATTGGTTATTAGATTGGTTGTTGGTATTGGACATGAGGATGTAGGTATTGGATATGTTATGGTTAGAACTAGTTATGGCTTTAAAAAATTTTAGGAGGGTAGGAGTTTGGTCCTTTCGGCTGGCTATGTTTTTGGTTGGGTTGTTGGTTATCTTTCAAAAAGAATCCTGGATGGTCATTGTACCTTGGAGTGAAAGTGTTTTGGTACTATGGCTTCTGAAATTTCAGAGCATCGACCTCCACTGGTGTTCCTACAAGAAGAATATCATTAATGGAAGAAATGGTTGGGCATTTGTGAGTCTTGTTGTTATGTTTGTCACAAATTGTGAAAATAGGGTCGACAATTTGAATTTTATGGTCTTTGTTAAGATCGATCTCCTCGACCTTCCTTGTGAGTGTAGAATGTTTCTCCCTAAGGATTTCCTCCTCCCTATGTGTGTTAATTCCACCAGATTTGGGTGGCTTCTCATAGTAAGGAGAAGATCCCCATGTTTGACTTTGTTCATAAAGGCTTTCTAGATACTTGTAAACATTATTTGGGGATTTGTTTTTGAAAGTTCCATTACACATCATGTCAATGAATTGTTTGTTCCCAAGATCCAAACCTTCTTAGAAAATTTTCAATTGTTAAGGAAATTAAAAATAATGGTGTTTAACCATTTTTATAGTGTCTTTTAACTTATCCCATGTTTCATAGAATGACTCTCCCTATTTTCAAAAGAGTTTTGGATTCTCTTTTTAAGTTCAAATGTTTTGTGGTGGGGAAAGTATTTTTTGTATAATTCTCTTTGTAGTTGGTCCCAAGAGTTTTTGGATGATGAGATCAAATTTTTATCAAATTTTTATCCTTATACTTTAATAATAAGTAAATAACCTCATATTAGCGAATTCTAGTTAATGTGGGGACATAAGGTTTCTACAATGTCATTGAACTCCTTAACGTGAAGGTAGGGCATCTCAGACTTCATTTCGTGGAATGTGGGAAGGTGGTTTAAGAGATGGGGTTTAAATATGTTGTTAGAATATACTAGGAAATTTTATCTAATGCATGATGGGTCTTTGGTCTAAGAGGGTGTGAGATAGTCATTCATTGTTTGATCGATTACATTCCCCAAGTTTGGGGCTACCTCATTTGGATTTCCATTTGGCTTCCAAAGTTGGTTTATGAGTTGGTTTCTTTGAAGAACTTCCATTGAAATGTGCTCAATTTTTTACACTAGAGTGTTAGTTATATTAGGATCTAATGTAAAGAGTTCCACTGGTGTACTTTACTCACAAACACCAGGACTATCTACCCTAACTAGACGGTTCGATTGGTCATAGGTGTAGGCAGACATGCGATAAAAGAGAAAAATAACGAGAAAAGGAAAAGATAAGATAATTTGGATGAGAATAGAATAAATGGGGGATAATAGAATGGGTGTAGAGATGAGTTACTTTGGTCCGTGAAAATGGCTCCAAAATTTATTCTCACCCAAATTTACCACAGATTTTCGGTTTAAGTTGTTGCTTGTAGTTTATCTTCGGGTTTTGAATCCTCAGAGACCTAAGAAGTAACCAACATACACATACATCCTATGGATTGTTTTTGTCAATGAAGTGGAAAACATGGGTTTATTTTAGATTATTTTAAATGAACTCTAAGAGACTTAAGTGAATTCCAATTAAAAATAATGAGTTAATCCTAGGTTATCACTTAGGGGTGGATTGGATGAAAATCGTTTTTAACTGTTTCTAACTTCTTATATATAAGATTGATTTATTAAAGAAGATAAAAAATCATCATCACTTAATGGATTAATACCGAAAACCCATAATAATAATCACTTATACAATTGGAGGATCAAATTTAGGAGCACTCTAAATTAATGTTTTGTTTTATCACATGAAGTATGTTTCCTTAAAATTTAACAAGGAAAAAGAAGTTTCGAAATCATCAAATAAAAATCCCAATAAAAATTGGTAATTAGAAATTAATGGGGTGATAAATAAAAACAAATATTTCCCCTCGATACTCCCTTGGATCAACCCATTAGTGGGTTATCCCTCCATTGATTATATGGTTTCAATGGACGTTGAAAGTAGACTCATGTGAGAGGAAATGGAGAAGTAAAAAAACAATGAAATAAAGATCACTCCACTGTTGTGTGATATTTTCACAAGGTTTGGTGTGAATAAATTAACTAATTGAACCAATGGTATAAAAGTGATATTAAGAACAACCGAATAAGGGTATAAGAAGAACATTTATTAAGTAACTAAAGTAAACTGAACAACTTACATGTGAAAGCCAAACTTGAGACAACAAAATCTCAACATAAAATTACAATGAAAGAATGATCAAAATATAATTAAATCCTAAAACATAGCTACCTTAAATAGAAATTTTAGGAGATCTAGTTCAGTCCCTCCAATAGTAAAAGTCATATAACTTGAGTATGGTAGTCCTAGGGTGGTGGAATGCTTATGGAACAAGGACTTTTCCACCATTGACTCAAAGTGGAACCAGCTTGCATCCATGAAATAGAAGCATCTAAATGTCCTTATATATTTCATAATTAGAGTAGACCATAGAAGAAGAAAATGGAGAACAACATTTTTTCTAACATACTGAAAAATTTCATCCCAAGGGTAATTTTTTTTCTAGATATTGTTGAAATTATGGGTTGTGTTTTTGGGCCGCATAATATGGCCTAGAATTTTGTCTCCAAATTTGGACTCCTTGAACTCCATTAAAACATCATAATTACCTTTGGGAACTGTTGAATGAAATTTTCATATTTAGTTTTTCTATATTCAAATAAATTTTCAGAATTAATGCTCTTGGATATTTTCTGATACAGTAGTTTTATTGTGATTCTATCCAGTTTACTTCACCCAAAATATTGTTTGTTGAAGGCCAACTTTGGTGGTCTTCCAATGTGACTCTTCAAGTACTCTGAAATTATGAATTGTTACCAATGTAAGGATAAACCAAAAAATTAAATATAAAAAGAAAAAAAATCATTAGCTACATTAAATTATGTTCATAAAATGGACCATGTAATAGTGCATTTTAAGAAGGAATTATAATTATAATATGAAATAATTTTCAAACTGTAAAATGCAAAAAAATGGTGTTTATAAATAATAAATCACAAGAATATTATATATATTAACAATGAATATTATCCACATTCATGGGATAATCACACCCCTATCTTTAGTTTCTCTATTCTCGAGAAAAATATATATCGAAAATGTGAAATTCAAATTTACTTTTCCAAAAACATTTTAATAAAAAATGATCTCCAAAAACCCTTATATCAAAAAACTGTGAAACCCATAAAAATATTTTAATACAAGATATTTTCATAAGAATATCCCAATCCCATTCCCATTAATTTGTTCAAATTCATTTCCACATTTCATCCAATATCTATTAAGTATGAGGATGTGTTTTGTATCACAATAGACATGGGGGTTCATCTTTTTTCAAGGGGGAAATGACAGAAGCACTTGGTGGAATCAAATTTTAATATTAAGATGAGTATTCAATTTTTTTGTTGCAATATTTCCATGGTAATTGAAATTACACTCAAAATATTCAACCCATGTAGCGAGACTTTGCCGATGACTCCCAGGCTCAAAGACCTTAGGGCACCAAGTGAAGCTCACATACTCAGACATTATCTTGAGTTAACTCAGTCAAAAACAAAGAAAAATTACCAAAAATAGAGATAAAATTACTAAATCTGGGCTAGAAAAATATGGAAACACAATCCCCAAGTTCAAAATCCAATCATTAGGTCATTTCATTTCTCTACGAGCAAATTTATTGTTTTTTTATTTTTTATTTAATGATCAAATTAAAACTAAAATGATCACAAAACCTAGGCTATTTATTTGGGGGACCCCCTGAACTCAAACTAATATCCCACTATCCAATGGACGGGTATTTTGTTCCCTTTTTTTCTATTTGGATGAAAATATAAATGATAAAATTTTACATTAGATAGAAAAACTTTCCAAAATCTATGCTGATGAAATTATACATGGATTATAATTAGAATCAGGGCATGCTAAATTATTTGATATTCAGTTTCAAATTCTACAATGTGTATTATCATGTTCAAGGTTAATGAAAATTTTCCTTCCACACATTTTTTATGCACGTAAAATTATTATTTTTTTCATTTTTTTCACCCTCCCAACTACGAATAACACTATCTCCTATGTTTAAAGAAAATAAGATTGAGAAGGGGGTAGAGATAGGTGATAAGAGTTCTAAAAGGAATTTTCAAAATGAGGATCATGGAATGAAGCCACCTGGTTATTGAAGATGAAGTTCTTAGTGCTCCACTGTAGTCCTTCGATATCCTTTTCACTTACAATGTTACCTAGTGGAAAAAGGAAAAAAATCAAACAAATATATATATATATATATATATATATATTTATTCATATAAAAAATGTAACGCCCCGACCCCAGAAGCCCATAGTCGGTGAATTATTACGTATCATTAGCATGATCCCAAAAGATCATGTCTCGAAAAACCGATTAGTTTAGGAGCCTTGGAAGTACTAGATACATTCATTAGGATTACATTATATCATAAAATGGAAAACTACAAAAAATTTGTTTCCATATAAAACATTGTGACCCCATATACTATCCCTAAAGGTCAGCCATAATATACTTATTCACATCCTGGGAAAAATAAAACATAGAAAGGGGTGAGATCAGATGCTCAGTAAGGATAAAAATAAAGCAAAAACTTTCATAAATAATCATAAACATTTAAGGCAATGTATATGACTAAAACAAAAGCCTTTTAAACGCGAACATCACCATAATATGGAAAAGATAAAAATCAAATAATGCCATTGAATTATTCAATTGTATATTATACTAGTCGAATAATCACATGAAATATCAATAACCACTTTCATAATGATGGAATGCATAATTCCAAACTTTCATAACCACATATCCAAGGCATTCTACTAAGACTACAAATACGATTTTGTCATGGCCTTGTGCCATGACACTAGTTTGTCTCATGAGACCTACCGATGAGTCGATGAGCTATTGAGGGCTCTACCCATCACATACTAAGTCCAATGCATTCTTCATATGAAAAGGATTAAACATAACCCAAACATTCGTATTAAAAATAACATACGGAATGTCAATACATTATCCATAAACCATGAATGGTGTAAAAATAACACATCCACGGTCAAAAATATCACAAAACCTTCAACACAATATGAATGTTTTGTATCATAATAAATAAACTTCAAATAAGCTTAAAATCCATCAAAGGATGTCGATATAGATGAAATCAAAGCATTTTTTAGAGAAGTATCTCTTTCTATTTTGAAATATTTTAAAATTAAAATAATTATAAAAGAAAATGATTACTTTGGAAATATTATTATAAGCATGTAATGGAATATTTGATGATCTTATAATGGCAGACAATAGCTGCACCCGCTGTATAAGTTAAAAAAGTCATTCTTACCTTAGTTTTGTCGAAAAGGTTATAAAGTACCTTGTTTGGAAAACGACGGAAAGATTCCTTTCAAAAAAATCTAATAAAAATTAAAACAAGGTTATAAATGACTTTATACCATATTCTAGTAAATATTAAAAATGTTTTGAAATTCTTTTTTACAAAAACATGAATGTGGATGATAAAGAGTTCCGAGTAGATAATTACGTATAAACAACCTCAGATAATGAAGAGATTGTAGAGTTAACCCTTACCTTGTAATTTTCCTTGGTCAAGGGTAGGTTAACCTCCTGTATAATGGTGAAATAATTTTTATTAAATTATAAAATAATCATATACATTAATATGATATCATATATGATCTTTTAATATTTCTTTGTTAATAATATTTTAGTATTATCATCATTTCAGGTGTTAATTGATTCATTTTCCTTCATATGATTTATCACATAAATAATGTTTGTTATGGATATGATGTATCTTATTCATATTCAAAATGATATTAAGTATTTAAAAATTATTTTTAATCATCAAATGAAAATTATTCTTGAACGGAGATGATGGGGAATGAATCTCATCGCGTTCGTGGAGACGGTAATCCGTACGTACGCACGAGTGAAAATATCATTCTTTTGATGTTAGAATATTATAAAATTGGATGTTATATCATATATACATAATCATTATCATGTTATATTTATTATTTACATCAAATAAACCTCATTATTATACCCATACAAATAATAATGTATTGAATAACAATTACACCACGATGTGGAGACAGTAAGCCGTACGTACGCACGTATGGTGACACGCCATTCAAAGGACAAATAGAATAATGTATATGGTTATACCATATTTATGAAAACATAACCATATATATAATATACTGGATTTATTATTTTAGAATGGAAAAAAATAAAGAGGAAATGGAAGAAGAAAGGAACATGAAAAAGGTGATGAAATATTTACCTCTTCCTCGGGTTATTCCATTTGATTTGGTCAAAAGGGTACTTAGGATAGATTTATGACTAAAATAAGGACTCTATAATGAAGTTATGATAGTTGGAAGGGTATTTGGGTTGATTTTGGCCGATCTAAATGGCTTTTATGGTGTTAATTAGAGAGAAGGGTGAGTTCCCTTTATTATGAGGGGTGAGTGGCACCTTAGGAAAAGCTAGAAATATTATTTTATAATAAAATCATTTTCTGTTTCTAATGAATATAAAATGAATTATTTAAAGTCTAAGGTGTGTATGGGTCTAAAATTACTCAACCAATACGTTTTAGACTATTTTGGGTCCTTAAATTAACTTTATCTTTTAGATTTAACTCTTAGTTAAATAGTTTGACATTTACCAGGTCTCTTTGTATTTTTATATTATATGGTTAATAAACATACTATATGATTCCAAGAGAACCCCAAGTGGTTTATTAATTATACACAAATAATTATATATGTCTTTTGTCCAATCCTTTTATTTTTAGGAATATAATATAAATTAATAATATAATATTTGTTTTAAAAACTCTTTTATGTCAATTTTGACACTATTTGGTATTTTGTTTTTTATAAATTCATAACAGCATTATTAATTCAAAAAAAAATCATATAACAAACCCTAATATTTCTTATTAACCCATAAAATTAGTTTTATCCATAAAAGTCTCAAATTACATTTATTTGGATATTTATAGTATTAATTATTTTAATATTTCATTAATTAGGTAATTACTACATCACCATTGTGTCGTTAATAAATTAAATTATTTAATGTCTAAAAAATATAACTAAAATATGATTATGTATAATTTTTTTTATCTTTCTAATTAATGTTTATAGTCTAATTTATCTTATGTGTAACCCTATATTAAAAATGTTTTAGTTATTAAACATTGATTTTAACTCTATTAACTTTTCATTGAATTAAATAATAATAAATGTACTATTCTAATCCTAGTGGACCAAATATTTTCATATTTTATTCCTAAGCTTGTTTTTTTAGAATTATACTTTTCAAAAAGAATTAGGACATGTGTTATGGTAATAATAATATCATTTTTACCCTTAATTACCCTATTTACTTTTAACCGTGGTAATGAAAAATAAAAAGTTACTATTCAACAAAAATTATTTTCATCTTATTGAACCACATTTAACATACTAATATCAACCTTGTCTCTTGGGTTTTTTAAATTCAACTCACAGAATTAGTAAAATTATGTTTTATGTAAATTTTCAAATGCTCCTCGATGGTGGGTAAAAGACGGTATAAAGTTTAATAAAATTTTTTATATCTAACTCAGTGTTTTTCAGTATTCATCAAAAATTGAATGTCTTCAGAAAAATACCAAAAATTCACCATAAGATAATTCTGATATTCTAAATCCAAAAATGAAGTCTATTTTGAAGGATAAAATTTATAAAATTTTAAAAATTGGGTATTACTATTCATAATGGCTTGTTTGATTGGTTGCGATGTGTTATAACTCAAAGTTGCGTATAACACATGCTAATGTATTATTCAAAGAGAAGAGTACCTTGGAAGCTTGGGGTGTTACATTACCTCAACCATAAAATAATTTCATCCTCAAAATTTCTATAATATTACTACATAAAAAGATGCGGATCGTTCTTCATCATAAGTTCCTCAGGTTCCCACGTTCCCTCTTCCATCTTATGGTTTCCCCATAGAACTTTTATCCAACGAGTCATCCGGTTTCTTAACAGTTGTTCTCTTGTATCAAGAACCTTGACAGGCTATTCTCAATAAGACAGATCAGGTTCCAGTTCTATTTCCTCATAGGTGAGTACATGCGTTTGGTGAGACATGTATTTTCTCAACATTGAGGCGTGGAACACATCATGAACTTTGGAGAGACTTGGCGGCATTTTCAAATGGTAATCTACAACCCCAATTCGTTCTAGAATTTCGAAAGGTCCGATGTACTTGGGACTCAATTTACCCTTCTTAGCGAAACATATTACACCCTTCCATGGAGATACCTTCAAGAAAATATGATCTCCTACCTGAAATTTCAAATCCTTCCTTCAGTCATTGGCATAACTCTTCTTCTTACTTTGAGCTTCATTGATGTGGTTTTGGATTACCTTTACCTTTTCCATCGTTTCCTCCACAAGTTCTGGGCCTATGAGTTTTCTTTCACGAACATCATCCCAATAGGTTGGTGTGCGACATCTCTTTCTATACAACACTTCATATGGTTCCATCTAAGTACGTGAATGGAATCTATTTTTATAGAAAAATTCTACCAGAGGTAAATATTGATCTCACATATCTTGAAAGTCAAGTAAGCATGATCTCAACATGTCTTCTAAGGTTTGAATAGTCTATTCTGATTTTCCATCAGTTTGGGGGTGGTAGGCAGTGCTCAAACGAAGTTCAGTATCCATGCCTTTCTGAATAGTTTTCCAAAATCTTGATGTAAAACATGGATCACGATTAGAAACAACCGATAGTGGTACTCCATGAAGTATTACAACTTCATTATTATATAGTATTGTTAGACATTCAAGTGGTAAATATTCTCTTATAGAAAAAAAATTTCCAGACTTGGTAAGACAATCAACAATGACCCGTATTGCATCATTCCTTCTAGGAGTCTTTGAGTAGTCCCATGACGATTTCCATTGTAATATTATCCCATTTCTACTCAGGTATGGGAATAGGTAGTATGACTCCTCCAGGTTGTTGCCTTTTATCTTTCTCTTTTTGAAAAACCATACATCTTGACACAAAATCAGTAAAATCTTTTTTCATGTTGTCCCAAAAAAAATGTTCCTTTAAATCTCTATATATTTTGGTGCTCCTAGGTTGTATAGAGAAATTGGAGCTATGAGAATCATCCAAAAATTCCCTTTTAAGATCAGGTATATCGGGAACACAATGTCCCTTACCAAATTTCAAAATTCTATCTTCATTCACAAAGTTACTCAATCTCCCATCATTCACAGCTTTAATCTTCTTTTGAAACTCTTCATCACCGGTCTTACAACACATTATTTTTAATAGTAAAGATGGTTTGGAAACTATTTTAAAAAGTATTGATGTTTCACCTTCCATGGTGATTCCCATATATATATTTACTATATCCATGTATATAGGATCCTTTTCAACTCTCATCTTGTTTAAAACTCCATGATCATTTCTACTTGAAGCATATGGCACCAAAAAATTCTATACAAGGACACAACCAAGTCCTTTATTTGAAGCATCACTATAAATAACAAACTCATCATTCCCCAATGGTAGAGTCAAGATAAGAACATTGAATAAAATTCTCTTTAGTTCTTCAAAAAATTCTTTACATTCTTTTTTCCAAACAAATTTCACCCCATTATGTGTGACCATGGTTAATGGGTTAGCTAATCGGGAAAAATTCTGGACGAATTGCCGATAATAACTTGCTAAACCAATAAAACTGCATACCTCAGAAATAATTGTTGGTGTTGGCCCTTCATGGATTGGATTGGTCATATAAGGATCAACAAAGATTCCATCCTTAGAGACAATATGGCCAAGAAAAGATATCTTCTGAAGCCATAATTCACACTTTCTAAACATCCCATATAATTTATGTCTTCTAAGAGTCATCAGGATAATGCACAATTTATTTTCCTGATCTTCATAGATTTTAGAGTAAACCAAGATATCATCAATAAATAACACAACAAATTCATCAAGATATTCCTTGAAAACTCTGTTAATTACATCTTTCAAAACATAGGGCACATTAGTCAATCCAAAAGGCATTAGTGTAAACTCATAATGCATGTACCTGGTTCGAAATGCTATTTTCAGAATGTCTTCCATCTTCACACACAACTGATGATATCCAGATCGAAGGTCAATCTTGGAAAACTATTTATCTCTATGAAGTTGGTCGAATAAATCATCAATGCGAGGTAGATGATACTTGTTCTTTATTGTTATAGCATTGATCTCCCTATAGTCAATGAAAAACCTCATAGATCCATCTATCATCATAACAAAAAGGATATGGGCTCCCCATGAAGTATCACTTGGGTGAATAAATCCATAATTACTCAATTCCTATAGTTCTTTCTTTAATACAACTAATTCCACAGTGGCCATTCTATAAGGGGTCTTTGATATGGGCCTTGAACCAGGAATTAAATCAATGGAAAACTAAATTTCTCATTCTAGAGGATGTCCAGGTAAATATTCTAGAAACACGTCAACATATTTTTTCACAATAGGCCCATCCTCTATTTGAACATTCATTTCCTCAAAAACAGTTATTTCATTCTCTTACTCCCAAATAATTGAATTTAGTTGAGCTACTAGGGGTGGATCTAGATAAGAATCAGGTGGTGATGATTCTGCTATAAAGATAAGGTGTTCTTTATCATTGTCATAAAAAATAGTAACCTCCTTCTTCCTATAATAAATTGTTGCATCATGGTCTGAAAGCCAATCCATACTGAGGATTATATGAAATTCAATCATGGGTATGACATTGAGATCAATAGATAATGAAAATTTATATGCTCTAATGGGGACTCATTCACAAATCTTTGTTGCAATGATACACCCATTAGGAGTTTTTATTGACAACTCCATTGTTAAATACAATTTTAAATATCTAATTTTCATAGAAAAATGGGATGATATGAAACAATGCGATGATCCAGAATCAAATAAAGCATTTTCTAAACTTGAGGAAGCCATTAAATTTCCTACCACCATGTCTTTCGAAGCTTTAACCTCATCAGTAGTGATAGAATAAGATTGGCCTTGATCCCTTGGACATTCCTAATGTATGTTCTCATAACTCTTAGGAAAATCATTGGAATAATACCCCCTTTCTATATAATTGTAGCATTCAACATCAACAACCTCTTTCTTCCCCTTACAATCACGAGCTTGGTGGCCTTTTTCACCACACTTGTAACAGAATCCCATTCCCTTGAGAAACATACCAAGGTGTTTCCTCCCACATTTACTGTAGGATGGATATTCAAATTTTGCATTCTTCCCCTTATTTCCATTTCCAGAGTGTTCAACAAATCTCTTCTTCTATTTCTTTGAATTAAATTTATAAGACGTAGGGAATTCTTTTTCTGTCTTGATAGCACATGAGACAATATCTTCATAAAATGAGAATGATGGTGAGACTGATGATCAATGGAGAAATTGTTTTAACCCGTAAAAGAAATGATCAATATTACTTATGGGGTTATGTATATAATCTTTGGCATGCCTCCCTATCCTTGTAATGTTAGCTTCATACTTTGCGACATTCTCATCCTCCTTTTGCCTCAGACTCAGAAATTGCCTTTCTATATCTTCTCAATGGTCACGAGGAATTTATTTTTATAAGAAAATATCTTTAAACTCCCTCCAATCCATATTTGATACTTCATCATATTCCTTTGTGTTTTGAATCAATTACCTCCAATGATCAACATCTCCGGTGAGGAAGTGAACTTCCATGACAACTTTTTCCCTTTCGCTACTCCCCAAGGCATGTAATATTCTCTCTAAATAATTTATCCATTACTCAGCCACTAATGGATTTTTACTCCCATTAAATTTTGGTGGCTGTTGCCTTAGGAAGCGACCTAACATTGATCCTCCATGCTGCTGGTTAGGGTGCTCTATATGGGTAAGGTTATTATTCATAACCTGAGTGAGTTGTCCCAGTATGGTGATTTCCTGATCAGCACCGGTTGCATCACCATCTCCACTATAATTATCATTAGTAGGAGGAAAATACTTACATGGAGTGTGTGCATTGATACAGTTTCCATTCCTTCCACTAGGCACAATTTCTAAACAATGATATAAACTAGATTAGTTTCTGAGTCAAAATACATAATTCCAAACTTGTAAAACACTTAACATAAATTGAATAGTTTATCGATATAATCCATAATCATAAAAATGATTTCATTAAGGAATTATATACTCATAATCCCTTCATAATGTTTTGTAAATAATATTAGAATTATCCTAAGCATATCCCCCAGCAGTGTCGTAACCAAGAGTGCAGCAAGGCCCGTTGTCGTGCACCAGTTCCTGTTTGAGTCTAGATCAAAGCAGTGTTTTCAGGTTTTACCCCAAGGTAAATCTGTGATAGAGCTGCCTCTACTTTCTCGTATCCATACATGGATGTATTTCTTGGAAAACATACAAAATCTCTAAAATACCAAAATTCTAGAAAGTTATTCTATACTAATCCTCAATGTCTATCTTTGGGCTATGTGCTTTAATCAGAGTTAACTAAATCTAGCTTCCAAGGTTAGTACTAAACTTCCTCTGATACCAACTGTAACGCCCCAACCCCAAAATCCAAGACTCAGTGCATTATTACGTATCATTGGCATGATCAAAAAAGATCATGTCTCGAAAGACCGATTTGCATAGTAGCCTTGGAAGTACTAGATACATTCATAAGGTTTACATAACATCATAAAATGTAAAACAACAACAACATTTTTTCCATAGAAAACACTGAGATCCCATAGAATATCCTTGGAGGTCAGTCATAATATACTTCTTTGCATCCTAGGAAAAATAAAACATAGAAAGGGGTTAGCTCAGATGCTCAGTAAGGATAACAATATAGCGGAAACTTTTATAAATAAGTATAAACATTTAAGGGAATGTATATTACTAAAAAAATGCCTTTTAAAATTGAACTTCAACATAATATAGAAAAAATAAAAATTAAATAATTCCATTTACATATTCACATGGATATTCTACTAGTCGAATAATCACATGAAATATCAACAACCACTTTCATAATAATGGAATGCATAATTCCAGATATTCATAACCACATAGTCAAGGCCTTGTGCCAAGACTAGAAATAAGATTTTGTCAAGGCCTTGGGTCATGAAAATAGTTTGTCTCATGAGACCTACCGATGCATCAAGGAGCTATAGCGGGATCCACCCTTCACATACAAAGTCCAATGCATTCTTTATATAAAAAGGTTTAATCATAACATAAACATTCGTATTAAAACTAGCATATGAAATGTCAATACATTATCCATAAACCATGAATGGTGTAAAAATAACACATCCATAGTCAAACATATCAAAAAACATTAAATACAATATATAAGTTTTTATCATCATAAATCAACTTCATATAATCTTAAAATCCATTAAAGGATGTGGACATAGATGAATTAAAATCCTTTTTTAGGGAAATATATCTTTCTACATTGAAATATTTTGAAATTCATATTACTATAAAAGAAAAAATTTACATTGGAAATATTATTATAAGCTTGTAAGGGAATATTTTATGATTTTATAATGGCGAAAAATAGTTGCACCCACCATATAAGTTAAAAAATATATTTTTACCTTAGTTTTGTCGAAAATGTTATAAAATACCTTGTTTGGAAAACGACAGAAAGATTCATTTTAAAAACATATATTAAATTGTCAAAAAAAGTTAAAAATGAATTTATACCATAGTCTAGTAAATATTTAAAATGTTTTGAAATACATTTTTAAGAAAATACGGATGTGGATGATAAAGAGGTCTCAGTGGATAATTACGTATAAACAACCTCAGATTATGAAGAGATTGTAGAATTAACCCTTACCTTGTACTTTTCTTGGGTGGAGGGTAGGTTAAACTCCTGTATAATGGTGAAATAATTTTTATTAAATTATACAAGAATCATATACATTAATATGATATCATATATGGTCTTTTAATATTACTTTGTTAATAATATTTTAGTATTATCGTCATTTTGGGTGTCAACTGATTCGTTTTCATTTATATGGTTTGTCACGTATGTAATGTTTGTTATGGATATGATGTATAATATTCATATTCAGAATGATATTAAGTCTTTAAACATTATTTTTAATCATAAAATGAAAATTATTCTTGAATGGATATGATGGGGAATGAATCTCATCGCGTTCGTGGATACGGTAATCCATACGTACCCACAAGCAACAATATCATTTTTTTAATAATAAAATAACATACAATAGGATGGTATATCATATATAAAAAATCATTATCATGTTATATTTATTATTTAAATAAATTACACTTCATTATTATACCCATCCAGATAATAATTTATTGATTAACAATTACACCATGACATGGAGACGGTAAGCCGTACGTACGCACGTATGGTGACATGTCATTCAAAGGATGGATAGAATAATGAATATGTTTGTAAAATATTTATAATGACATAAAAGTTTATATAAGATACTTGATTTATTATTTTATAATGGAAACAACAATGAAAGAGGATTTTGAAGAAGAATGGAACTTGAAAGAGGTGATGAAATATTTACCCCTTCTTCGGGTTATTCCATTTGATTTGATCAAAATGGATCTTTAGGATGCATTTATGACTGAAGGAAGGCCACTATGATTAAGGTAGGATGTTTTAGAGGGTATTTGGGGAGAGGATGGCCCAACCAAATGGCTTTTAAGGTGTGAATTTGAGAGAAGGGGGAGTGTCCTTTTATAAAAGGGGTGAGGGGAACCTTAGTTAAAGCTAGAAAAATTATTTTATAATAAAATCATTTTCTTTTTATGTTGGATACATAAAAGATTATTTAATGTATAATGTGGGTATGGGAATAAAACCACTCAACCAATTGGTTTTAAATAGTTTTGGGTCCCTATATTAACATTATCCTTTAGATTTAACTCTTAGTTAAATATTTTGACATTTACCATGTCTCTTTGAATTTTTATATTATATGGTTAATAAACATACAATATACTTACAAGAGAATTAAAAGTGGTTCATTAATGATACACCTATCATTATATAAGTCTTTTGGCCTAACCATAGATTTTTAGGAATAAAATATCAATTAATAATATAATATTTGTTTTAAAAACTCTTTTATGTCAATTTTGACACCATTTGGTATTTGGTTTTTTCTAAATTCATAACAGCATTATTACTTAAAAGAAAATTAATATAACCAACCCTAATATGTCCTATTAAACATGAAAATTATTGTAATTCATAAAAAGTCTCAAATTAAATTTATTTAGATATTTATAGTATCAATTATTTCAATATTTCATTAATTAGGTAATTATTTCATCATCATTGTGTCATTAATAAATTATATTATTTAATTTATAAATAATATAAATAAAATAAAAATATATAGAAGATTTTATTATATTTCTAATGAATATTTATATTCTAATTTATCTTATGTGTAACCCTATATTAAAAATGTTTTAGTTATTAAACTTTGATTTTAACTCTTTTAACTCTTATTTGAATTAAATAATAATAAATGTCCTACTCTAATACAAGTTGACTAAATATGTTCATATTTTATTCATAAGGATGTTTCTTGTTCGAATTAATCTTATCCAATAGAATTCGGACATGTGTTAGGGTAATAATAACATCATTTTTACCCTTAATTACCCTATTTACTTTTAACCGTGGTAAATAAAAGTAAAAAGTTATTATTCACCAAAAATTATATTCATCTTATTGAAGAAAATATTACTTACTGGTATCAATCGTGTTTTTTTTATTTTTGATATTGAACTCACAGAAGCGGTAAAATTATGTTTTATGTAAAATTGCAAATGCTCCTCGGAGGTGGGTAAAAGACGGTAAAAAGTTTGATAAAATTTTTATATATCTAAAATTATTATAAATTGACTCCAATTAATTACATTGAACTTATATAGGTATTATGTATCTATTTTAACCTATAAAAATTTAAATAAAATATATAATTATTTAAATAAAAATTCGGTTTTAAACTATAACTTAATGTTTTTCACTATTTATAAAAAATTGAATGTTTTCCGAAAATACCGAAAATTCTCCCTAAGATAGTTTCGATATTCCAAATCCGAAAATGAAGTCAATTTTGTAAGGTAAAATTTATAAAATTTCAAAATGTTGTTATCACTATTCATAACGGCTTGTTTGATTGGTTGCGTTGTGTTAAAACTTGAAGTTGCGTACATCACACACTATTCTATTTTTCAAAGAGAATTGTACCATGGAAGCTTGGGGTGTTAAAAAAATGTAAAATGAAAGTATATATACAAAAAATATAGAATAAGGAAGCACAAAAAGTTGTAGGTTAGTGGTAAGTGCGCACCCTTGTCTCCCTTCGGTTATGGGTTCGAGTCCCCACAACTTTACCGGTTGTGAAGGGGTTTTACACATAATCGACAATGTGTCATTTTAATTTTTTTCATTAATTTATATTGTATTTTTTTAACCTACAAACACATAAAAATAAAATTAACTGATGATACATTTTCTTATTTATAAATTTCAGGGTTAGGTATTACTCAAGGATCACATCACGTGACACGGATGAATATGGATCTCCTCTTCCATACCCATCCATACTCATAATAGATGAACATGTCAACAGTCTATTTTTTTATTATATTAAAAATGATTCATTAATCATATTAGAGAAATAAAGATGATTAAAAAATATTGAAACTATGAAAACCATGGATTGCCTCCTATGAAGAGATTTTGTTTAACAACGTTAGCCCGACATGGATCCTAAATCTATCAATTTTTCCTTGGTTCATAGGTTAGATCAGTGAAATCAACCTCTATTTTTGTTTTATTGAATGATTAAATGAATGGATTAAAAAAACTAAAATTAACCTTGAAAATGTTACCACTTTTGGTATCCTTAAGCTCTACTTCCCCATGGGGGTACACATGATGAACTATGAAAGGACCTGACCATCTAGACCATAACTTTCCTGGGTGTAAATGAAATTTTTAACAATACAAGAGCATGGATTTTCCCAATTAAAAATGTTTGAATTTGATATTCATGGATTTTTAGGCTTTAACTATATATTTATTTATCCTTGATTTTTATAAGTCTCCATAAAAAGTTCTTCAAGTTAATTAAGATCTAATTTCCTCCTTTCCTATGCCAAATAAATGTCAAAATTCATTTTTTTGATTGCCCAAAATGCATTATGCTGAATTTCAACAGTTAAATGGCATGATTTTCCATTAACCAACCTATATGGTGACATTTTTAGGATGCTTTTGAATGTTGTAGGATATTCCCAAAGAGAATCCATGAGTTTCTCGGACCAATTTTCCTAGAGGGATTGCTAGTTTTTTTCAAGTATATGCTTAATCTTCGTATTTGTTAACTCAGCTTGACCATTGGTTTAAGGATGGTATGTAGTGGAAAGTTTATGATAAATCCCATATATAGACATCAGTGAAGAGAATGGGTTGTTGTAGAAATGGGTTCCTTGATCCCTGATTATTGCCCTAATAATTCCAAATCTAGAAAATATATGCTCTTTTTAAAGTCAGATCACAATATGATGGTCATTGGACTTGGTGGGAATGGCCTCAACCCATTGCGAGACATAATCAAAATATAAGAGGATATAGTGAAATCCCCTAGAGTTTGTGAAGGGTCCCATGAAATTAATTCCCCAATAATCAATGATTTCAATGATAATAATGAGAGTGAGGGGCATTTGATTCGTTTTGGTAAGGGTTACTAATTGTTGATATTGAGGACAACTTTGGCAGAATTGGTAGGAATACATAGTGAGGTTAATCTAGTAGAAAACACATTGTAGGACCTTTTTAGTTGTTTTCATTGTAGAAAAGTGGCCTCCACATTCCTCTGGATGAAAAATCATTGAATGGACTCTTGCTTGGACTCAGGAACACATCTCTTAATGATTTGATCAGGGAAGAACTTGGATTGGTAAGAATCATCAAACAAATAGTGTTTGAAATGAGAAATGTAATTTCCTCTTAGATTGGGTCTCGAGAAATTTAGGAATGTCTCCCATAACCAAGTGGTTTTCTATGTCAGAATACCATGATCAATCACTCACTGAATAGAGGTGCTCATCAAGAAACGAATCAGAAACAGAAATGTGAGGTGATTTTTCTTTCAATTCTATCCTTGAGAGGTGATCAACTACAATATTTTTAACACCCTTTTTATCCTTAATGGTTAAATCAATTCTTGAATAATAAGAACCCACCTAATCAATCTAGCCTTGACATCTTGTTTTTGAAAAAGGTATTTTAGGGAAAAATGGTCGGTGAAGACAATGATATGTGATCCTTAGAGATAAAACCAGAATTTCTCTAAGGAAAAGACATCAACTAGAAACTATTTTTCAGTGGTGGTGTAGTTTATTTTTTCATCATTTAAAGATTGGATTTCATAATAAATGACACATGTAGTTTTCTCACACTGTTGACCGAATACTACTCCAACTGTGAAATTACTCGCAACACAAATGAGTTCAAATGTAAGTTTATAATTAAGAGATTTCATGATAGTTGGAGAGATAAAATCTTACTTGAGTTTAGAGAATGATTCATCGCAAATTTCTATCCAGAAAAATTGAGCATTTTTCACTAATAGGGCACACAATGGTTGAGGAATAGGGCTGACATTCATAATTAACCTTATTAGAAACCAGCATGTCCTATAGAAGATCTAACTTCATTAACAGTTTTAGGAGAGGGAAGGTGATCAATGATGTTGACCTTAGCTTTTTCCACTTCAATCCCTTTACCAGACAACAGATGGACTAGAAAGGTCCTTCCATTACCATGATATGGCATTTTTCCCAATTTAAGATGAGATTCTTATCCTCACATCTTGAAAAAACCCATTCAAAATTTTAAAGGAAACCCTCAAAAGTATCCCCAAATATGGAGAAGTCATCCAAGAATACCTCTAAAAACCCCCTACCATGTCCAAGAAGATTCCCATCATTCACTAATGGAAGGTACCTGCTGCATTACATAACCTAAAGGGCATGAACTTGAAAGAAAATGTACTGACTAAACAAGTGAATGTTGTTTTTACTTGATCCCCTAAGAATACCTCAATTTGATTACACCATAAGAATCTATCTTATAAGCAATATAATTGATGAACTGCCACTCACTCGAGGACTTGATCAATAAAGGTAAATGGGAAATGGAATTTCTTGGATCATGAGTTGAGCATCCTATTGTCAATATAGACTCTCCATCCACTACTAACCCTTATGGGAATAATGTCACTATCCTCATTGTTGATCATAGTGATTCCATCTTTCTTTGGGACAACATTAATTGGGCTTACCCACTCACTCTCAGCTATGGGGTATTTGATACCCACATTCAATAACTTAAGAAGTTCTTTCCTTATCACATATATAAGATTTGGATTGAGTCTCTGATGAGGTTAACGACATGGTATGGATTCATATTCAAGAACTATTCTATGAGTTCCAATGAGTGGGATAATCCAAGGAATATTAGAAAGGGTCCATCCAATTGATTTTTTGTGATTTTATAGGAAATGAAAAAGCATCATCTCTTGATTGGATTCAAGAGAATATGAAATGAAAACCGAAAAGGATCGATTTTTCATAAGAATGCATAGTTTAGTGATGAAGTTATGAACTAAATTCTAGATCCTATTGGTTATGAATGTCCAAGGAAGGATGAGACCTTGTATTGAACTAAGTTTCTTTTTCATATTTTTTAATAGAATTGGTTCCTTTAAAACATAATTTTCATCCACTAAATTATTCAAATTAGTGTCATAAATTTGTATAGACTCAATGTTATTGATTTCACCAATGGTTTCATTGATCTGTGATTTGAGAAAATCATCAATAGAGCTATCTGAATGAGATTCCAGGCAAGGAGACAAATTTTCCCCATGTGAACAAAGAAAATCAATATATTCTCAACTTAAACATCCTTAAGTAATTCCTTGATGTTCCTAGAATTCACTATCAACACTACTAATCCAATTAACCACTTGGATCTCTTAATCATCCCCAATTTGAGTGTTTTCATTGTATATATTCATCCATAGTCTCATTTTTCTAATAGTGATGGGCATGTTCCCATTTTGGACTCAGAAAACAGAGTTAATTGTTTCAGGGAAGGTACGACCAAGGATGATTGGGGTTTGCTCCCTAGGAACTAAGCTTGGGTAATTTTCAAGGACAATTAAGTCATCTAAGTAAATGATATTTTCATCATTCACCAAAACATTCATTAAGATCCCCTTTGAAACTCAAACACTCTGATCAGCATGTCGAAGAGTGACAGATGTGGGTTGGAGTTCTTCGATCCCTAATTGAAAACACATGGCATAAGGAATGCGATTCACACTAGCTCCTAGATCACAATGGGATTTTACAACCTTTTTATCTCCTAAATCAACATTATTGTATAGACATCCTAGATCTTTCAACATTATAGGAATGACCCCTTTAATGGTTTTACTCACATTAGCAACCAAAAGGACATTGTTTTTTTGTGAAAATTTCTTTTTAAAAGTGCCCAAGTATTTAAGGTAATTTGAGTAGGCATGAACTGCTTGAATTGAATTGAAAAGTGGAATGTTCATCTTAACCTGAGAGAAGATTTACCTCAATGTTTCATTCATTTATGGTTTAGATTTTCTTCCCATGCATTGAGGGAAGGGAGCACGTTGTTTGATTTTTAGTTGTGGTTTTAGTTTCTTCACATTATCATTGGATTTTTCAGAATCTATGGGTGGTTATTCATCATTTTCATGTTTTATTAAAGCTTTTAATGGTTCTAGAATGGCTAGTTTAGGTTTCTCAATGGATTTCCCACTTCGTAAAAGAGTTTATACTTTGATTTGTTCAGGATAGGTTTGTGTGTAACTAGATTATTCCCTTAAAGTTGAGGATGGTACTACCTAAGTAGTCATGGGTGCCTTCCCGATTTTAATGGTTTGTAGTTCATGTTTAAGGGATGATACTTCTGAGTTCATTTTCTACATTTGTTTACAAAAA
The DNA here is from genome assembly GCA_963277665.1 of Viscum album. Classification (NCBI taxonomy): domain Eukaryota; kingdom Viridiplantae; phylum Streptophyta; class Magnoliopsida; order Santalales; family Viscaceae; genus Viscum; species Viscum album. The sequence goes on along the minus strand of OY728146.1, from coordinate 736,257,905 downwards.
TTTTCAAGGATAGGAAGAGGGATATATTTAGTTGGGGCATGTGCTGGTTGGTTATCCCAGGAGGATACTTTGGTTTTTGGATTGGTTGTTTCATAGGTTGCTGGATAGGTTGTTGGTATTGGATTGGAGGATGTTGGTATTGGACTAATTGTGGTTGGAACTATTTATGGATTGGAAAATTTTGTGGAGGGTAGGGGTCTGGTTCTTGTGACTGGCTAGGTTGTTGGTTATCTTTCAAATGTAATCCTGGATGGTCATTGTACCTTGGATTGAAAGTGTTTTGGTACGGGGGATTCTAAATGTTCAGAGCATTGACATCCACTGGTTGTCTTCCTAGAAGAACTTATTTAATAGAAGGGATGGTTGGGTAGTTTTTAGTCTTTTGGTCATGTTTGTCACAAATTGTGCAAACAAAGTCAACAGTTTGAATATCATGGAACTTTATAAGATCATTCTCCTCGAGCATCCTAGTGAGTGCAACAAGTTTCTCCTTAAGTATTTCCTCCTCCATAAGTGTGTTTATTCAACCAGATTTGGGTGGCTTCTTAAATTTAGGTGATATTCTCTATGTTTTATTTTGTTTAAGAAGGCTTTCTAGATACTCATAATCATCATTTGGGGATTTGTTTTTTAAAGTTCCATTATACATCATGTTAAGGAATTGTTTGTTCCATGGACCCAACCCTTCATGGAAAATTATCACTTGTTCAGGAACAGAAAAACCATGATGTGTAACCATGTTTAGAGTGTCTTTGAACACCTCCCATGTTTCGTAGAATGACTCTCCCTCTTTTTCAAAAAAGTTTTGGATGCTCATTTTTTGTGCAATTGTTTTGTGGTGGGGAACACATTTTTTGTATAATTATCTTTGTAGTTGGTCCCAAGAGTTGATAGATTATGGTCTCAAATTTTTTATCCAATTTTAGCTAGATCCTTTAATGAAAAATGAAATAACCTCATCTTATCAGATTCTAGTTGATGTGGGGGACACATGGTTTCTACAATGTCATTGAACTCCTTAACGTGAAAGTAGGGCATCTTGGAATCTATTCCATGGAATATGGGAAGGAGGTTTAGTACAGGGGATTTAAATATGTAGTCGGAATTTCATAGCTAATTGTGTCTAATTAATGAGGGGGAACTGATCCAGGAAGGTGTGAGGTATTCATATATGGTTTGATCAACTATATTCCTCATGTTTGGGGCTGCCTCATTTGGATTTCTATTTTGGTTCCCACCCAGGATAATGAGTTGGTTTCATTGAAGACCTTCCATTTAAATGGGATCAATTTTTGACTTTGGAGTATTAAGAAGATTAGGATATAATGGAAAGAGTTCCCCTGGTGTACTTGACTCCCGAACCCTAGGACTATCCACCCTAACTAGACGGTTTGATTGGTCATAGGTGTGGGAAGACATGCGTCAAAAGAGAAACAATGAGTAATGGAAAAGATAAGAGAATTTGGATGAGAATATAATTAATGGGAGAGAATACAATGGGTATTGAGATGAATTACTTGGGACCCCTTCAAGGGTTCCAAAATTGGGTCTCGCCCAAATTTACCAATGATTTTAGGTTTAAGCAGTCCCTTGTAGTTTTTCTCGGGTTGTCGAATCCTATGAAACCTAATAATTAGCCTACAGACACGTACATACAATGGATTGTTTTTGGCTATGAAGTGGCCAAAATAGGATTAATTTATATGGGTTTAAATGAATGTTAAGAGAAATAAGTGAATTAAAATTAAAATAATGAGTTGATCCTAGGTTATCACTTGGGGGTGAATTGGATGAAATTCTTTTTTAATGGTTTCTACTTCTTATATAAAAGATAAGTTTATTCAGGAAGATCAAAAAACATCATAACTTACTGGTTTAATTCCAAAACACCATAATACTAATCACCTATACACTTGTTGAATCAATTATAGGAGTACTCCAAGGTAAAGGTTCGTATTAGGACTTGAATTATGTGGCCTTAAAATTCAACAAGGACGGAGAAGTTTCAAAATCATCGAATAAAAATGTCAATTAAAAAAGGTGATTATAAATTAATGGGGTGATACATAATATGTAATCTAGCCCCTTACTACTCATTAGGGTCAACCCATAAGTGGGTTATCGCTCCCTTGATTCTATGGTTTCAATGGAAGTGGAAAGTATACTCATGAGGGATGAAATGGATAAGTAAAAAAATAATGAAATAACGATCACTCAACAATTGTGTGATAATTTCACAAGGTTTAGTGTGAATAAATTCACAACATGAACCAATGATATCAAAGTGATACGAAGAAAAACATAATAAGAGGATAAGAAGAACTTTTATTAAGAAACTAAAGTGAATTGAACAACATAAATGTGAAATACAAACTTGAGTCATCAAAATCGCATCATAACATTACAAATGAAAGAAAGCTCAAATGATGATTAAATCCTCTATCACCACTGACATAAACACAAATTTTAGGATCCTTGGTTTTATCCTCTAATAGTGAAAGTAATTCCAATTGAGTGTGGTAGACCTAGGGTGGTGGAAAGCTTGTGGAAGTAAGACTTTTCCATCCTTGACCTGAAGTGGAAGGCAACTTGCATCAACTAAATAGACACATCTAAATGAACATCTAGATGGCCAAATTAGAGTGAGAACTAGAGGAAGAAAATGGAGCTCCAAATATATACCAACCCCTATAAAATTTTAGCACATATTTAATTTGGGTTTGTGAGATATCATTGAAATGGTAGGATGTGTTCTTAGCCGAAGAATGTGGCCCAAAATTTTATCTCCAACATGGGCCGCCTGTAACTCCTTTAAAACATCAGAATTTTTTTTCCACTATTGAATGAAATGTTCCACATGATTTATTCTATTTTCTGTTCAATTTTATGAATTTTTGGGCTTGGATATTGGCCGATGCAGTAGTTTTATTAGGTTGTTGTCCTGTTCAACTCACCCAAAATGTTGTTTGTTAAAGGCCAACTATGGTTGTCTTCCTATATGAATCATCAAGTACTCCAAAAATATGAATTGTTACCAATGTAACGAAAAAACCTAAAAATTAAATATGAAAATAAAATCAAAATCATTGGGTACATCAAATGATGTTAAAAAATTTACCATGTAATAGTGAATTTTAAGAAGCAATTACAATTATAATATGAAATAATGTTCAAAGTGTAAAATGCACTAAAATGGCATTTATAAATAATAAAGAACATGAATATTATATATATTGACAATGAATATTATCCTCATTCATTTTATAAAAAAATTTCACAATAAAAACACTATGAATTAAAATTTTAGTTAATGACATTTGATAGTAAAGGGTTTATTCACCTGAGTACATCACCTTAGGTGATATCCATTGCAATTTTCCATGAAGTCTAATAGATTGTTACGATTATGTGTCAATTATAAGAAACAAAATCAGATGACCGCTCTGAACTGATACACTATTCACTAAATCAATGATCTTTTTTGACCAACTAAGGGACACATTAGTGATCTCTAGGATTGATATTAGATCAGGGTATCATTAGTCAAGGGTGAGACCTTCTGATGTACCATATTTTTCTCTTAGGAGAAGTTAAAGGTTGTATGATTTTTTTGTGATGCTGTTTAGGTGGAAAAATGCACTTTGAGTGTTGATGGCCCTAATGAAGTAAATATTTCACCCTAACCTCTATTAGTTTGTAGTTTTTTGGTTGAAATCTTGGGGTACTCTAAGACTCATGATGATCATTACAAACATCTTGACGTCAACCAGAGTACACTATGGGATTATAGGCTACAGAACATGCTATCAAAATTTTATTTCTGGATTGATAGGGTGTATTTTTGGGGTCACTTCATCTCTAAGTATGGTGTGGTAGTGGTCTGGGATAATGTGAAGGAATTTGTGTCCTAGGAACAACCCAATAATGTTTCTGATGTCTGAAGTTTTCTAGGGTTTACATGATACTACTAAAGGATCATTAAAAAAATTTCTAGGTTGGAAGCACCACTCTTAGGCTTGACCAATAAGGTCATCAAGTTTGAATTATAAGGGGCATGTGAGGATGATTTCCAAGAATTGTAGAAGTGGTTGACAACCACACCAATTATGATCTTACCTTATCCAGGTAAGTATTATACCTTGTTTTTTTATTCTTTTGGTGTTGGACTTGGCGTAGTGTTGATGAAGGTTGATCGATTTGTTGAATATGGTTTGTGGCAATTGTGGACTCATGAAAAAAATTAACTTAGGAAAAACCATGAGTTGGCCACAATGGTTTATTCTATAAAGTGATGGAGGATATAAATTTTTGAATAATATTTTACCTTGTATATGTAAGAGTTGGTGTCAAAGAACCAACTGGTTTTACTTTGATAACATGTATATATAATGTATTATTACATATTGTTTATTTTTCTGCATGATTATGATGTAATAATGTCGTAGAGTATTTGTTGCATTGATAAGGACATTGTAGTTCCCCTCTATGATGAGAACCTTGAAATGAAATAACAATATTCTTAAATATAGTTTTGTGTTTGGATGACATGATGTAAAGGAAAACATAGCATGCATACCGTCAGGTGAAACTACTCCTAAGAAGATGAGACTTCCTCTCATGAAGTTCGCACTTGATAATCTCTAATATAAGATATTATGAGAACAAACCCACTAGTAGAAATTATGAATGTTTTGTTTTCATAGTTTATAATTATTTAAATATTTCATTGATGAATTACACATTCAATAATTTAGTTGTTTCAATCCATGTTAATCGTTCTGCAAATCTGAATATTAATATATATTCCTCCTCTTTCATTTCTCGTTCACCATACAAAAAAATTTCATTAAATTTTGATTAAAATAAAATATAGGATCTCATCTAGAGGCGCCAAACATTCCTGGCCATACAACACCAGAATACACGATGAGTATTTGTAAGTACACGCCATGTAGTCTAGGTTCAATGCATTAGAATGGTCCGCCAAACAAAGCCGTGTGTTGGAGTCTTTCTATGTCTTAAATGAATCCGTGTGTTGACAAGGAACATGTGGCACACAGTTTCCATATTACACGCCCTATATCCCATGGAACACGACATGTAGTCCCTTCAATTTAGGGTTCAAATGTGTACCCCATACATGACTTGCCCAGCTGGAAACCGTGTAACACGGATACTACATGGCATGTGTCCCATTGAACACGTCGTGTACTCCAATAATTTCCAATGTACATCTACACGCCATGTCCCCAGGCACGTACTTCAGATGAATGATGAACAAAAATACAGGCCGTGTAGTTAGAATTACATGACGTGTAGTCATCCAAATTAAACAGATTTATTATGAATAGTTATTATATTATAAAAACCCTTGCGATTTGTACCATAGTGCAGGAATAAATCTGAGGCACAACACGTGATAGGTGTTTTATATATTTTTTTAATTTAACATCCTAATAATGTTAATTTATACTCATTGGGAAGTTATGAACATGAATTCACCATTTTTCCTCCAAGATACATGTTACGTAAAAATATAATTTTAAATAAATTTATTTGTTTCAAATTATGATGGATGAGAATCTCAAGGAAATTTATAAAAGGGTTTGAGATAAAATGATTGATTAATTAATGATAATTAATTGATTCGAGAATGATTTATCTTAAACAAGAATGATTAAATAATTGAATGTTAGTTTTATTTATGGATAAATATTGTTGCATGCATGGATGATCATGAGCTAGACTAAGACCTTTGTATGTGAATGGTTTATTTTCATATAATTATTTAATTTAAATTTGTTGGCCTATGAGCCTTCTCCTCATTAATATGTAGGGCATGTGTGCCTAAGGTTTATTTTATGTAAAACCACTTTTACCCCTCACCTACATGTGAGTTAAAATCATATGTAATGGTTGGTGCTCTCAAGCTAGTGGAGGCGGCTCATGTTAGGATCCAAGGTGAAACCAATCCAAGAAGATACAAAGGCGGACAAGTGGAAAGATGTAAACATGAACCCAAAAGGTTCATGTTGTTTCTCCCCTACGTCAGGGTTAGTTTATCAACCACTAGATAAACTAACCGTTATAAAATCTTAAGTTAATGCCAATTATTTTATTTTATTTTTGTCAGTTTAATGGTTTATCATTATGGATGTATTGTCACGATCACATATTTAATGAATTAAAGAAGCATGCATGATGGAACTAAAATAAAAAAAGATTATGAATAAATATTATCAAAACATGGTTAATCACTTAAGTAAGTTCCACTTAATATTAAAAAGAATGTTATAATGATAATAAGAAATTCACACATAAGAGATAAAAATCCCTAAAATAAAATATTAATTCCTAACAAGCCTTTCGTTACTTGATTAATGGGAAAAACTCAATTAAACTATGTGTTTGACCAACCCTTGTTGGGACACATACTTTTATACAAGAATCCCTTATGAAAGGTTTCAGGTTGAATTAACCATATTACATTAAGAGGATTAGCCCTTCCTAGAATTGGTGTAATATTGGAGGTAGGAGTTGAGGAAATCTAAAGTCTTGATTTCCGGATGAGGGATTCCACTCAATATATCACGGAGCTGCAAGCCCGCAGTTAGCAATAACCTGACTATCTTAATACATTATAATATCTTGACCAACCCTTGTTGGGGTTATGTGAAGGGGAATATGGATCCTTTCCACTAGAATGTTATGGCAACTGGAAATTCTGAGTTCAATGGGAAGGGCCATTGGGACTTGATAAAATAGTGGGAGACTTAATAAAATTTATTATTTCTCATAAAATGTATTCAAGGAAGTAAAATTATATTATCTTTTAATTGTAGAATAAAAATGACAATCTCATCATCCACACTAACCAAACAATCAATTTTGGATAAAGACAACATCTTCACTGACAGTAACATCGAAGAATGGTTTAGAAGCCTTCAGGTTATCCTACACCATGAACGGAAGTCTTAAGTGATGGAGTTAGCAAGACCTGATGTTCCTGCCAAGGAGGTGAGTGATGATGATTTCCTAGTATATGAGAAACAAATGAACGACATAGTCGACATTCAATGTTTGATGTTATCATCAATGTCTAGTGAGCTCCTGAAGTCTCATGAAAACATGGATTCTAATAGCATACTCGAGCACCTCTATCGTCTTTACCAGGAGAGTGAAAAACAAGAATGGGTTGAGATCTATAAGGCATTATTTCAGAGTATTCTTTGAGAAGGTTCTTCAGATGGGCCTCATGTAGACAAGCTCATTGGATACATTGAGCGCCTGGAGGTTCTAGTGTTTAAACTCCCAGAATAATTCGACACCGATATTATTCTCGCATCACCCCCTCAGAGCTTCTCTAACATTGTTTTCAATTTCAATATGAACAACATTGAGAAGTCTCTATCTGACCTTCTTATCCTCATTCCCCAAGTGAAAAAAAGATATAAAGCACGAAAAGCCTTATATCCTTATTATGAATAAGAAAAAAGGGACGGTGAAGATATTTAAGTCCAATTCTTCTTCACGACCATCCAAGAAAAGGAAGTTCAAAGGGGTGGCAAGGGAACATGAGGATGTTTGTTTTGCATGTGGTAAGAAGGTCCACTAGAAGAAGAACTGCACCCAGCCTAAGAAGAAAGGGGAAGCTTCATGTTCATTTGTTATCGAATGCAATCTATCTATTTCTACAAATTTGGAATTATATAAAGCTTGTGGTGCTGACATATGTATCCAAATACATGAACCAAGGAGATTCAGGAATATTGATCAAGGGGAGGTAGATCTACGATCATCCAACGAAGCTTGACTTGCTGCTATAGCTTTCAGGGACTACCACCTCACATTGCCAACTGAGATGACGTTGGTGTTAAAGGGTTGTTATTATGTTCATTCTGTTACTAAAAACATTATTTCTGTATCCATATTAGATATAGGTGGATTTAATTTCATGTTTAGAAATTAATGTTTCTTCTTTTAGAAAGATATCATTTGTTATGGTAGGACACATTTATACAACATACTTTACGTGTTGGATTACACAATCCAAGTAATGGAAATTGAAAACAATGATACTTAACATTACTCATACCACACCAAACATTGGAATCGCCTAATTGGTCATGTAAATGAGAAATGATTGACAAAGATACATCAAGATGGATAGTTATATTCTTTAAAACTAAAACCACTTGGCGTATGCAATGAATGTTTACAAGGAAAAATGACCAAATCCCTATTTAGTGGGAAAAGAGAAAGGGCTAAATAACTTCTTGAATTGGTTCATACCAATTTGTGTGAACCTATTCTAGTTGAAGAAAGGGGATGGTACTCATACTTTATACTTTTACTGATGATTTTTGTAGATATGGATATATCTACTTAATGAGGTATAAGTCGAATTGTTTTGATATGTTCAAAGAATACAAGAATGAAGATGAGAACCAGCTTGGTAAGAATATTAAGAAACTCTGCTCAGATTGAGGTGGAGAATATCATAATAAAGACTTCAATGATTACTTATGAGATTTTTGGATCCAATCCCATCTCACTCCTCCAAACACACCCCAGTGGAATGGTGTGAGTGAATGGAGGAACCACACCCTGTTGGACATGGTGAGATCAATGTTGAGTCATGCGAGCCTTCCATTATCCTTTTGGGGATATGAATTATAAACAAAGTAACACATAATAAAATAAGTACCAACTCAATCAATAAATGGCATTCCATATGAGATATGGAGAGGAAGAAAATCCATGTTATCGAATTTACATATGTGGGGGTAGCGAAGCATTTTTTAAGGCCTTTTTAGGAAAAAAACTCTCACCCCGAGCCACAAAGTTTACCTTTATAGGATACCCCAAGGAAACAAGGGGATATTACCTTTAAAACCCCTTGAAAAAATGGTTATAGTGGAAAGACATGCCATATTCCATGAGAGGGAGAACATCCCCAAAAGAGATATTTGGAGTGAGATAGACTTCGATGAAGTCGAGGATCAAGGTGCACAAGAGTTGGTATAAGAACATATTCCACAAAGCACCATGGAAGACGAATCTGTTCTAGAGACACAAGTACTATGTAGGAGTACAAGGGATGTTTGAGAAAAAAAATGGTAAGGTTTTTTAGTTACTGATGATGGTGACTCTTTATTAGTTGATAATAATGATACTCTTACCGACAAGGAAGCAGTAAGTGGAACAGATGTCGCAAAGTGGAAAGAAGTCATGAATTCTGAAATTGTTTCCATGTACCAAAGCCAAGTTTGGATTTTGTTAGATCCTCCATTTGATGTAAATCCTATTGGTTATCAATGGGTATTCAAGAAGAAAATAGAAAAGGGAGGACATGTCAGTACCTATAAGGCACGACTGGTAGAAATAGTTTTTAAACAGCGTCAAGGAATTGACTACGATGAAACCTTCTCACCAGTTTCAATACTGAAATCCATCATAATTCTACTTGTTATAGTGTCTTACCATAACTATGAGATTTGGAAAATGGATTTCAAACATAATTACGTAATGGGAACCTTCAGGAAGATGTCTAAATGACACAACCTGAAGTGTTTGTGACTCCAATGGTTGCTAATAAGGTATGCAAGTTGAAAAAAAATCCATTTATGGATTAAAGAAAGCATCTAGGTCATGGAGCATTTGTTTTGATGAAGCCATAAAATAATTTGGTTTTATAAAAAATGAATGTGAGACTTGTGTCTACAAATGGTTTAGTAGGAGTGTAGTCGTTTTCCTAATAATATATGTTGATGACATACTACTCATTGGAAATGAGATAATAGTCTTACTGTCTATTAAGGAATGGTTGAATCAATGTTTCTCCATGAAAGACGTGTGTGAGGTAACATATATTCCTGGGATCAAGATACATCGTGATAGATCCATGAGATTTCTGGGCCTAAGTCAAAGTATATACATTGATAAGATACTGAAGATATTATGTGTAGAACAATCAAAGAGGGGATTGTTGCCACCATCACATGGCATTCATCATTCCATGAAAATGTGTCCTCATACACATGAAGAAAGAAATATAATGGAAATGAATCCATACGCATCGGCGATTGGTCCAGTCATGTATTCCATGCTATGTACGAGGCTGGATGTTGCCTACACATTGATTGTGGTGGGTAGATATCATACTGACCTAGGGGATCTCCATTGAATGGAAGTGATGACTATCCTAATGTATCTGAGGCATACGAAGGTTATGTTCCTTGTTTATAGAGGAGATAAGGAACTAGTCATTAGAGAATATTCAGATGCATGTTTCCAGACTGATCAAGATGACATGAAGTCACTAACGGGATAAATCTGTACATTTAATAGAGGTGAAATGAGCTGGAAGAGCTCAAAGAAAAGTGTGGTCGCAGTTTCTATAGCAGATTCTGAGTATATTGCATCTTCTGTGGCAGCTAAAGAAGTAGTTTGGATGTGAAGCTTCATCTAGGATCTATATGTGATACCTATCAGTAAATATCCCATCACACTATACTGTGACAATACTACAATGGTGGCTCTCACAAAAGATCCAATGTCACATCAGTAGACAAAGCACATACTTCGGAAGTATCATATCTTGATGGATTTTTCTCATATAGGTGATGTTGATGTGAGCAGTACTTCCACAGAAGACAACATGGTGGACCCCTTGACTAAAGCCTTGACTCAGTAGAAACAAGATCATCATGTGAGGTCTAGTGATCTAAAAGTCATAGGAAGTCGGATGTAGTCCAAGTGGGAGTTTTTAAGATTTGGTGTCTTAGAACCAACTAGTTTTACTTTGACTACATGTATATATAATGTATTATTACATATTGTACATTGTTCTTCATGATTATGATGTAATAATGTCCTAGAGTATTTGTTGCATTGATAAGGTCATTATAGTTCCCCACTATGATGAGAACAGTGAAATGCTATAACAATATTTTCAAAAATAGTCATGTGGTTGGATGACATGCTATGATGGGCCACATAGCATATAGACCGTCAGGTGCGAGTACACATAAGTAGATGAGGCATCCTCTCCTGAAGTTTTCACTTGATAATATCCAAGATATGAGATTTTGAGAACATACTAGCTAGTATAAATTCTGCATGTTTTGGTTTCATAGGATATTTATATCTGCGAGCATATGTAATGGTCCATAGTCTTTAAGATTATCATTAATATTTTTCATGAGTTACACACTTTTATTTACTGACGAAAACTGTCATGCAGACAGTTTGCAGGAAGTAGGGTACGTTGGGTGCATCATGAGTGGCATTTTATTAATGGATTAGTCGAGGAAGGATTTTTCCGTTCCATTTATAGAAGTTGATATCTTGGCCCTTTGATTGAAATAGAATCATCGCGTGAAATTCCATGTCCATGGTGTCATGATGAGTTTATTTTAGGTAGTCAAAGAACGACATATCACGTTTAAAAGTTGATGACAGAATCATGAAACTTGCTTGATGAGATATTGCGACAAAGTGATTATATTACATAGTGAGAATTCTTATATAGATGTCGTTGTTGCAACTTTACGTTCTTTCTCTTGGGTGCCTTGACCCGTTGCTAGATAATACTCTAGGAATTTAGGTAATCCCACCTAATGCCAACGAGAAAGAATCCAAGAGGGTCACACACTAAGTGTTTTTGGTGGTATCGGTTAAATTCTATTTTAATTTAATTAATAAAATAAATATTATTCTCAAGACCGTGGAATAATTTTCTTCAATTTAAGATGATCATTTAAATTAAAAAAAATATATTTATTTATTTTATTGATCATTTAATAAATATTTATTTACTAGTTTGTAAATAAAATATTTTTTTAAGAGAATAAATTTATTATTTATTTATTTGGGTGTTCAATTAATGAAAGTGGATTTTGAGCAGACCAAGGTCGATCCGGTAGTGAAATAATTATTTTCAAGATGGTAAAAAATTATTTAACTTATAGAAACAAATTAAAAATATACTACTATTATTTTGCGATGAAGAATTTTATTTATAATTTCATTTTACACAAGATGGTGCACTATAAATAATGACACAATATTATTATTAAATGCATGAGTTTTATCTATGTTCATGAATGCATTTAATTGTTTTTATGAAATTAAATATTGTAACTAAAATTTCAGGTATATAAAAAGGCCCGTACCTTTATTATGCCATACGCCACACCACGCACCTGGTGAATTGTGAATTGTTGAGCCAAACAATTTCTCTCTCGATTCGTCTTCTCTCTTCTCTCAATAAATAGAGACATTCTTCAAGGCCGAAGAAAAAGTAATCAAGAACGATTGATAAAAGACACTCTGTTCTTCGTGCTAGCACACGGAGAACGAGTGGTGTCGATTGGAGGCCATCAGAGCATGTGTGGATCACCGCTAGAGGGATTATATTTTGGATCCTTACGACTGAAAAGAGATAATCACGAAGGGTCAATATATATGATCAACATCATCTATGATGAAAAATACCAAAGACACAAATATTATTTTTCTTTATTATATTAATTAAATTAATTATAAACCTGATGTGAAGATCCTCTCTAATGGTTTTGGGCATCATTTTTCTTTATCTAAATATTTGATTATATTCCATAAAACTTGGGGAAGATTCATTCTTTGAGTAGAATTCAGTACGCATTTTAGATCATAGTGATAAAACATTGTGGGGGAATGATTGAGCATTTGGTTCAAGTTTTGTGGTATCATGTTAATGATTGGGAAGAAACTTGAGAGAGAGAAATGTATATGTGGGACTAGTGGACAATTATATTTACATTGTAATCCCAATGATTCATGGAAGTGTGTCTCAAAGATGATCTATTATATGGTGGGGAGTTGGTTAGATCCCGAACTTCTTCGAGGTATTTTATTGCTTAAATTTCATTTTAAATCAAATAGATTTTTCTAATTAAATGTTCAAAATGTGTATGAGGAGGTTTGGGTGTATTCCAGGGGTTTTTTACATGAAAGAAGGGGAAAATATACATCTAGTTCATGGAGCACATTTGGGGAACAATTTGGCGTAGTTGTGTGCAAAAACCATGCTAACAAGGAGGGGTGCACTGATGAAAGGGGGAATGCCAAACCATAAATTTTGGGATAATGGAATTCCAAATGGTTTTTGAATATTTTTTCAAACTGTGTGAGCTCCCAAGGTAACCATGCAACAAGGTACCCTATAGAATAGAGGTAAGTGAATGGTTGGCGTATATTTTGGAAAACCATGTGCCCCATTAAAAGTAGGTTTTTACCATTTTCCCATTTGGTATTTTAAGTGGTTTACTCTATTTTCTTAACCATTTATTATCCAAAAACCCTAGTGATCAACCAAGGGGACCAGATCTTCCCATGGATCAATCTCTTTCATTTATAAATCAATTGAAGTTCCATTGTGTGTAAGTTGAAGCTCCATATGAGTCTAATTATTCTCTTTTCTCTCAGTTATAGATTAGGACTTGTGGTTTTTTATCCCCTTCCAAATATCTAAAAACCTTCTTTTCAAGAAGATCCAAGGTTGGGGATTTAAAGGGTGGTAGAATCCATGTTAATGGATTAGGTTATGTGTGTGTTCATCTTTAAAATTGATGTAGGTGGTCTACAAGTTATATTCTTTGGTCATCTTCTTGATTTATACAAGTGTGGTTGGGTTTTTGGTTCTCCCTTGTTGTGTATTTGATTAATTTAGTGTGTTTGTTAAAATTAATGTATAATTGAGTAATTGAATACATTACGATTCCTATGGGATGTATTGAGGTTGATCAGTCTAATTTAGGGCCACCCATATTGTGTTCCATCATTCTCAGAAAAGGAAAAATTACAATGATAAGCATTGTGTTGACTTTTGATAAAGTAGATCCCATGATTTACATGTTGATATGTTATATTGAGTTAAAAGGGGATATTGATAGTTGTGTCTATACCAAGATAGTGTCATAAGGGACAGTTTGGAATTATGTGAAAAGGGAATTAAAAGTATTAATTTGAACATGTTAACTATATTATGAATTTGTAATTGAAATATGTAAATGGATTAAATCATACTAATTGATGAATACATAAAATCAGTTAATGCATGAGAATTTAAGAATATGTTAAATAGGATAATGTATGAGAATTTTTGGGTATTCTAAATGGCATAAGAAATAAAAAGAGAAATAGGTTAAATGAACAATGATAATTAAATGGTAAATGTGCAATTGGGATAAAGATTACTGATGATTCATAAGTTGTGTGACATGTGAATTGAGAAATTTTATGTGTATTGGTTGTTTAAGGTTTTTTATAAGGTAAATTTGGTGAATGGATAAATAATAATGGGAACATGGATTTTTACGTGTGGGATATTGGACTTGAGGATTTATGCCCATGGGTCGGGTTAGACTGAGGCTCTAAACCCCGCAACTATAATGCATGAGTTAGGGAAGTGGACCAAGGCTCTATACCATTAAAAGTTGCATTTGATGATACTAACTTTAATGACACTCTACGTTAAGTGTGGTGTATTTATTTATGTAATGTTTAGACCTATTGAGATAATGAACTTGACTTATATTTGTATGCATGGTAATTAACCGGCTTAAGCCATAGTGTAAATTATATAAATGCTTAACCCATGGAAAATTGATAAAAATGATATGAATGATGAAAATGGTTAAAGTGAATATTGTTAACTAATGGAACAAGACATATATTTTGGTTTTATGGTCATTTATTTTTCACTTGAATGCACTACCTGATTAGAATGGATATTTTGTAGATAACATTGGTGGTGGCCAATTGAGGTTTTCTCACACCCTACTCGGGCCGCCATTGGATACCCTATCAGATCACATGGTTTCATATACAGACAAGGGTAGAGGCCCTATAAAAGGGAGTTTAGATGGTCATGGGATGTGCATGGTTGAGGATCCAGATATGGAGTCAGGACATGTTTTTGGGATTCATTTTTTTTCTTTATTTTGGGGTTTCCTTCATGTTTGACACTGTTAGATGGATAAGTCATGTTTATTATTTGGTTGTGGTTGCACCCTATTTGGGAATTGGTTGGTAATTCTTTTCTCTAGTTCATCTCTTATTATTCCATTATTTTATATGTTATCTGTTTTGGATTACTATGGAAACGTGGGTATGGCCTCCCCATGTGATATATTAGACCCTCAATGCCAGTCAGAAATCTCATGAATACATGGAGGTGCTCTTGAGGTCATGTGGAGACCTGAATCAGGGCACTTATATAGTGGCATCAGGGATTGGGACATTACAGGAAGTCAAGGTGACCCTCCCACCACCTCCTTTTATATCATCATCTATCATGAGGTTAACTCCCTAGATTTAGGAGTTGACCCCTCATCTCTGATTGGAGTACTTTTAGGTGCATATTTTAGAGATGGGTTCAAGTCTCGTTCTCCCTCTACTTATTTCAATACAGGGTCTACATTTCCTCAATAATGACATTTTCTAAAAAACAAATAAATGATATGAAATAGGAACATGATATGACAAGACATAAATACCTTGGATCAATGTGTTCATCCCATTCATCAGAGGACTATTCATCAACCCTTTCATTAATCCCTAAATACATCATAGCCTCCACTCTCCTCATAGTGGGGTTCTAATATTTATTAGAATAAATAATCATATACATCTATTGAATGTGTATTCCCACCTCAATAGGGTTAAAATCCAAGAAAAGGTTGGATGAGGCTCTGAAAACCCCAATGTAGGGAATCTATAAGTCGATATGGAGGAGTGACCATAAATCTATGGTGTCAAAATGATTATTCTTCCAAAATTGGTTAAACTATAGTCACATGAAAACCAATTTTGTTCCATATTATTATAATGAAACCCTAAATTTTTGATTGGATTATTGGCTCTATTCTTTATGGTATATGGATGGAAAATTGGGAATCAGGATTCCTCTTATCGATGGAGGATAGAATGTCTAGGATCATCATTAGATGGAATATCTCTTTTGATATTAACTACTAAACTCAACCATGATTTGGGGTTTTTGGGAAAGCTTTGGGCCTCACTGATGTAATTATTTATATATGGTTGAGCCTTTCTACCACACTTCCCCCTTCCTATGGTCATTATAGCTCTGACTCCAGGAATTCTCATTATCAACTCCACTTAGGTATAAAATAATATCTAGTATTTGACATACTAGGAGTTCAATCTAATGGATGCACCCACTAGAGGATGTTTAATTACATCTTGTTTCAACTCCATAACTATGAGAACCCAATATGATGGGACACCATTGTGTGATTCTCTAATCGAATGTACATGAGAGGATACAGGATTTTTTTCAGTATGTAATATAATTTACAAGAAAATATTTAAGGGTTATGGGCTTTTTCAAATAACCTATCCATCAATTTGGGTCACTATCATTCCATCCCTAAAGGAAAAAAATATATGATATTGGTTCATATTCATGTTTTCCTTTATTGTAGAACACCCGACATGGTTGATCCCCGAAGAGAATGAATTTAAATTCCTTAAATTGACTTAGATTCATTTTGGATTCCCCATATTTTCAAGATAGGGGATTGATAATTTAAAAAAATAGATAAGAATGGTCAAAACCATCCACCGTGAAATTTAATTCAACTTAATAAGACATAAGAAGAGAAATGTGATATAATTCATCCCAACAGTACTTGAAATGACCCTATAATTATGAAAGGGGACTTCCCTTTGGGAAAATGGAACAAGAACCTAAAGATCTTCACCAAGATGGGAACTGAAAACCCTATATGTCTCCCCTATGATAGCCTGGTCACCCAAATATTTATCCATCCTTATGCCACCACTGGATTCATGAACTGATAGCATATAGATACATAACCACATCACTTAGAAGTTTGCAATATGTGTATTAGTGGATACATCTGACGTGAAAATATATACCCATTTGTTGTACCAATATTATTCCAAGGTGGGATATAATCTACCAATAATTCCATGAATCTATATTGTGGGACATCTAGTGGGACATTTTCATGTGGGATCCTCCCCCATGGGCTCAAAGAAAGCATTTATCCACTACTTGAAATGGACACCCCACATTGCTGAGGGACTTCATTCCTGATGTATTAGGATATTTTCAACATCTCATGAGTAGAAACAGATGTTAGTTTGGCATCATCCCATGTGTTTTTTGGTGGGATAAACACATAATACTTCTCTCTGAGGATGGGAACTCCATAGATCATTTAGATATCCTATAAGATAATTCCAACTTTTCCATGCATCAGATGGAATGTGTTGGTATTTAGTGTCCATTATCATAACAAATGAAGAATAATGTATAGGTTCCTCTATACATATTTTTAGGCCACCCAGATAGCCTCATAAATTATAACCACCTTTAGATCATTTTCAATGTCATTACATGTCTGGTGAACATATTACACCAACATCGACATGATTGTAACACCGCTTAAAGGGCGAAGGTCCTAGTACTCCTTCTATCCTTCAATGTTTTCCATCTTGGAAGCACGAAATATAGATGATTAATAGTGAGACATAAACTTGGATGTATGAAGCACAAAATCTAGGGCACCACTACTGTGATTCATGACAAAAACTATGGGTGATGTTACCACATTGATGTACACACCCTTGGCCGAGATGTTAACAGTGGTAAAGTTCTTGAATTCTTGGAACCAGGAGAGTGGATGATAACACTTCAAATCCTGAATAAGGACATAATTTAAAAGCTTGTTCCTATAAAGTGATAAGAAGTTACTTCTAGGGTACTCCTGATGATACTTATTCATATGATTTTCCAAATTTGGGAAAGTAGTTTTACATACATTGTAATAATTTGGCCAAAATACATCCAACCTCTCTTTGATAGGGTTACTGGCTTGTTCATCAGAGACTCTAAATTTCATAGAATCCATTATAAATCTTTAATGATGTACCAATACATTAATTATAAATATTTTCATGTTTTTTATAATTTCATAAATTCATAAATTTGGAAAAGGGGTGTCCTCACGCAGGTCACTTGCCCATGTGACCTTGTGCAGGTCACTGCCCCAAGTGACATCATGTGGGTCACTAGACCATGTTACCTCACCCAGGTAACTCGTGCAATTACATGAATTTCAAGAATAATGGCATAACAAGTATATGTTAATAATCTTTAGTGGATATACTAGTGTAATGATATCACTAGCGCAATGAGACAATGTGGTTGAAATAAAAAAATCACTTGAACAGTCGATTCTATTTATAGATAACGGTATGACTATGAGGCTGACTAGCGTGGTCCACATGCATGATTTACAATAGAGAAATACCTATTGGGGTATCCCTTTAAACTTCTCTAATGTGGGGTAATAATGTGTAAATTCTCATAAATCATAATAATAATGGCACATGAACATGTGGAGGCCATCAAATTAAGGATACCTCAACTTGCATTTTTCTCTACATTAGTGTCAACCCCACTTCATTCGATCAGATTGAAATCTAAGAGGGGATTTAATTGAAACTCATTTTTTGTAATGTATGAATGATGAGTCACAAAATGGAATACCACACGAAAATGAGAATTGAATAATACCAAGGATCATATGTGTTTTACTATGACATATCAAAAAAGTCCCAAACCAGTGTCGTTTCCCAGGTTCAGCATACACGCCAGTGGCACCACACTGTTCTAGTCTATATACCACTTCAACCATCTAAGACACAAATAGGAATTACTAGGATATATTTTTAGGTCACACCTATGAAATGAACAATGTTACATACCTTCATGATCTGCGTCCTTCACCCTGTGTCTCAAGTTTTCCTAGAGATATAACATTTTTTCTTCTCATTTCAAATGAATGGAAAATCATAAGAATCCTTTAATATCCACTCTACCTTGTCCTTCACAAAGGTCCTTGAAACCTTACATGCATATAAATCATGAGTGAAGAGGTAATTAAAGAGAATAGTGAGGTAAATTATCATTCATCATGTGAAACCATAGACACCTATAGGAGGATACATTTTCCCTAGTGTAAAATTATTATCAGGAAGGCCTCCTCAAAAAAATAAGATCTATGAGAGACGCTTAAAAATAAACATGATGGAAAACATGGATCTTATAGAAAGGAATTTACCATGTATTTTTTCCTAATATTTTCTTCCATTAAGAATTCACCACTATCCCACATAGGTCCAAACAATAGGAAGCACTTCCAGTCTAACCAGGTCTTCCCTATAGGAGACATATTCAACTCACCCAAACCTCACCTGAACGTGACTCCTTCAACCCACCCGAGTCGTAAACTAAGTAAGCCTCCTTTTATATTTCATTTATTTCAATAAGGTCAGGTAATATATTCCTTTGGTTCCCTCTTATGAGAGGGAGTGATCCAATATCTCTTACAATGCCGCTAGATATATGTGATTTGAGAAAAATGCACACTTGTTTATCCTCTTTATCATACATTCCCTTTGTAATAGAGTCCCTGCATTTATCCACCCATGTATCTGAGATCCAAATAGTGTTTTTAGTTATACATTCCCATGTTAATGTGAATCCCAACCGTGGTGAAAATTCCAAGGACCACGCCATTTTAGAGAGTGAGGGGATCAAATTTATTTTACCTTTGATGAGGGATAATGCATAATCATTACCCCATCGACACTAAAATTGGGAAAATGGCATCCCTCCTGGTGTAATCCCCTACTATTTCTATTGGGATGCATCTACATGTAGTTTATAAGCCTCAAACCTATTTATAAAAATAAGAGAGGATATGGGAACATGGATTCCATTTATCACTCCAATATCCACAAACTCATCCACCATTGAAAGAAGGAGATAGTGATTTATCAGATCTTTCACATACTCTTGTTTCTCATATTGAACATGACTAATGAGGGAATAAAGGTTATTGAAGATCATGGAATCAAAACAATCAAATACCTATCTCAGAAGATAATTGTTTTCCAGATCGTCCTCATGACATTATTTAGAGGGACTCAATAGGCATGGGTTCTCAAATCCTTGTATCCATCTCCAAGGGACATATTCGAATGGTCTCATACATAGTTGTTGTCCCCAAACACTCTAAAATATGTGTGCCTTTATTATATTACATATGGGATATGTAGAAGACTCCATTTGGTTCAAATCCAATAACCCAGACACACACAAATGTTCTCTAGGAAACACTCCCATTAGGGTCACATCCACCCTAGAAGGACACATCACTTCCAGGACCCTTGGAAAATATTGGTTGATGTCCAAAATCTGCCATTTACTAGGAACATTTCAGCTAGAAATCCTTACCACATGGAATTAAAATTCATGGTTTGGTCATCATCACATGACCTAAAAAGGTATTGTGTGTCCCTTAATGTGGAACATAAAAACATGGGTCTTGATTCATATCACAAGGATATATAGGAATCCCATTTCATGGTTCTCATCCCAATGTCAAAAAAACTCATGTCTTTATGGATTATGCTAAATTTTAGAGTGCCCCACTATGTGGATTAAAACCATAAAAAAAAAGATATTTGATTCTAAAATATTTACAAAGAAGGGTACCATCAATAGTGAACCTCAGGTTCATATAGATGTCTCTAGCAATAAAGAACCTTAGATAAATACAAGAAGATTCTAAATCCAATACATGCTTATAATTGATATATTATTAAAGAGTTAACAATGTTATGTTTTATATTTAAAGAAGGATTCAAGAATATGTACTAAATCTATTATAGAGTCCCGAAGTTGATTATAATTTCCCTAAAAAGGTTCAATGATCCCAAACTCTCATTAACTTGAACAACATGTGTCCATAAGAATTTTAACTATTTCCAAATGACAACATATATTTCGAAATATGTTTCGTGAAATATATCGAATTTGGGAACCGTTTGTTGTTTCCAAATCCATGAATAAATCCCATTTAAACCTTTTAAAAAATGGTGAACCTGACGTGATTGATTATGCAACATTTAGACCCCTATAATCAAATTTTCGGTGCAACACATGAGTTTTCCATGGAAATAGTTTACAAAAAAATATATTTCATCCTGTGAATATGAGAAATATCAATAGTATTGGTAGTACTAGATAAATATAAATAAATAATGAATTAATAATTATATTAAATTAAATTGTAATAATCATCCGAAATGTCTCTTCAATTATACTATTTTTTTGAAGGAATATGATATCTTTCATAAATTTTCTTATATAATAACCACAATATTTTCTATTGGTTTGTTTTAGAAACTATAGTAACATTGAGAAATATAACTAATTTAATTTGACATATGTTTTTATAATGAAATATTATTATGTAAAACATAATACATATCGACTTTTAGAAGTCTATAGGTATCATGAATTCATGGAGAATCCCCATTCTGTGATTTTTATGATATTTAAACAGCACCCGATTATAACATAATTTTCATTAAAACATAATATAAAATGTATAACATGATGTTTAGTTGTAATTAATTGCATGATGAGTATTAAAAATTGATAAAAATCATCATGTGTGGTTGGGTTTTTGGGAATCTAGGAATTGAATCAAAAAAATAAATATTTTAAGTATTGAAATTAACTACAATGGGTAATCAATGCTACCTAAAAAAAGTAATATGTAATGTAATGAATGAAAATATATTTATATGATTAAATTATAGAGTTTTAACCCTATATCATGGGTATTAAGAAATGAATATCATTTTTAAGATTTATTTGAAACATTATGGCCAATTTTGTCCACTATTCCTTGATACATCTTTGGTTCCAATGACAATAGTTTTGTAGAAGTAATGTGGGGACCAATCTGTCCAAAACTATATTCACACGACTTTCCTATCAAAAAGTATTCATATATATGCCTTCAAAATATATGAATTGTATTCAATCAAAATTAACTTAGTAGATAAGCTGTTGGACACACAAATCCTGAAAATACACCTCATTTTTACATTTACAAATGTGAATCATAACCATTCATGTATGAGGATCTCATTTACATTCTCAAGACTGATATTGTATTTAATGGCCTCTCCATTCATCTATTTGTAAAAATAACATGTGATCATAGAATCAATTTCAAACATTTTATTTTAATGAATCATTAATGTTAGTAAATAAAGAAGTTGAATAGGTGGGGAAAAGGTACATTTTGAATATCATTTCAATTTTTTGGATATAAAATTCTATTTCACTAATTCCCCTTTATCCTTATGTGATAACATTCACCAATATTTAACTTTTTTCATTAATTGTTAATGATTTTTCCTGAAATATAAATATGAAATGATTATCTTCATATCGACATGTTTTTTACATGATCAAACAATCATGATAGTAATTTTCTAATAGCTTTATCGACCATATGAAAGTCTTCATCTTCAAGTGAAACAAGTAGCTCAGTTCTCAGTTGGTGACCTATGAGAATCCCTAATATCATCTGACCCAGTAGAAGTTGTTTGTTGTGTATAATATATCCATTTAAATTGTACATGGTTCCCCTCATAATAAGGCTATGTATTAGAGTTTATAGATATAAATCATAGTAAATTTCACCCTATAGAAGATTAGTAAAGGAAATTTATCATTGTGTTCCTGATTAACAATTCAATGAAACAATTATGAAAATATTGGGTATCTATTATAAGAAAAATCTTTAAGGGGAATGGCATACCTAAAGGATTGTGGGGAGTGGGGGAGGGGATATTCATTTAGTTGTTGTTCTCATGTTGTTTCTTCTCATTTATACCTTCACAAATAATTTTATAGAAACTATGATTTCCATATTTTACTTCATGTGCATATAATACTTAATGAAAACCTTTTATTTTCTTATAATTATCCCCCAAATCATTTCGTTTATGAAAATATGATGAAGGTGAAATCCCAAACCCGTACCTCTAACATGACTATACTATTCTAACCACTTAAAAGACACTGATATTAGATGTTCATTGGGTATAGAAGATGATGAATCTTATGTCTAATTAAGATAAAAAATTTAATAAAACAAGAAATAATTATTATTTAATACCATTTTATTCAAAACAGTTTTTAATTATGTCATGTTTACACATGCTTCCCACATTTTTTGTTTATTTTAAAATATTATCATCTCTTATTTATTTATATGTGCCTCATTAAACAACACATAACATGGGATTAAAGTATATTGGGATTTGGATTCATATATATATATATATATATATATATATAGAGTAAAATAAATATGTTGTGGTTGGATTTCAAATAAAATTATTCTGATATTTTTAAAATATATACCATTTTTTCATGTGAATCATACCCCATTATTTCATTACAGTATGGGTACATTGGTTTTAATTCCAATTTTTTATTTTCATCACGAATTATATTTTTAAAAAATTAAATCTTATTAATCAAAGTGATTAATACACATATTTTCAAGAAATGTGTTACTAATCACAATGCACTAGAAAACATGTCTCCTCATAATGACAAATAAACACCTCCTATACTTTTTGGTTCATCAAGTATGCATACATTGGTGGTGGGTGAAGGTTAATTTTCCATTCAATATCTTTTAGATGATTATTCATAAGAATTATGAAATATATTCTATGATACTTTCCCATTAGAATTAACACAAATATCAGTCAATAGTAATATACTATAAATGCACTCTTTAAGTGAAAAAGAAGAGTAAGTAAACATTTTATTGTTTTTTCCGTAAAATAAAGAATTCATATCATAATTTTACCATAATATCTTCCCAAATCAGTGTATTAATAATAATAACAAAATTATTCCATGAATCTACATCAATTGGCTCAAACATGCGTATGATGATCCCAATGTAACTGTTGAACATATCCTTATTGGGGTTAACATTTTGTTCTCCCGTATTCCATCCAACCTTGAATTTGATGCATTTGTTTCACTCTATAATTTTTTTTCTAACACTATCATTCTATAGTGATTTTTTCTTGGAAATTATATTTTCACTGTATAACATTTCCATGGATACAACAACATTGATATGTTGTTCATCTAGATTGGTAGCTTCTAAATATAAAAAAGGGTTTTTATCTATATTGGGTGCATCAACATGTCAATAAAACTATTTTTCCTCAGGATTAGGGCCATTGGAATGTGAATATGTCATTTTCTATAGTAGTGGTTCATCCTTTAATTTATATTATTCAAATTAAGTAGCGAAAAGATTATAATATGAGGTAACACAATGTATATTTCAAAATAAATATAACCTTAGTATTGAACTATTTTTTAAAGGTTGAAGGGATTTGACCCAATTATTGAGTATCCAAATCCCTTCATTTTGGTCTCCTCTAATATAAAATACCCTATATATATTAGGTCCACATTGAAATGATTTTAGAATCCCAATGAAAGGGTCACCCTTAATTAAATTGACATCTAACCCTTCAGTGGTTTTGGTAGATAATATAACAATTAACCACATCAGTTTGTAGTATCTAGAATATCTAATACTTATACTACCTGTGATGTTATTGTAAATGGTTCTTCATTTTACCCTAGCTTACTCAAATCCACTTTGAATAATACCAATTCATCTATTTTAACAACGCTCTAATTGTCAATCCATTTTCATTGAAAAATCTATACTTGAAATGTTGTATAATATATTTCTCATATTTATTTGATTATTCCAATGTGTGACTTATTATTATAAATTTTATTTCTATCCATGGTTCCAAATACATGAAACACTTTGGAAATAAGTGTAACTCCACTATTTTTCACAGTACTACATTCATCATGTTCATTTTTATATATCATATATTTATTGATGACATTAGAATTATTACATAATATTTTCAAACTTGTTTTTGTTTCTAGAAATCAAAGTCATCATGAAAATGAATCTAGATTTTCATATTAATCATTGAAAATATGGTCTAGTAAGAATCCTATAATCTATTGATTATTTGTATTAGACATCCAACAATAATCCGTTGACGGATTAAAATGCCCAATAATTTGTTTGTGGGTTTCAAAATATGGGAAACCTCTAAACTATTGTTCAAAACATAATGGTGGTAAAACTATTGATCAATAATAGTAATTATAAAAACATATCTTCCAGAATTTCTTCACCCAGTAGCCACCTCCTATGATAAAATATTAGTAGACCAATTATTTCCAATACAGAAAGGTAATCAGTATATAATTTACAGGATTCCTCAACAACATATCACTCCCCAATACAACCTTCAAACTGAAACCAATATATGACATATCATTTAGAAATCATCATCTAAAATTAAATGAGGCTACATGAATCTATAATTTATAAGACTAAATAGTTGAATCTATCATACCATTTGAACTATCCTGTGAACCATCTTATCAAAGAATGTTAGTAGAATGAACATCAATAATCCACACAATATGAAAGCAATTTCCTTTTCCATAGATTGAAATTTCACTAGGTCTATCACTTTACTACATACATCATTGAAAAAGAAACAGATATTGGTTAATGTATGATGTAAATTTTTTTAAGAAATGAAATGTAAATCTACATGAATTTTATCTTTCAAAAAAATATGACAACCACATGAATTTAGACCCTTTAAATTTAAATTAGTTTTTTACACAATATTCATAATATTTGATGAATACCCCTCTTTAACATTTACATCATTCAATTATGCGAACGACTGATATCTCACTGTCCTCGAATAAATATATGTAGATAGAGGAAGAAAATCCTATTTTTCACTCTTCACTAGAACCAACACTTCCCATATTCCCATGTCAATCATGGAAAACCATGCCTTAATTTCAACCTTTATTTTGTTGGATGCATTTAGGGATGTTCCAATGACACTATAATGTTATATTTTTTCCACATTAATAACATCTAAAAAATGTATGATGTATAATCAATTTCAGTATGACAATTCAAAAAAAAAACTAATCACTTTTTCCAATCATGTTTATTATGTTATTAGAAAGCAGTTTACCCAATGCAATGTCAATATAATTTACTTTCTCAAACAAATGATCACATATTTATTGAGACAACATTATAGGTTCTTCCATACACCCATAAAATGAAATCCTCCAAGATCAGTACATATGTCACAATATTAGAAAACTTTATTTTCTTTAAACATAGTATTCAGTGAATGTTTCAACCCAACTGACTACCTATCTTTTTCACAAATAAGACATCCTTGAGTTTTGTTAATTCTATATCCTGAAAAATTTAAAGAAGCATGAAAGTAATTTATCATCTCATACAACATGGTTATCAATATAAATTCATCATTTTTGTATGAATCACACAACATAACACCTTAATCCCACAATAATTTCAAATCTTTGATCAATGGAGACAAATAATCATTAATATCATTACCTAGTTTTTTGGTCTTAATATTTGAAATGATAACATAATTTATTTTTGTTTCATCAATAACCAAATTGGAGTGTTTTAATTTACAGTATAATTGGCCACATACTATGAGTGATACTTTTAAAACCAAAGGATTCACTACAATTATAGATAGTTCAAGAATAAAGTATCTTTTATTATTTAAAAATTCAGGATACTCATGATAAATTCTCTTTCACTGAAGATATTTCTCTGGGTGAGAAAGTTTACCATATATATATTTTTTATCTTCATTAAACATTAATTTTCATGTTATATTTTTACTTATATATAGGTTCATAAACCTTTTAATGATTGGAAAGAACTATACAACATTCTTAGGAATTGATTCACATTTATTGAATCAATAATCACCAAACCATAAAAATTTTTATGGTATTTTTGGTCATCATGAAATAGAATATAGTTATTTTGATAGGCATGTATCCTTTTATAGATTATACTCATTGAATGTGGAATTCGTTTAGTGTCATATATTGACTATGATCATTATCTTCTGAGATTATAAAATTTAAGAGAGCCTGTAGTTTCGTAAAATGGCATCAATTTATATATTTTTATCTCTTAAATTATACAGCTTTAGTATGGTTGAAAATGATGTATTTTTAGTACTAACAACATATAATGGTGCATTTACACAACTCTTGTAACTTCTCAAATAGTTTTGGACAATCACAAAGTTCATATTCAAATGACATTATCATTTCCTCAATATGATCATCATCATCATTCACATCTGTAATCAAATCCTTGGTTTGGTATTTATCATTTCCCACACTTGTGATCATATCATATGGTCTCTAAAACACAGTCTTATCTGAATCACTAGCTACATTCATTTTTCCCCATGTTTAGTCCAAAAATTATAACATTGATATTGTATGTGATTGATCAAGTGTTCTTCCATATCATTTGGAAAAATTAGTCTGGAATAAAAACAGTGTAACATGGAAAAAGTAATGTTAGAAGGGTCATATGCAAGATATTTTTAAAACATGATGAACTCTTTCAACCCATCCTCACAGTCCATTGTCATACAATTAAAATCCATACATTTTCATTACATATCTTTTTTATTTGATTCATTAATATTAGTATTTTACTAAATAAATGAACTGTAGAAACAATTTCATAAAAAATTTAATCATATGAAAAAAATATTACTATAAGGTAATATTATTAATGGTTATGATTATAAATACATAAATTGGTAATGGTTATTAATTTACTTATATGGGTTGTCATTAATCGTTTCAATATTATATGAACTTAATATACAATATCTTTCACTAATTCATATACCATGAGAGACCAATACCATATGAGAACCCAATATAGTGGTGATCAACATATGAAATTTAATACAAATCCTCAAAACTAGCTATCTATATCAATTATTGATAAATATTTTTATACAAAAAATAAAATCGTTCATCTTTAACTTTTCACCTTCAACATTTGGAGAAATATAATTTCTATATTTTGGTTTCCATAAATGAAAACGATATAAAATGATGATAATATAATGGTAACTATAAATAAAATATCTAAGGTAAGGAAATGTTTAAAAAAAAATTGTGGTTTTAATCCATGGTAGTAGAAGGGATACATGGATTAAAATGGGAATACTTTTTTTATTTTTATCAATGAGAGAAGGAGGGATACATGGAACTTGGATCCATTTACTAGTTGTGCACTAAAAAAACACATAATAATTTTTATTTTAAGTCACCACTTTACTTGATAATTGGGCTGTGTGTTGGGAAAAAATCCCTCAAGGTAACATTGCAGCATTTTTGGGTTGATTGTGTTTGTTGAAAAAGCAAGTTTCCATGGTGATTTGGGCAGTGTGATGCTTCACGATTATGATGAGCTTCGAGAACGGTAGAGTTGAAGAGCATTGTGGCAGTGAAGGGAATTGTGAGTATAGATTCGCGGCAAGCAAGTGGAGATTCGCGGAGAAGGCGCGATGTAAATGAAGGAATGATCTGCGATTACGATGAGATCCACGATTGGAAAATTGCAGTGGTGCTTTGCAATTTCGAGATAATTTCGGTGGGGACTTCGAAGATTCGTGATTTTTGTTGACATGGCGTTGAATTCACACAGAAGGTTAGAGGGTCGATGAAATCGCCTATAAATAGACCTCGACCCCATCGAGCATAGTAGAGAGTGTTTTCGAAGAAAAGATTTTTCTCTCGGCTCATGAAGGTGGTTAGTGAAGACATCATGCTTCATGAAAGAAGAGCTTCACGATAGTTATTCAAGCTCCGAAAAAGTCGTGTGCTCCGCGTTGGCTCAGTGAAATATGCAAGGGAAATCGCTCGCTGATGACTTTAGCATCACGAGAGTGATTCAAAAGAGTGCTTCGCGAGAGTTCTTCATGAGAGTGCTTCGTGAAAAGGTAGGAGCTTCATGAAGACTTGTTTGAGAATCACGAAATTGGGAGCCTCGCAAGTAGGATTCTTTGTGAAGGTTTTTCCAAAGGAATTACCCAGTGTTTAGGGGCAAAGGGCTATTCATCAGTGGATGAAATTTGGATTTCAATAGAGCTTCTACATATAGTATAGGATGCTTTCATTAGTGGTAATTAAGAGACCTATATGTCTATAAACTGGGAGTGGATCTTCTGAAGAAGTAGCGAGATCACTTCAGTTGAGAGAGCAGTGAGTTCTCAAATTGTGAGTGGTTGTAAACCAAGAAGGACAGTGAGTCTGCTTCGAACTTGTAAAAATCAGTGTACTTATTGTGGAATTTGTACATCGTCACACTTCCGGTGTATGCTCCTTGGACGTAGCTCAGTGAGGGTGAATCAATTAAAAATCGTTATGTCATGTGCATGATTTAAGGTTTATTCATACTCTGCATCAGGAAGGAGAGAGAAGATGGTTTTTTCTAAATGTAAAATAAGATAATAAAGAGGCAGTTGTTTTAATATGTCATACCCTGATTCACCCACCTCTCAGGGTATCTTTCCTAGTGGACCTAACATAGTGCTTTTTTACTGAACAATTAGGAGCTCCATGCAATTGGAATAATAAATATTGATGAATGAGTTAAAATAAATGATAAGGGAAAAAAGAGGGTTATATAACAATGAATCGATGAAAATGAGATTGGGTGGAACATAGGAGTGGGAGGGATACTTGGAAATTGGAGCTGAGTACCAGCTGTGCACCATAAAATCTCTATTTATATATCATTTGAAGTGACCACCTTACATAATAATAGTGCTCGGTTTTTATACTACATAGCTAGGAGCTCTATGAAATCATAGTGATATATAATGATGAATGGTTAAGAATAAACGTGAAGGAGAGGGAGAGGGTGAACAAATAATTCAATGATCCAAGAGAGATTAGGTATACAATCAACGAGGTAGATCAAGGACATATAATATCTCTTATGTATGCACTATTCAAACCATTTTAAGAAATTAAAAAAAAATGCTGATCGAGAGGGAGAAATGAATCACTAGTGATCACATAATTTTATTTTAATAAAACATTAAAATTTCAAGGAAAAAATTATATAAACATTAAAATTTTGAAAATATATCAATACAAATTTTAAAATTAAAAAAAATATTTAAATAAATAACTGATTTTGATATTAATTTCTCTCCATTTTGTTTCGATGTGAAAATTTGTAAAAAAAACTATATAAATATAAATTTTCACCATCTTTTTGTCATAATTTTTTAAAAGAAAGGAAAAAAAGTTTTGAAAATGTGAAAAAACCCCTTGGTAAAAATAAATATTTTCAATGCTCGATTTTTTAAATAAAAAAATATAATAATTTTAAATTTTATCCTTTATTAATATATATATATATATTCAAAAATATTTATATAATTATATAAAAATATATTTATATGTTTATAAATAACTTTATATAATTATATATATAAATATATTTATTTAAATATAATTATATAATTATGAATTTATAAATATATATTTTTAATGAAAAATATTAATTTTATAAATATAAATATATTTTATCATATATTAGATATATATTTAGAAATATATTTATAATTTTTATTATTATTATTATTTATAAAATATTTTGAACAAAAAATTTATATACACATAATCAGAATAATTTATAAAGACATAATTATTTCTAATCAACAATATTTATAAAATAA
Organism: Viscum album; assembly: GCA_963277665.1. Classification (NCBI taxonomy): domain Eukaryota; kingdom Viridiplantae; phylum Streptophyta; class Magnoliopsida; order Santalales; family Viscaceae; genus Viscum; species Viscum album. The sequence continues at coordinate 736,227,275 of OY728146.1, read as the reverse complement.
TAATAAAAATTATTTGTATACACGTAATCAAAAATATCAATTCAACGTAATAAAAATTATTTATTTAACTTATTAATTAATGATAAAATTTTTTAATTCATAAATATAATTTATAAATTATCATTAATTCCAAATTATTTGTAAAAAATTTTTAGTAATTAAAAAAAATAGTATATTAAAAATCATAATTCAAAAATAATTATTATCACAAAATTATTTATAAATTTTTTATGTAAATTTTAAATTAAAGATAATGAAATAATTTTTAATAAAAATTATCTTTAATAGAAATTATTTATAAATTACATATAATTATCTATATACAAATAATCAAAATTATTTATAATTGTTTTCTATTATTACATATAAATTACGTTGAAGTTATAAAAATAAATATTTAAAAATTACATATTAAAAAATATTTATGTACAAATGAAAATATATTTTTTAATACCAATATTACCAAAGATGATTATTTGTATAAATATAAATTTATGAAAACATTGAATAAAATATGCACATGGGGTAATGCCAAAAACCCATGTTAATGATTTTAGAAAGATTAAAATACTTAGACACATGGTTTGCAGAACATTTCGTGCAATGAAGGGATTTAAAAACCTCAAGCATGTTATCTCTACTTCATTCAAAAAAAAATACAAACATTATGATTCATTAAGGAATTTTTACAAATATTTGGAATGAAAATGAACTGATAAAAAAAATTATATTTAGAAATTCAAGGTGGCATAAATAGACACATTAAAAAAACACATATATTATTTTCTAAAAACAATTTAGGTATTTTTAAAAACACATGTTATAAAATCCCATATCAAGACAAGGGTTGAAATTTTTTGATAAACAATATTTTTCCCTTAAGGATAGTCATTTAAGAATAAAACCAACAAAGAAACTCATTGAATCCAACTAACATTCAAAGTCATGTAATTAATGTGAAAATACAAAAAATGATCCCCAGTTTAATGGAAATACTTCCTATGTTTAATGGAAAAAAACAAGAAAATTCACCTCAATTTATCATCTACAATAGAAACCACTTCAACAAGCCAAGAGTGAAGGTATCTGGTTTGGGTAAGTGGTGGAAGTTGAGCATTTTCAGAGGGGTCAACCAATGAAGGTTTGATCTATTTTTATTCATGTTACAAGATACATTGGGAAGGGAATAAGATCAGATGCATAGTTTGGATTAATAATCACCTTGATTATAATTTTAGAGGATTGATTCATCAAGAATATTGATTAAGAGTGGCGTCAGGGATGTGGTTCCAAACAATATTTAATGATTCAAGTGAGGAGGACTCTCTAAGGGTTCAATTTAGAAGCTCATATAAGGATTTTATCAACTATTTTATAAAATAAATGAAAAGGAATAGTTTTATTTGCCCAAAAATAGTAATCATTGATAAAAAATCATTATCATGGCCAAAAAAGAACTGTTAAAACATATTTTAATTAGTTCTAAAATTATAGTACAAATAAAGATATGTTTTATCAGTTTAGTCATAGTACTGATGAAATTAAATATTTATCAGCATTTACAAAGCGCCAATGAATTCTTAATTTTAAAAACATAATAAATACAACTAACAAAAGAATTAAAATTATGTAATTACAAATAAATATTTCAAGAATTAATAATATTTTTATAAATTTAATTATAAATAAATATATTTAGTATAATTTTATAGTTATATAAAAATAAATTCATTTATTGTTATAATTATAATTGGATATATTTTAAAAAAATTGTTTATAATTATAAATTTAAATATACATCTTATTATATACATATATCTAATTATATACATATATCTAATTATATAAAATTGTATATAGTTATTAATATGTTAATATATATAATTATAAACATGATATTTATATTTATTATAATTTTATGATTATATAAAAAAATAATTATTTAGAATTATAAATATAAATAAATAAAGGGGGAGATGACCCATAGGAAAGGAGGCGGGTTGACTGCACACATGTTGAAGGAGAAGAAAAAGGGGGTTTCCCCATTTAAAGGATGATGGGGGGGGGGATAGTGACGACCTACCATCAAAGGATAGTGCACAAGGAAGATCCAAGAGAGGGATCCAAAACCCAAGGAAGAATTAGGGAAACTAGAAAATAGAGATCCGGGTAGCTTCATTGTGTGCAAGTGGAGCAATTCCAAATGCTGCAAGGATTACTCATACCTCCCAAAGCCAATGGTGACTAGATTAGACAAAACGGGTGGGAAGAAAGTAATGAAGGGTGAGATTTTTAAAAAAGAACAGAAGAAGGAGGTTGATCTGGTGTGTGGATCTGGAATGGCTGAGGATCCTAGGCTAAAGGAGGAAGGGCTACATACTATGGTTGATGGAAATGAAGAACAACCTCGAAACCCGGATGCCTCGGTGGTTAGTGCTGCCCCTCCTCATGCGAATCAGGAGGGTAAGGAGACTGATGGGGGAGAACTGGTAGTCATCATTGCTGGAATGTCATGGGATGCTATCGTAGAGGGAATGGAGGAGCCGCCTGACCTTCTTATGCACTATGAGGAAGAGATGCTTGAGAATGTGTTGTATTTTAATGCTTCTAAAGAGGATTCAAAAATGTTGAATGCTAAACCAATTCAAGTGGGCACTAATAGGGAGTAGAAAAACTCAATCATCAAGAAAAACCTAACCATGAGAAGAGTCTTCAATGCCATAACGATAATGTTGGAAGTGTTCATGAAGATTTGGGCCAAATTGGTTTATCAATTTGATGAGAAAACCAGTGATTATCTCGATAAAATGGTAACTAAACTTTCATGGAATTTATATAGGTAGGATGCCTCCAATATATAGAAGTTGACCTTTAAAGATGTTGTAGGGTCTGATTATACTATTTTTTTATGATGGTTTATCACGTTCTTCTTTAAAAGTTTGATTTTTAATTAAAATGATAATTTGGAGGAAACCATGTGTTAAGTATGGGACCTCTACTATGTAAAAGGACACACCTTGTAAGTTCTTCCTACCTGTTATTTTTGAAATCAATAATCAGCCATGAAACCACACCTCCAGCCTCTAAGGACACTCACATAGTGCCATTTGAAATTCCACATGGTTTCCCTTTAACCATTAACCAACCATGAAATCTGACCATCATCCCAACAAAAAGAACTACAAGATCATTAAGCATCAGGTTTCCACACTTTTTCCCCCAAACTGTGTTCCAAAAATAGTTCTCCCTAGTCATAATTCTCCAAAACTCCCCAAAACATACCCAATGATCCCAAGACTCATCCAATAACTTGATATTCCAACCGAGCCTCATTCCATTTATAAAAATTTCACTTTGAGGGCTTATAACTATATTAATTACATTCCAAATCTTGTGTCAAATCCCAACACATCCAGTAATTGAAAATTCAAAATAACAATAATTTTTCTTAACATGTATAGACACAAGATCTTACAACCTACCTATCCTAATACTTCTCACCCAAGAAATGCCTTGGTGGAAATCTAAAAAAGCTACCCAACCAACCTCTATCATGAATTACACATCAAATTATTTCATTCCTTACAAGAATTCACAACATTATTAAAAAGGAAACATTGTTCACATGGTTCATAAACATCCAAAACCCATGAAAACTTTCACAACCTCCCCTGAAACACCTAGAAGACATTTACATGAGCTTATATAACATAGGAACCAACCTTATATTCATCTAATTCATCAACCAGTATATATCTCAACCCATTGTAGGACCTATAATGAGAAGGACAATTCTGATACCTAACACTACCACTTGTCATAATTTACTATAGAATCTTGAATCAAGAAATCTAAAAAAACTCTCAAAACAATATAAAATTGCATATGATAAAAACACTACTATTTCTAGACTATAATCTTAAATGGTCGATATCCAAAAGAATAATCTCAAAATTTGATTATTTTATATTTTCCTAGAAAATTAATATCTTAACCTTAAAATGATTCCACTATATACCATGTGACGTTCCTAATTCAGGTCTTGGATATCTACATACAATTACATGAACGTACATTAGTCAATCAACCCATGGAAAATTGATGTTGAAAATGATTGGATTACATGATTGTCTAAGAAAACTCACTAAAGATCGTACCTGAATCCTGGGGATAATATCTTCAAAAACAATATACTAACCATTTTCATTGGCATTCCATGACTAAAGAAGCAATGAAACTCCCATTTGAAACAAAATTTAATTATACTAAACTATCCCAATCTTTTTATCCACAATTAGACTCTACCCAACTCCATAATAGATGTATACATTTCATTCATTGAAAAATCCAGTAGTACTCACATTCATTTATCCAGTGGCATAAAAATTACAATCTACTATCTAATAAATAGTTCAACACTCCCCCAACAATTCTCAAGCAAGGGTTACAGACCTGTGACTGACATCCTCCTCCCCACCTTAGATGAATGATTGTTGCTGCACTTTTGAAACAAGAACCACATCAAGTCAAATTAATACCTATCCATCAATGGATAAAATGAATTGTGTGGATAAAACAACTAACTACTCATCTAAAAAATTATTTCATCACCAAAGTCATGTGATTTCTCACAAGAAACCCCCATCTACACTAGAAAATAGTTTCCTTTGACCAAACCCAGACACCACATCTGCATAACAATGCATGTAATGGTCCAACCTTGGGTCAACCATTTCACAACACATAATCCATTTTCTAAATCAAACTATTATGATTATTACATAATTATGAATAGGATAACAATGATCTAAGAAAAAATGGTATTATCACACAAGAATCTCTCTTGGAAATCCTCTTTAAAATATGTTGCTTTACCTTTCTTTTTTTATCAACATGACCACATGTCTCACAACATTTTTCCAATTGTGATCATACACCCCTGATCAATCCATGCTACTATAATCATAAATAGAGACATAAGGATAGAAGGAAAACCAAATAACAACTCACGTATTAGACCCATACCCTAAAGAACCAACATGTACCTCTGTCTCTATGAAAAAAAATAGCTCGAGATGAACCCTCTTGAGAGTCACCCTCAATCAATCCAAATACCAAACCACCAAAATTAATGTCAAAACCAAGGTTCTCTAGATCTACCACCTAGCCCAACCAATCATGTATCCCTATATGGTAAGTATCATGGGATAAAATACATGCTCTAGTCTCAACCCTTGGAATCAACATCCCAAGAATCAACTCATGAGGTCTCACAAACAATGATATCAAAAGTTGAGAAACACCCAAAACTAGGGATCACATCTTCATGATCATCTATGAATAAGAATTCTGCCTTGAGGATCACAACTTTCTAGTTATAAACACATATGTACATCATCTTAGGTGACCCGTGTAAAAAAAAACCTCACATAGTTCATTTATGTAGTGTTTCATACAGAGATATATGAGAAATAACTAAATAGGATATTACTTGTCACTTAACTCGTCCTAAATAATGCAATTAACAAAAGGTTAAACCCTTATGCATTAGGTTCCCATCCCAACCCATCAGGGCCATTTCATCTCATATGAACAAGGACCACAATGTCCTAATTATCATGCATTTTACTGTCGATCAACATATCACACCATCAAAAAATAATACATATACAATTCATCATAACACAATTGAATGACACCAAAAAAATATATGGGAAATTGATGAATAATTTAGTTGTTTTAACTATATTCCTATAAGGATTCATCATTAGTAAAACCATAAAAGGGAAATCCCAAAGTCAATGTAAATTTTCAACACTTGATATGGTACATGAAAGGCCTCTTTATTTCATAGGCCAAGAGTCAAACATAAAATCACCAACCTCATGGTAATGAGACAATAACTATAAGTTCATATTAAATTTAAAAATAAAAAAACTTGCATGTCATTGAAAGTTATAATCAAATAAAAAAAAAAAAATAAGAATCTAAAACATCAATAACATATCAGGTATTTTATACTTCTCATCAAAACAACTTTTCTCAACACACTAGGATGATATCCATCATTTGATCCAAGAAATTTTTTATTCTATAAACTACCAAACCCCTGAAAAATTAAGACCAAAGAAAGGTATCTAATTCCACTTGGTAACATCACACGACCTGAGAGATTATACCTATTCCTAGACCAATGACCACTATAATAACATTGGTGTTCCTCCCATATATGAGAGGTTTCTGGGTGGCATTGAGGGGATATGGTGGTACTATGGGGTGACTATACCCCTTATAACATGGTGTTATAAAATAGAAAAAATATCAAAATATCACTAATTAAATATTAACTAAAAGAAAAAGAAGATAATATAACAAGACCGAATAAATAAATGAAATTACATAAATTCATGAATGACCATTCCCAACAATTTACTAACCTCCTAATTTACTGATAAACACATACATACCAGTATAATAAGAAAAAAATTAAAGACGTCTTCTCCATGAAATTTTAATTCAAAACGCATCCCAGTATCCATGTACACATATGATCCATCCCACTTGATCAAACCTGGGTCTTAGCCCAAACCTGTTTCTACAAGTGTGGGAGCATTTTCTTATGTACCGAAGTGAGGTGGCACCCTTATCATTGTGTGAGTAAAAAAATTAGTAGTGAACCACCAATTTTTCCCTGAATATATCAAACATTCTATGATATGTTATCGTGACATGCTTATATAAAAAAATAAATACAATAAACCAAAATTTATAATTGGTTTCATGATACTGATCATCAAAATGTTATTTTATAAAATTCCACATTTTCTGTCAGCACATCCATAAACTATTCCAATAATGATTTATCCTCAGGATCTATGTCTATGGAATCAACAATAGTAGTATAACAATCCTCCCTCCTTTGTTAGTTTTCATTAGAAATCACGGACATCTCTCTATGGTATTATAAAATAGTCATAACAGAAAAACCATATGGCAGTATACAATAATCATCATAGATATCCCATTTGAGAGTATAATATTTGACACGTAACTTCATGATGGGATTATATTATATTCATCACAAACCCAATGCCAAGATCACCCCGATATACCAACCTAGACACGTCTTAGCAGATACAAGCCCCTAAAAGATCATAGGCCATGGGCCCACACTAAATTACCCATTTTGTGATATCACGTAATTGTCCTCTTAATCATCTAACTTTGAAAACATGTAATCCAAACCATATTTAAGCTCCAACTATTTGGAAACTCCATTCGGTATCACATACCTTCTATATGAGAGTTTTATCATTTAGGGAATAATCCCAATATGCATATTGGGCAACCTATCCTATGGATGTTTCAAAAATAGGGGAATATTTAATTTAATAATTTTTAATAATCACCAATTTGGGAGACCATTGATTCCCTTAGATTATACCATATCAAGAATTAATATAAATTTTGTAATAATTAGTGCCTATATGCATAACTCTGGAAAGAATAAAAACACAGGGCCATCCAAAGACCCAAATCCTTCTTCACCATCAATATCCCCATATGATGACCAGTTTGATAATGGTTTCGTGGTGACACCTGCTGCCATCTTATAAACACCCACCCAAAATCAGTCTTTCAATAGGAACCCACCACGATCCCTCTTGTCAAACAAAACAGAGTAACTCCATATGACGTCCTTGATCAAATATAGATATTTTTGGTAAAAACTCAATGTTCTATGGAAATAATTCCCAATAAAATCATCATCAAAGTTGAATTACCCCACTGGCTATATAGAGTCTCACCACAAGATAAGATTCAATAAATTTTCAAAACCCCATATCAGTTCTCCAGGTCACTCTAGGATTTTCCACTCACACGACCTGATCTTGGTAAGCTTAAGGTATTCAAAACTAGGCCTATGCATTGGATAACAATCCATACTTTTTCTATCCTTGTTTCAAAAAATTCTTAGTGGCCACCAAGTATCTTAATCTTCCCACATGAACCTCCCAATCCAGTTCTCTCAAGTAACATTCCCCTTCTTCAATGGAAGATCAATGCTCCTACACTTGTGCCACTAGGTATAAGTTGTTTTTAAATCACCTATATAGAGCTATAGAGGTCACCCAATATGTAAATATTACCAGTGTCAACTATCACCAATGGAGTATATTGGATAATAGACAAGGGTTTTTCGTGGCCCTTGGTGCTAATCCATTTTAAATATATTTTTCAACTTAATTAGAAAACTATATTAATTAAATTTATTATAGGATATTACCAGAGTACATTTCATTATAATCCACATACAAATAACAAAATTATAAATCCAATAGAGAAAGTACATGATACAACCCATGTAACACTAGATCTTTAATTATAGTAAGAGTTAGTTTCTAGAGAAATGTAAGAAAAATGGACATAATTTTATTCAATGATGTGAATAAAAGATATAATATAAAATTTTATAAATTTAATTTTATTAACATATATTCTTTTCTTAAATTCTCAAATAAAAATTAACTTAGGGTGAAATATTTTGGATTTTTCATAAATGATCAATATTTCAATGAATAATAAAAAATATTTATTTTTCATATACTATCAAGTTTTTTACTTAGATTTTAATGTCCAATTTTATTTTGGAGTTTATTTTGAAATGAAATATGAATAATTTTATTTAGAATAATATATTTAATTCAATTAATTATCATGATTTTTATATAAGTTAATTATTGATGCTTGAAAACATATTTATCTAATTTTTTCCATTACGTTTTACAAATTCATGAAAATTTAATTTCCTCTATTATTAGAAATTGAATATGAAAAAATGGGTATTATATTTGGAATTATGAGGTTTAAATATGGTAAATAGGCACATTTTATTTTCTTCATTATGAATAGAAACTATGGTAAATATGTTTCACCTCTGTAAGGGTTAAAATGGTAAAAACATTGATAAAAATGATATAAATTCATAAAATGAACCCAAATGGAATTAATTTTATTTTATGTGATATAGTTGATCTTATTCATCCAAAATATGAATATATGGAAATTTGGTACCATTTTCCTTTGATAATGTCATTTATATTATTATAAATAATGAAAATTATATAATGTTCCTCTCTATCATTAAAATATGTATTTTTTTAAATACTAAAAAAGGAGATTTGTTCAATTTTAAATATTCAATTCAATTATGAATAATTTTTTTTATCAATTTAATTTTTCTTGATGAAATACATATCATAAATTCTCAAACAACACCAATATAAGGCTTTTCCAAGTAGTAGAAAAATTATGAAAATATTTTTAAAAATTATTGTAACATCCCAAGAGTCTGTGTTTTATTTAACGGTATGTTTTATATTAATATGTCACCCTTTAATTGAACAAACGTTCATCTTATAAAAATAATAATAATAATATAACAATGAAATAGAGTAAATGCACCAAAATGAATGAAAGACTCTTTATTAAAATAAGGAACACCATAGTAACTACAAAGCACTGTGATCAAACGGGAAGCTCAGCGAACCAAAGATACTAATTAAAAACCCTATTAAAATTACAGGATGACCGATGAAAACAACGAGAACCCCAAGAAGGATACAGGGGACTTTGGCATCCATCAAAATAATCATAACAATGGACAAAGCCACCACAGCTGTACTGAGCACCAAAGGAATGACTTGAACCATCTTCTTCTCATCCCTCTTCAACAGCCTTGAGTTTAGAACACCTCGGGACCAGTTTTTATAGAACAACTACCCGAACCTTAGACACCAACAACTATAATTATTGTTGCTGGCTCCCCCATGATCTAATATCTTATAATGTTTTAATTTTCAAATAGAAACATTGAAGATAAGAGTTGAATACCCCCAAAAGGTTAAAAAAGGATAATTATGTTATTTGCTTTAATGTTTAAAAGATGAAAACAATGATAATGATGATATAACTAATTTAGGTTTTGTCTTACAAAAAGTTAATTATATGAGAGTGTCGGATTTGAATTATATGAAAATGATTTTTTAAAATTATAATACATAATAGTGAGAATTAATATTATTTTCCACTAATAAATATTCACGCTTTAACTTAAGAAAATAAATATTTATTTCATATAACACATGAATGAATTAAGTTGGGGTTTCACTTTTTATTTTATGAAAATATATGTGTAAACTCATGGATCATATATATATATATATGTTACATAAAACATTAAGTTAAATATATTATACTTACCTTTAAATTATATATAAGTAATGATAACACAATAATAATAATGCAAATGTTTTATAATTTGATATTGTTGTAATTAATAGTTTTGAAATTGTGTCAAATTATGGGTTAAATAATCAATTATAATAAAAAATCTAAAAAGAAAAGAATATAAAATCTATATAGATTAAGATAACCGATATAAATAAATAAACAAAGAGAAATGATAATATAATATATAGGGGTTAATAATTTAAAGCATATGTGTATTTCTAAACCTTTACTAACCTTAAGATAATAATAGATTAACAATAACTTTATGTTAATAATAATAACACATTTATAACAAGTGTAATAAATAATTAAATAATTAAGATAAAAAAATGATGAAGAAGGAGGCCTGCGTTTTTTTAAGCACCGCATCACTGCGGTCTATCCGATCCAGATCACCTGATCACAACCGTCAATGTTTTTTTTAACGCCACACCGTGTCAGGTCCATCTGATCAAACCTCGTTCAATCTTGGCCATCTATTTGTTTACATATCTTCCTCCCTCCTGCATTCTTCTTCGTTGCGCATGCCAAACCAGTACCTTAGGCATCATTTTTTCTTCACTTAGGCCAGTGGTAGACCCAACTTCGCCCCTCCTTTCCACGGGTGTGGAACCGCCTCGGCCCTCGGATGCCCCATTAATGTCTTCGTTCATGGAGGGTGCCCAACTTTTAGGCCCCGAATTGCACCGATGAGAGGTGGGTTTGCTTCGTGTTTCTTGGTCCTTCGACCACCAACTCGACGTCGCCACCTGTATCTTCTTCTTCTCCTCTCCAAGCGAAGGTAAGAGAAACTCTTGGGTTTTGTTTTCTTTAGTTTCGGTGTTTGTACACATTTATATATGCTTTTTGTATATATATATATATAAGGCTATAAGAACCACTGCATACCTATTTTTCTCTTCTTGCATGGAGAATCGAACTCCCTGCTTTGTTTACTTATTTTTTTATTTATTTTTTGTTCCGGTAGATATATGCATGTCTACATTTTTATATATACACATAACCCCTGTATACCTCTGCCTGAAGAGAAAATTTTGGTTTTCGGGCATTTATGAACATATAATTTTTTTGCAAGTATATGTTTCATATATATATATATATATTTTTACACGTGATTACGTAAATGTATATTTACATCTATTTAAGAATGAGTGAACATCATGGACGGGTATGATTTTTATGTTTTAAAAATTATCATGATATCATATGATGATTTAACCAAGTTATATTTTACCCTAAAAAATTATTATTTCAAGTACGATATCAAAATTATGTATGTATATATAATGGTTGGGGTTTAAAATTTGTTTCTGATAACAAAATAGTTTCCCCAATGGAAAATTCTCATTTATCACCATTCATGTCAATTCATTTGTTTTTGTGAAAACTTGTAGTGTGAATCCCTTAAACAGTTATATGCATATAAAAATATATACACATACATATGAATTGACTGGGTTATAAGCGGAGGTGATTTTATGCCAATAAGGGGATTGTGAATACTATGTTTACATTCATATATCTTGTGTAAGAAATCCATTCCATCTTACCAAACATTAAGTATGTTTATAGTAAGTATAACATGAGGAATATTATTGAGTATAGTTTAATTTGGTAAACCAATACATATTTTTATATAAACCTAAATACATATATAGGTGTATATAACCTTGTATCAATATATTTTATTTAAATTCAAGTACTTTAAAAAAATGTCTTAAGGTGGTTTCAAGTTTCATCAAAGGAAAGATTTTATTATTTAGAGTGCGAATGTGTTTTTACATAACTATAATTATATTTATATAGTTCATATACAAATATACATGAATTCCCAAGCCAAACATATTTTCAAACCATGTACTATTAACTGTAAAAATATATGTATAGTCGCACAGTTTTAAGTAAACATCCACAACGCTCATTAATCAACATGTACTTTATGTTTGAATAACCTCGTTTCTGACTCTGGATTGTGATGTTTGAGGTGTTAAAGTTTTTATGTTCATTTTAAGTTTTCTATTAAGCCCATGGTTTCAATTGTTAAGTTAATATCTAATGTGTACTGATTTTTATTACCTATGTCTTAGTTTTATTAATAATTGTACATCTTCCTTGGCTATGAAAATGCATGTGAAAAGGGATTATGAGTAATGAATGTAAGAAAGAGACCCTATGAATATAAGACCACATAAAATATGTGAGGGATGTATTGGAATTAAATGATTATGGATGGGTGCGCCCAGAATTATACAGTGCTCCAATGCATTGGGTAAAGGATTAGTCTCATGAGACATTATCTGCGACGGTCTTGGCGGTTAGCCTTGGATTGTGCTGCTATGGAAACGGGGTAGGCGGCTAGCCTTGACCCATATTATGTTATGTTTTAAGGTCATGACACAAGGTCTTGACAAAGTCTAGCATTATACATTCCCTCCGCATGTGATGATAAATGGTCAACCAGGTGATAGTTCAACTAATAGGATATCCCCTAGTTGGAAATTTCCTTTAACTGTGAGAATGATATTATGAGATATAAACTTTAATACATGTGGTATGCTGTTATAGGAAAATTATGTGTAGATAAATCATGATATGAATGTTTTCCCTATTTACAAACAGACTTTTAGAGTTGATGTAATTTTTGTTGTGAATTATGCATCGTCTATTCTTCACATTCTTGCGATCTATGATTTATTTACTCTTTTATGTTTATTTTAAGAAAATACTTATTTTCTCTGTAAGTGGTTTTTATGAATGTAGGATTTACTTATTTTAAGAAAAATATAAGGCCTTGTTTTCAATGAGGTGTTTTATCATTTTCAAAATGACTACCTTGAGAAAGAAGTACTTTAAACATTTTAAAACCCTTATTGGGCATGTTTTTCTCACCCTACGTTTCTGTTTTTATAAATTTTCAGGAATGGAATTGTACTAAAGATGTTTTTCAGAAGCATCTAGTTTCCCAGAATCATGAGCCTCACGATCTTCTGTAATAATGGGTCTTGATGTATTATAGTAAATGTTTGTAACAAATTTTTAATACATCATGGATCATGGGCACCCGGGAATCAGGGTCCTTACAGTTATTATCAGAGGATGGGTTCATGAAACTCTAGAAAACCAAGTAGTATGAATATATTACTATGATTTACTAAGTAATTATGTTGTAACTTTCACATGGATGATGGAAACGTATCTACCAATCTACTGTCACTTCCCATTGAGGCCCAAGAGACCATTGTGTCTCTAGCTATCTAGAAGAACTTTCTTAATTACTCCCATATTCGCATGTCATGTGAGCACCTGTATGATGTTTCAAACTCTCCTAGGGTGCTTAGTCTTCACTGAGGATTGGGAATGGATTTTCTCCTAATGATGATGACCCAATTCCCCTCTTATGAACATCAAGGAAGGTACGACGAGGGACTTTTACGAGTGTTCACAGCTGGTGAAGAATTATTCACGATGCTCGATAACCCCTTTCAAGAAGCTGCTGCCAGAGACCCCCGAGCGGCCTACATTTTTCAGATTTTGAACTACGGCTTTTGGGGCCAGTTGATGGACTTTGGGATGCTAGAAGATGAGTTGATCTATTTTTCTTATAGGCAATAGGTGTATAATGATGTTTCTCAACTTCATACCCCTCATGCTAAACTCAATAGGCGACATAGGAATCCCCAGGAATTTAACCCCGTCTGCTCAGCCTATGTTTGTTTGAAGAATTTTGGAGATTTGCATCTCTATGTGGTGTTTGTTTAGTAAACTCAGGCTCTGATATGTAAACATTTGTGTAACTGAAAATTTCTTGTTTCCTTTCCTGTCTCTACCTTATCAGTACTGTTAATTGAGTTCTCTTGAATGATTTTTTCAGATGGCTGGTCAAATTAACATCTCATATCCACCTAATCAGTTAGTAGAGGTTATTTTGATCAGAACATGCAAGGTGGATTATCCATCATTTATCCACCTATGAGGGACTTTCCAATTCCTGCTGGACATGTCAAACAGTCCTGAGATTCTTCGTTCGTGTCAGGGGAATGACCATGTTTTTCATCTTATTTCCACTACCCAACTCCCCAGCCATAGACAAAGGGGGAGATACTACAAAGGCCTCTTTTAGTGTTTTACTCTATCGCAAAACTTTTCCACCAGAGCATGCTTCATTATAGCTACTCAATATGGCCACCTCAGGGAAGCCTTTTTGTGCTAGGTATTAAATCTTAGTCTCCTCAATCACATCATCCCCCTCGAATACCTCTAGCGTGATGTATTTCGGAGGGTCATCAGGGAATTCGTCCATTCAGACATTTCCAAGTTTTTTACCGCACAATCCTCCCTATGGAAGCCTGTGTGTAGTACGCATGAGCAGGGATTCAAAACATACTGCTCAACGTGAATCTGGGCTAGAGAAATAGAGAAACTATGTACCAACTTGGGTATTCCATTAACCGGGCCAAATCTCCCATTTTGGTAATGTTGTACGATAGGGGGTTTTCTCTTTTTATGAAAAGAATTTTGAGGATGCAATTCTTTTAAAGGGGAAATAATGTAACATCCCAAGAGTCTGTGTTTTATGTAAGGGTAAGATTTATATTACTATGTCATCATTTAATCAAACAAACTACCATCTTATAAAAATAATAATATAACAATGAAATAGAGTAAAAGCACCAAAATGAATGAAAGACTCTTTATTGAAATAAGGAACACCATAGTAACTACAAAGTACTGTGATCAAACGGGAAGCTCAGCTAACCAAAGATACTAATTAAAAACCCTATTAAAATTACTGGAAGGTCGTTCAAAGCAATGAGAACCTCGAGAAGGCCATAGGGGTCTTTGGCATCCATCAAAACAAACATAAGAATGGCCGAAGCCACCACAACTGTACAGAGCACCAAAGGAATGACTTGAACCATCTTCTCCTCGTTCTTTTTCAACAGCCTTGAGATTATGAAACCCCAGGACCAGGTTTTATAGAACAACCATCTGACTGTTAGAAACCAACGACTATAATTATCATCATTGGCTCCCCCATGATCCAATATCTTAAAATGTTTTAATTTTCAAATAGAACCATTGAAGCTAAGAGTTGAATACCCCCCAAAAGGTTCAAAAAGGTTAATTATGTTATTTTATTTAATGTTTAAAAGTTGAAAACAATGATAATGAAGATATAACTAATTTAGGGTTTGTCTTCTAAAATGTGAATTATATCCGAGTGTCAGATTTGAATAATAAGAAAATGCTTTTGTAAAATTAAAATACATAACAATGAGAATTAATATTATTTTCCACTACTAAATATGCACTATTTAACATATGAAAATAAATATTTATTTCATCTAACACTTAAATGAATTTGGTTGGGGTTTTACTTTTTAGTTTACGAAAATATATGTGTAAAATCGTGGATCGTATATATATATACATATATATATATGTTATGTCAAACTTTAAGTTAAATATATTATACATACCTTTAAATTAAATATAAGTAATGATACCACAATAATAATAATGAAAATGTTTTATAATTTGATCTTATGGTAATTAATTGTTTTGAAATTGTGTCAAATTATGGGTTAAATAATCAATTATAATAAAAATTCTAAAAAGAAAATAATATAAAATTTTTATAGATTAAGATAATCGATATAAATAAATAAATAAAGAGAAATGATAATATAATAGATAGGGGTTAATAATTTAATGCATATATGTATTTATAAACCTTGATTTACCTTAAGATAATAATATATTAATAATAACTTTATGTTAATAATAATAACTCTTTTACAATAATAAAGAATTAAATAATTAAGATTCTAAAAAATGAGGAAGAAGGAGGTCCGCGTTTTTTAAGCACCGCACCACTACGGTCCATCCGATCCGGCTCACCTCATTGTGACCGCTTGAGTTTTCTTAACGTCGTATCATGTCAGGGCCATCCGATCAAACCTCATTCAATCTTTGTCATCCATTTGTTTACAGATCTTACTCCCCGCGTCCCGCTTTCTTTTTCCTCACACACGCCGGACCACTAGATTATGCATCGTTTTTTCTTCACCTTGGCCGACGGTAGACCCGACTTCGCCCCTCCTTTCCACGGGTTTGGCACCGCCTCGGCCCTCAGATGCCTCGTCAACGACTTCGTGTAAGGAGAGTGCCTGACTTTTAAGCCCCAAATTGCACCGAAGAGAGGAGGGTTTGCTTCATGTTTCTTGGACCTTTGACCACCAACTCGACGTCGCCACCTGCATCGTCTTCTTCTCCTCTCCAAGAGAAGGTAAGGGGAACTCTTGGGTTTTGTTTTCTTTAGTTTCGGTGTTCGTACACATTTATATATGATATAAATATACATATATATAAGTCCATAAGAACTATTGCATGCCTGTTTTTCTCTTCCTGCATGGAGAATCGAACACCCTGCTTTGTTTAGTTCTTTTTTTATTTCCTTTTTGTTCCGGTAGATATATGTATATATACGTTTTTATATACATAACCCCTGTATACCTCTTCCTGAAGAGAAAATTTAGGTTTTCGGGTATTTATGAACATATAAATTTTTTTGCAAGTATATGTTTCATATATATATATATGTACATGTGATTACATAAATGTTTATGTACATCGATTTAAGAATGAGTGAACATCATGGAAGAGTATGATTTTTATGTTTTAAAATTTATCATGATATCATATGATGATTTAACCAAGTTATATTTTACCATTAAAAATTATTATTTCAATTACGATATCAAAATTATGTAATTATATATAATGGGTGGGGTTTAAAATTTGTTTTTGATAACAAAATAGTTTCCCCAATGGAAAATTATCATTTATCACCATTCTTGTCAATTCATTTGTTTTTGTGAAAACTTGTAGCGTAAATCCCTTAAACATTTATATGAGTATAAACATATATACTCATACTTATGAATTGAATTTTTTATAAGCGAAAGTGATTTTATGACGATAAAGGTATTTTGAAAACTATGTTTACATTCATATGTCATGTGTAAGAACTCCATTCAGTCTTACCAAACATTAATTATGAATACAGTAAGTATAACATGACGAATATTATTGAGTATAGTTTAATTTGGTAAACCCAAAAATATGTGTATATACACCTAAATACATATATAGGTGTATATAACCTTGTATCAATATATTTTCTTCGATTTCAGGTACTTTAAAAAAAATGTCTTAAGGTGGTTTCTAGTTTTTTCAAAGGAAAGATTTTATTATTTAGAGTACGACCGAGTTTTTACATAACTATAATTATATTTATACAGTTTGAATACAAATATACATGACATCCGAAGCTAAACCTATTTTCACACCATGTAAACTTAACTGTATAAATATATGTATATTCGCACAGTTTTAAGTAAACATCCACAATTCTCATTAATCAGCATGTACTTTAAGTATGAATGACCTCGTTTATGACTCTAGATTGTGATGTTTGAGGTGTTAAAGTGTTTATGTTTATTTTAAGGTTTCCATTAAGCCCATGGTTTCAATTTTTACGTTAATATATAATGTGTACGTATATTTATTACCTATGTATTAGTTTTATTAATGATTATACATCTTCCATGGCTATGAATATGCATGTGAAATGGTATTATGAGTAATGAATGTAATAATGATACCCTATGAATGTAAGACCACATCCAATATGTGAAGGATGTATTGGACTTAAATGATTATGGATGGGTTAACCCGGAATTATATAACGCTCCAATGTATTGGATAAAGGATGAGTCTCATGAGACATTATGTGCAACGGTCTTGGCGGTTAGCCTTGGCTTGTGCTTCTATGGAAACGGGGTAGGCGGTTAGCCTTGACCAGTATAAGTTATTTTTAAGGTCATGAAACATGTTCTTGAAAAAGTCTAGCACTATACATTCCCTCTGCATGTGATGATAAATGGTCAACCAGGGGATAGTTCAACTAACAAGATATCCCCTAGGTGGAAATTTCCTTTGACTATGAGAATGAGATTATGAGATATGAACTTTAATACATGTGGTATACTGTTATATGATCTTTATGTGCAAATAAATCATGATATGAATGTTTTCCCTATTTACACATAGGATTTTAGAATTGATTTAATTTTTTTCATGAATTATGCATCATTTATTCTTCACATGCTTGCACTCTCTGATTTATGTCTTCTTTGATGTTTATATTAAGAAAATACTTCTTTTCTGTCTATGTGGTTTTCATGAATGTAGGATTTACATGTTTTAAGAAAAAGATAAGGCCTTGTTTTCAATGAGGTGGTTTATCATTTTCAAAATGACTGTCTTGAGAAAGAAGTACTTAAAACGTTTTAAAACCCCTTACTGGGCATGTTTTGCTCACCCTACATTTCTTTTTTTAAAAATTTTCAGGAATGGGTTTGTACTAAAGAAGTTTTTTAGAAGCAGCTGGTTTCCCATAATCCTAAGCCTCACGAGAATCTGTAATAATGGGACATGATGTATTATTGTAAATGTTTGTAATAAATTTTTAATACATCATGCCTCATGGGAACCCGGGAATTGGGGTCCTTACAATTATAAATGTAACATATTTTGGGTGAGTTATAGTTAAACATAAATTTTATTGATGAATATAAATTATTAGGGACGTGTGAAAGGTTTATATTCAAATTACAAATTTATCTTGATATCATTGAAGTTAAATTAATTAAATAGTCTCAAAATTCCAATAATAATATTATTTGTAAAATAATATTTTATTAAATTTTATAAAAAATATATAAACCGTGAAAGAGAAAAACTATGATTATAAATTGTCTAAAATTTAATTCAATTGACATTAATGAACCAATTTTCAACTTATATGTAAAATTATAACCTTTAAATATTGAAAATGTTTTTACCATATTTATGGTAAGAACATGTTTATCGGATAGTTAAACTAAAAAGATAAGAGTAAAAATGACCTAAAAACTTTATTAGAACCCCTTGGTTGCTTTTATTTTCTACCTTAACCATATAAAAATTTAATCTATGTAATTTTTGATCCAATTTCCTATGACAGTTATATAATAATATTTGAAAACTTAAAAAATGAAAATTTTTCCACTCAACTAAATTTTAAATGGAACTCCTCCCCCATTATATTCACATAAATTGATCAATATAGTTTGAAAAAACCCTACCAACATATCTCAAAAAAATCCATATATATAGTCTAAAGGTTTGTTTCTTCCCAGAAGTCATAATCTAGGTTCATTAAGAAGAGATCCAAAGGTGGTTTCTCTAAGAGATGGTAATAGTGTTTACAACTCTTTAAAAATTATTTATTCTCCTACTTAATCTAGATATATTATAATAATAATAAACTAATAACTATACTATCCTAAATAGTTGGTTATGTTATTATTATTATGTGTAAACCTTTTTATATATCCTTTCCATTTTATTAAATGAAAAAACATCACTTGTACAATTTTACAATTTAATATCTCAACATAATAGTTTAAATCAGTTGTAATCACTACATTACATGGATGTTTATGAAGTTATAACCTGTATATATATATATTTAGTATTTACAAAATTATTATTCATCTAGAATTATAATTTCATATCTACCTTCTTAACATCTGTAGAGACCTAGAATTTCCATACATGTATATTACATCTTTCTAGATGAATTCTCATTACATTACACAAACACATGCCTTATGACCTTAATAGATTAGTGAATTTGGAAACATGGAACATAATATTCTTCTTTAATGAAATATCTTCAATTTTCCCCACAAACATCTTCCACTTTTGTAATATTCAAAAACATGCCCTATATAAACCATTATTCCAAACATGGGGAATGAAAACATAAGAATGGGAGAGCTTAGTTGCTCAATAAGGGAAAAAAAGGGAGATACATAATCATAAAATGAGAATAAGGGTATGGGATGAAGAGAATAACAAATGAAATCCACCCCAACATATCAAAGATAATAATCTTGAGTCATGGAATAAAAATTGGAAGTTCATAATATATGAATCATATAGTAATCAAAGAACATGATCCATTAAAGAATAAAATTGGAATAAAGTTAAACTTTTGGAATAAACATCAGCTTATAACATTGTGAACATGTGTAAAAATACACAGTTTCAATCAATAAGTTAAGGACATGAAATCATCACCTTATCGAAACATATAGACATGCAACCATGTCCATACATAACATTATAGAAATGAATGATAAGTCCATGAATAAAACTATGACCATGAAATCAGGTTCATTCATAACATTACAGACATATAATTAGGTTCATGAATAAAATTGTGAACATATAATCAGGTTCACACATATAATTGTGAACATATAATCTGCTTCATACATAATAAATTCACTCATGAGTTATCAATATTTACCCAATGCATTAAAGGGAGATATAAGTACCACCCTTATCATAATTAAAACCATATTTTTGGGTTCCATAATATAATAAACATTCATCAAATGATAGCCCATGAAATAAAATGGGTTAGATAAAAATTTAATCATTTTATAACCTTTGGAAAAGGGATATGTTTCATAATAATCATTTCATCATAAACCTAAAACTTCTAAAGAAATAATAATAATGGTATCCATAGATAATATCCCTGTAAGGAATAATTAACATCCACAAATATCATCTAAGATGGAGAAATGTCATTTAAAATGTTTATTTAGGAAAACAACCCTTTAACATTGATGAAACATAAAAAATATTTTCATGAAGATATGTTTATTTAAAAATAAACTTGGAATATTATGAAGGAATCATATATGAAATTATATTTCCTAACATTAAATAATTCTATTCATTATATACATGTTTACATGATTATTCTATTTAAATTTTTAGTATAATCAAAATGTTTATTTGAAAATGAAATGAATATTACTCCCAATTTTTTTTAAAAAAAATTTAAAAATTGTAAAAATTAAATTTAATAATAAAAGGTTAATAAAAAAAATTTAAAAATAGTTTATAAAATATGATCTTAGAAGAAAATGAATTTCAAACGAAAGAGAGAAATTAAGTTATATTTTCTTAAATACATTAACAGAATTAATTTAATGTAAAAAGAGATTAAAATTGTAATATTACTTGAAAATATCATGAATTACCATAGGATAAAAAATTAATGTGTTTCTGTAGTGATGGATCCTAAGTTTTATCATTATAAATGTAATCATAAACAATACTGATAAACAATGAGATTGTGATATTAAGTATTTACCACACTAGTAACCTTGAATTATAATCCCCATGAAGCAATAAGATATAATTAATCATGAAATACGGTGAATAAATTCATGATATTACATTTCAAATGGTCCTTATATACAAATCATGAAATAATATTGGTGCATATTATAACATATTTCTCGAAGAACGAAGTGTGAGACGAAAATCCTATACCACATTAGTAAAATTTCGAATAATAATACCCAATATAGAATATAAACAAAACAAAACATTAAATTTCATGAATATAATTAGATTTATGATAAATTTTTTTAAAAGGAGTAGTATATACAAGACATAAAAAATTTATAGGTGAATTTTAATATGTTTCTCATGAAAAAAGAGAGACTAGATATCTATTACCATAAAAATTGACTTTCATCATACATGTTAAAAAATAATATATAATAAAAATAAGTTTTTTAAAAATATATTATATATAAATATTTACATATATAATACCATATATTATATTATTATATCATTTTGTTACCTATTTATTAACAATTCCATATTAAATTTATGTTTCGTGTAATAACTGCTTTGTTTTTCATAAATGTTTTTGATTTTTTATTTTTGGAATTCGCACTTTTATAATGATTTCATAATATACATAATGTTAATAATGATATAAATATAATATATATTCATCATATATGTATTTATAGTAATCCATAAAATTTAGTGGTAGAAAATTAAATACACCAATCTTAGAGAGGGTATACCATAAGTACACATCAAAACTGTTTCAATTTTCTTATCAGATTGAAAGAAAGAAAATTAAATAATATATTATCATTAAACTTTTTTATTTCTTATATATCACATATATTTATTAAGTTTACCCATGTTACCTTCCCTGTAAAATAGTGAAGGAATCAGATCGCTTTACTAGGCGGTAGTCTAATGTACACTTGAGCGACAATATCGAATTTCCAAAAATCGGAATGTATAAATATATGTCTGATATAATAGTTAAAGAAGAATAATAATATCATAAATTTAATATATAAATAATAAATATATTATAATTTTCAAATGTGATCAGTTTTAATAGAAAAATGAATGACATCGTTACGCGAGGAGATAGTCCACCTTACACGTGAATGATGATTTTGTAATCCTTTAGATAGATGTGGAGATGTTTTTGGTAAGAAAATTAACATAAAAATAACTAAGTGTATTTAAGATAATACTTTTATTATATAATAGTTTTATAATAATAATTTATTATGGTGGAAGAAGAAATAAAATAAAAACACACATTGATGAACGTTGCCTCTTCTTCGGGTATCATCTATATGTATGCACCAAAATACTTCATAGGATGTATTTTTGTAAAAACTAATAATGTATGATGAAAGAGTTAAGTATTAAAGTTATTTTAATAGGTATTTTCCTATATGAAATGGTTTTAATTTTTGATGTGGAGAGTACAATGGGTGACCTTTTATAAGTGAGGTGTGTGAAACACTTGTAATATTTTTGAAAGAAGGAATTCCAAACACATTTCTTTCATGTCACAAGGATAAAATATTGTAACATTATATATAATATAAGTTATAAAGACTAAATATTTAAATAAAATATGTTTTTATATTTTTTAGATCATTTTGACCATTATAGTTTTTATTTAATCCCTATTAAAACCATTTTTACCTTAACTGCAATAATTATTTTTTATTATCATCACTATTAATTTTGGAAAAAAAATTTGTTTAACACATTACATAAAATAAAATATCATATTTTTATGTATATAATTCATTTTTTCAAATTATTTTCATATAATTTGAACATTTTAATTTAAATTTAATCTCATAGACGTGACGGGAAAACATGTTTTCAAAGAGAAAATGATGAAGATTTTACAACGTCATTGTATCCAATTTTAATATGATATTGATTATAATAAAATTAATTGGAATAATATATATATTATTTATAATATTTTACTTTTTTAAAAATTTAATTTATATTTTATCTTTATAAATAATTTAAACAAAATGATCGTTTACAATTAAAAATTAGTTTTTTACCATTCGTCAAAAAATTATTATTTTATGAAATTTATAAAAAATTAATCCTAAGATAATTATTTTATAATGATTTCAAAATTTAATTTTTTTTTCTTATAAAATTTAAACAATTTAAAAAAATTATATTTAAATCAGGACCTGCAGATGTGATGAAAAAGATAGTTTTCGAGATTTGTATTTATTTAAGCATAATATGTTTTATATTAAGTCTATTTATATTAATAATCATTGTACGAGTATAAAATATAATATATTGGTATATAATCTTTAAAATTCATTTAAATATACTCCTTATTATATATTATTATAATTAATTAAAATGGAGAGACATTATGCACTTTAAAACAGTTTTTAGAAAACCCCATTTTTAATCATGGGAATAAACATATACTAAAATCTAAAATAAGTTAGATCAAAAAGTAATTAAGTGAATTAAATATATCTAATTAATAAAAATATTAATTTAAAACATAATTGTTAGTTTAAATTACATATCTTATTGTAAATAAGTTTCCGTTTTACAAAAAATGGAATTTTAACTATTTACTAAAAAATAATCATTTTCCGAAAATCCCCAAATTTCACCATAAGTTTATTTTCATATAATGATTTAAAAAACAATGTTAATATTATAAAGTAATATTTAAAAGAATATCTGTAAATTAATTAATTTTTTACCTCATAAAAACTAATAAAAAACATTTTCAAAGAAAACATTTTTTTAAATAATATAATTACGTTACTAAAAACTGATTGATTATTTAATAAGATTTTATAAATAAATATTTTTTTCAGGAAAGTTATATATATATATTATAAAATAGTTTATTTTATTTATACTAAAATATTTAATATATATGTTATAATGTTCATATTTAAGATAATAGTATTTCATGGTATACTAAATCTCGGTGTTGTGTGTCATGCATCATATTGGTTTTTTCATGTAACAAAAAAACTCAATGTTTTATATTATTCATGATATATTCATAATTTCATGTAAAAATATCTAAAACTAGTTTTATGTATAATAAAAAATATATAAATATTTAAATTTAATTGAGAAAATATATTATACAAAACAGTAGGGTGTTACATTATACCCCCTTATAATGATTTCTTCCATAAAAATTCATCTAGTCATCAATGTTTTAACATTTTAAAAATGATGCATAGAATCCCATAATATAAAAAGGTTTAATAAAATATCCTCCTGAAAAAGATAAAGTTATCTGCTATGGTTAACAAGAATAACACGTACTGGGTTTCTAAATAGGAGAACATTGTTGGGAAGTAAAAAAAATTGGCATAGAAGAAAAAAATAACACACAAATACTAATGGATAACATGTACAAGATAAATATGACAAACAAAAATAAATGAAAAAAGAGGCATGAAAAAGGTTATTGATATCATAAAAAACAATGATGATATGATAACATTTTATTTTAAGATCATTTTCCTAAATTTGATTAATTTTCCTAATAAGATATACATATTATATTTCATCCCATTTTATAGGAATAATCTCATCCATTTCTTATGCCTTTATCTAATTCATCATTATCTATTACTGTAAGAGATAATGTAGAATATATTTTTCTTAATTAACTAATAGATCATAAGGTCTATAAATATAAATTTAATACTTTTTTGCATCTCTAGTTAAATAATGCTAACATTAGTTATCCAATATGGATAAATCCCCATATCATGATGTAATAAGTTAATATCTAAAACCTCATCTGATGTTCAAAAAAACCACTCCACAAATGGTTAACCTGATAACCCTTCCAAAATTCAAAATTTATAAGGAAGGTAACTAAATTTCTCAAAATAAATATAAAATTAATCCTCTAAACAACATTAAGAAGATCTTATTGGACACGTGAAAAATAAGTTAATACCATTTTAATATAATATTTTGATGCATAATAATAATAATTATTACCATAAAACCTCAATGAAAACATGTATGATTCATTATTCCTTAAATAAAACCATATACTGTTGAATACATTTCATATATATAACAATGTCGTTAACTACATCAATAATAATATAAATGACTTCATTATCAAATCCTTTATTAGTTCTGAGGTCATCAATACTATCCAATTTACATTATATATATCAATCATCACTTTATATAAAATAAACAAAATTCTACCAATGTCAATAAAATATTTAGGTTTATCATCCCTCAATAAAAATATTACTTTTACATTAAATCAAGTTTCTAGTACATCAATACCCTTTAAAAAATTCTTGACGCTCCTTAATGAAAAAATTCTATGGAATGATCCAATGATATTTCATGATTATAATAACCAAAATACTATTGATAAACATATAATTATTTCAATCTCAATACCCAAATAAATCCATAATTACACTTTCTTCATAAATAATTAACTATAAATCATTGTCTTATTCCTTATAACTTCTTCCATTCATATGTCATTTTTTTTCTCTTCATCATTTGGAATACAATCATTACTCATACAACCTTGCTGATATTCTTCACTAGATTTACAATTAGGACATAGATTTTTATAATTCTCATATGATATACATTTGAAACATTCAACCATCAATGATACCTTAGGGAGACCATTATTTTCATACATTTTGTTAATAAAATTTTTATTTTTCCATTATAGTTACATGATTTATTTCTTTATTTTCCACACCCAAAACATCTTCTAAACTCATTGAGACATTCCCTTGAGTGATTCTTCCCACATTCTTGAAACATAGGAAACAACATTATCATTCATCCATGGTCTCCATTACCAAAACATCTAGTGAACTCTATCCTTTTCTTCTTTGATGAGTCCAAGATATGGTTAAGGTGCATGTTGTTAATCATGTTCTGTGATAACTAATTAGGCTTAATCACAACATCCTTTACTATAGTTATTATCACATTTGGATGATTATAAAAAAAAAATTCATCACATTCAATGTTAGCCCAATTCTTTCTGGTTACCACCATTGACTAAAAATAAAATGCATATTGTCAGCAATAACAATCATAGTGGAAGAGAAAATAGTCATGAAATTCACTTATTGGACGTAGAAATCATGAATATTTATTTCCAATCTATGATGCTTTATTTTTATCCTAGATCATTGATAATCATCCTCTATTTAAATCCTTTATGATGGTTTTGGAGCATTTTGGTATTTTCCAATGCAAATCCTTAAGGTGTGTCAAGCTAGGTGTCTATTATGGCCATATATTGTACACCAGTTGATGATAAAGTCGAGCTTAATGTGTCCTTTTTTGTGTTATTACCCCTAGGTACCTTTTTACTATATACACATACAATTGCATTATCTATATAGGGATGTAATTTCTTAGAATCCACTCACTCTATCCATTACAAAAAAACTCTATGAAAAATCATGTACTTTGACTCATCCATAGAATTATCCTCATAATTTTCTTTAAGTCATAATCCTAAACTATTATATGAAATAATAATAATGTTATCCTAGTATTATATCCCTTTAAGGAATATGTAGCATCGTTTATGTAAAATAATTTTGAAAGATATTTTAAAATGTTTCTTGAGGAAAATATTTTTCCACTTTGAAAGAAAAAACTAAAACACAAAACTTACATAGAATTATTTTCATTGAAAATTTCATTGGAATATTATAAATTATGTTTCAAATCAAATTTTTTCACTATTTGAGATAATTTCATTCATATCATACATGATAAAATAAAGATTCTTGTTATATTTTTGATAATAGTAAAATGGGAATTGTTTGAAAAAGGGCATGAAGATTCATATTTTTTTTAAAAAAAATTAAAATATAGGTAAAAATGACTTTTAGAAATCATATCAAATAATTAAAAATTTATAAAAAAATTTATAAAATATTTCATCGGAAAAGAATAGTTTTCTGACCCAAGAGAAATAAAGTAGGATTTTGTTGAATTTTTTTTCTAATTTATATCATGTAAAAAAGCATGTAAAAATGGTAATATTACTTTAATATATGAAAAATAACTAGTGGATAATAAAATTCATGAGTATCCTTATATTTTCATCCTAATATTTAATAATTGGAAATATAATCCTAAATAATCCCAATAAATGATGAGATTTCTACACAAAATCATTACCACTTTGGTAACCATGATTTTTATGCCCCATGAAAGGATAAAATATTATGTAACATATAATAGGACGAATAATTTAATGATATTAATCATCAAAGATTCCTTATATATAATTCATGAATGAATACATGTGTATAAAAAACAGATCTCTCAAAGAATGAAAACTGATAAAACAAATCCCATACCAGTTTAGTTATAATTGGAATCATAATAAAAAATAAATAATAAAATAAAATTAAAAAATAAATATCATTAAAAGGATATAATTCAAGACATAAAATTTCAAATGGGCTTTATACACACCATATAAAATTATTTAGTGGAGAATTTTCATGTCTATTAGAAATAAAATAGAGACTAGAAATCCCTTACCTTAAGTCTTGACATCCATCAAATATGTTCAAGCATGTTGTATAACAAGTATACATACATTATAAATCTATTAAATAATAGTATAAATTTAGATTCCATACCATATATGATTTTATTATTGTAACATCCCAAGTAAGTAATGAATAATATATATTCTTATCTATGTCTATTAGTGAATTATATATTGTTTTAGAGGCTTAATGTGAGAATAAATCCAATCTTAAGCATGGAATACACTAATATTTTTAAAAGATTGTTTTACTGCCTTTTGATGGAAAACCATTTTTAAATCTATCTTTTGACAATTTTATAAGCTATGTTTGTCAAAATAAACTTATTCTTTATGATTGGGACATAAAAATTTACTTTGTGTGAATTTTTAGTATTATCTGATAAAGTTCATTTTTAATGAATAGTGAAAAATGTTGTATTTTAATTCAAAACCTCATTTTAATCTAATTTATTTATATGTTTAGATTATCTTTTGAATTGGTTTTGAAGTGAAATTAGAATATATTTTTACCATTTAATCCAATGTTGGTCATTTGAATCAATTTCACTTTGAAATTGGACTTAAACTGGTGTCAATCTTTTGATACTTATTGTTTCATAAAAAACACGCTATTTGTCATGACATCGGGAATTAATTATTAAATTAATTAATGTAACTTATATGATTTTAATTTTTTAAAATAGACAACATATTTTAATTCATAATATCAAATATATCTTAGGATGAAGTTTTGGTATTTTTCTGAAAAACTTCAATTTTTGATGAATAGTGAAACCAATAAGTGGTAGTTAAAGAAACTGATTTTTCATTTAAATGAAACTTCGCCACTTCTATGATTTTATTTTCCAAAATCCGACATACATGGTTTTAATTAAGTAGTAAAATGTTGTTCAACGAGATTAAAATAATTTTTTGGTGAATAGTAACTTTTAAGTTTTTAATCGCGATTAGAGGTAATTAGTGCAATTTAAGGAAAAAATGATATTATAATAAAAAGAAAATACATAGACACATATAATACCCTTATTGGATGTGTCATGTCCGACCCAGAAAAGCCATGGGTCCACTTGGGGACCCCATGGAGCCACTTTAGTAGGAAAATGACATTAATATCTTTTTATTTAATGTTAAAATTAAAATGACACAAACATGAGTTGTTTTACTAAAAAAAATTTTAAATGGGGTTATACAAGTAACAATTTTGACTATAAATATTAATTAGAATGATAAAAATATTTAATATATCATTATAGTTTTTTTATAATTTTTAGACATTATATAAATTAAATTATTTATGACATCATGATGATGCAGTGATTACCTCATTAATAAATGATTTAAATAAAATGAAAGGATAATGAAATATATATGACCTACACGTGTCCAAAACCTATTTTATGGGTATATTTCGAAACCTTATCACCTTATCCTCGAATTATATAAATGTGGGTCCTTTTGAATCCGAAACTCATTTTAAAATAAAGTAACATTTCTTTACTTTCCGAGAGTGCCCCTCCTCTCCTCTTATAAAGGGCCCCCACCTCTACCTCCTTAACCACACTTCCAAAGCCTTTGGCTCGGCCAACCCCTGCCCATTTTGTCTCTAAATTTCCCTCTATTACTCCTTGAAGACTCACTTTGGGTAGAAGTCTTCCCAAGGAAGCCTTTGAGCTCAAACCAAAGGGAGTTACCCGATTTTAAGGTAATGTCTTCACTTGTGTTATTTTGTTTTATTTTTCTTCTCCAACCCCATAAACTCTTTTTATTCATTTATTTTGTAAAAAAACTAGTATATTACATATACTAGGATTTTATTATAAGAATAATTCAAGCTACACTTACACACACCTACATCTAATGGTTAACGAACATACTGTTTCCGTGGATGGCGAATTTCTGCCTCCCGAAATGATGATTGTTCAAAATTCTTTTGACACCTTCAAAGGTGACCATTAAGATGACACTATATTTATATATGATATATAATATGTTTATGTTTTACTTAAGCTTCTGTATTTTTCATTTTGGACATACCTTTATGGTTTCCATTATGGGTAAACGCGATACCTTCATTTAAGGAAGTGCGGACTACCGCCCCTCAATGTGATTTGATTCATTAATACCATATGTGGGACATATAAAGGATGGATTTATTATATTATATATGATATTAAACTGGAATTATAATATACCTTTATATCATTATGATTCCATTTCATAAAATACGAAATAGAAATGGATGCAGTGTTCATGCGTACATACGGCTTACCGTCTCCATGAACGATGCATTTCATTTCTTACCTCCAAATGTTATGTAATATTATAAATGCATGCACATACTGCATATATATTATATATATGATATCCAAATCATGAATACCATTCAGGATATAATGGATACACGAACAACTTGTAATTATAAAGGGTTTATTTTTGACTCAAGTACCAATGATCGTTAAAATGACCATTATTAACTTAAATAATTACATAGTGTTCATGAAAAGGAAATAAGTGATATAAAAGGAATAATGAACTGGAAAAAGGTTCTTAAACAAGTATAAATTAACTCAAGTTTATTATTTAGGAGATTAAAGAACGACCGAGTCAAGTTGGACCCGAGGTATGGGACTTTGTCTCAATCTCCTTTCATTGAGGCATATTTTGTTTTATACACAACCTTATTTTATACGGTGTATAAACCCCTTTGAATTTTATGTTTATTCAAAAGGAATATTTTTTTTATATGAATCATTTAATAAACGACAAAAGGGAATGTTTTTTCCGTATGTATGCGGCGACAACGACTTCTCCGCCGCCGTGACCATTATTTGAGTTTCGGCTTCCACTTCAAGCAATAACTTTTTTTAAAAGAAAAATAAATACCATGTTTTACTTTTAATTTATTTTGGTATTGAAAATGGTTTTCATAATGATTTTATATCAATGTGTTTTATTTATATCTTGTGATTGAAAGGTGGAAATGTTATGTTTCCTTTATGCATGTTTTATGTGATATGATTATGTTGAGGTTCATGGGAATTATTATGAAGACTGGTGGTTCTATGATAAACTAAGAGAGGGTGAGCCCGATATATCTCTCCAATGCATTGGGTAACGTGATGGAGTGAAATGTTAAGGTTTCTCCGAAGAGATTTAGGGAATATACTGTGATGGGTATTCCAAACGTAACCAAGAGGGTTACTCCCTACGTAAGAATGTTACAAATTCCTCAAGTTACCTTTATGTCTTATGATTTCTATTATTTATTCATGATTTTATGAGGTATGTTAAAGTGCATATGTTTTATGGGTAAAGTATGATTTCATTCTTATGTATACATGTACCCATGTTTCCCTTCCATTCTTTTATATCCCTTACTGAGATTTTTATGCTAATCCCATGTTTTTGAAATGTTTTTCACAGGTCAAGGGAAAGGTACATGATATGATGATAGTGTCAAGGAAGTGTTAAGAAATAATCCATGATTTATTTTAAATATGTTTCCATTGATGGGAAAAATTAATACTATCTTTTATGTAACCACTTTTTTTAAATGTGGAATGTAATGCATGTTTTATAATCTAATTCCCTAAAACTCTAAACATAAAAAGATCCTCAATGTGTATTTCTTGAAATATCTCAAGATTAAGTAATGTTTAAGACCGGGGCTTTTAGTTGGTATCAGAGGTCGGTTAAGATAACTTTAGGAGTTAGAATTCTATTAAATGATTATCTAATTTTTTTTTGAAATGATATAGCATTTGAAGATTACCATGTTGCTTCATCTAAGACATGTTTCTTCAGAATGGTTTTCCACAGAGGAAACAGGGAAGTAGTGCTAGCAGGGAATACAAAAGGAAATTACCTTCCAAATCAGCATCCTGATATGGTCAGAATTGGAACTGAACAATTTGTTGTAGTAATAGCACAGTTTACTCAATCGATAAATGGAGGTGGTATCCATGCACGAGATCAGCCAGATCAACCGCAGAGGAACATGTGAGTGGTGGGACATTTCATGAGTCAACATCCCCCATCATTCAGAGGATCATCTGACCCTGTGTTATCTGAAGGGTGGATTAAAGCACTGGAGAAGATTTTCGATGTCATGGGGTGTTCAGACAATCAAAAGGTTAGTCATGCTTTTTACCATTTGGAGGGTGAGGCAGATTAGTGGTGGTTGATGGTTAAAAATATCAGGGATGCTGATGAGATTGATGCTCTTGACTGGGATGAATTCAAAGGTATGTTTCTTGAGAAGTATTTTCCTAGGATGTTCGACTTAGGATGGAAAAAAAATTATTGGAATTGAGGTAAGAGGAAGACTCAGTGGCTGCCTATGAAGAGAGGTTCACTCGATTGGAAAGGTATGCTCCAAATTTTGTCCGAGACCTTGATAGTAAAATCAATCATTATTACTCAAGATTAAAACCAAAATATCGAAGGGCATTATCTTCTCGTGAGTTTAAATGTTATGAAAAGATTGTTCGATGTGCTGAGAAGGTGTAAATGGAGTTTGCCGATGATGAAGTGTTCCATAACAACCAGTAGAAGAAGAGACCGAGGTGGCAGGAGAAAGGGAAGAATTTCTCAAAATAGTCAGATGGTAAGAAAACTACGTTTCCAGTTTGTGATAAATGTGGTAAAAGGCATGCTGGGGAATGTATTCGGAATTCTGGAAAGTGCTACTGATGTGGTAAGATGGGACATAAGGCTCGTGATTACACTAAAAAAGATCAAGGTGATGGTAAGTTGAAATTTTATTTACAGTTAGTGAAATGTTTTAAGTGCAATGAGATGGGTCACTATGCAAATGAGTGTCCGACAAAGATCTCGAGTGATGGGAAGCAGTTAGACTACAAGCAAAAAGGGGTGGTTAAATCCTTTGCAACTGCTTCAGCAGATGTCGGGCCATAAAATGAAGTTGTATCAGGTACTTTGCTTGTTTTTTCAGATTATGCCAGAGTGTTGTTTGATTCGGGGTCCACACATTCTTTCATCTCTGAAACCTTTTCTAGTAAAATGGGAATACCATCTCAAGAAAGGACTCTTGAACTTGTTGTAAAAACACATGGGGGAAATGTTGAGGCAAAAAGAATTTATAAAAATCTTACTATCCTTATCTATGGAAAGAACCTACTTGAAAACCTCATTGTTCTACCTCTAGTAGAGTTTGATGTTATCCTGGGTATGGATTGGCTCTCTATTTACCATGCTAAGATTGACTGTAGAGATAAAGAAGTTTCTTTTTAGAAAGACTTTTAATTTGTGTACAAGAATGAACCCTTACTATTGATAACTTACCAAGAGGCCGAGAAACTTGTAAAAGATGGAAATGAATGTTACCTTGCACATATTATTGAAAACAAGCGAACTGTTCAGATTAATGATGTGCCAGTGGTAAATGAGTATCCTGATGTTTTTCTTGATGAGTTTCCTGGAATAATACCAGACCGAGAAGTTGAATTTACTATTGACTTAGTTCATGATGCTAAGAAAATTTCAAAACCCCCTTATCGAATGGCTCAAATTGATCTTTTAGAGTTGAAGGATCAATTGCAAGATTTATTAGAGAAAGGTTTCATTCGACCTAGCACATCACCATGGGGTGCTCCTATTTTATTTGTGAAAAAGAAATATGGTTCTATGATACTTTGCATTGATTATAGAGCCTTGAATAACATCACTATTAAGAAGAAATATACTTTGCCTCATATCGATGATTTGTTTGACCAGCTCCAGGGAGCTCAGTTTTTTTCAAAGATTGACCTGAGATCGGGGTACCATCAGCTGAAGGTAAAGTAAGAAGATGTTCCAAAGACAACATTTCATACAAGATATGGCCATTATGAATTTTTAGTAATGCCTTTTGGGCTAACCAATGCACCTTTTGTATTCATGGACTTAATGAATAGAATTTTCCATGAGTTCTTGGATAAATTTGTGTTGGTTTTCATTGATGATATTTTGGTGTTTTCTAAAAGTAAAGAGGAGCATGAAAGAAATTTAAGGGATATTTTGAAAACCTTAAAAGAAAAGAAATTGTATGGGAAATTCAGCAAGTGTTAGTTTTGGTTGAAACAAATTTCTTTCCTTGGTCACATTGTTTCTAAAGATGGGATAACCATTTATCCTGCAAAAACAAAGGTTGTTGAAGAATGGACAAGACCCAAAAATGTAACAGAGATTCGTAGTTTCCTTGGTTTTTCAGGCTATTACCGAAGGTTTGTTATAAATTTTTCACGGTTATCTAGTCCAATGACTAAGCTATGTCAGAAGGGTGTTAAGTTTATCTGGACAAAAGATTGTGATGATTGTTTTCAGGAATTGAAAAGAACATTGGTGAATGCTCCAGATTTGGCACTACCTTCCAGGAATGGTGAGTTTTTTATCTACAGTGATGCTTCATTGAAAGGACTTGGTTGTGTCCTAATGCAGAATGATCAGGTAATTGCTTATGCTTCACGACAGTTGAAAACTCATGAGGTAAATTACCCTACACATGATTTGGAATTACCTGTTGTTGTTTTTGCTTTAAAAATTTGGAGGCATCATTTGTATGGAGTAAAATGTGAAATATATACCGATCAAAAAAGTTTAAAGTATATATTCACTCAAAAAGAATTAAACATGAGACAGAGGAGATGGCTATAATTAATCAAGGATTATGATTTAACAATTAATTACCATCTGGGAAAAGAAAATAAAGTGGCTGAGGCTTTGAGTCAAAAAAGTAATGATTCATTAGCAATGTTGCATTTGGAACGTGATCATTTGGTTAAGGATTTGATGAAAATTGGCATAGAAGTTGTTGGTGTAGGATGTTCTTCTATTTTGTTTCAGGTATCAGTGAAATATTCTATATCAGATAGAATCAAGAAAGCACAGAAGCAAGACAGTGAGTTGCAGAAAAAGGTAGAGCTGGTTCAGAAGGGTAAGTTTCCTGAATTCAAAATTGATAATGATTGCGTTTTGAGATTTGAGAAGAGATTGTGTGTTCCTTGTTATTAACAGTTGAAGGGAGAGTTGTTATGTGAAGCTCATAGTTCACCGTTTTCAGTTCATCCTGGCAGTACTAAGATGTACAAGGATCTGTGGGAGTATTTCTGGTGGGATGGAATGAAAAGAGATATTGCTGATTTGACTGTGAAGTGTTTGACATGTCAACAGGTTAAAGCAGAGCGGCAGTTACCGAATGGGATACTTCATCCTTTACCAGTGACATAGTGGAAATGGGAGAATATATCCATGGACATCGTTGTGGATTGCCGAAGACACCTCGAGGTAATAATGCAATCTGGGTTATTGTTGATCGTTTGACTAAATATGCTCATTTACTTTCTACAGGAGATACTTTTTACCTAGATCAACTTTCCCATTTGTATCATAAAGAGATAGTAAGGTTACATGGAGTTCCCCTCTCCATTGTATCTGATCGTGATCCCAGGTTTACTTCTAACTTTTGGAAGGGACTTCAAAAGTCGTTGAGTACTGAATTAAATTTTAATACAGCTTTTCATCCTCAATCAGATGGGAAGTTGGAATGAACAATTCAGACATTGGAGGATATGCTATGTTCTTTCTCTATGGATTATCAGGGAAGTTGGGACCGACATCTTTCTTTTGTTGAATTTTCATATAATAACAGTTTTCATTCCAGTATACAGATGGAACCATTTGAGGTGTTATATGGGAAGTGGTGTCGAACTCCAGCTTTTTGAGATGAAGTGGGTGAAAGAAAGATGATGGGACCAGAATTGGTAGAAGAGTTGGCAGAAAAAGTTCAGCTGATACAGAAACACTTGAGAACAGCTCAGAGCAGGCATAAGAGTTATGCGGACAACATGAGGAAGGATCTATCTTTTGAGGTAGGTGATCATGTTTTTTTCAAAGTCTCACCACGGAAAAGTGTGATGCGATTTAGTAAGAAAAGAAAGCTGAGTCGAAGGATCATTGGACCATATGAAATTCTGGAGAGAGTGGGATCAGTTGCATACCAGGTGGCTTTACCTTCAAGTTTATCTCAGGTACACAATGTTTTTCATGTTTCAATGCTGAGAAAGTACATGCTAGATCCACATCATGTTTTGAGTCTAGAGGTAGTTCAGCTGGAAGAGAACCTATCTTATGAGGAAAAACCAGTCCAGATTCTTGACCACATGGATCAAGTGTTATGGAATAAGGTGATTAATCAGGTAAAGGTTTTTTGGAAAAACCACATGATGGAAGAGGCAACATGTGAATATGAAAATGCAATGAGGGATAAATACCCCCACTTATTCGATAAGTAAATAAATTGGGGGATGCAATTTTCTAAGGGGGGAAGGACGTAACATCCCAAGTAATTAATGAATAATAGATATTTTTATCTATGTCTATTAGTGAATTGGATAGTGTTTTAGAGGCTTAAAATGAGAATAAATCCAATCTTAAGCATGGAATACACTAATATTTTTAGAAGATTGTTTTACTTCCTTTTGTTGGAAAACCATTTTTAAATCTATCTTTTGACAATTTTATAAGCTATGTTTGTCAAAATAAACTTATTCTTTATGATTGGGACATCAAAATTTACCTTGTGTGAATTTTTGGCATTTTTCCAATAAAGTTCATTTTGAATGAATAATGAAAAATGTTATATTTTAATTCAAAACCTACTTTTAATCTAATTTATTTATATGATTAGATTATCTTTTGAATTGGTTTTGAAGAAAAATTAGAATATATTTTTACCATTTAATCCAATGGTGGTCATTGGAATCAATATCACTTTGAAATTGGACTTAAACTGTTGTTAATCTTTTGATACTTATTGTTTCATAAAAAACACGCTATTTGTCATGACATCGAAAATTAATTATTAAATTAATTAATGTAACTTATATGATTTGAATTTTGTAAAATAGACAACATTTTTGAATTCAGAATATCAAATATGGCTTAGGGTGAAGTTATGGTACTTTTCTGAAAAACTTCAATTTTTGATTAATAGTGAAACCACTAAGTGGTAGTTAAAGAAACTAATTTTTCATTTAAATGAAACTTTTCCACTTCTGTGATTTGATTTTAAAAAATATGACATACATGGTTGTCATTAAGAAGTAAAATGTGGTTCAATGAGATTAAAATAATTTTTTGGTGAATAGTAACTTTTAAGTTTTTAATCGCGATTAGAGGTAATTAGTGCAATTTGAGAAAAAAATGATATTATAATAAAATATAAATACATAGAAACATGTCCTACTTTTATTGGATGTGTTGTGGCTGACCAAGAAAATCCATGGGTCAACTTGGGGACCCCATGGAGCCACTTTGGTAGGAAAATGGAATTAATATCTTTTTATTTAATGTTAAAATTAAAATGACACAAACATGAGTTGTTTTACTAATTTTTTTTAAATGGGGTTATACAAGTAATAATTTTGACTATAAATATTAATTAGAAATCTATAAAGATTTACTACATCATGCTATTTTTTTGATAATTTTTATACATTAAATAAATTAAATTATTTATAAAATCATGATGATGCAACAATTACCTCATTAATAAAGGATTTAAATAAAATGAAAAGATAATGTAAAATATATCACCTACACATGTCCAAAACCTATTAGATGGGTGGATTTAGAACCCTTATCACCTTACTGTTGAATTATATCAATGTGGGACCTTTTTAATCCGAAACTCATTTTAAAATAAAGTAAAATTTCTTTACTTTCCAAGAGTGCCCCTCCTCTCCTCTTATAAAAGGCCCCCACCTCTACCTCCTTACCCACACTTCCAAAGACTTTGGATCGGCCAACCCCTGCCAATTTTGTATATCCACTTCCCTCTATTACTCCGTGAAGCCTCACTTTGGGCAGAAGTCTTCCCAAGGAAGCCTTTGAGCTCAAACCAAAGGGAGTTACCCGATTTTAAGGTAATGTCTCCACTTGTGTTATTTTGTTTTATTTTGCTTCTCCAACCCCCTAAAATATTTTTATTCATTTCTTTTGTAAGAACACCAGTATCTTCCATATACTAGGATGTTGTTATAAGAAGGATTCGAGCTACACTTACACACACCTACATCTAATGGTTAAAGAACATACTATTTCCGTGGAAGGCGAATTTCTGCCTCCCGAAACGATGATTGTTCAACATTCTTTTAACACTTTGAAAGGTGGACATTAAGATGAAACTATATTTATATATGATATATACGATGTTTATGTTTTCCTTAAGCTTCTGTATTTATCATTTTGGGCATACCTTTATAGTTTCCATTATGGGTAAATGCGATATCTTCATTTAAGAAAGTGCGGACTACCGCCCCCTCAAAGTGATTTGATTCGTTAATACCATATGTGGGATGTATAAAGTATGGATTTATGATATTATATATGATATTACACAGGAATTATAATATACCTTTATATCAGTATGATTTAATTTCATATAATATTAAATAGAAATGGAAGCAGCGTTCATGCGTATGTACGGCATACCGTCTCCATGAACGATGCATTTCATTTCTTACCTCTAACTGTTATGTAATATTATAAATTCATGAACGTACTAGATATATATGATATATATGATATCTACATAATGAATAAAATTCTAGATATAATGGATACACAAACAACTTGTAATTATAAAGGGTTTATTTTTGACTCAAGTACCAATGATCGTTAAAACGACCGTTATTAACTTAAATAATTACATAGTGTTAATGACATGGAAATAAGTGATATAAAAGGAATAATGAACTGGAAAAACGTTCTTAAACAAGTAGAAATTAACTCAAGTTTATTATTCAGGAGATTAAAAAACGATCGAGTCAAGTCCGACCCGAGGTATTGGACATCATCTCAATCTCCTTTCAATGAGGCATATTTTGTTTTATACACAACCTTCTTTTATACGGTGTATAAACCCCTTTGACTTTTACATTTATTCAAAAAGAATATTTTTTATACGAATCATTTACTAAACGACAAAAGGGAATGTTTTTGTCGTAGTTATGTGGCGACAAAGACTTCTCCGCCGCCATGACCATTATTTGAGTTTCGGCTTCCTCTACAAGCCATACCTTTTTTTAAAAGAAAAATAAATACCATGTTTTACTTTTCTTTTATTTTGGTATTGAAAATGGTTTTCATAATGTTTTTATATAAATGTGTTGTATTGATATCTTGTGATTGAAAGGTGGAAATGTTATTTTTTCTTTATGCATATTTTATGTGATACGATTATGTTGAGGTTCTTGGCCATTATTATGAAGACGGGTGGTTCCGTGATAAAATAACGGCGGGTGATCCCGATATAGCTCTCCAATGAATTGGGTAACTCGGAGGAGTGAAACCTTAAGGTTTCTCTGAAGTGATTTAGGGAATATACTGTGATGGTTATTCCAAACATAACCAAGAGTGTTACTCCCTACGTAAGAATGATACGAATGCCTCAAGTT
This sequence comes from Viscum album, assembly GCA_963277665.1. NCBI lineage: Eukaryota > Viridiplantae > Streptophyta > Magnoliopsida > Santalales > Viscaceae > Viscum > Viscum album. Next base: position 736,187,675 of record OY728146.1, on the reverse strand, counting down.
ACCTTTATGTATTATGATTTCTATGATTTATTCATGATTTGATGAGGTATGTTAAAGTGATTATGTTTTATGGGTAAATTATGATTTCATACTTATGTATATATATACCCATGTTTCCTTTACATATTTTTATATCCCTTACTGAGCTTTTTATGCTCATCCCATGTTTTTGAAATGTTTTTCACAGGTCAAGGGAAAGGTACATGATATGATGATAGTGTCAAGGAAGTGTCAAGAAAGAATCCATGTTTTATTTTAAATATGTTTCCATTGATGGGAAAAATGAATACTATCTTTTATGTAACCACTTTGTTTAAATGTATAATGTAATGCATGTTTTATGATATAATTCTCTAAAACTCTAAACCTGAAAAGATCCTCAACGTGTATTTCTTGAAATATCTCAAGATTAGGTAATGTTTAAGGCCGAGGCCTTATACTTATGACCTTTGGTTACCTATTTATTAACATTTCTATGTTAAAGCTATGTTTCAGGTAATAACCTATTTGTTTTTCGTATATGATTTGATTTTTTATTTTTAGTCCTTACACATTGATCATGATTTCATAATATCTTTAATTTTAACTTTTATATAAATATCATATATATTACATATATATTTATTTATAGTAATCCATATAATTTAGTGAGAGAAAATGAAATTCATCTTTTATGGAGACAATTAGACATACGTATGCATAAACACTTTCTAAATATTCTTTTCGGATAGAAATATAGTAAATTAAATTCTATAATATCATTAAATAATAATTTTAATTTCATATATTTCCTATATTTTCATTAAACCCATATTTATTATATTATTTGAAAATCCTGAAAGACTGACATCCCCAAACGAGGTGGTAGTATGCTGTACATATGAGAAACATTATCGTATTTTTATAAAATGGAATGCATGATTATATTAATGATATAATAATTACATAATTATAATAATATCATTATAATAATATATAAATACTTAATAAATCCTTATTTTCTACCGTGAGAGTTGGTAATGAAAAAATGAATGACATTGGTTCATGAGGTGGTAGTTCGTCATACACAAGAACAATGATTTCGTAACCCATTTGATGGAAGTGAAGATGATTTTATGTAATTAACATAAAATAAATAAAAATTAGTATAATAAATAAAATTTATTTATTATCTCAATATTGGTTTATAATAATTTATGGATATGAAGGATGAAATAAAATAAAAACACTCATTTATGAGCGTCACATCTTCTTCAAGTATCATCCTTAGGTTTTCACCAAAAGACTTACTCGGATGAATTTATTTTCAAAATAAGTATTAAAGTATTTAAAGTTGTAATTTATTATGTGATGTGTCCTGGTATTTTCTAAACCAAAAGGGTTGATGGTGTGAATTGGAGATGGGATGCGGTGGACTTTTATAATTGAGGTGAGTGTCATAGTTGCAATTTTTTTAAAGAAATAATTCCACCAACATTTATTTTTGTGTAATAGGGATATAATAATGGACAATTTTAGATATTATAATGGATAAGGTCTAATATTTTCTATAAAATAGGTGTTGGAAATGTTTTGGGTCATTTTTTACCTTTATCATTTTTTAACCCTCAGGGAAAGTATTTTCACATTAACCGTAGTGATTAATTTTTATTGATTTATATAATAATTTTGGGAAAATATTAATGTGAACATAATAGATAATAAAAATTAATATAATTCCAAATATATAATCCATTTTTTTATTGCATTAAAATAATTGAAATATTTTAATTTAAAATTCATCACGTAGATGTGATGAGAAAATGAGTTTTCAAAGAGAAAATGTTCAGATGTTTACAAATTTTTTATATCCAATTTCAATTTGAAATTGATTAAAATGAGGTAAAATATATTTATTGATATATATTTTTATTAATTTTAATTTGAAAAAAAATTAAAATATAATTTATCTTAATAAATAATTTAAATGAAACAGTATTTTTCAAGTAACATTTATTAATTTTTATTATTCATGAGAATTTTAATCTTTTATAAAAATTATAAAACATTCACCCTAATATAAAATTTATACTATTATTTAAAAACATAAAAATATTACTTCAAATAATATGTTCTCAAGTATAAAAATTATAGTTTAAAACAAAACTTGTAAAAATGATGAAAAATGTGGTTTTTGAGAAGTTGTTTTTTAGAATAAGATGATTTATATTATCCATATGTATAAAAATAATAATTGAATGACTATAAATAAGAATTTATTGATATATTAGATATAAATTTAATTTAATATTTTCTCATTATTTCTTATTTTTATTAATTAAAATGGAAAAACATTATGCACTTTAAAACATTTTTCCAAAAATACCCTATTTTAAACCCCAAAACAAACTTATTCAAAAATCAAATATAGTGTTGGTTCAAATTTAAATAGGTGTTTTAAATATAAATAAATAATATTTACGTTATTATAAAACAAAATTTTGAAATTAAATTACTTAATTTTTAAATAGGAGAAACAGTTTTACGAAAATCATTATTTTTTCACTATTCACTAAAAATATTCTTTTTCAAGAAATCCCAAAAATTTGACTATTCGATAATATTTAGATGATGATTTTAGTAATGAATTATCATTTTATCAAATTATTTTTTTAAATGATCTAAAATTTAATTGAAATAGTTTCCCATAAAAATCAACAAAAATTATTTTTAAAGAAACTATATTTTTGAAGAATATAATGACATTACTAAAAGTTTATTCACTATTTTCTAAGAATTTTTAAATAAATGTATATTGGGTAGGAAATTTATATGGATATTTCTTAAATTTATTTATACTATTCATAATGACCTATTTAATGGATTAGTTATATCGGAAATACTTAAAATTATGATGTTTCATGGTTCGCTAAAGCTCGGTGTCACCTGTCATGCACACTCTCATAATTGCATATAACACAACCTATACTCATTGATTCATATAATGAAATAAATTCTCAGTATTTCATGTAATGTAAGATAAAATTACTGTTTCATATAATTAAAAATACTAAAAATAATTAATTTAACTGAAAAAATATATTTCACAAAATCTCAATGTGTTACACATTCCATTCCATTGGAAAATGATGGCATCCCGTCATGCGTACGTGCGGAATACCACCTCCATGAAGAGATGAATAACGTTCTGCATCTCCTCCTACAATGGATGATAATAAGGTTATATTTAATGAATATATATTATATTTGTGATCTAAAAATTATATTTTTAATATGAATTATTATTTACCATTCCATTGTACCATCCATTGGTATGTAAAAACAAAAACCATGCCTACAAATGACCTATATTCTCTATGAATATTTTACTTTAATTTATTATCGAAAACATTTAATGGGGATTCAAAATATTAATATAATTAATATATACAATATTTTTTCATTATTAACATCCTGTAGATGATGTATCCATGAGAAATATATGGAGAATAAAACTACTGAACCCAAAGATAATTGAAAAATGAAATAGTCAATAATCTGAAATGATGATTCTATTAAAGAACATCAAAAAATGGGTATTGAAAAGTTATAAGTGGATCATATATGATTTTAAAATTATGTATTTATTGATTTTATATAAGTATAATTAATTTAAATATATTATAAAGGATGTCATAATTACTTACAAAGAATACCATACTAATGGTAAAAGTTTATTTCATAATCTCATCATTATTCAAGATTGTTTATGTTTAAGAATACATGGAAGAATTATATGATTTTTCTATCATAAAAATAGTATATTTAATTTTCTTATGGTCATTTCTAAATATTAATATTTTTTCATTGATTTCCTACTTTAGGCACTCAAGAGATAAAAATAATTCTTTTAAGAAAAATAAACATTTTTTATTCAGTTAAGAATCATTTTCTTTAATTTTAGTATTTTCAATAAAATGTTTTGTAATTTTTTTTAAAATTATACAATGATTTTAACAATTCATTTTTACTAATTTTTAACATAATAATTTTTTTCAATTGAATCCTCTTTTCATTATATGTTTGAGGAACATTTTGACTTTTCTCCAACAACGTAAAATGAATTTTTATTTTTATATTTAGGTTATGAAAAAATTTCCCTCCATCATGAATGATCAATGATTTAATGAATATAGTAAAATATATCAATATTTTTATTAAATAAAAAAATTTCCTTAATATTTTTGAAATTTATTGATTTTGAATATGTGATTTCAAAATGAAAATGGTATTTTTATGAAGGGATATTCTTGTGATATTTTTAAAATTGTTTCATATATTTCATCATTATTTGAATAATATTATTATTTACTATTGTTGTAATCTTTTGAAAAAAATACACCATATTACTCAGCATGGCTTATGATTATGTTTAATAAAATGGGAAAATATTAATATTTTGTTTTCTGGTTTTCCAATATGAATTTTTATGTTGATTATGTTTCAACCATTTTATATGATGAATTATTTGAACATAGTATGTAATGAGTGGGGCCCATTATAGCAACTTGATACATCAGTAGGTCTAATGAGACAAACTAGTTTGGGTATTTTTGATACGTCATACCTGTTTACATGCGTTTTCCTGGAACATCTCCTTTAGGGCAATATTATGATGTGAAACATTAGGAATTATATCATTATGAAAGTCGTTATTATTATAAATGTTTTAATTTATGTTTTTATGTTATAAATGGATTTATTCCCACTTTTATTGTATTAAATGGAATATTTAACTTTTTTTAATCTTAGAAATATTATCTATGTTTTATTTACATTTTGATATATTCTGTTACATGAATTCCATTATTGAATATCTGAAATCCCCCTATATTATGTTTTACTTTCATCAGAATAAAAATAAGGGATATATGAATTAAATAAATTATTCAAAAGAATAAATAATAAAGTTATTACAAAAATTATTCTATTTTATTTCATGTTCTCAAATATAAAGTGAGAATTATATTTGTATCTTGCTTCAAAATACTACTAAAATATTTCATATTTTAGAATGCGATTACTTTTATTTTCTTCCAAAATAGTAAAATAACCACCAGATCTAGGCTACTTTATTAAGAGTGTTATAGTTAGAATTATAGGGAGGTTTAAAAGAGACATTGAGACCTAGATTTATTAAAATATATATTAGATGACCTAACCCCATGACCAACTCTTACGATATATATCTATATAGGATAACATCCTAAATTTTCTAAGGTAGTGAATATGTAGTTTCCCTAGAAATACATAACTGTATGGACACTATAAGGGAAAGTGGTTTTTGGAATTGTTTTCTAGGGGTAATAACCCAAAAAAGAGTTTATTGAGTATGTCCTGAAAACCATTATAGTGCATGGTGAGCCATACCTTACTGCACATCAGGTTTGACACTCATAGGGGATATTATTGGTTTAATTCAAATTTTATTAAAAAACCACTATTAAATATTTGAATGTATTTTTTTGATTTCAGAATATTCCAATTTATATTATGATTATTATTATAATATTATATATGAATGAAATTATATATTATGTTATGTCTTAAAACAATTTATGAACTATACATTATGAAATATAATGTTATGATCTAATATATGTTATTCCATTATTTATAAATGGATCATAGTAGAAGGAATGTAAACTATACTAATGCACATACATTATGTTGGTATTTACCTCTTTTCAATAAAATTAATAATAAGATATAATTGGAGTTGGAGTTAGAGTAAAAAAGATTATAACTACATTAGGGTAGCTGACTCAGGTATTGACCAATAACATTGTCCATATGGATCTGCCAAAAGATACACAAAATGGTGCAACAATATTAGACCAATTCCTGCATCAAGAATCTATATCTTTCAATGGGACTACTAATCCATTTTCATTTAATAAATGCATATGTTCCTTAGAAAATATATTTCTTACATTGGGAAGTAATGAAATGGAAAATATTTTCATGATAGTTTATCATCTCATGGGAGATATAGATCAATGATGGTTATTGATTCCAATCTCAATGGATGAGGAGGAAATATAAAATTCGAATTTGAAGTATTTGAATGTAATTTTATTGTAAAAATATTTTCTTTATGAGTAACAAGAAGTTATAGAGATAAAATTACCAATTATAAGACTAAATTATGATGAAAAAGTTTCTATGTATGCAGACAACACTACAAGGTCATTAGTGAATTCTGTAGGCTGTGTACATAATTCAAAGTGCAACATTGATAATTTCGTTGATCATATTAATCCAATACTTTATATATAACTAGTCTATCAAACCTTATCATCATACGAGGACATAATACCATGTGTTATCAAGACACAAAAAGAATTTTCAATTCCTTATGACTATGAAGGAATGAATGATAAGAAGAGGGTATGTGAGAACTCTGGAAAAGGAAATTAAAAAAAGGGAATATGTAAGGGGGGGAATTTCCATCTTGTAATAAATGTTGAAATAAACAATACGAAACATCATTTCTTAGAATGAGTGTTTTCTTCCTGTATGGAGATAAATTACATCAAGATCGTGATTTCAAGGGTAATAAAGAATCCATCATTGTTTAATGCTTCAAATTTATGGATATGGGGAACTATGAATACAAATATCCTAGTTTTTAAAGAAAATTTGGCTAAAAGAACTCCAAGGGAGATAGTAAGATCTTCAATACAACATAGTTTTATATATGCAAAGGTGTAGTAGTAGGTACATTTATCATAACCTCATATTTAGATAATTTCTTATTTTCTTATAGTTTATCATACACTTTTATTTTCTCCATGTATTATAATAAAATTAGATACTTTCCTATAACATTACGCAGATAATTATCAATCAGGAATCTTAGTTCAAATATTTCTAAAATAAATATATGTCAGTCAGTTTGAATTACAACACATAAACATACCCTTTTTGAAAACATGATCATTATACTTATGTTTGTGTTTAAAATAATCCTTCGTATGGACTGACATTCATATTATAATACAAAAATTTATTACCAATAAAAGGAGTTTATATTTTATGATGACCATATGGAATCCATAATATTTATTGGGGAGACTTCATCAATATAATTAAATCAATATCCCCTTACAATATGTATCCTTAATGAAATTGTTAGAGAATAGGATAATTTAAAAACTATAAAATGGAAAAGTAACAATAGGATAAAAGAGGTTCTTATCAGGTAAGAATATATTGATGTGTTTCTTAAAAAATGCATTGACATACACATGATCATAAAGATGAGTATTCTATTGAACTTATCCCTGATACAAAACATATATCTAAGAATCTATATAGGATATATACTAGAGATCGAGTAGAGTTTATGAAACCAATACAAGAGTTATGTGACAAGTGATTCATATTCTTAAGCGTTTCACATATGAAATCTACTATTATATATATTAAAAATAAGGATAACACAATTATGTTTTTATTGATTATATTGAAATCGATTCCATAATTGCGAAGAAGAAATATCCAATACCTCATATTGATGACCTGTTCTATTAAAATCATAGAGAATGATATTTTTCAAAAATTGATCTTTGTTTTGGGAATCATTATTTGTGAGTAAAGAATGAATATATTCAAAAGAAATCATTTTTTAGTTGGTATATACATTATGATTTTATATTAATTCCCTTAAGGCTGACTAATGCACCCTATTTATTTGTAGATAACTTTTATAGTTCGTTCAATGAATATTTTGATGATATTTTTGTGGTATTTATTAATGATATCTTTCTATTATCCAAAATTTATAAAGAGTATAAGGGTTATTTATGAATAACTCTTGAGACTCTAAAAAAAATTTTGTTATATGGGAGATGTAAAATGTTTGAATTGTATCTTCATTAAGTCCCTTTCGTAAGACACATTTTATATAAGGATAGATATTTAGTAGTTCCGTCAAAGAAAACATCAGTCAATGAATAGCCTAAAAAGAAAAACATAAATGAGGTACATCGTTTCCATGGATGTGCAGGTATTTATTATGGGTTTGTTTAAAAGTTTACTTATAATAAATTCTATTAACCATGTTAACACAAAAAGGTGTTATGATCCTAATGTCAATGGAATGTAAATAATGAATTGAAAACTCAAAGATGAGTAGACCAATGTTTTAGTGTAGACACTACCATTAGAGTGGGATAGATTTTTTATATATAGTGAAATTTAAAAGTAAGTACATTGATATTTCCTTAAGTATAATGATAATTATATTTCATATAAATCAATTTTTGAAATATATATGAACATAACTATCAAACCCATGATATTCAGTTTGATGTTTTAATATATTCTTTGAAGATATAGATACATTATCTATTTGGAAAAATTTGGGGGATATTCCAAAATCATAAGTGTATGAAATAAAATTTTCATGGAAAAAGATTAACCCGAGGAAAATGAGACTACTAAAGTGACACATGGTTTTTTTTCTCAATAAACTACCAATCTAACAAGGTTAATATGGTGGATGATGCATTGAGTATGAAATTTCATAGGTTTGCGACTAATATGGGTATTGATAAAGATTATATATTTAGGGAACTTGTAGTATTGGATAAGGGAATTATTAGAAAATGAAAAAAAACACTATATTATAATATTATTTCAAAACCATCTTTATTAGAAGAAATAGAAGTTTCTCAGACTGGTGATGATATTTTTCTAAAGTCTATTAAATCCACGAGTGATGGTATGCTGTCATACTTAATTTATGAATATGTTTTTCTCATTGTTGGAAAGTGGTCTAGTTTTCCATTTACAAGTGAGATGACAACAAAATTATTAGATGATTCTCATTAATCAAATTTTGATATAAACTATAGTGGCACCATGATGTATATGGATTTGAAGGAAACTTATTCATGAAAGAATATGATTTGGGAAAATTTTCATTATATATCATGATTCTTAGTTTTTCAATAAGTGAAGTATGAGAGGAAACTTTATAAAGGAGTCATGAAAAGTATACCTATTTAAATATGAAAATGAATTCACATTACTATATACATTGTCAATGTATTTCCAAAGACACCTAGAATAAATGATAACATATGTGTTATTATGGATATTCTGACCATATACACACATTTTCTCACTATAAGAGAAGATTTAATTATTGGGAGTCTTTCATGAATCTTTATTAATGATGTTAAAATACTTCATAGTGTACCACTTTTAGTTTCTTATGATCAGGATACATGATTTACATCAATTGTTTTGATACTTTTTCATAATTATCTTGATACTGAGATTCCTTTGAGCATTACCTATCATTGTCAGAATGATGGTCAGTCTGGGAGGACAATTAAAACATTAGAATACATGTTAAATACATTATAAAGTGACTGTAAAGGTATTTGGGATCAATATTTACCTTTGGTTGAGTTTTAATATAACAAATTAAAAAATTCAAGTATTCAAATGGAATCGCATAAAAAATAATATGGAAATAGATTTCATACTCCAACTTATTAGGATGATGTTATTGAATGGAATCTTGTAGGATTGTTACATTTTTGGGATAATATTGTGACCCATAATTTTCATATATACATATTGAATCTTTTTAGATTAATATTCAATACATTTAAAAAATAGATGCTCACAGACTATAAAGGTTTAGTGTATTTGGAGACTAGAAACACTATCATTTTATATTATGAAAGATACTCAACATCTCCCATAAATATCTTACTACATAGTTTTCTTCATAGAAATTACCTACTAAAGAAAATTATTATAACATTGGGACAACATACACAATAAATAGTGAGACCAGATTCTTAGTAACGGAAAACATGAGATATATCAATTGTTGATAATATGAAAGAATAAGATATAAATAATAGTATGAGATCAATGAAATAACTTAAAATGTCTATACCCAATCTATCATAGATCATAAAAAAGAATCATGACATAAAAAAATATCATTTCAAAATACATGAATAATTAGAGGGATAAATCATTACATATCATTCAGGAACCATAAGTTCATTTCATAAAATAGTGGAACCATTATAGGTATATAAACCATTTTTATGTCATGTTTAACTTCTAATACAAAAGTATCATAGTTGATCAAGAATAAAAATCTTTTATGATATCATAACATCTTAGGAATCATACTTTATTTAATATAGTGGATTATGAAATTCAAATTGTATTCTATAGTGGATTAAACACCTCAACTTGTTTCTCATACTGGATCAAGAATATCAAATTGTTTCCGATAATATATCGAACACATTAACATTTCGCCCATAACTATATCATGAGATAAAAGAATTTTAACAATGTATTAGAGGGGTATATAATTATAAGACCAACAATCAAATAATGAAAACTATAAATTTATGTTCAATAATTTCATAAAAAAATTCTTATATCATCATATCACAAACCATTCAATGAATATGTGTTTCATAAGCATTTCGTAACTTCATAATAGTATAAAATATTCGAAAAATAGGTTATATATATATCATCACCAAAATAATAAAACATACAGAAAAATAATAAATATTTTGTCATTGGATCATATTTAAAATAAAATGGAATTAATATCCAAGGATATTCTCATAGATGAAAATTAGCTGAAATGAATTTCAATAATATTTCTTATGGAAAACACCATTTTTGTTTTTGAATCACATATATGAAATTTAAAAAAATTTAAAAAATAATATTGAAAACATTTTATTTGGAAATATCCTTGGAAACATGTAAACTATGTTTCAAAGAATTGATTATGAATGATTTCAGGATATTTGGTTCAGTGCGTAATGTTGAAAGCAAAAATTCCTTCCACACTTTTGTATAAAAGTAAAAATGACTCTCATTAAGAAAATTATAGGATGATTAATTTGAAGTTTTTTATAGAAAGTAAAAATGGGTAAATATTAAGTAAAAAAGTAATAGAAGAATAGAAAATCATCTTGGAAAACATTTTAGTGAAAACATTGTCATGGATGAAAAAGGATTTTTCCGAATAGTAAAGAAAACCATATTTTCTTAATTTTTTTGATCCCTAAAGTAAATAAATTTCGGAAATGGAATTGAAAACATGTATGTTCTAGAAATAACCAAATGAAAAGACGTTTGATGTATTTATCCTATAAAAGTATTATAGTTTCTTTAATTAAAAATCAAGTATCAATAATCTCATTTAAAATAGGATTGAAACATAAATCTCTTACCTCATATATGATATTTATTCATATACATTAAAAATGATGTATAATAAAAATTTATTTGTAAAAAATTTATTCCAAAACCATAATATTATCAATCATACCATTTGTTATTTATTTATGACATCCTATAGCTAGTTTTTTAATAATTTTTATTTAAATCAATGTTTTTGGTGATAACTAGTTTGCTTTCATGCATGTTTATATTTAGTAGTCATCGTCCTTCTACATTGATCATGGTTTCATCGTCTCGATAATGAAAATAATTATATTAATACAATTTATATTCATTATATATACATATATACATATATTCATCAATAAAAGGTAGATATATAAAAATTAATTAATTGTTCATGAAGACAGTAGGTTGTACGTACAAATTAATGATGCTTCCATTTTTTGATAGACGGAGCGAATGAAAGGTAAACAACATCACGTTTAAAAATTAATTATTATATCATATATATCATATATAATCCTTAAATTTGTATTTATTATAATCCATGTCATAATAATATGAAAAACTAATCACATTTCATTGTGGAAGTGGTAGTGCACATTACACATGAATGGCTTTATCACCTTCTAAAGGATTGAATGAAAAGAACGTAATTAATATTTTTTTATTAATGAATAATAATTATTTCATAAAAATAATATATAAATTTTAATACCATCATTATAACCATCCATGAATTATGGTGATTAGAAACTAAATACACCTCTACGTCAAGATGGTAAGGCATACATACACAAGAGTGATATTTTCATTTTTCATAGGATGGTAAATAGGTGGAAAATGGTTGTAACATAATTTTAATAAAATATAAATATATGAATTATATAGTATTTACTAATTTATAATTTATAAAATATATTTTAGGAGGAATAATAATAAATAAAATTAAAAAAAATGCTCGATTAAGGCTTATACCACTTCGTTGAGAAACCACTTTTTTCTTACATATTAAGCCTTGAATGGATGGTATTTTGGTAAGGGAAAAATATCTATTATTTAGTGAAGAAATATAGGATGATAATATATAAGGTATTTTATAGGATATATGGCTCAAGGTGGTGTAAAGAATAGAGAGAAAGCATGATCCTTTATAAGGGAGGGAATAAAATAATTGGAGTTACTAAAATGATTAAAATAAAATTTAGTAATTATCAATATAATGACTTAAAAAAGGACAATTTTTTATTTAAAATATGAAAACATATAAATAATTTAATTTAATAAAATTTGAATGGTTTTGGGGGTCATTTAAAACATTATATCTTGGTTTAACACCTTGTTTAACAAATTTTAATCATATTTATGGTCATGAATGTTTAAATATTATTGGGTTATAATTTTACTTATAGGGGTACAATTTAATGAAAACTATAAAAGTAATGAAATTATGACCCTTTATTATAACAATTTTCTTATTTAAATAATTTTATGATTTTTATATAATTTAATAAAATATTTTTATCATAAAATACTATTAAAGGAATTTTAAGAAATATTCATATATGTTGAATTTGAAAAAAATAAAGGAATTTTAATTCAAGTATAAACCTTTCACACATCTCAAAAATATTATATTAATATATAAAATTATTTCAAAGTATTATTCCCCCAAATTTTATTACTTTTAATAATTCAAATATCAATTTTTTCTATTAATAGAATAAATAATGTGTTGGTGATTCATAAGTATTTAAGGTAATTATTCCATAAATAAAAAATAGAAATAAATAAATATGAAAAATTAAATAATTATTCTTTGAAATTAACATTTATAACTAAAGTTATACTCATTTTAGGTGTATGTATAATTTTTAGAGTTATTAATATCAAGGGAGTGTAATTTTGTATTTATTCTTTTATTAAATTAATAAAAAGGACATAATCAAAGAACAATGAAGCCAAGTGGCCATATATTCAAGAAAGGGTTGGAAAATGGATGAAATCCATACATCATATATGATAAAGGCTTGATTTATAGTACTATAAATCCTTGACCCAATGTTTTAACCACATTTTACAAAGTTTACCCTTATTGAGGTGAAAACAAATTAGTAGTAACTATTAATATTGATAAAAAATCAAAGGTTTTTACAAACCAAATTGGTACTACTGATTCATAACTTGGAATAAGTTTTCATGATTAAATTTATATATAAGGTAGAAATATATTTTAAATTTAAAGGATAAAATTTTATCAAAAACACTTTTTAGAAAAATTCATTTCTAATCATAAAAATGGATTATATTTTATATCTTTCATATAAAAAATATTATGTGAAGTCAATTTTTTTACGGAATTTATAATATATACATTCCATTAAAAACTTATAATAATAATGATCAATTCAATTTTTATGATAAAAAACGATTGCACGCATAAAAATATTTTTAGAAAAACATCTCTTTTACATTAAATGATTTTTGTTTTCCTTTTGGATCAATTGATAACCAATGAATTCATTTTATACATGTCTAAACCATATATTATTCATAATTAAGATATATTTTTTCACAACCACCAATCTAGTGGTTTGTAGATAATTTCATACTTCATTATAGTTTATTTAGACTCAGGGTCGCATGTTTCAGAAGCTATCAAAGAAATTTTAATTATTTAAAGGTAAATATATCATAAAAATTTGCGGTGTCACAGAGGAAATGGCGAAGGTAAATTATTTTGATAACCATATTAAAGCATCTCAATGAATTAAAAAGAACTATGATACTACCCTTATGAGAAATTTCGAATCTAAATTTGTATATCAGGTTTTCTTGAAGGTTTCTGCATGGAATTGTGATATAAGAGTCGATAAGAAATGAAAAATGATCCCTACGTACATCAAATATTTTAAAAATATAGAAATAATTTGAGCTGTAACTTATCATTTAGAAATTACACATATGATCTATAAAGTATATGATGTATTACATATCACATTATTGATTAAGTACAATCCACATACAACACATATTCTCAACTCCAAAGAAATAAAATTGGAACTTGATTTATTCTACTGTCAATATCCTATCTAGTTTATGGACACTAGAGAATATGTGTTGAGATATCGAATGACATTACTGGTAATTTTACTCTAAATAAATCATAAGATAGAATCAGTAATGCAGGAACTTGAATATGTGATGGTAAATAACTACAAAAATCAATTAATGAGGTGAATTTTTTTAATTTTGAGGATGACATTTTTTAAAGGGGGAATAATGTAACACTAAGGCTTCAATT